>OZ023213.1:30587671-31012243 GCA_963995525.1 Escarpia spicata
TACTAATTAGTGTGTGGAAAAACGTAACAAAACAAAAACTACGGCATTATCCATTGTACATAGGGTAAGACGACGTTGTCGTTTGCTCAATGTTTAGCACAATGTTTGTAAAGTTATAATATATTTAGTGCCTACCAAATTGCCTTTAATAAGTATTATTCGCAATTTAAATGTTTCCCCTTTTCAAATGATATCACTTGGGTCACACGATCAAGCTAATTGGTGTAGCTTGGTTCCCATAGTACCGATGAAGACAGCAAGTTCGACGAAGCACAACTGATTCTGCAAACAACTGTATATTTGTGTTGTCAATATGCTATACACCAGGGTAACCTTGTACAAATACCATCCATGGCTTAAGAGGGTTATCCTGGGTAACGAAAAGGACACGTTTCCTTTAACTGCTTTGACTCATAAAAACTGCGTTTCTCGAATCTTCTACAGGTGGTCAGCTATATATTAGAAACAAAATAAAATGCGAAATGTCTTACCATCAGACCCAAACAAAATGTTCCTCAAGGCGTACAAAGACACGGGTGATTCAGCGGATCTACTGACCATACGGTTGCTGTACAACTGCACTCGGCATCTAGTTTCGGAATTCCTTATATCCCCGTAAATGAGATGCATTGAAAAGGTCAAGAGAATGTACTAATTGAATATTCGCGGTGGTTCAAATCAGCCAAGGTCAATAACAAAATTAATGAGGAACTTTGTGGAGCTAATTCCAGATTCAGTCGCTAGATGGCAATAGGCGTTCCCGGGCCCAGGAGGCATTCCCATGCGTTTCTATACGAGAATGCAGTTAAGCGTCGTTAAAAGATAATATTTCCGTAACAAGTATCCACCATGTCATCAGAAAACTACGCAGAGATGACAATACCACAGTTGAGAGACGCATTACGAAAGAAAGGAGCGAAACTATCAGGAAGAAAACGCGAGCTTATAGAAAGGTGCGTGGGCGATAATATTATAGAATGTGCTATAATGAACCAGCACAAAAGCAAGATATGTTCTTTTCAAATGCGGGTTGTAAGCATCAGCAGATATCCTCAAAGTGGCTTGTCTGCAAGTACCACTACTTCTGTATTATTGTATGATTCTATCAGTCTATGCCTTCTATGGCATGTACTGGCCTGCACACAATTTGTTGACTAAGTGGCTTGTCTGCAAGAACCACTACTTCTGTATTATTGTATGATTCTATCAGTCTATGCCTTCTATGGCATGTACTGGCCTGCACACAATTTGTTGACTAAGTGGCTTGTCTGCAAGAACCACTACTTCTGTATTATTGTATGATTCTATCAGTCTATGCCTTCTATGGCATGTACTGGCCTGCACACAATTTGTTGACTAAGTGGCTTGTCTGCAAGAACCACTACTTCTGTATTATTGTATGATTCTATCAGTCTATGCCTTCTATGGCATGTACTGGCCTGCACACAATTTGTTGACTAAGTGGCTTGTCTGCAAGAACCACTACTTCTGTATTATTGTATGATTCTATCAGTCTATGCCTTCTATGGCATGTACTGGCCTGCACACAATTTGTTGACTAAGTGGCTTGTCTGCAAGAACCACTACTTCTGTATTATTGTATGATTCTATCAGTCTATGCCTTCTATGGCATGTACTGGCCTGCACACAATTTGTTGACTAAGTGGCTTGTCTGCAAGAACCACTACTTCTGTATTATTGTATGATTCTATCAGTCTATGCCTTCTATGGCATGTACTGGCCTGCACACAATTTGTTGACTAAGTGGCTTGTCTGCAAGAACCACTACTTCTGTATTATTGTATGATTCTATCAGTCTATGCCTCTATGGCATGTACTGGCCTGCACACAATTTGTTGACTAAGTGGCTTGTCTGCAAGAACCACTACTTCTGTATTATTGTATGATTCTATCAGTCTATGCCTTCTATGGCATGTACTGGCCTGCACACAATTTGTTGACTAAGTGGCTTGTCTGCAAGAACCACTACTTCTGTATTATTGTATGATTCTATCAGTCTATGCCTTCTATGGCATGTACTGGCCTGCACACAATTTGTTGACTAAGTGGCTTGTCTGCAAGAACCACTACTTCTGTATTATTGTATGATTCTATCAGTCTATGCCTTCTATGGCATGTACTGGCCTGCACACAATTTGTTGACTAAGTGGCTTGTCTGCAAGAACCACTACTTCTGTATTATTGTATGATTCTATCAGTCTATGCCTTCTATGGCATGTACTGGCCTGCACACAATTTGTTGACTAAGTGGCTTGTCTGCAAGAACCACTACTTCTGTATTATTGTATGATTCTATCAGTCTATGCCTTCTATGGCATGTACTGGCCTGCACACAATTTGTTGACTAAGTGGCTTGTCTGCAAGAACCACTACTTCTGTATTATTGTATGATTCTGTCAGTCTATACCTTCTATGGCATGTACTGGCCTGCACACAATTTGTTGACTAAGTGGCTTGTCTGCAAGTACCACTACTTCTGTATTATTGTATGATTCTGTCAATCTATGCCTTCTACGACATGCACTGGCCTGCACACAGTTTTTGACTAGTTACTTAAATTAATATGCCGTTTTTACAAAAAAAAATGTGGAAGTGAGCTATGCATTCTAAATCATTACCATTGATTTGACAATTTAATGAATACAATTATTTGAATGACAATGATATTAACAAGTGACAATAACCTTTTTGCCCATGGAAAAAGCACATATATAAAAGGAATTATCAGCACCCCAGCTTTGTCTTTGTCCAAATATATATATTATATATATGAGCAGATATGTTTTCAGATTGGATTCCTACGACAGAAATGCCAATTTCGGGCACGTTTTATTACCCGACAACTACAACATGGTACTTCCAGACCAAGCCACCTACAAGGACATCAATACCGACACTAAGGTTTGTAATAGTCATTCTTCGTGTAAGAAATAATCCTATTTTTTTTACTTACAGTCATTGTAGATTTTTATTTTTGTATTGCTAAATAGATTAAATGGATAGATAAATGTCAGTTGCACTGTGATCAACATCATTGCCGTTTTGTTTATGTATTTACACAATAATTAATTGTGGCTTATTTTTTCCACCGGTTTCCGGTCATGACAGAAGATGGTGTGGAGGCATATCTTCAACTGTACAGTCAAACACTTCAGGACAAGTGCAAGGACATGTATCGGGGAAAATATCTGAAGTCTGTCAGAATGTCTGTCCAAGACAACGAAACGTACATACAAGGGAGATTCTGTGCAGAGATGATAAAACATGTGTATAAAAGGTGGACATCAAATTAGAAAGACATTTTGTTGTGTTAGTGTCAATGTGAATGTGCCGCAGGAATGGAACCAGAGGCACACTACACACAGGTAGCTGTGACTTTGTATGCCATTACGCAAGCTGACAAGGGCATTGTCACCATGGAAACGTGCACACAGCTTCTACAAACTTTCCACCAGGCTAAGAAATATACAGGATCTCCAGACAAAATGGGTGAGTTAAACTTGCGAAGAACTGGTGGCGAATTTTCGAATTTTAAAGATTCTGATCGCCGGCCAACGCATATGGGAAATATGTTAGGATATCCTGCACATTTCAGAAGTGTCTGGATGAATTCTTCTGCCAAGGATCTGCCAATTAGACAGCTTTATCCACCTGCTAATATATACGCAGTTGTCAGTGATATTGATTACTTAGAACAGTCAACAGCCGATCTGTTCCTGCAAAGTTTGCAGGTAACAACCATTACCGAGGAACAGTGCATGCAGTCGAGGAAAAGACACGAGGCCAAAGCAGCAACAAATCCTGGAGGGAGGAGTGGCTTTTGTGGCTTCATTCGTCAAACTATGGACGAATTTGTAAGTCTACGGACAGAACAGACAAGGAAAAATGGCCAAGTCATTTACAGTGCAAAATACTTTTCATGTGATGCTCCAAAGCATGGAAAAAATATGAGATTATGGCATTAGATGAATACGCAAAGAGAACAGATGTGAAAGTTCGCCAGTGTGCAATCTGTGTTTCCAAGGACACACCCTATTTAGGGTGTTCATCAGATGGACTGATTGACAGTGATGGCATTGTGGAGGTTAAATGTCAATACTCTGCACGCAACAGGAAGATAACCGCCCAGACTGTTCCTTACCAGCACACACATGCTGATGGAACTGTATCTCTGCAGAGAGGAAACAATTAGTTCTATCAAATAATGAGCACACGTATGTGCATAGACAGGAAATGGTGTGACTTTGTAGTCTGGACATTCGAAGACTGTGTTATCATCCGCATCCCCCGAGGCGATGCCTTCATCAAAGAAATGAAGGAAACCCTGTCAACGTTTTTCTGCGAGTATTTTTAGGAGGTATATCCAGCCCTTCTGGGGTATGTGTCGATTTTATTTTTAAACATATTCACACTACTAGCACCCACACAATCATCAAATAATATGTTATATTCATTGACAGCCTTTGTGAAAATGACAACTTTCTTACGTCGAATTTACACTGCTCCTTTACTAATGTAACTTCATGTCCTCTAGTCTTTCTATCTTTCTTAACTGAAAAAAACATATTTCTATCAATATTTTCATAACCATTCAATATTTCAAACACTTCTATCTGATCTCCTCTCAATCTCCTGGTCTCTAGTGTTGTTAAACCACATTCTTTTAGGCGTTTTTCATAACTAATAAAAAATGTTTTGGTATCATTTTAGTCGCTCTCCTCTGTACTCTTTCTAGCATATCTATGTCCTTCTTGCGGTATGGCCTCCACGCTTGTATACAATATTCTAAATGAGGACTAACTATTGTTTTGTACAGCGGTATTATTAGTTCTTTTTCTTTATATGCTATATTTCGCCTAATCAATCCAAGGATTTGATTTCCTTTTGAAGCTGCAATTCCACACTGCTCTGAAACCTTCATATCAGCACTAATTGTCCGCCCTAAGTCTTTTTCTTTTACAGTAGTACTTAGTACAGTTCCCCCATTGTATATTCTACATATTCGTTCCCATGTCCTGTGTGAAGGCATTTACATTTCCCAAAATTGAACAACATTTGCCACTTTTCAGACCATTTGACCAACCTGTCAAGATCTGCAAATGTCAACACCTTGCTAACTATATCATCGTCCAAATCGTTTATATATATATATTAAGAATAATATAGGTCTCAGTACTGATCCCTGTGGAACCCCACTCAAAACTGATTTCCAGTTTGAAGCCTACCCATCAACAACTACCCGTTGTCTTCTGTCAATCAGCCATTTTTCTATCCAGTTAGTTATATCATTTCCTATGCCATGGGCCTTTAGTTTAAGCAGTAATCTTTGATGTGGCACTTTGTCGAAAGCTTTTTGAAAATCTAAGTAGTTGATATCTACTGGTGATCCATCATCTACCCACTTAGTGATATCTTCCAAAAACATAACATATTTGTTAAGCATGACCTCGCTTTTAGAAACCCATGTTGAGATGGGTTTATCAAGTTATGTTTAACAAGAAAATCCACCATGTGATCTTTAATTAGTCTTTTTAATAATTTACAAATCACCGATGTTAAACTAACTGGTCTATAATTATTTGACTTGTTTCTCGAACATTTTTTAAATACCGGTATAATGTTTGCTTCTTTCCATTCTAAAGGAACCACTCCCTCTTCTAATGACAAGTTGAAAACTGTTGCAAGCGGTATGCTAATTTGTTCTGCAATTTCCAATAGTAGTTTGGGTGGAATACCATCCACTCCAGGTGATTTATTATCCTTCATAGCCCTAATTTTCTTAGCTACCATTTCTGGGGTTACAATTAACTGTCTTAAATTGTCTGATTCTGCCCCCTTGAACTTAGCCTCTGGTACTGGCAGTGAACTAGTGTCTTCTCTGGTAAACACTGAACTAAAATACTCATTCAGGTCTTCTGCCATTAAGAATCCTTTTGATACTATATTTCCAGCACTATCTTCTAGGGGACCGACCTTATCCTGAACTTTCTGTTTGCTTCAAACATACGCATAAAAACTCTTGCTGTCTTGTTTTATATTACAAGCTAATTTATGTTCATAGCTTCTCTTTGAATTTCTAATTTAAGCTGTAGCTTGGTTTAGTGCTTCTTTATAAATGTTGTAGTCTTCGTCATTTCCAGTACGTCTATATGACTTCCACATCATTTGTTTATACTTAATTTTTATAATGGCTGCTTTCAATAAGTATTTCTTTCTGGACCGTTTCCCTTGTTTTTTGAAGGGAACAAATTTATCTACGATGCACTCTATTTCATTCTTTAAGATATTCCAGCATTATGTTGCTGTCTTATTCTTCAGTGTGTTATTCCAGTCTATCTTTGCTAAATATTTCCTCAATTCCTTCCATCTTCCTTTGTGGACATTTCTCCTGAACTGCTTTATATTATTTCTTTCTGATTTTACTTAGATGGTAACATGTATCTGGTTGTGATCACTACTTCCCAGAGGCTCACATAATTTAACATTGTCAACTAATTTATTCTGTGAGGACAAAACTAAGTCTTTACACATTCTCTCCCCTGGTTGGTTCTAGCACATGTTCAGAAAGGTAACTATCTTGTACTAAAACTAAAAACTTGTGGTCCTCACTACACATACTCTGTAGAGATTTCCATTTTATATGCCCGTGGTTAAAATCCCCCATAATAACACAATCCCGTTTGCTCACTTCCCTTATAGCGTTTTGTATTTTTTCATTCTCTTCTATGTTTATGTTTGGACTTCGATAAACTAATCCAACCGTTAACGTTGAGTTTCCTGTAACTATGTTACACCAAACAGCTTCTTCGCAATCTGCTTCTCTGTCTAATTTTATTTCATAAGCCTGGATAGATTCTTTAATATATAAAAATAACTCCACCTCCCCTTCTTCCTATTATATCTTTCCTAAACATTACATATCCTATCAGTCCCAATTCGGTATCTGATATATCGGTGGTTGCCCATGATTCGGTTATACTTATTATGTGAGGGTCAATATCTTCTACCATAATATTTAATTCATTTCTTTTGTTTACTATACTCCTTGCATTTAAACAAACACATTAATACCCAGCTTCAGAACAGTTTTCCAGACTGTTCTTTGCTGAATTATTTTTGCTGTCTTTATCTATGCCTCCAGTTTCAGGCTTGTCTGCGAGTCCCCCCTGCGAATTTAGTTTAAATAGATGCAACCTGTCCCACTGTCAACAGATCGCAGCAGATTCTCTGAGAATACTGCTGCCTCCTTTGTAACTAACTTTATTCTTTCTTGAATCACATGTGCTTCTTTTATATACCTGTGAGACAAAATCATCTGAACTCACTGGCTAATCCAATAAAGCTTCACTAGTTAATACCAGTAACATATTGTTGTCATCTCAACATATTTCTCTTATGCATATCAATATGCACAGTTCATAATTATGCATTTCTGGGCACAATGCATTTCCTGAAGTTTACAAGCACGTAACATGTGAAGACTATAACTGCAGACAAGACCATTTCGGTGTGATTTAGTGGGTGGCTTAGTATCCTTTCCAAGACCGATCACTCTTTCTACATGCACTCTGCTAGATACTGGAGGTCTTTCAGCACCACATTGTCAGACATTCGATTTTTCTTTTTGAAAAAGGCTGGTATGTTTACAGTAACATCACCTGGCGCAAACATGTCTTGAACGTCAAAACTTGTGTCAGACATGATGGAATCACCTGGATCACACATCAATGTTAGAGAACTTCTTTCTACAATTTGGTGATCACTAGTGCTACCTGCGTAGGTTGGTGACACATACGACACCATGTCACCTGGTGTTATGCCAATCAGTACCTTTGTGGTGTTTCTGTTTGTGTATGTTGAATATGTTACTTGTTGTGGTCTTGGTGCCTTAGGTTTTTGTATGGGACATTCAGTGCCATCAAAGATAGCTCGTGTTTTCGGAAACGTATGCTTAAAGTTGGAAGTGGCATAGCATGTGACAATTTCCCTTTCGGGCCAGATACTGATTTCTCTCCACTGCAATGACATTGATTTGATCCATGTAATAAACACATTGTATACTTCTGACTCACTTATTTTAAACATCAGACGTTCTCAGTTTCATCAATGTCATAACAAGTTGATCCTCAACAGAGAGTGTTGGGTTCCTATATACACAATTTAATTGGAACGTTGATGGGCCCAGACTTCTTGCCGTCTCCTATTCGATTCTCGTTTCCCTGGTATCTCTTTCCTTGCCGGGGCCAATGGGGAATGTTGTTCGTTCCAACTAAACTGTGATGGTATGGCAGATTTTTTCAATATCTTCCAGCCTGTTGTGTAACCTGGAATTGAAAATTTATAAAAACATACATTAATAGGCAGATTTCTGTGTGGCGACTGGAAGACAAAGCTTAAATAAACACAATCCTAAAAATAGGGCTGCAGTGCAGGCGGCCTTGTTTCTTGAAGTTGAGTAGACTGTGACTAGGTGAAACTAAATAAACATGCCTATAAATACAAAAAGTAACACCAAAGGATCCTTAGCTTAAGTTGCTAAATGGCATAATGTAAGTTAAAAGTTCTTACCTCTTAAATTCGTTGTTTGTTAATCTTCGCCGATAAAATGTGCTTTGCACACAACACTATTCGCATGCGGACACCGTGTTTTACCTTGTGCGTTTTCAACTCGTCGAATAGCAATAACCCAGGCTTTCCGCCTGTCTGTGTCTGATGGGAATTCATGCCTACCTCTTTTGGCGCAACCAGGTATTGAACAACAGGTGCTAGGCATTTTCAAAAGATTGATACAAAGCCAGAGATCGCCCTTTGCGTTTGCTCAAACACCGTTGTACCGGTCTGGAAGGAGGTTCCGGTCTAAGAGTAAGTTCCAGTTCGTTTTGCGTATTGCACATGCTCGCGCAAGCGCAGTACATCAAATGCGACCCGCGGTGAGCAACGTGACCTCATCTGACCGATCAACTTTGACCCCGTGCCAGAAGTATGTGTCGACTGAGTTAGATCGTGGTGAGCAACGCGACCTCAGATGACCAATCACCTTTGACCCTTGCTCGACGCTCTCGGCGACTGAGTTACACAATTAATAATTGTTCGCTTGCTGTAGCGACCGTTACTCCACTGACCTACTTGCCCCCATACGGTGTTTCATACATGCCAAATTGACAGAGATATGTGTCATTTATAAATTGTTACCTCCCAGGATCCCCACCCCCGACGAATTAAAAAAAATATAAATCTACGAACCAACCCAAATGGGCCTGCTAGATTACACACACAATTTCAGCTTCATACATGCAAAAATGACAGAGATTTGTGTCATTTGTGTTTACCGTAAACCCACTGTGCGTATAAACAGCGCTGAAAACTGCAGCTTTGTGTGACGAATTCGTAAGATACACAACGCTCTGAGACAATGACATCAAAATAAAACACATTTTTGGGCAAATAATTACAAGTTATGCTAACTATGAGGGTTTGTTATGTATACTAACAATTACAAAAGTAACCGTATTATTAACGTAAACTATAATATAATTGGTTCACGCATAGTTTCGGCAAACACCGTGTTTAAGCTGGCCAAAAATAGGCGCTAACCTTTGACATGTACAGTGTGTACGCAAAACGGAACCGGAACTTACTCTTAGACCGGAACCTCCTTCCAGACCATACAGCTGCGGGCCGAAAGTAGGCGCTAACCTTTGACATGTACAATCGCATGCGCAGTACGCAAAACGGAACCGGAACTTACTCTCAGACCGGAACCTCCTTCCAGACCGGTACACCGTAACTAAGCGAAGCGTATTCAACCGGAAATGAATGTTGGACAGGCTACACGCGCCACCTAGCGACCACCGGTTGCGACTGAAACGTTCCCCATTACAAAAATGTCTAAATTTTTGTATTCCTGCGTGGTGAACGTTTCATATTGGACGCTGTAGAAATGTCAACTCATACGCTATCTTAGTGTCATTGTCAGTGCGTGGATCACCAGTCACAAATACTGACAAATTAATCAGTTTGAAACTGGTCAACTTAACCCAGTTGTTCACGATCGTACTCAGATCCAGAATGCTTAGGCAAATATTTTCGTCGTCCTACTCAAATGACTCTGGAACATAATTATTTGAGTTTCACCCAGAATGAAACGTTTATGCAAACCTGCCATAGTCTCGCGCAAGTCAAGTGACTAAGTTTTAGTCGTACGACCTAACTATTACATGTAGCGTAGTATTACAGTTTGTAAAATCATATTGACTAGGATAGGCTTTAACCCGTAGTAAATTAGTTTCTGGATTAAACCGTGAATTATGGTTTAAGTTGCATACGTGAAAAGCACAAGTTTGCTAGTCGCATTGACGTGATCGTGGAGCCCTCAAGGTGTTCAGAGTTCAAGTAGTAATTATCCCGAGCACATGAGGTGATTCTCGGTAGAAGTGATGCACTCCATGTGTTAATGTTTGTTTGTTTGTTTACGTCTTCACGGCGCGGCTTGCGTATGGAGTTACACCAAAAGCCTTGCTTTGGTATCAAATCAATGAGAATAGGAATAGTTGGAATTTGCTCCCCACGGTTCAGCAATACTGTAGCGTTTGATCGTAGTAATATGGCGGTCACACATACGTACGACTAACTAGACTGCTCTTGGTGGAAGTGATGACGTTTGAAGGCAAATTCTTATAAGCAGCACGTTTTTCAGTTATACGATCGCTCAAGGCATTGTACACTTCACCTTCTGGAATTCCATTCATTCAAACGTCTAACTCACCCATTCGATACACCAACTAGAATGGCGCAGCACAACACAGTTGACCTATTCATCACGTGACCTGTTGTCCAGCAAAAGGTAAATCAAGCCATCAAAATGGAGCTCGATTACGTGGTGCTTTCGGGACATTCATTCTTATATTTAGTTGATATTCTAACCCCATACATTTATTTTATGACACAAAACGTAAGATAACGTTTGTAAAAGTAGCAACTGTATGCGGAAATGTTTTAGCTTATGTCTCGCCTCCCTAATGTAATTCACATATATTACCTTTTAAAAACAGGCAAGACATCCCATACATAAACCACTCGCGTATATAGATGTCACTTTTAAAACATTACCTTATGTTGTTGTCGTAAAGAAAAACGGTTGGGGCCAGCATTTCAACAAAATGTACGACATAATGCATGAATGCATCACGTCTACGATATCCTTGACGGACCTTTTGTTAGGCAACAGGTCACGTGGTGGATATGTCAATTACTGCGCGAAGACAATTCGTTCATATATATATATATATATAATTGTATATATATATATATATATATATATATATATATATATATATATATATATATATATATACGCAATCGACGCAACTTCCCCTTCCAGGGAAATTCGAAGGAGCAACAGGTCCAGCTCAAACTGAGTTATGGACGGAATGGTCAACAAGATTCGAACGTTACCGAGTTGCATCATATATATATATATATATATATATATATATATATATATATATATATATATATATATATATAGTTACCACTGCTGCAAGTTATACTATTGCGTGAACTGAGGCAATATGGTGGGTCTAAAATTCAATAGTATCGATGATTAAGGGTGTGGTTCGTGGTGTACTAACCACATGCAAGATTTATGTTTGGGTGGAGTAATTTCGAGTTTCCGTAATATTTGTGCGATGTTTTCATCTAGCAATGAACCGAATATTGACTAATCGTTGAGCATTCATTGAAACGAACACTGACTAGGATCGAACAGTTGACATCATAAAACTAAATACACATTTCGTGATTGGCTACGTTGTCAAAAGAATACACCACTGCGATCAGATATATATAGGACGTATATTGCAATGCTTGTTCCTTCGTCTCCGAATTGTTCTTCAGCGGAAGAGCTGACTTACAAAACCATTTCTGCACATTTTGACGAACTGACTCATGATCCTTACTGCAATAAAATTCCCAATACTGCCTGTGTTTTGTGATATGTCAAACGAGATGGATTTTGATCAATAAATATGGGATATTGTCGCCGAAGTATTGTTTTGTTTAAAACGTATATCACTATGATAATTGCAAACTCATATAATATCACTGTTGCTATGACAACTATTGTTCTCATTTTTCTCTTACATTATTTCGACGTTGCTAAGTTCCCCAATATGATACGACCATGCAATACGTCAAGTATGTGTCTGTTTCTTTTATAATATTCCTTTCTTTTTACATCTAACAACATATGGCGGAACACGTCCTTTGCAATGTGAGTTTTGCTGGGATATAATATAAAGTAATATTGTATATGTAAAATACAACGGAGACACAAACTTGGAGATTACCAGCTGTTGCTGTGCTTCAACGCCGCATTCTAGTGAACCCATTGTAATTGGTGCTCACATAAACGTGGACGTTCCAAGTGTTTATTCAATGTGTGTTAAGGCTTATAGCTTCACTGCAGTTGACAACATACAAGTGACAGAAATACACCAACGTGTTTGTCGTGAGCTATGAAGTGTACCACTCATGACCTTATCTAGAACATCGGATTAGTTATATTCGTTCGTACACTTGTTGAACATGTCTACATTTCTAAAATGCTATTATTCATTTATGTTGCTGTCATACCATTAAGCAAAGGTACATCAGGTATAAAATATGCTTTTGCTAAAATTATATGCGTATAATACACTATAATAATTTCGTTGTAGTACGGAAGAAGTGTACAATAGTAGCCGCAAAAAACATCATTGTCTGAACATATGTTTGGCTGTTTATGGAACTGTCGTGTTCACTACGTAAGTGTTTACAGTTTTGCATGGATTAAGATTGGCAATGCTGATATACACATACATAAAACATATCACACGGTTGCTAAATATTGACGCACATTGTATCCAAATGATTTTCACCGCATTATTTACGTATGGCATATATCCGTAGAACTAAAACATTTTAATTTTAAAAGATAGTATTTTATAACCATTAAACCCTATTTTATGGAAGCAAAAACAACAATTTTACAGTATCGTTTTGTGCACGAGAAAATACACATGACTAAATCGCATCATAATCGGTTTTTGACACTGACACAGGTGATTGGCTTAATATTGCAAACGTAATGTTGAACAACGGTCGCACCATCGACACATGTAGTAAGGTTAACTTGCTCATAGGTCTAAACAACCAGTGTTCGAAATTATGTCAGTCCGGAGACCGTAGATCGTAATTTTTTCGAGCGGGCTGGAAACTCTCAAAAAGTGCTGGCCCACCCGATCATCACCTTTTCAGGAAATAAAGACATGTGACCTGTTACAGCAAAGTCGTAATGTTGTGAAATGGAATTGTGTACCTTTTGTGAATTTCACACAATAATGAGCTTTAAAATGATACCTCATTTGACGACATATTTTCAGTAGTTTTCTATTTATTGCAAACATTGAAGCGATCTTCAAAAACAACGTTTTGAGAAATGACGTCATTCTAACTGATATTGTCTATTGTTTTGAGAAATGACGTCATTCTAACTGATATTGACTATTGTTTCGAGAAATGACTGATATTGTATATCGTTTTCTAACATATGGTTTCGTATTTGCAAGCATTTTATTAGTTTTGGATTGTTTGTTGAGGAAAAAACTGGACAATGAAAAGTGAGATTATAAGTGATGCATTTCTGCCAAAATCACAAAATTTATGGAAAATGACCTAGACAGCTATTTTGGCTCGTGTCCAGAACTGCCCTGTTCAATTAAATACGTGTATTGCTTTTCATCTCACGTGCAGATCGCAGCAGACAAAGCGTTATGTGGCATGTGCAGTTGCGTTGAAGACGATATGGAGGCGAACGAATGACGTCATTCTTCTACGCATCGGATTGTACACAATTTCCACTCATTGAAACATTGGGTCAGGCAGAACTTCTTGTAGACCCCACACGGTACTTTTATGCACATTTCTTTGCATTCTATGAAGTCGTATCTACAGAGCATCATACACCAGACCGGCATTCCGCTGCACGACGCAGCAAGACACACTGCCAACACCAGAAGCACGGCCTGCAAGACAATAATAATAATAATAATAATAAGATAACTTCTATTGCGCCTAAATCCTTGGAAACCAAGCTCAGAGGCGCATCAAAACAAAAGGGTTGGTCAATCTCAAAGTCCATAAGTAGTTTTCCAGTTGTCAACAGATGGGTCAAGGCGCTAGGGAGCTAAGGTGGATAAGCAAGGTTGTAAAGATACGTTTTTAAATGACGACGGAATTTTGTAATATTTTCAACTGATCTAACACTAAGAGGAAGCATATTCCAAAGAGTTGGTGCAGCAACAGAAAAAGCCCTAGTTCCAATGTTACAACGATTACCCGATATTACAAGATTTAGCCAGATTGCCACTCAGAGAATTAACTCTAGATAGCAGGTGGACAAGGAAGCCCTTTGGCTTATCGAGAATCCAACTCTTTTATCTACGTGTATCCCACCCTTCTGAGGTATGTGTCCAATTTAGTTTTAAACATATTCACGCTACTAACAATCAGCAGTACAACGTACTACCGCTTGCTGTTGATTGTACAGATAATTACAACTAATTATGTGAGATATCTCACGTCCTAGATAAGATGTGTTTATTCATTAATCACTGAAGTTTAACCGTTCGAGGAACGGGTATGAGACATAATTTTACATACCTGCGTCTGTAGGTTCACCATTGCTTTGATAACTGCTTAATCCACTGCAGGATCGCACACATTGAAATCACAAGTGTCTACTTTCACCGTTCTTTTCGCCATCCACATACAAGTATTCTAAAGCTCTAAAAGTCATTGAATCAATAAAGTGATCTTCTGACCTTCCGGTTGGTGCGGGTCGTTGTTAGGGTCCTGGAACACGTGTTCGCAAGTTAAGTCCTATGCAACATCCCTTCCCAAGTCGCGTTGACCTCTCACATTCAGCTGCATAAGTCGAGATGACCCGCTGACGAAGCGTGACGTTACGTGGGCCAGTACGTCGCGGTCCTTACTGATGGAGGCGTGCACCATCAGGTGGCAATACAATACAATACAATAACTTTATTGTCTGTTGGGTTACAGTTTATCACATACTATTCATATCACATGCACAATAGGATATAGTGCCAGTTCACATACACACAAATAAGTAAACCACAATAGATTAGTAGATAAGTAAACAAGTAAACAGGTAAACCACAGGAAGAGAATGTCTATCATGCAAGTAGTACTGTAAACAATCAGGCTAATACATGGGGTCAGAGTAGATACATTATAAAATGGTAAACATTATAAACTGGTAAGCATTCTATCACAGATTATAATTATTCAATTAAACACATATATTGCAAGAGATTATTATGAAGTCACAGTCGTGCCTAAAATTCCTATGATTCATTTACACATGCGCTCTTTTATCATGAGCATCCAGTCCTTAAGTTAAATAATAATCCAGATAAAAGAAAAAGAAGAATGGCGTTACCATGACAATACATATGGTGCCGGCATTACAAGTTATAACACCGCCACTGGGGAGTCACTACTAGACACTGCAGGACACTAAGGCACAAACAGCACAGTATAATGACATACAATGTACCATGCAGAGGGGCCTAGAGCATAGGTGTCAACATCAGTTCACAACAAAGTGGGAAAGTGCGCGAACACCAATTCTAAATGAAACGTCATTTGCGCAATAAAAATATCACTAATAATCACACAATAAAAGTTTCAATGTGAAATCGTTCCAGCCATGCAAAAAAACAAATAAGAAAGACAAGGATTCATTGTGACCAATTCTTGGCCATATATTGCGATACACTAACTATCAAACAGCTACCACAGGTGCAGTCACTTGCTGCAAGTGTCCCTGATTGTATATGTAGGTCACCGACTTGGCGCAGCGTAGAAGCTTCGCAGTGCACTGGAAGTCGGCTGCGCAGTCGTCACTGCTCCACTTTACACTGACCAGTGCACACAAAGTATCCCGACCCAGCTCAGAGCGAAAGCTGGTGGCGATCGTCCGCACCTGAGAAAATACTCTCTCACTGCTCGCATTGCCTGAGGGCACAACAAGCAGTATCTTCATCAGATGGGACAGATGGGGAAATCGCGGCTCACCTCCTGCCACCAGCTTCCCCATCTCACACCAGAACGAGTCCAGACTGTCCCTGTGTGCAGGCAGATCGCTCGAGACTTGAAAGTCATAAAATTCTTCCCTGAGCTTGTCTCGGTTGTCTGCAGGGAAGTGGCTGGGTGGCAGGCGATCAGCGAGGCGGAGTACTGCAACATGCGAGGAGTTGGTGAGAGGTGTAGTTAATTTTCTCGCTATCTCGGAATCCGTAAACATTTTCTTCGCGATACTGCCAAATTCGCCACCGACCGCCATCGGCAGGTTGTGCTTTGCCGCAAACATCGCGAACATGGTCTCAGCGGACGTTACCCGATCCGTCTCGGTGCCGGTAGCGATGAAGCGGTTGATGCCGTACAGGGCCTGGGCAGAGGCCTTTGCGATGTGGTCTGCCCGCTCTACGTGCCGCATGACATCGTTCTTGCCCCCGTGGCCGATACCAAAATGGGTGTTGTAGAAAACACAGAACGCCTTTGTTGCCCCTTTGCTACTGACTAGTATACGGGGAAACGCCCGCATCCATTCTTGATTAAACACACAGCCTCCATCGCTCAGTTTTCGTCTCTTCTTCGCATTCTCGACACACTCCACCCCACTCAGCCGCTTCGCCATCTTGAATGAAGTTTCCGTCAACCGCCGATAGCGAAGTCACGTGCTCGCGCGCGCGGGAAAAACGTTCGTTTGTGACCACAGATACTTTCATACAACTAGCAGCGCATTATAAATAAATAAATGTTATTGTAGATTTTTTCAGAGGTGAAATGTACAAAAAAGCGGGACATTTTCACAGAAAAGCGGGAAAGCGGGACCGACAATAAAAAATGGGATTTCCCGCCCGAAAGCGGTACTGTTGACACATATGCTAGAGTGAAACAGTAATACTGATCCAGCAGAGTATTGATCATACAGCAGATTAAACGCAATCAAAATACTGTGACAGAATACCTTCACTTACAGTTGAGAATGGACACTGCAGGAAGCTACGGAAGCTGCTGAAACTGACAAAAAATAGGATGGGTGGGGTGGGGTCGCAGACAATCCTTCTGACAGCGCCAATGTACAAGTCTTCCAGCGAGTACTGCCCGGCAAAATAGTTTTTCCTGCGACTTTGACAATGCGAGACAGCCTACCTTTGTCTTTCATGTTCAGGTTATCAAACCATACAACACCACTGAAGGTCAGAACAATCTCTATTAAACTCCTATACACCATTTCCAAGATTTCTTGGCTCACATCAAAAGATCTCAATTTCCTTAGCAGGTAGAGGCGCTGGTTTGCCATTTTTACAATGTGATCAGTGTTGTCAGTGAAAGACAGCTTATTGTCTTAAAAAGTGTCAAGATATTTAAAACTGGTCACAACTTCAACAGGTTTATTACTAATCTTGGCAGGAGCAAAAACATCAGAGACTTTCCTGTTGTCGATCACAAGTTCTTTCGTTTTGCCAACGTTAAGGTGAAGAACGCTGTCAACGCACCATTTCTCCAAAACAGAGGTTTGTGAAACAAAATTCTGCCAGAAAATCTTCTTTTTTCAGGAGGCCATCTAAGGCCATGTCATCTGCAAATTTCAGTAGCCAGATAGAGAACGTCTGACACATCATGTGATATGTGTATATTTAAAAAAGTGTCGGCGAGAGGACACAGCCCTGGGGTGTGCCGGAATTTACAATAATCTCATCCGACATACAACCCTGAATACTAACACACTGTGGACGGTCTTTCAAAAAATCATTCACCCAAAGAACAATATTTGGGCTTACAACAAGATCAATCAAGCGCTTCAGAAGAACATAAGGTTCAATGGTATTGAACGCACTCGAAATATATATAAAAAACACTCCGATGTAGGCTTTGGAGTCTTCAAGATGCTGTGAAATCAGATTAAACAACAAGAGAGAAGCATCTTCAACACCCCTACGGGCTTTATAAGCAAACTGGAGAGGATCAAGATGTGCAGACACATCAGACAGCAAACGACTAAGTGCAACCTTCTCCATGCATTTAGCTAAGGTGGAGGTAAGTGCTACTGGACGAAAGTCATTGAACTGGCTGGCGCTAGGTTTCTTTGGTACAGGGATAATCATAGAGGTTTTCCATGCCAGGGGTACAGTGTGAGAGTCTAGCAGAGCCTGGAATATGGTAGTGAAAATCCTCCCCAGCTGAGCCGCACACGTCTTTAAGACTTTGTTGTTTTACTCCATCGGGGCCTGAAGTTTTGTGTGCGTTCAATCTGGAGAATGTTTTTACAACCTCATCCTCAAAGAGTTCAATGTGTTCTGGTACAACGGTCTGGCACAGAGATGTACATTGACCACGAAAAGCATTAACATCAAACCGAGCATAAAAGCGGTTAAGTTCATTTGCTGCAGTAACAGGGTCATCAGTATCATAAACAGGCTGCTTGATTTGTTGCTTACCCATCATTGTTTTGAGTCTATTCCATGCCTCCCTAGCATTACGAGTCCGAAATTTTCCCTCAACTTTGTTCTTGAATTCAAGTTTGGCAATCCCAGCCAGCCTTCTAAATTCCTTTTCATTCTCACGATAGCCATCCTCCTTTCCCTGCAGAAAGGCAAGTTTCTTTTGATTCAAGTGCACTTTAAGGTATTTCGTTATCCAGGGCTTGTTGATCGGGTACACGCGCACTGTCCTGGTTTTTGTGACTGATCTACACAGGTGTCCTGATTTGAGAAACACGAGTTGTATGTTTTTTTGTCTTCAACTTTTGTTTGTATTTCGGCAGCAAATGCACAACGTTATGATCAGAGCGGCCAAGTGATGGTCCACACAGAGACTTGTAAGCGTTCTCTATATTTCCAAAGCACAAGTCAATAGTCCAATTGAAACGGGTGGGACACAATACATACTGCTGGGGGGATGGAAGATGACACACACCGGGCTGCTATTGTTGTAGCTATCGGCAATTCTCTCGGCGGCTGCTTTGAAGTCAGGGCCTGGTACGGAGACGAGAATGACAGTCAGCTGTCGGTACGGTAGTTGAAAAACATCTGCACAATGAGATCCGGTCAAGCGTCCTGCGTGGGAAACCAGACATACATATATGCACGGCTCATAGGCTTGGAGTCTTAAGTTGGAGACTACACCTTCCATAAACATCAGAATTAATGCATGGATGAATTAGGTACTTACACATCACAGCATTGCACAGAACAAGGATAGGTGCATTATATAATAGTTTGTAATTGTGCTTAATTTAATTTACTATGGAATTAATGTACATTGTTATGTACCTTGATGTCTTAAATAAATGCTTATTATATTATTAATAGGTAACATTTTAATTTTAGTTGTTTTCTTCTGAGTTATACACACATCGCCGGATATAGGTTTGTGGGGGACCCTAGGCAGTGATTGGCCGGGCATCGTATCATATTATTTCTCACTCTACCTACCTTCTACAATAAGGAAATCACAATAAAATACAACTTTTGTTCGTTTAGAACACCGTTTTGTATCACAACAAAATACGATATTTGCCCATTTACAACACCACTTTGCATCATACTGATGCCCTCAAATTACGTCTAAGAACTTTCTACCCCAAAGAAATTACCCAAAAAACGTTTTGTTGAAGCCCCATAAGAGTTATATTGCGGGGCTTCCTGGGTAATTTCTCCGTTTGCCTTGTCTAAAATCCGGCACTGAATTACACAATAGCATAAGCATAACGTACGGTGATCTACCAACGCAGTCAGCATCGCTGTGGTAGAAGCTCTGGGCTGTCACTGCCGTCAACAGTGCCACCATGGCGACTGACAGGCTGGCACCGGTCCCTACCCTCGTAACAAGCGACATCATCAAAACCAAGAATGACGGTATTACTGTGGTGAAAATCAATAATTAGTTACGGCATTATGGTAGACGATTTAGTTTGTTGAGGCAGTGAATTTGAGTTATGATTACGAGAAGAGTCTGTGTGTCTGTGTGTCTGTCTGTCTGTCTGTCTGTCTGTTCTGAAAAAACTCCCAAGTAATTTTTTTAAAGAAACGAATATTCGGATTTTGCGGTAATATCTATCCAAGAAACCACCGCCAGACGTGTTGACAAAATAAAACATACATAAACCGTATTGGACTTTAGGGCATTTGTTATGATCCCTATTACCGCTATTACTAGTGACGTTATTAATGCACTAGAAAAAAAGGACTCGGTCCTTGCTGTTTTTCTGGTTTTCTAGTTTTTCTAAGTAAAGCATTCGATACAATCAACCACCAAATCCTATTACAGAAACTTGAATAATACGGTATAAGAGGTACTCCATTCAAATGGTTTAAGAGTTACCTTTCAAGCCGGAAACAGTATGTTAAGTACACTTCTAGTGACTCACTTCAGCAGGATGTTACACACGGTGTCCTACAGGGGTCTATCCTCGGTCCGCTTTTGTTTATATTATATATTAATGACCTTCCATTCTGTGTAAATATGTGCAAAACAATATTGTTTGCTGATTACACTACTGTATACAAAACTGGAAAACAAATTAATGAAATATATACAGATATGAATAACGAACTTGAAATACTAGTTGACTGGTTTCGTGCCAATAAACTATCTTTAAACATGTCTAAGACAAAATGCACGTTATTTTCTAGATCTCGTCCTGCTCAGAACGAAGAATTATTATTAGCAATAGCTAATAACATAATTCAGCGAAGAAAACATTTCTAGGCCTTCGTATAGACGACCGACTTGATTGGCATGAACATATAAATGCATGCAAAAACAAGCTAACTAGTGCTTTATACATAATTAATAAAGTTAACCGCTACATTCCAGTAGCTGCACTTAAAACAATGTATTACACTTTAGTTTACCCCTACTTGACATGCGGAATCATTTTGTGGGGATCCACATACAAAATTCATATCGAAATATTATTCATTATGCAAAAAAATTGTTATTTCCATTCTTAAAACAAACTATTGGGAACATTCACATCCCCTCTTTACATGTTTAAATTTAATAAAATTGCATGATATTTATGAAATTGAAGTTGGAAAATTTAAGTATAATTATGTCCACGGGAGTCTGCCACATTCATTATCGGATATTTTTATATTTACCTATGACATTCACTTTTACAAAACAAGACAAACCTGTAATGTACGTCCTATCATCAGTTCTACTCAAAGATCGAACAGTTTGCTATGTAAAGGTCCGATGATCTGGAATACAATTCCAACTGTTATACAAAATAAGCCTAATTTAAATAATTTTATATTATCATTAAAGGAAAATGTTGTAAGGGGGTATGGTGTTCTAGTTTAATTTCATTCCACCCCGAAACGTCTGACATATGTGTTTGATATAATGTTATTCTAATTAGGTATTATACCATTGCTGAAGCTTGACGTAACCACATGTTTTGTTTCGCAAGACTACTTATGTGAACATTTATCATATAATATTACTGTTATTACATTTACATATATGTTCTATTAATTATAGCAACGTAACCAACACACTACACGTGAAATCATTGTTGATAATATTTATTTTGGGGATGACGGCGACTAGTTTATTTAATCATTATCATCTTATATTGGAATAATTAAAACAAACTCGTTACAGCCTTAATTGGCTCCGCTGTCAACATGGAATTGTATATAATGTTGTCGATTGTTTTATGGATTGTTTATATTTGTATGTATGATTTATACAATTCCAAATAAAACCAACCTACCTACATGGCCAAACACGGAGAGCCTGTGTCATAAAAGTGTTGACAACAGTTAGAAACGGCGGCTATTTTTTCTGTATGACAATGTGCCTGGGACGGAGATAACACAGCTTAAACACTCTTATAAAGTACTCTTTTGTACACGTCACTTAACCGGGATATATCGCATTTTGGAATCAATTAAATATTGTGTTAGCCCAACGCGTGGTTGAACAAAAGGTCCCTCTTCGGGTGAAATTTCAGCAACGACGTTTATCGCGGTTTGCCCTGAAACCGTCTAGATACCTAACTCCCAGAGACATTGGTGTGTGCGTGCAAAATAGCGAGCATGCGTGTGTGCGTATGTTTACACCCATGGGCAAACGTGAGCATGTGTGCGTGCGCGTGCGTGCGTGCGTGCGGTGTGTGCGCGTATGCGCGTTTGCGCATATGAATGCGTGCATGCGAGCATCCTTGCAAGATTGCATGTCATGCATGTTTGAACGTTACGCTCGTAAGGTTCTACAACAACAACACACTGTAGTTGTATTTTATTTAATAATATGTAGCCATAAAAACACAAATTGTGTCAATAAGTCCGTCACAAACTACAGTAAAATCATTGTGTAATTGGCGCTCTGGAAATTGTTCTTTGATGAACAAAATGTCCGCGCTTTTATTGCGTCATAGTGGTTGTTACGCGACGAGCACGCGCGGTCCTACAAATAGCTTCACCATTTTTGCGGTAACGTAATATCGGGAATTCAGTTTTACCGAATTTCACCATGTCTTTCACAGGTAGGTGAATAAAGAGTCATATCTGTCAAATAGCTGTGTCTCTATTTACAATTTGTGAGGCACATTATGCCACACATATATTTAAAAAATCATAATGCATACAAGACAATGGGATAACAGTCAAATGTACATTTTGTGATTAAGGTTAGACTCTATTGATTCTATGCTTCGATATTCCTATTCTATTCGTTCAATTCTATGACACGTCGATCTCTTTTCTCGGTGCCATCTTGCAGAAACAAGTAAACATACTCACTCGAGTTCTCACACGTGTTCGTACAGTTCTAAAAGTGGGGTATTAAGTAACGACATCTTACGCCTTCTCTGTACCGTCATCGCGCAGATACGGGTTTATGATTTTACGTCATTTTCCATAGTTTTTACAGCATTATTCATCTTTCATCTTGCTCTGTAAAGTCTTACTAACCACTTTTGAACAAAACCAAACATGTGCTAAGCAGGTTAGCCCTACATCTCGTGGCATATTTTACAGGACAACAACGACGATGGATAATATGTTTTCTAGTTTCACTAAATGTTGCCACAATGCGCGGGACATCGAACGTAACAATTACGAAGACAAACCGCGAACCAAGTTGGACGGATGTGTGGGCCGATTTGAAAGATTCTGGTATGTGGCACCATAGTTTAAACAGAACGTACCTAGTTACTTACTTGTTTTTATATGTCCTATTTCATAATTTATCTTTCTTTTGATAGGTGTCACTTGTGTTAGTTTACATTCGTGTTGTTAATACGAACGTATGTGTTCTGTTGGTCACGTGGTCAGCAGGAGATAGTCATTATTAGGAGGACGTTAGTTGAATTAGTTGATTTAAATTTGGGAACAATATGAACGCGCCGAACATCAAAGGATATTGCGAGTAACAAAGTCGACAGCCGCCATGATGCCAATGAAATGTGTTCTAAATCTGAATATTGCGTTTACAATTAGAAAAAATAAATCTTTTGACAAAATATTCGTAATGTGAACACCGTTTCGGATTTGTCAAAAGCAATCTGATGTGCAGTACACCTTTAACATGTTTACTTCAACACTTGTTCTTCGTCCTTGTTCCCTGTTGCACAAGGGTGATGGTCAGATCCTGTATTAGTGTACAACTCTTCTCTCCATCGTTTCATATGAGCTGCCCCCCTCTCTCCATCTTTCATCCGATCTTGTTAAATCCCTCTTCACGCAATCTCCCCACTTCAGCTGTTGTCGTCTCCCTTTCCTGCGTCCTTTGTGTTTCTGCTTCTGGTCGATTCCATAGTTTGCTGTATCCATTCTTTCCTAGTTGTCTGTCCACCTCGCCCGGCTTCTTACCGCTTCTGTTTTTGTTGTAGTTGTTGTTGTTGTAGTAGTTATTGTTGTTGTAGTAGTTGTTGTAGTTGTTGTTGTTGTTGTAGATGTTGTTGTTGTTGTTGTTGCTGTTGTTGTTTTGTTGTAATCGTCGTCATTGTTGTGTCAGCGCCAGTGTCCCCAGACAAAACTGGCAACCATTAAGCAGTACTAAAAACATATCAAAAACGAGCAACAACTAGCGTCGGTTCCAAGCATTGCTCACTGTCTGTGTTCCAGTGTTTGCCCAGCAGGGGAGCAAGATATCGATGGAGTGCTCGAAGGCTGACTACGACGCGAGCATAGACGAGCCGCACTACCAGTGGACAGACTCTCGCTCACGCGTAGCCAACGACGGCCGATACTCCGTCACGGACACCGGTGATTTGGTCATTACCGATGTTCAGCCCCGGGACAGCGGTCACTATGACTGCACGATCTCGGAGTCGAACAAAGCTATCACGCCAGATGCGGCCACTTTCCATCATAATGTCGTTGGTGAGTGACCGTCGCGAACATGTTTGGTCTTAGGGATCATCTCAGAACGTGGATGTCCGATATCATACGAAATTATTTTCATTCGGCCTCAACCCCCCTCCGCCCTCAGGCGAAAGTTTGTAAACATTGATATGATGATATCAATATATTAACAGTAACGGTCCGAAGCGTACAATATCGATACCCGGCGTTATATGAAACTACCTCTGATCCTCTCTCCAAACCAAGTAAGTCCGTCTTATATCGGACATCGGATTTTGTTGTCGTCATCGTCGTTGCCGCCATTTTCTCCATGTCCTACTGTTTCATTTCTACTATAATCCCTAATAAATACGATAATGCAAATAATTACCACTGCCATACTTATTGTCAACTGCGTCTAAGGACAGACTCTTCTGTGCACAACTTCGAAAGTGGTTGCTTCACATACACGTGGGCAAACTAGCAAAGCGCATGTCCTCGTTTAGGCACTGATAGCATGGTAGGTAGAACATCGGACTCTCTTGCGACAGAATCGAGTTATCATGCTCTTGTGAAGAACGTGTTTCGAAGCTTGGGCATTTTCGCTCAATTCACGTTGATACGTTTCACTTATTTGTATAAATGTGATGTATATGTGTGACAGAATTGTCTTCCCGCGGGAATTCCCGCGTGGCTGAATTCTTTACAGGTATGGTGTCATATCTGACAGGGGGTGAAGCATAAGGCGTTTTGAGCATTTCGAGAGACTGCATACCGCGTTATATGATAGCTGACATTTACCTTTTTTGTGCACGCACAGTGTACACGCTACCTGAGTACTCGCTCCAGTTGCAACTGACATATGACGTGGCGAGGTGTGACGCTGGCACCAGACTAGACAAGGTTGAAGAGCTAGATGGACGACTGTGTATAAAGAATCGATGTATGTTCGAGATTAAGGCGGTGTGCCACTCCCGCAGGACTCAGGTAGGCACTGTCACGCAACCACGGTCCTTACACAGAACTCAGGTAGGCACAGTCCCACAATCACAGCTCACACACAGGACTCGGGTAGACACAGTCCCACAATCACAGTTCACGCACAGGACTCAGGTAGACACAGTCCCACAATCACAGTTCACACACAGGACTCAGGTAGACACAGTCTCACAATCACAGTTCACACACATGACTCGGGTATACACAGTCCCACAATCACAGTTCACACACAGGACTCAAGTAGACACAGTCCCACAATCACAGTTCACGCACAGGACTCAGGTAGGCACAGTCGCACAATCATAGTTCACGCATGGGACTCAGGTAGACACAGTCCCACAATCACAGTTCACACACAGGACTCAGGTAGCCACAGTCCTACAATCACAGTTCACACACAGGACTCAAGTAGACACAGTCCCACAATCACAGCTCACACGCAGGACTCAGGTAGGCACAGACCCACAATCAGAGTTCACACACGGGACACAGGTAGGCACAGTCCCATAATCACAGTTCACACAACACTCAGGTAGACACAGTCCCACAATCGCAGTTCACACACAGGACTCAAGTGAACACAGTCCCACAATCACAGCTCACACGCAGGACTCAGGTAGGCACAGTCCCACAATCACAGTTCACACACAGGACTCAGGTATACACAGTCCCACAATCACAGTTCACACACAGGACTCAAGTAGACACAGTCCCACAATCACAGTTCACGCACAGGACTCAGGTAGGCACAGTCGCACAATCATAGTTCACGCATGGGACTCAGGTAGACACAGTCCCACAATCGCAGTTCACACACAGGACTCAGGTAGACACAGTCCCACAATCACAGTTCACACACAGGACTCATGTAGACACAGTCCCACAATCACAGTTCACACACAGGACTCAGGTAGACACAGTCCTACAATCACAGTTCACACACAGTACTCAAGTAGACACAGTCCCACAATCACAGCTCACACGCAGGACTCAGGTAGGCACAGACCCACAATCAGAGTTCACACACGGGACACAGGTAGGCACAGTTCCATAATCACAGTTCACACAACACTCAGGTAGACACACTTCCACAATCAAAGCTTTCATACAGGACTCGGATAGGCACAATCACAGTTCATACACTGGATTCAGGTAGACACAGTCTCACAATCACAGTTCACATACAACACTCAAGTAGACACAGTGCCACAATCACAGTTCACAAAAGACTCAGGTAGACACAGTCCCACAATCTCAGTTCACACACGGGACACAGATAGGCACAGTCCCACAACACAGTTCACACATGGGACACATGTAGGCACAGATCTACAATCACAGTTCTCACACAAGACTCACGTAGATACAGTCCTACAATCACAGTTCACGCAAGACTTAGGTAGACACAATCCTACAATATCAGTTCACACACTGGACTCAGGTAGGCACAGTCCCGCAATCACAATTTACACAGGACTCAGGTAGACACAATCCCACAATCACAGCTTTTGCATAGGACTCAGTTAGGTACTCTCTTACAATCACAGTTCACAAAAGGACTCACATAGACACAGTCCCACAATCACAGTTCACACATAGGGCTCAGGTGGACACAGTCCCACAATCACAGTTCACGCATAGGGCTCAGGTGGACACAGTCCCACAATCACAGATCACACATAGGGCTCAGGTGGACACAGTCCCACAATCACAGTTCACGCATAGGGCTCAGGTGGACACAGTCCCACAATCACAGTTCACGCATAGGGCTCAGGTGGACACAGTCCCACAATCACAGTTCACACATAGGGCTCAGGTGGACACAGTCCCACAATCACAGATCACACATAGGGCTCAGGTGGACACAGTCCCACAATCACAGTTCACGCATAGGGCTCAGGTGGACACAGTCCCACAATCACAGTTCACGCATAGGGCTCAGGTGGACACAGTCCCACAATCACAGTTCACGCATAGGGCTCAGGTGGACACAGTCCCACAATCACAGTTCACGCATAGGGCTCAGGTGGACACAGTCCCACAATCACAGTTCACGCATAGGGCTCAGGTGGACACAGTCCCACAATCACAGTTCACGCATAGGGCTCAGGTGGACACAGTCCCACAATCACAGATCATATACGTGATTCAGGTAGACACAGTCCCACAATTACAGTCCTTACACAGGACTCAGGTAGACACAGTCCCACAATCACAGTTTATACACAAGACTCACGTAGTCACATACCCACAATCACAGTCCTTACACAGTACTCCGGTAGGCACTCTCGCACAATATCGGTCCACAAACACGACTCAAGTAGGCACAGTCCCACAATCACAGTTCATACACATGACTCAGGTAGGCACAGTCCCACAATTACAGTCCGTACACAGGACTCGGGTAGACACAGTCCCACAATCATAGTTGACACATAGACCTCAGGTAGGCACAGTCCCACAATCACAGTTCACACACAGTCCTCAGGTAGGCACAGTCCCACAATCACAGTTGACACACAGAACTCAGGTAGACACAGTCCCATAGTCACATTTGATACACATAACTCAGGTAGACACAGTCCCATAATTTCAGTTGACACACAGAACGCAGGTAGACACTGTCCCACAATCACAGTTCAACACAGGACTCAGATAGACACTGTCTCGCAATTACAGTTCTCCAATCGCACATCGCAATCACAGTTCACGCATAGGGCTCAGGTGGACACAGTCCCACAATCACAGTTCATACACATGACTCAGGTAGGCACAGTCCCACAATTACAGTCCGTACACAGGACTCAGGTAGACACAGTCCCACAATCATAGTTGACACATAGACCTCGGGTAGGCACAGTCCCACAATCACAGTTCACACACAGTCCTCAGGTAGGCACAGTCCCACAATCTCAGTTGACACACAGAACCCAGGTAGACACAGTCCCACAATTACATTTGATACACATAACTCAGGTAGACACAGTCCCATAATTACAGTTGATACACATAACTCAGGTAGACACAGTCCCACAATTACATTTGATACACATAACTCAGGTAGACACAGTCCCATAATTACAGTTGATACACATAACTCAGGTAGACACAGTCCCACAATTACATTTGATACACATAACTCAGGTAGACACAGTCCCATAATTACAGTTGACACACAGAACGCAGGTAGACACAGTCCCACAAGCACAGTTCAATACAGGACTCAGGTAGACACAGTCCCACAATCACAGTTCACACACAGGATTCAGATAGACACTGTCTCGCAATTACAGTTCTCCAATCGTTTACCACAATATACGGTGACTTGCATATCGTTCGCCGTTTCGCTGATTTCCAACGCAGCCTCGCTTATTTTCGAATGCACTCGACCGTGACGCCCCGCTAGTGTGGGATAGGTCAATCGCACTCGTAAAACAGTTGCTAGTTCTGCCACCTTCCACTACTCCTACTACTATTACTGCCGCTGCTGCTGCTGCTGCTGCTGCTGCTGTTACCGCCGTTTTGAAACTTAGGCAATTTCGTTCGCCTCACGTTGCCGCGGTCTTTCGGATGAAACACTAAGTGCCATTGGTCCCTTTTTTTGACGTTTATGCCAAGGGAAGTTAATTGACACCTGTCGATGACCCATAACAATGTGATTCATCGTGTGAAGGTCATAGTTCTCTTTAACGTTGCCTGTGTCATTTGATCCGACAGTTTGCAAAAGGCCATAACGTGATGCAAGCGCAACTAGTGGTTATCATCGTGCGCACGCAACATCCGGACTACGAACCACCGAACTGCGAACCCCAGTGCGTCAAAGCCGCCATTTTGGCACATCTAGAAAAGGTAACAATTGATCTACCACCTTATCTTGTGAAATATCCGGCGTGTATGGGTTTCATAGGGATGGTCAATTAGCATTTGTGAACTGTCTTAATTAATTTAGTACATTATAAAATGAGTGTCTGAGCTGTTTAAGTTTGGATATCTTCTCGCAGATGTTTTTAAAATGTCCAATGTAGCATATTATTATTTTCCTATGCCGACATTCGTCATAAAAAAACAGAACGACATAAGCATATTTAAAGTCAGCTGTACTGACTATCAATATGTCATGCAAATAGTTAATAATTCATATCATAATCGAGGGCCTGTGTCGTAGGCAGCCTGACCCTGGACTATTTGTTATCTGGTAAATAAAGATGTTCCACTTCCAGTGTAGGAAGAAAGAGGAGAGCAAAAAATGAAGCCTCAAATTATATATCCGGGCAGCTGACTGACAAATGTATCTTGTGTAATGGATAAGATTACTGGTCACATAAAATACAAATGTATAAAATAGCAAATCTGCTGGAACCTGTCGACCAGGGACACAAGAAAGTGGAGCGCTTGGTAAAGTCGGAGAAAGCCATGAACACTGGGATAGTGGATAGAGTGAGAAAGAGGGTGCTGATGCAGTGCAGTAATGGATACATTCTCTACAAGAATTCTACGTGCCGTGAGTCTTATTCGTTTAATTTTGATAAATTGTGTATTTGTGGCAGTTCGCGCCATTTACGTAAGCCTGGTGTTGGATATGCACCGGCAGACACGTGGGCATTTTGTGATGGTTTAAGAATGTTTTCAATTTATTTCGTCCGTATCCAACATTATACATCCGCTTCGCGACAACGTATCACAACAAATAAGTACAACAGGACTCGAGGCTATATTTGGCGGAGATAGATCGTAGAAATTGGTGGTGTAAAAAAGTGGATAAACAAGTGGAATTACTGATTGATAAGTATTATGTTTGCCTTAATATCGTTCATAAAGTTGCAATAAACATATATTGAGTAGCAGTTGTGCTTAAAGTTAGTTAGTTAAAGTATTTTAGAACACCTTAGTATAGTGAGTGATAATAGGGTAACTCACTTAGGCGGCTTAGCCTTCGATAAGTTGTAAACAAGATTTAACAAACCTGATTATGTGGTAGAATATATAGGAGATAAAGTAACAACCATCAAACTACTTACATAAGATAATATCTGTGTAAGCCAGTACTTGCTATATATTTTGGTTAGGTAGCATTGTTGTTAAAATTAAGCAAGGGCGATAGTCGGGCGGCGTAACCTAAATAAATAAAGCAGCCTAACATAACGTAATTGATTGTATTTAAATTAGGTCACTACCGGTAATGTTAGCGTTCGTGTTAGGATAAATAGTCGGCTGTGTAATTGAAATTTGTAAACTAAAGTGTGCTGTAGTACACAGGAAACAGTCTTTATAAAGACTAAGTTAGTTAAGTTATTAAATAAATTCTGATCGGGATATGGCGCCTTGCAAGCGGCAAGTCAAGGCAAAGCGACACTTGGTGTGCGATCACTGCCACAGCTGGGTAGATTTTGCATTGTCCGGGTGTGGAAAGTCATGGGCAGAAACCATGGAGGAAGGATTCACCTTTCAGTGCATTGGATGTTGGAAGGTGGAGTGTTTGCAGAAGGAGATAGTTATGTTGACAGATATTGTGAAGGGAATGGAGATGGGAATTAGCAAGGAGGCAGGTCGAATGGAGAGAGACGACAGGGAGAGAGGTGAGGATACTGCAAGACTGAAGGAGAATAGCAGTGGCAAGAAAACTGAGGAAAGGAGATTGAGAGGAGAGAAGGTGATTGGAGGGGAAGAAATTGGAAAATCGACAACAGAAAACGTGACAAGCGTGAAGGTGACAGGGAAGAAAGTGACTGTAGAGAAGGAGGGAGGGAAGATGGAACGGGAGAGGAGAGAGGAAAATGAGACGGGACGAAAGAAGAAGGGACGAAAGGAAGTGAGAGCAAATGTGATAGAAGAGAAGTCGATAAAAGGGACGCTGACAGGAGGAAAGGTGACAAGAGAAAAAGCAACAGGAAAAAATGGATCGGAAGAGAATGTGACAGGAGAGAAGACGGCAGGGGGGAAAGACAACAACCAGACAGATGCAAACCGAAGAAGGAGCTATTCTAAGGCAGTGATTGAGGGAGCAATAAGGAAAGAGAGGGTGTTTATGGGTGACTCCATTATGAGAAAGACGGACAAGACACTGAGCGAGGGGAAGGACATCGTTGTTTGTTTACCGGGGGCTAGGATTGAACATGTAACTGACAGGGTAGAGAAGGTATTGGGACATGGCAAGGGGGGGGGTCTATACTGGTACATGTAGGAACAAATAATGCAGACAGGGAGGGCACAACTGCGATAGTACAGAAGTATAGACAGTTAGTGAGGAAGCTAAAGAAGACGAGAGTCGAACAGGTTATTTTGTCAGGAATGTTGCCAGTAATGGGAGGAAGGGGGGCAACGTATAGAAACTGCAAGAGGATGGCGATCAATGCACTAGCTGAGCAGATGTGTGAAGAAGAGGGGGTGAGATTCACAGATTTATGGGGATACTTTGTTGGGAGGGAAGATATGTACATGAGAGATGGCCTCCATCTTAGTGGAAAGGGGGCAGCAGTTTTCTCAGATAATCTGCTGCAATCTGTTGACAGTGGGACAGGTTGCATCTATTTAAACTAGATTCGCAGGGGGGACTCACAGAAAAGCCTGAAAATGGAGGCATAGATAAAGACAGCACAAATAAATCAACAAATAACAGTCTGGAAAACTCTTCTGAAGCTGGATATAAATGTGTTTGTTTAAATGCAAGGAGTATAGTAAACAAAAGAAATGAACTAAACAGTATGGTAGAAGATATTGACCCTCGTATAATAGGTATAACCGAATCCTGGACCACCACCGATATATCAGATGCTGAATTGGGACTGACAGGATATGTAATGTTTAGAAAAGATAGAATAGGAAGAAAGGGAGGTGGAGTTATTTTATATATTAAAGAATCTATTCAGGCTTATGAAATAAAATTAGAAAGAGAAGCAGATTGCGAAGAAGCTGTTTAGTGTAACATAGTTACAGGAAACTCAACGTTAACAGTTGGGTTAGTTTATCGAAGTCCAAACATAAGCATAGAAGAGAATGAAAAAATACAAAACGCTATAAGGGAAGTAAGCAAACGGGACTGTATTATTATGGGGGATTTTAACCATGGGCATATACAATGGAAATCTCTACAGAGTATGGGGAGAGAGGACCACAAGTTTTTAGTTTTAGTTCAATATACATTCCTTTCTCAACATGTGCTAGAACCAACCAGGGGTGAAAATGTGTTAGACATAGTTTTGTCCTCACAGAATTAATTAGTTGACAATGTCAAGATATGTGAGCCACTGGGGAGTAGCCATCACAACCAGATACATTTTACCATCAAAGTAAAATCAGAAAGGAATAGCAAAAAGCAGTATATGAGAAATTTCCACAAAGGAAGGTATAAGGACATGAGGAAATATTTAGCAAAGATAGACTGGAATAAGACACTGAAAAATAAGACGGCTACAGAATGCTGGAATATATTAAAGAGTGAAATTAAGTGCATAATCGATAAATTTGTACCCTTCAAAAAACAAGGAAAACGGTCCAAAAAGAAACACTTATCGAAAGAAGCCATTAGAAAAATTTAGTATAAACAATGATGTGGAAGTCATATAGATGTACTGGAAATGATGAAGACTACAACAATTATAAAGAAGCACTTAACCAAGCTACAGCTGAAATTAGAAATTCAAAGAGAAGCTATGAACAACAATTAGCTAATAATATAAAATATGACAGCAAGAGTTTGTATGCGTATGTTCGAAGCAAACAGAAAGTTCAAGATAAGGTCGGTCCTCTAGAAGATAGTGCTGGAAATATAATATCAGAGGGATTCATAATGGTAGAAGACCTGAATGAGTACTTTAGTTCAGTGTTTACCAGGGAAAATATTAGTTCACTGCCAATACCAGAGGCTAAGTTCAAGGGGGCAGATTCAGACTATTTAGGACAATTAATTGTAACCCCGGAAATGGTAGCTAAGAAAATAAGGGCTATGAAGGATAATAAATCACCTGGAGTGGATGGTATTCCACCCAAACTACTATTGGAAATTGTAGAACAAATTAGCATACCACTTGCAACAGTTTTCAACTTGTCATTAGAAGAGGGAGTGGTTCCTTTAGAATGGAAAGAAGCAAACATTATACCGTTATTCAAAAAAGGTTTGAGAAACAAGTCAGAGAACTATAGACCAGTGAGTTTAACATCAGTGATTTGTAAATTATTAGAAAGAATTATTAAAGATCACATGGTGGATTTTCTTGTTAAACAAAACTTGATAAACCCATCTCAACATGGTTTTTTAAAGCCAGGTCATGCTTAACAAATATGTTATGTTTTTTGGAAGACATCATTAAGTGGGTAGATGAGGGATCACCAGTAGATATCGTCTACTTAGATTTTCAAAAAGCTTTTGACAAAGTACCACATCAAAGATTACTGCTTAAACTAAAGGCCCATGGCATAGGAAATGGTATAATAAACTGGATAGAACAATGGCTGATTGACAGAAGACAACGTGTAGTAGTTGATGGGGAGGCTTCAAACTGGAAATCGGTATTGAGTGGGGTACCACAGGCATCAGTATTAGGTCCTATATTATTCTTAATATACATCAACGACTGGATGATGAAATAACAAGCAAGGTGTTGAAATTTGCGGATGATACAAAAGTGTTTAGAAGGATTAAAAGTGATGGAGATAGACAGCATTTACAAGATGATCTTGACAGGTTGATCAAATGGTCTGAAAAGTGGCAAATGATGTTCAATTTTGGGAAATGTAAATGCCTCCACATAGGACATGGGAACGAAGAAGTAGAATATACAATGGGGGGTACTGTACTAAGTACTACTGTAAAAGAAAAGAACTTAGGGTTAACCGTTAGTGCTGATATGAAGATTTCAGAGCAGTGCGGAATTGCAGCTTCAAAGGGAAATCAAATCCTTGGATTAATTAGGCGAAACATAACGTATAAGGAAAAAGAGCTAATAATACCGCTGTACAAAACAATAGTTAGACCTCATTTAGAATATTGTATTCAAGCGTGGAGGCCATATCGCAGGAAGGACATAGATATGCTAGAAAGAGTGCAGAGGAGAGCAACTAAAATGATACAAAATCTGAGGGATCTTTGTTATGAAATACGCCTAAAAAATGCGGTTTAACAACACTAGAGACCAGGAGATTGAGAGGAGATCAGATAGAAGTGTTTAAAATATTGAAGGGTTATGAAAATATTGATAGAAATATGTTTTTCTCAGTTAAGAAAGATAGAAGGACTAGAGGACATGATCTTGTATTAGCAAAGGAGCAGAGTAGATTGGATATAAGAAAGTTTTCATTTTCTCAAAGGACTGTAAATGAATGGAACATATTACCTGCTGATTGTGTGGGTGCTAGTAGCGTGAATATGTTTAAAAATAAAATCGACACATACCTCAGACGGGCGGGATACACATAGATAAAAGGGTCGGACTCTCGATAAGCCAAGGGCTTCCTTGTCCACCTGCTCCCTAGAGTTAATTCTCTGGGTGGCAATCTTGTTAAAACTACCATTATCGCCACAACAACAACCATCACCGACACTAACACAACCATCACCACAACCATTAACACCATCACCATCATCACCACTACCACCATCACCATCAAAACCACCATCATCACAATCACCACCATCGTCATCACCACCATCACCACCACCATCATTACCACCACCATCACCACCATCACCACCAACACCACCATCACCGCCATTGTCATCACCACCATCACCACCACCATCATTATCACCATCACCAACATCACCACCAACACTATCACCACCACCACCACCACCATCACCACTACCACCATCACCATCAGGTGAATGATAATGTTGGAAGCTAAAATAGGTAAGAAAGTGAGAAATGGATTGTATAATACTGCGCTGTATGAGAAGTTACTTCTACTTTTTTACCATTACTAATTCCAATGTAGGAATTTACTTTAGGGACAAAAAGTATATCGGAACAATATTCCGTTTGTGTTGTAATCGCCTATTTCTTGTTACGTCTGCGTCTACCTCTCCGCACAGTGCCGTGTGCGCCCGGGACATACAGCAGTAGTTGGGACAACGAGTGCCAGCCGTGTGCCCGGGGCACGTACCAGGCCGAGTATGCCATGAAGGGTTGTCTTCAATGTCTCGACAACATGACGACGCGTACGACAAAGAGTGTCAACGAGTCGTCGTGTTTCACTGAGCCTAAGGTGCAGGCTATCATCACGCCCCTCAAAGCGCTCGTCAACGGTCAGTCATTACCTAGATATGCTAGATTGAGAATAGACGTTAATTAGTTGATTGGTTGATTGGTTGATTGGCTAATTGATTGATTGATTAAAATAATTAATTAATGATTGCTTCATTGATTGATCAATTGATTGATTGATTGATTGATTGATTGATTGATTGATTGATTGATTGATTGATTGATTGATTGATTGATTGACTGATTGATCGACCGACCGACCGACTTATTTATTTATTTAATGATTGATTTAGCAAGGTAGCAATAATGGGAAACAACGGATGGTGCCATGAGACACATTTCATGTTGGAGGAACAGTGATAAGACTATTTGTCCGCATGCTAATACCGAATGTGGAATGCTGTGTTTGCCGTAGCAGAACATGTATACTAACGGTGATTACGTGATCACATCAATTGTATGTGAACACAGCGTTTTGTTCTTGCAGACGTTTCTCACACAACGTGGAAGGCAGCCTTGTTTCTGTCGGGTGTCCTTTGCTTGGTCGTATTCGTCACTGTCGTCATCTGGTAAGTGACCCTTAGTGTTCCTCCCCGCCACCAAATATGTTAAAGCGGCGTAGTTTGTTTCGCTTCCCGGGATCGCTGTCTCAAGCGAAGGATGGTAATAGTATGGAATGGAAACTGCTGCATGTTTCGTATACAATCTGAACGTGTCGTGGTCGAGACGTTCAAATTGCGAACAATTTTGCTGGCTTATTAACTTAATTTTGCTGGGTGGGTATTTTACAGCACATACATTAAATAAATATTGTGAGTAAAAAATAAGGTCGGTTTAATAATCGTTATTTATTTCACAAATATTCTTCTGCCGCATGTCTTTTAAATAAGGCAATCACATTTGTGTAATCCGCGCTGTTATCAATCACAATTGCGTCAATCGTGTTGTTATCAATCACAATTGTGTCAACCGTTTTGTTATCAATCACAATTGTGTCAACCGTGTTGTTATCAAACACAATTGTGTCAACCGTGTTGTTATCAGTCACAATTGTGTTATCCGTGTTGGTATCAATCACAATTGTGTTATCCGTGTTGTTATCAATAACAAGTGTGTCGTCCGTGTTGTTATCAATAGCAAGTGTGTCATCCGTGTTGCGCCATGCATCATGTGCCCAGAGAAAAACATTTCGTCGAAATGACGGGTTGACACAATCCGCCTGTCACACAACCCATGGTATATAAAGGGATAGTTCGGGTCATTACATAGTCGACGGGTTTGTCCATGTCAGTCCAATTTCTTACCCACTCCCAGCCGACTCAGCCCGTCCAAATGACGGGGTGACGGGTCTCTGCATTAACAATTGTGTTATTCGTATTGTTATCAATCACAATTGTGTTATTCGAACTGTTATATCAATCACAATTATGTTATTCGTATTGTTATCAATCACAATTGTGTTATTCGTATTGTTATCAATCACGATTGTGTCACACGTGTTGTTATCAATCACGATGATTGTTGATGTCAATCACAATGATGGCATACATGTTGTTACCAATCACATTTATATAAACCATTTTGATATCAAACATGTTTTGTGTATCATCCGTGTTCCTATCAATAACAATTGTGTCGTACCTGTTGCTACCAGTCACATTTACATCATCAGTGTTGTTATTGGTCGCCCTTACTTGATCACTACGGTCGTGTTCAAATGACTACGCATTTGCGCAGCGTAGTAAAGATATACAAACGTCGCAAGGCGCAGGAGAGGAACTCAAAAAGGTATGCCTACGGCTCGGTATCAGACATCGGCAGTCTGAATAACTGTAGTGAGGCTAGCGTCAACGTAGACGGCACTCGGGACAACGCACTGAACAAGCATGAGGTCCTCGGACCTAACGGATTCGACTCGTTTGGGTCATTGGTGGTCTCACACCCGAAGAGTCACCCCCGCACTCACAGTCATGTCGTCAAAGGCGTCACGTCATTGCTCATTCCTGACGAACATCAACAGACGTCGCAAAACAACGCGGCGACTGAGGTACACAGTTCTAGCAAGGTTGTTGTTGTTATACATACATATTTACACACACACACACACACACACACACACACACACACACACACACACACGCACACGCACACGCACACGCACACGCACACACACACACACGCGCGTGCACACACACACCACACCATGAGTGTGTATATATATATATATATATATATATATATATATATATATATGTATATATATATATATATATATCTCTCTATAAACAACACACCTTGTTCAATTAAAGGACTCATATTATGGCATACATTGTCCACATTCGCATGAATGCACAGACGCACACGCGGACATCTATCTTCCACAATAGTTCATAAGGAATTAAGCGTACCAAATGAATGCGGGTATCTACAAAACCAACTCGTTTGGATGTGTGCGGATGTGTGTGTGTGTGTGTGTGTGCGTGTGTGTGTGCGTTTGTGTGTGTGTTACCGTGCGACGTGTGCGTGTGTTGTGCGTGTGTTGTGCGTGTGTTGTGCGTGTGTTGTGCGTGTGTTGTGCGTGTGTTGTGCGTGTGTTGTGCGTGTGTTGTGCGTGTGTTGTGCGTGTGTTGTGCGTGTGTTGTGCGTGTGTTGTGCGTGTGTTGTGCGTGTGTTGTGCGTGTGTTGTGCGTGTGTTGTGCGTGTGTTGTGCGTGTGTTGTGCGTGTGTTGTGCGTGTGTTGTGCGTGTGTTGTGCGTGTGTTGTGCGTGTGTTGTGCGTGTGTTGTGCGTGTGTTGTGCGTGTGTTGTGCGTGTGTTGTGCGTGTTCGCGGGCGTTCATTTGCGTGCGTTGGTACTTGTGTGCGTGAGTGCGTGAGTGCGCATGCACGTGTGCCTGTGTGTGAAAACGCGATCGTTCTGGGGACGTTTGGTTGACGTCTGTCCACAGGTGGCAAGTAGCGATCAAAAGATGTTCATACGGCGGACCCACAATGCCTTACACGACAGACGTCGACGCTCGCGTCACGTTGACCGCCACAAAGACCCGCCTGCCACGGAAGGACTGTTCCACAAGATATGCCGTCTGTTCGGCACGTTTATTCCAAGTCGGAATAATAGGCATCACGCAAAGACGTACGGGTGTTTACATTCGATTGGTCCTACTTACTTCATCCATTTGGCGGAAAGCATAGCGTTGTGTCGAAGTAGTTACGCAGGGAATATAAGACCTCCTCTTTGGATGAGTGAGAAAAATGAGTTATTAATAATTAGCAAAATGTAATGCTGCAAAGAACACCATGCAGGGCTCTTCCAGATTTATACGCAAGTTTTTCACACCTAAATGTTGATCCGTTAGGAGCTTATTTAATAAATTATGCAAAGACCAAATTAACTTGATAATTATTAATGACTAATATCCTTTTTCGTCATCCAAAGAGAAGGCCCAATAGCGTCTACTTAACGACATGAAAGAAACATATCGCTACATTGTTTGTGTTGGTTTGATAATAGTTTATCATTTCGCTTTACATGATAAGTTTCAATCTAGATGGGCGTTGGCGCAGTCAGTAATTTTTAACATGGTCACCGCTCGAAAGTCCAGTCGGTCTTGCTCAGGAGATGCTCTGTGTAACATTATTGAACAATTGTCTTAAATAGACCCTAAAACTACGTTTTGGAGGTAATGTGTAAATGCAGTACAACCAATCTTGTTTTTTGCATAAGACTTTGATACCATGTACCTCCACACATCTCTTTATAGAAAGGGGCATGGCGGACAGTGAACAACATTCAAATTAGGTTTGTTTACAAAACAAACTTGTTTCCAGAAATAATTATTCACCCGTTGTGACGTCTTGTTATTTCAGTAGTATATCTAATCTAAATATAAATGTTCGTTTCAACGAAGATGACAAACAGACAGACAGACAGACAGATTTATTTGTTTTGACCATAAATGTACATAAATACAAATGTACAAACATAAATGTAAGGTCAAGGAGACTCACATTAAGACAAATTGTCGCTAACATGGGAGCCCCCTTTTAATAATAGCAAAGATGAGGCACAATGCTTTCACACAATGCAACATATTGATAACAAAACTTATTAATTAATTGCGTTCTATGTTCCACTGATGTTAAACTAATTAGTGTAGAATATATTTAGTTATATCACATGTCGCTCCGTATAGCACTGGCAGAAAATACTACCACTACGGACGCTTCCTCGATCACAACGATGACGTCACATCCGTCACATCGGATACCATCGAGCCTGAAGTTGCATCGCCTGTCAACGCGAAACCCCGTTGTTCACGACGTCACCGCGACACATACGCACACCAACAACACCAATACCGACAACGGACCAATCATCATGAAAATGCACTGCCCATAGGCCACGCTGACCACGGGACGTGTGACAAGAAGAGCAAGTCACACGGGCCAATATGCACGGAGTCGGCTCCCGCAGTTTGCACCTGCAGCATGGGCTGTCGGCCCGGCGAATTGCAACCGAACGACATCCGAGCACAAGCGACGAGGTGTACCGCGCAACACTCTTACGCAGGTAGAATAGTAGTAGTAGTAGTAGTAGTAGTAGTAGTAGTAGTAGTAGTAGTAGTAGTAGTAGTAGCACAGCACAGCACAGCCAGCACAGCCAGCACAGCCACCACAGCCACCACAGCCACCACAGCCACCACAATCACTACAACCACCGCAACCACCACAACCACCGCAACCACCACAACCACCACAACCACCGCAACCACCACAACCACCACAACTACCACAACCACCACACCACCACAACCATCGCCACCACCACAACCGTCGCCACCACCACCACTATTATCATCATCGGCACTATTGTTATTAATTACCACTGCGTTATGTCGAACGAATTGGCTTAGCCTTAACTCATGCGTATCATATCGCATATCACCACCCGCCACCTCCACAACGCCCGCCACGTCCGTTACGCCCGTATAAACAATTATATACAAAAGTTCTATTTTGTTCATAGGTGGATTGCCTTGCGATTCCCAGTACACATCACGGCCGCCAGAGTGCGCTACACCAACCACCCAACAACAGTATCCACAGGACAACTGCATCGACATTTATGGCCGCGCCCTGTTTGCTGGCGACAAAACCACCCCTTGCGAGTCGCCAAAAAACTACTTGTCTGCTTATAATTCAAGATGTTCGCGTAGTGACAATAGAGCATCGGTTTCCAAATCATCGATATACTGCACGAGCCCTTCACGGAAAACGTACCATCGCCATGTTAATGTTTCTCACTCGGATAGCGACCATGTGGACACAAGAAAGGCTTGTGGATTGTGTCGGGAAGGAGTTAATATGCATGACATGTTTGTCAGCGAAAGTGGTCCACCGTGCACACAAATGCGCCATAATTCAACGTGCAACGACTTCCGTTTGGGAAATGCTGAGATATATGGGCACACTGATAGGTGCGGTTTGGCAGAAACGCACGGCTTGCAAGACGCGCGCGGCATGGTAGACACGCAGGGCTTCGTAAACACGCGCGGGTTGGCAGACACCCGCGGCTTGGCAGATACGCGCGGCTTGACAGACACGCGCGGCTTGGCAGACCCGCGTGGCTTGGTAAAACCGCGTGGCTTGGCAGACGCGCACAGCTTGGCAGACGCGCACAGCTTGGTAGATGCGCGTCGTAACAAAGGCACGCAATATATGACAGACACGTGCGGATTCTTGAACAAACATGGCACTTTGCTACGTACAGATCGTTTGATTGAAAGACAAACGGTGGAAGGCACACGCGGGTTGTCAGATACACCACGAGACACACAGAATGAACGGTCGTTGGACCATGGAAGCACATTTGAAGGAGAACTTGACACTTCGTGGGGACCGTCTCCACAGTCCAGTAACTGGGTGCGTGTGTTACCTGCGAGGACGTCGCTGCCTCCACGTCACCAGCTCAAATGTACTTGCGATGAGTTGCCGGCAACAACTTGCGTACCATATCAGCAGATGGTCCAGCTGAAACAAGAACATACCCACAATCACCGTCTACACAGCCAGCTGCCGCAGCAGCAGCAACCGCAACAACAGCAGCAGCAGCAGCAGCAGCAGCAACAACAACAACAACAAAAACAACAACAGCAACAACAGATGCAGCAACAAGTACAACAACCCTGGCAGGAAGATTTATTGTACCAGCGCCGTTTACAGCAGCACCAACAGCACCAACAGCAACGCCAGCAAAATCAGCAGCAACAGCAGTTACACCAGCAGCAGCAACAACAACATAATACTCATCAACAGCAACATAGACACCAACGTCAAGAGAATCGTGGGCAACAACAATATCAACAGCAACTGCCTCATCAACAGCAGCAGCAGCAGCAGCAGCAGCAGCAGCAGCAGCAGCAGCAACAGCAACAGCAGCAACATCCACCAGTAACGTTACTGCAGTAATCTTAACATGGACACAAAATTGTACACGCTGTGATTATTGCTGTCGCGCCCTTGCGATCACGTGTCGCACTACTGTGACGTGGTTCGCATCATTGCGCACGCGGCATTCGCTAGGTGGCGATTCTGTAGATCACGTAATCAAACTATGTGTTGGTCTACTGTGATTGCCGGAGAATGCGATATGTGGCGCCACCTCCAATGTCATGCAACCAACACTGCTTTGACTAATGGCGGTTGATGTCTTCAGTGTAGCCTGCATGTTCTGACTGTGTACTATTTCACACAATATTTAACGTGGCACTACCTCTGTCTAATCTTTCCACGAAAAGGCTTCGAGCTCCGTAGTGCCATAGATGAAACGACCTGCATAAAACTAAGTTATATGTGATGTCTGGTGACAATACCATTGTACTACGTAAGCATTCTATACCAATAATGACTGCATTAGTGTAAAGGATTGGCGGGATCTCCGAGGACCAGTTGGCTCATTTCCAGTTCAGATCCTTAACAAACTCTACACATCAAAGCTGGTGAATGGTGTTTGCACTTGTAAACAAGAAACTGTAGACGGGTGTAGATAAATAAAAATGAATGTATAAATAATAACAAATAGATTACACGGCAAACAAACTGCATCATAGGTATACGTCTAGTAAACTAAATAGGTATCTTTATACTAGGTTCTAGCAATGTATGACCACCAGTCGAACAATTATTGATGCCAACATGAAAATACCTGTGTATTTAGTTATCTACGTAGCCGAACGCATCCCTGATTTCCATTATACTGATATTCTGCCTAATTAATATGCATCGCGCTCTGACCTAACAAACGCCACGCTATAGCTGTGGGTGGGGGCATACTCGGGCAACCGAATTGCATTAAACCAGTATGTGCCGGGTATTTAGGGTACAGTCATTTACAACAATAGTCTAAAACTAGTGGCTATTACAGCTAATGACACTCTTTTAGGCAAAGGTCTCGCATTCGAAGAAAGATTACAATACATGTGTGTCACGGTGTGTGTGTGTGTGTGTGTGTGTGTGTGTGTGTGTGTGTGTGTGTGTGTGTGTGTGTGTGTGTGTGTGTGTGTGTGTGTGTGTGTGTGTGTGTGTGTGTGTGTGTGTGTGTGTGTGTGTGTGTGTCACTGCTTGTATGTGTGTATGTTTGCGCGTGCTTGCGTGAGTGCAAGCGTCCGTGCGTATGTATGTATGTCTGTGATCCAGGCACGTGTCCCTAGACCTTTGGAATTTCCTTTGCGATCGATGTGCCCGTGCTAGCATAACGTGCCACCGGACCTTCAAGAGTTGTTATTTTGGCGAGCCTCAACGGAGGTGCCCCCCCCCCCCCCCCCCCCGTCTATCTTGTCTAGGTCTACCCCTGTACGTGTGCGTGTGTGCATGCATGTGTGCGCGCAGACAATGCACTGTCATGTTGATAATAACGTAGATTACTGGTACCTATAATTGATAGATATACAGTCCCGACTTGAGACAAGCTCAACAAAAGAGACAAGTAGGCTCCATTCATTGTACATTTTATTAATTTCATCGTAGCTTAGTAGCTAATTTAATGGGTTGTGATGGTATATCATTACTAGTATAGCTGGACCTCATCGCACAAATTAAATGTGCAATGCATGCGTCAAATATTCATGACACAGGCTTTGTCATCCTTTGTCGAGTAACTAATGCTAAATCTGGTCATAGCGAACTTAGAAAGATCATTTCATTAAGAGTAACTTTCCCCAGCTGGTCAATTGGCTTGTAGCTAGCCAAAGTCATCTACAATATCACAACAGTTGTATATAAGAGGTCTACCTGGGCACAAAAAGAGCGCTGGCGGTCGAGCTTAGTGTCAACAATATCCAACAGAGGGCGTTCAATACTTCAAACACTTCTAGATGGCGGTGGTTCTACGACGATCCACTAGGGGTGATAGACACCGGATATGAAGTCAGTGCGAAGGTGTAGTAATACTATTATGTCCCACTTTCTTTTTAACGCCCGTTCTGCCTAAAGTTAACCTCTGACGTACTACTAATGACTATTTGCTCAGCCAACTGCATTAAGCTATTTCGAATCGTCAGCGATTCGCTATTCCTTTCGTAAACTGACCTATCCGTTAAAGAGCCACTACACCGGTTCTCGCGGAATCTTTCGGCGTTAGGTAAAAGGCGTGACTATAATACAATACGCTGCGTGCTTGTTCATAGATATGCGCTAAGCCGGTAGCTAAGGTGTAGAAATGTCAATGTCGCGGCGTGAAAATAACTCAAGGAGATGCCCCCATTGTAGAATGGACAATACGGACACTGGAAAGATCCACAAACTTGACAGATGTGCAGATGGAACAGGTTGTAAGTCGTGTACATGGTCGTGTTGTGCATTGCTGAAATGTAGAACACAATATTATATTATAACATAACGTATCATTTGTATTGTTTCCTTAAAAAAACGACAACAGGCGCATATTAAGTGCACGAGAAAGTAATACTGCGATAACAACCAATCAAGATAAATTGTGCAAATACACAGATATCATATATTAATACAGGTAATCATACGTATTTTAGAGAGATGAAGTTGCTGAACAAGTGATGGGTGGATGGATGAGATATGATGGTGTGAGTGACGAGATATGATGTTGGTGAACAAGTGATGGGTGGATGGACGAGATATGAGGGTGTGAGTGACGAGATATGATGTTGGTGAACAAGTGATGGGTGGATGGACGAGATATGAGGGTGTGAGTGACGAGATATGATGTTGGTGAACAAGTGATGGGTGGATGGACGAGATATGAGGGTGTGAGTGACGAGATATGATGTTGGTGAACAAGTGATGGGTGGATGGACGAGATATGAGGGTGTGAATGACGAGATATGATGTTGGTGAACAAGTGATGGGTGGATGGACGAGATATGAGGGTGTGAGTGACGAGATATGATGTTGGTGAACAAGTGATGGGTGGATGGACGAGATATGAGGGTGTGAGTGACGAGATATGATGTTGGTGAACAAGTGATGGGTGGATGGACGAGATATGAGGGTGTGAGTGACGAGATATGATGTTGGTGAACAAGTGATGGGTGGATGGACGAGATATGAGGGTGTGAGTGACGAGATATGATGTTGGTGAACAAGTGATGGGTGGATGGACGAGATATGAGGGTGTGATTGACGAGATATGATGTTGGTGAAAAAGTGATGGGTGGATGGACGAGATATGAGGGTGTGAGTGACGAATGAACGAGTGATGGAAAAAGAATTGCACACATTCACACATTTAGACTACGAAGACTGGCTGTTATCACAAGTACCCAAGGAATCACTGACCGTTGCAAGTGAATGCATCTCTTTCAAAGTAAAAGCACATGTACACATTACAAAAGTCAATCATTCAAATGGAAACGGTTAAAGTGGAAGCGCATCGCTTATTAGATACTTCCCCAATATTAATATAGAATGTGCATAATATTAATAGGAAACATACATATATTGATTAGTTATTAACAGTATAGTGTGTACTGTTAGTAACTAATAAATATATTTGCATAGTAAAACTAAACGCACTACCTTCGTTCATACTTTAAAATGTGCTTCTATTTTGCAATAATTAACAATTTAATTAGGTATATTGTACTCTATAAGACAATATATGTTACATAATTTTTAGATGTATGATATTAACTGAACGTTATATATAACCGTCTCACAAATTTTACAAGTTAACACGATATATAGATATCTGGTAACAGTAAGTACTGTATACGGAATACAAATTAGAAAGTAAAATAACTAATGCAAATACAACCGGTAACGGCCATTTTTAACAAGATTTTACTAGAATGCCACCTAGAGCAAAACACCCAGATGACATTAGGACAAGTAAGCTTTTTGGCTAATCGAGAGTCTAAGCTGTTTGTATTCCCGTGGGACGCAGCCTTCTCGGATATTTGTCGATTTTATATCAAAAATCATGTCCACAATTCGCAGATAATTTGTTCCTTTTATTTAAAGTTTTACGTGAGACCGAATGCCTTCTGATTGCTAATCTGCGCTGTTCCGTCTATAATGTGGATTCGTGTTGTCTAGTCCTTCTACTTGTTTTAACTGAGAAAAAGCACTCAAATAAATATTTTCATAACTTTCGATATCGTAATAATTTTCATTTGACCTGCTCTTCGTCATATTGTCTTTAGAGTAGTTGTTGAACTACTTTCCTTTATATTCATACCCGGGTGTGTTACATTGTTGGAACTCTTTCTGAAAATGCTGTGCCTATCAGTAGGCAGTACCTGGTTCGTACTTGGAGTAGACACGTATCTGGTTTTGTATTGTCATGTTGGCCACCGGGTGCCACCTTTCAGCGGGGATGAAGAAACAGTTGCGACTGTTGTTCAGCTATGCGAAAACAAATATAATCTGCATGAAAACGGCGCAACACAATACGCCCACGCATGCACGCATGCACGCACGCACGCACTCACACACACAGGCATGCACACACACGTATGCCCAGCAACAACGACTAAGCTTGTTTGCTTACACAAATACGTAACGGGGTACGATTACGTTTTCCAGCACGTCATATCAGTTGAACAGTATACACATTACTAGTTAGTATTCTGTCTTTCATAATGCCGACAGAACACAGCACAGTTTCACATCACATCAGCAACACGTTGATGCACTTTAATTAAACATTATCTGGTTAATCGAACTAACATATAACATATTATCTTAAACAAAAACGTATTGTTAGCGATGTTTTGGTGAACACTTTCAAGATAACGGCAATGGGACAGTATACGCCTACTTACAAATTCTATGCCCATGATAACTTTTTGATAAGCGAATTTTGACAGCATGACCCGGATGGCCCCGTCGAGTCGATGATCCTGCAGAACGGCCCATTTCACGTGATATCCGGTTGGTATGTCCACTTCCAATACGGCGGCGCCACTGTTCGGCGCTATGTCTGTTCGGACCCACCTAGCAGCGAGAGTCGTCAAGTAGCAATAAAAGAGGCACAGAGTAATAGTGGCACTTGTGTAGAATCCGGACCCACGTCGATGTTGCCGTTAAAACCATATTCTTGCCAAAATGTGATACCTAGGTGCATTAATTCAGTCATATAGCGTCATCCCAGGCATATTTACGCTATAAATGTATTGCGTCTTAGTGCAATTTGAGGTCCAAATACCGCCCCGGTTCGTTCCAGTCTGCGCTACTGCGGCCGTGCGTTACTGCGCCGCGCGCTTGAAATGAGCAATAAACAGCGGACATTGATGCAAACCGGGCCGTCTTTTAGGCCTCAAAAGATCGGTAAGGCGCACTATTTGAATAATTTAGATATTCCTAGGATGATGAGGAGTGATGTGAGTAACGCACTGGTGTATCGTTTTAACACAAACATATAGTTATGACGACGAAATCGAGTTGGATCAGGATTCTAAACAAGGATGGCTAAATGCAATGCAATGTATATTTGCATGACACATAGGATATTGTCTAACGTGTGTCACATCAGTTCTTATATAGCGCAATATCCAGTCATTTGGACTGCTCAAGCGCTTTACACTTTACTGCCTGGCAGACCTGTTCAAACGAACACCATCTCGACTACACTGGGAAGCATTCAGCCACGTTGTAATTAATGCGCGAAAACTGTTCATATACAAATATTCACCATTGTCTATAGTCAGGTTTTCATTTATACAGCTGACTGTACTGTAGCAACATAGAATGAACGAATTTGTCCAAGGTTCGACACGGCAGCACAATATTTGAACCTGGGTTCTAGGTACTGAGCCACTGCGCCCCAAATAACAATAAAGAGGCATACGGTTATTGACATAGCCTTAGGTGGCTAAATGCAATGCAATGTAGTTTTGTAAAGTACGATATTTTATAACGTATTTAAAAATATATAAAAAGCATAATACCCATATGAAAAACGATTTGAGCTAAGATTAAATATATGGCCTACCTAATATTGTGCATGTAATATTCGTCGTTAACATATTCCAGCAGTAAATAAGATCCTGTTTGTAATGTCGAGAAGCTGATATGGTTAATGAGTTAGCTGGCTTTCGGATATTCGACTTGGAAAAGGCTTACCTGATGCATATGTTCATTTCCATGTGACTCCCGTTTCGTCCCCAGAAAAGCAAATTGTCTACCTCCAGATCAAAAGATCGTTCCAGAGGCTGCAATATCTGCTCCGGATGTTCAACGTTCACTTTTGTGCTCAACTGACATCACGTGGTTCGGTAACAATAAATAAACAACATAATTATAGCAAAAACTCCATCATCGTGGTTGTAGCTTGTGATTTCTGGTGTGCGTGTGTGGTGTGTGGTGTGTGGTGTGTGGTGTGTGGTGTGTGGTGTGTGGTGTGTGGTGTGTGGTGTGTGGTGTGTGGTGTGTGGTGTGTGGTGTGTGGTGTGTGGTGTGTGTGCGTGTGTGCGCGCGCGCGCGCGCGTGCTCGTGCACATGCGTTTGCGCGTGCGTGTAAGTATGTGCATAAGTATGTGCATGCTTATGTGCGTGTTTTTTATGTGTGCTTGCATATGTGCTTGTTGTTCTATGCATATATATATTTTTGCATATATATATATATATGCACACACTCACACAGTATATATGCATATATATATATATATATATATACTGTGTGAGTGTGTGTGTATATATGTATATATATATATACATATACATATATATACACATATTATATATATATAATACATATTATAATATATATATATATATACACTGTATGTGTGTGTGTATGTGTGTGTGTGTGTGTGTGCGTGTGTGTGCGCGCGCGTATGTGTATATATATATATATGTGTGTATATACATATATATACACATATATTATATATATATATATATAATACATATTGTAATATATATATATATATATATATATTTATCACACATCTACAACAATAGCTGCCCCATACATGCAACTGAGCACATGTGTGATACAAGCTTTCTCAGGGTTGATAAAATATTGCTTTTATATAGGTATCATTTGAGAATTGGTCATTTCCCAGATTTCTGGGGCAATACAAACCGATTTACAGGGCGATACAGAAACACTAATTAAAAGTCTTGATCCGTATCCCATTAATAACGAGTGTTTCTTTCTAACGTAACATTGTAGTACAACATTTAGAAGAGAAGACAACAGTATCATAGATAGCAGTATCGTAACAATGTTGTACAACATTTAGAAGAGAAGACAACAGTATCGTAGATAACAGTATCGTATCACCTGTAGCAGAGCAAGGCCGCTACCTTGCACTCTCGCTCGGACGCTCCCATACGTTTTCGGCACCTGACACGAAGAAGAAGAACGTATAACAAATGTATCAAATCACATGATGAAATTGAATTCACGAAAATGGCTGCATTATGGGTACATATAGGGCCTAAACTTTACTTGAAACTATACACACTTGTGACTTGTGTGTGTCTCTTTAATTGATGTGAGAATTAAATAATTTAATACTTTATTAATCTTGTTTGTGTTGTTCGTACCGTTGTTCGTATTTTATTTTATTTGGTAGCAAACTCTGTATATTTGTTCAGCCAATCAACAGGCACCGCGGCCACTGCCGTTGAGCACTTTGAATTGCGCAGCGGTGCTAACGGTTGTGCTTTCAGCAATTGCTTTCAGCCTTTATGAGGGAATTTCAAATCCCACCCGCCATACCTGCTTTATTGGCCTTGTTTGTATTTTGTAGTTAGTTAGTGTTGCATCAACAAGATCGGGATATGTATTTTTATGTGTGGCTTTATACATAATATGTTTGCATTAAACCACATGTTTTGGGTATTATGTAATAAAATACATGCCGATCTGTTTACCCACTACCCTGGTTTTCTTATTGTTCTCAGTAGTGTAGTCTTTGTTTAGGTTATAGTGGGGTTGCTCCGGAACCAGCTGGTTCCTTCTCACGGACATGATTAATTCCTAAAATAATAATATGTACAGGTTGGATGAGAAATAAGTATACGACTATTAAAAATGTCATTTCCTCGGGTTATGTTGGATTTGCCGGATGAATGAGAGTGTGGAATGATAAAAGAACATTGCCGTTTGCACCACGGAGTGTACTGTCGAGTTTTATGTACCTAAGCGTTGGAACGGGGGACTCGGAGGCTCCAATACCATAACACCAGCTTCGATGGCGTGAACATTTTCAACACAACTGCGACCAACCACTACCAACTATACGTTTTCTATGACATCTTCGACTTAGGCGACCACCTATGACATCATGGACTTGGGCGACCACCTGTTCAGCCGCTAGAGGATTATGTGAACGATAATTTATAATGATGACAAGGTTCTCGGGGTCTACGTTTAATCCTGCAGTGTCGCAGAAGGATTTGGCAAGTTGTTGGTTGAACTAACCGATTGGTTCCCGGACTAAAATAAAGCAAGGTCTAGTTACCGGAAATCAACAAGGGGTACCACATATCAACAGGAAGTTGACTGAACCAGTTATGCCAAATTCAAAGGTGTTTGCTGAGAGGAACGCGTGCTTCCGACAAAAGTGTCAATAATGGTTGTTTACTTATTGAATGTTTTGTTTTTAATTTAAACATTTCGTTGAAAGAGTGGGTGTTAGCCCCTTAGTATTGAGTGTTGCTTTTAAAAAAATTGGGTGATCACCATTCCAGTTTGTAACATGTGACTAACTTAGAATATTTAGAAAAAGTTTTTTCGTGAGAATTTTCAGGATCACCATTCATTCGTTGTTTGTTTGTGGCAACATTGGGAATGTAATCGCGGAAATGTTTCAACAAACCCTCCCCCAGGTGAAATGTTGAGTGAGAGACCAGGTAAACATGAGGACGTTATCGCGAAATGTTGTGAACAGCACCCCTCCACCCCCGTCTTCCCATGCCATGTCGTCAGAAAGTGTCAAAAGAGTTGCTTGATGAGAGACAAAGGAAAATGTTGAACGTTTCTGCGAAAAAAAAGCTAGTACTACTACAAAAAACTAACCGTGATTGCGTAACGAGTAGCGAAGTTCCCTTTCTTCAAGTGCACCGTTCGCTTCCACGAGGGCGCTGCCGTCGCCTCAAGGGTCACGACCATGTTGTATAGATGTCTGTTGGTGTCTCGTTCTGCTAACTCCACGAGCGCTTGTGTCGCCCGAAGCGTGTCCTGTTTGCAGGCAAGAAACGACTATATTACGTTATGTTATGTTATGTTATGTTATGTTATGTTATGTTATGTTATGTTATGTTATGTTATATTATATTATATTATATTATTATCAATCGTGTGTGACCAACTTCGTTACAATGTACATCGTAGAGCGCTGTAGCGTAGTGAATAGAGCATCGGACTCTCCATCGAGAGAACCCTGGTTCGAATACCATGCTGCCGTTTCGAACCTTCGGCAAGTTCGTTCACTCCACGTTGCTCCAGTTCACTCAGCTGTATGAATGAGTACTTGGCTATAGACAGAGGTGGTTATTTGTGTATGAATAGTCTTTGTGCATTAATTATAGCATTTCTGATACTTCGCTGCATAAGAACTTACCCTTTACTTTACGATTGTCCTGGGCGACCCGGAATCATCTACATATCATGTAGGTTCAACAGTCTAGTGTTAGAAAGTCAATAATACTTGCGGTTAAGACCATTCTTGCCGGAGGATATCCCAGTAGTTTCGTAACCATGAAAAGTTGCTTAATTTTGAAATAGAACCATGTGGTTTGATAGAGATTATTTAGTCGGTCAGGTTTTTTTAGACAATCTATTAAAATGTCGGCGCTACTTGTTAGAACTGCTAAAAGCGTTTTACGCTTCACTCCTGGTAGACATGTTCATTGAAAGACCATCTCAATTGATCGGGGAAACATTCAGCCACACTGCATTTACTACTGCGCGAAAACTATTCCTTCACTTACATCCACCACTCTCTATTATACAGACAGGTGTACAATAATAAATATAAAGCTCAATAAACTGAAGCAACGTGGAGTGAACGAAATTGCCCATCTTCGAAACAGCACCAAAAGAATTCTAACCCAAAATCTCCCAAATGACTGTTCAATTTGTCTGACCTGTGTTCCGTCGAATCCGGCTTCGAAATTGCGTTGCGTCTGCAGCCATTTCATAATGGGCATCGCCTCTGTCTGGTAGTTGTTGCGTAGATAGACCATGAGAGCGTACGATGTACCCTATGTCGTGTAGACAGGTCAAAACAGCATACACATTTCTAGGAATAAAAATAGCATACATATTTCTAGGAATAATAAACACAATAGCATCTTTCCAGGAATTATACATTTTAGTAAGTTGTAGACATAGACACATGTTTTAATGCTGATGAACAATGGCAGCACGCTCCCACACACACACGCACGCACACACAAGCACGCATACACACGCACGCTCCCACACACGCACACACACACATGCACAAGGACACACGCACGTATACCACGCAACCAACCATGCATTCATGCGCGCAAACACACATGCGCATGCGCTATCTCGACTGTAGTTAGGTAATAGCGTTTACAGGAATCTACGTTTCGTGACGATATTTGACGGACTCATTATTCAAACTACCAACCTGGTCTACTCGTATATATATATATATATATATATATATGTATATGTATATATATATATATATGTATATGTATATATATATAATATATAATACCCCTAAAAATAACCCCGTTGTTGCGAGTTGTTTTATAATAAACTGTCCATGTTACGTCGTGTATTTTAACGAATGGATATATTTCATAGACCACTTCCTCCTGGTTCGTTTCTCACCATCAATGCCTCTAATAAAACTGTTGCACTGGCTTCCGGTTACGTATCAAATCAAATCAAAGTTGGTTACTATTACATGCCGTGCCTTTCTACACAACAACCCTCCGGTTTGGTTAGTCTCCTGCGTGTTTCATATACTCCAAGGAACCTCAGATCATCTGTTTCACAACAACGTGTTGTTCCCAAGACTACCCTTAACATTGGCAAACGTGCTTTATCTGTAGCTGCTACCAAAATGTGGAATCAACACCTCATCATTTAAGAACATCTGAAACTATAGCTTTCGTAAAAAAACGTAAGCCTTGTTTGTTTTAAATCGCATTCCATCCCCTAAACCTTCGGCAGCTCTAATGATGACTCTTGCACGTTTCTGTTTATTATTATTATTATTAATTATTATTATTAGTATTACGATCATCGTCATTACTTCGATGGCTCGGCTCTGGTAGAGCGGCGGTGAGTCGCGATGAAGACGGTATGGTATGGTGTTGATGATTCGTGTCGGATTGGGCTCAATTGGCTTCTCTGACCAGTATGTGAACTCGCCTAGAACAGTCGTAGTAGGTGAATAGAAACACAATGCACATATAGTTGAATCTCACTATTGATATTTAATGTATAACTTTTATGAGGTTATGACATTGTTAACCGATGTGGTATATCCTCCTTGTCACCACAGCCTTCATTACTGCACGGGTGAGGAGGGATGAATGTGTCGGAACTAGGCATATTTATTTTACTGTGATTGCCTATGTTTCATGTTCTTTTATAGCCGAACACCACATAACACAGTTCTCTTTTTGAGAAATTCAATAGAGTATTTTGTATCTTGTATCTTGTATTTATGGTCGCACTGTGCCAAACTGATTTGAATAGCGAGATGAACTCCAAATGTCAACTGTCCAGTCTCCCAGTCATTGCTGCCAATGTATATTTATAACTACCACCATTGCACCTGGCTTATTACATAATACATTACACTAGGCTGACCTGTATAGGCCTCTGCTAGTCTACCTTATAACTAATTAAATAAACCCTGTTTCGTAACAGATACATGGGCTGCGTACAAAATGGAAATGCGTCAATACTCCGGATGGAATTTGACTGTTGCAAAAACACATAACGGATTTTAAAGCGTTAAAAATTAACGACATCAGCAAAAATATCTATATTTCGTGTAATGCTACATATACACCGACGCAGACGAGACGACTGTTTCCCGGAGAATTCGTAACGCACACACGCACGCACAGAAACACACACGTACACAAACGCACGCACACACGCTCGCGCGTGCGAGCGCACACACCCACGCACACCTAAGGTATACTCCCACCTGTCCGTTTGAGTCTCCTCATGAAATGAAAGGCCTCGCCATGGAAGGGGTGATTGGCTAAATGCAGTGCGTACGTGACCATGCAGACTTCGAAAGGGTCGACTAGGCGGTAAAAGTTGTTCGCGAGGTAATCCGCCGCGCTCCCTGTCGCCCTCTCTGCTCTGGCTTGCGCCTCCTGTAAACGACACGTCACTCGTAATGCTGCGAAATCCTCTTGCATACGTAAATGAATTATAATTAGGTTAAATTTGTAAAGCGCCATGTATCCGGGTTAAAAACCTGTTCAAAGGCGCTAACAATATTAAACAAATAATAATGTTAGCTTGTAAATAAGTAAAATAAATATCTGAAATCATTAGGTTAAATCAATAAGTTACATTAATAAAATAAATAAGTTGAATACGCAACTAAATTGACTTGATAAATATTACACGTAAACATTAAGAAGACAGGCCAAATTAAAAACAAATTTAAATTATTAACTTAGTTAAACGCATAAATAGTCAAATTTTCTTCAATTTTCTTTTCACTTCATCTAGCGACACAGTGTTCCATGCGCTTTATATATTTAACAAGGTCTTGGATATTGCCACTGAGTTAGCATCTCTGACAGCAGGTAGATGGTTCCACAATGTCGGTCCTGCTGCCGAAAAGGACCTCCAACCAACAGGAAAGAGACATTGTAGAGGACCGAATAGAGTCACAGCGACCTTGTCTGATCTGTTCTCCCACACACGAGCCACGGGTGGTAATAGCATGAACAGAATACAATGTGAACTTTTCGAGGGCGCAACATTCCAGTTGTGAACAATGTTTCAGGTTGTTAAACTTATTTGGCGGGCATAATACACACACACACACACACACACACACACACACACACACACACACACACACACACACACACACACACACACACACACACACACACACACACACACACACACACACACACACACACACACACACACACACACACACACACACACACACACACACACACACACACACACAAGCACACACACACACACACACACACACACACACACACACACACACACACACACACACACACACACACACACACACACACACACACACACACACACACACACACACACACACACACACACACACACACACACACACACACACACACACACACAAGCATACACACACACGCACACGCACACGCTCACGCTCACGCTCACGCTCACGCTCACGCACACGCACGCACGCACACACACACACATATATAAACACGCTATGTAAAAAAATAATGGAAAGAGTATTATTGAATCTTATGTCGCCCTGTCTGATAACTAAACTGGTCACTGGTTGTAACCAATTTAGCTTTTAGGAGTACACTGGGTACTGACATGTCTCAAAAGAGATTGTTGATAATTATAAATGTATAAAGGTATCTATATTGATAGGTTTCCTTGATGCCTCCAAAGCCTTTGATAGAATAAGACATTCTACATTATTTAAGAAATTGATTGCCAGATAAGTACCTGGTTATATTATGATATATCGGTACACAAGTCAAACTATGTATGTACGTTGGTCAGGGATTTTAACTGCTGGATTTAATGTAACAAGTGGTGTAAAACAAGGTGGAATACTCTCTCCATATCTATTTAATGTAACAAGTGGTGTAAAACAAGGTAGAATAGTCTCTCCATATCTATTTAATGTAACAAGTGGTGTAAAACAATGTGGAATACTCTCTCCATATCTATTTCATGTAACAAGTGGTGTAAAACACGGTGGAATACTCTCTCCATATCTATTTCATGTAACAAGTGGTGTAAAACAATGTGGAATACTCTCTCCATATCTATTTCATGTAACAAGTGGTGTAAAACAAGGTGGAATACTCTCTCCATATCTATTTAATGTAACAAGTGGTGTAAAACAATGTGGAATACTCTCTCCATATCTATTTCATGTAACAAGTGGTGTAAAACAAGGTGGAATACTCTCTCCATATCTATTTAATGTAACAAGTGGTGTAAAACAAGGTGGAATACTCTCTCCATATCTATATCATGTAAAAAGTGGTGTAAAACAAGGTGGAATACTCTCTCCATATATATTTAATGTAACAAGTGGTGTAAAACAAGGTGGAATACTCTCTCCATATCTATTTAATGTAACAAGTGGTGTAAAACAAGGTGGAATACTCTCTCCATATCTATATCATGTAAAAAGTGGTGTAAAACAAGGTGGAATACTCTTTCCATATATATTTAATGTAACAAGTGGTGTAAAACAAGGTGGAATACTCTCTCCATATATATTTAATGTAACAAGTGGTGTAAAACAAGGTGGAATACTCTCTCCATATATATTTAATGTAACAAGTGGTGTAAAACAAGGTGGAATACTCTCTCCATATATATTTAATGTTTATATTGATGACCTAAGTAAGGTATTAACAAAGTGTCTGTACTGGTTGCTATATAGGTTACATGAATATTAATCACCTAATGTCCGCCGATGACCTCCAGTGTAGGCCTGAGAAAGTTGTTATCAGTCTGTGAAATTTGCGGTATAAGTCATGACATGAAATTTAACCACACGAAAAGCATGACATTGATCAATAGAAGAAAATATATGAAGTGTATTTAAGTTAATTTGGGAGGAAATTAAATAAGTTAGTAGTGTAAAATGCTTAGGTCAGATTATGTGACATGATGCTAAAGATAACAAAGACATAATGCATCAATGTCGCCAGTTATATGCTCGTGGTAATGTATTACTATTTAGGAAATTGCATATGTACAAGATAAAGTTATTTAATACATTTTGCCCTTCAATGTATGCTTCTCAACTATGATGGAACCATTTTGTTCGCAGCATCCACAAGTTACATGTTTGTTATAATATTGTGTTTAGAAGACTGCGTCGACTACCCAGATACTGTTGCGCTTCATGCATGTTTGCAGAGCGACTCGTTCCAGGCTGTAAAGCAGTTAAGATTATTTTTTCTATAAATTCATGATGCGTTTATATAAGTCAGAAAACTCCCTGGTATATATGTAGTTGCAGTCCTAGGTACTGACATCTGGTGGCGATCCAGGATAAGGCGACACTGGGTTAAATCTCTATACATACATAATGACCTGGTGTAATTGCAATGGTACTGGTTGATTATATAATGTGCTTTCTACTATTAATATTAACTTTTTAACTGCTACATGTGTATGAATATATGGACCGATATACGTATCACTGTATGTGTATGTATGTGTGCTTAAATAAAGAATTGAATTGAATTGAATACTTACGCCAGTGAGAACTTTCCGGCTCGTGACTAGAGAAATGAGAGCGTGAGCTGTGTCCGAAATGTTCAGACGCAATCCGTCAGGTCCGGTCATATTCGACTGCAAAAATGACCATCGCAGTGGACACGTCTGTCAAGCAGTTTAAATGTATAGAGCAAGTTTGTTTCCCTATCAAGCGACGACTTGCGCAGGTGCGTACGATGTATTTTTGCAATTCATTGTGTTATAGAATAAACAAAACTACACTATTTATATTGGTAAAAAATACGGAATATCATTAAAAAAAGATATAACTTATGAAGTGATGTATAAATTTGTTTAATTGTTGATATTCCGTAACTATTATTTCACTTAGAATGCAATTACGTGTTTTTAATGTTTTTACTGGTTTACACGACGTTTGCTGCGTCTATGAACATTTCAGTTATATGTAATAAGAAATTGATTTATTTTGCAAACTATATCACATAAAAACTGGTTTCAAAAACGACTGAAATAGAAATATATAATAATACAAATAATAAATTAATAATACAACCGTAGTAATATACTTCTATACTGCCTATCTCATCAGGAATTTGAGTTCGACGGTGCAATAAACAACAATGCTTAAACATTTATTGTATAATGAACAGGGACATGCAAATGTCGTATGTATAACCTTTCTAAATCTGCGTAATGCTTGGATTGTAAGACACGTGTGTCAGGATGTATGCTATATGATGTACGGCGGTGTATAAACGTAGCCAAGCGTTTCAAGTTTTTAATTTCTTGCAAATTGTGCTGATAGCAACGCAGGCACACTCAATTGGAATGTACATTAACAGACATGATACCATTGGGTATTGTGTACAGCCACAGCTACCAACCATAAGGCGAATATCAGGAATGTACTTGGTACTCCCGAAAGCCCCGGAAGTGACGTTCTGTTGCGAAGTCAGCCAGAGCGCCATGCGGTTCAAGATGGCGACGTCAACGTAGAGCGTCTGTTCCCATTCTGGTAACACGGCCATGGAAAGGAATTCCAGGGCCAACGATGTGCTCCTGCAACAGGCGTCGTAATAATAATTAGTTAATTAGTATTAGTTCACTGACGATATAAAGATAGTCAAATTAATACGTATATAGCATTATTCTAAAAATAATAAAACCAATGTTCTAAAGATTATAAAATTATTATTATTATTATATATAATAAAATCAGTAAATATTATAAGATCGTTTTCGAAGTAATGTTGAATCGTTATCACAACTGGTCTGGAAATATATATTTTGTTTGATGTAACCCCACTTAGGACACGTCAAAAACACAAAGTTTTTGTTTGCATTTCCCATACGAATCGCACTACCTTGTTGCCAAGATTTTAAACAATTAAAGCCTAATTTAAATGTGGTCATCTATTATGACTGACGAATGGAAACTCGGTGTGTGCTCTGTATATTGTGAAATGCAATATTGTTTGGTAGGATATTCAAAATGTCCGACCATCACAATTTGTTACATGTTCGCTCATGACTGACACATACTAGTGCTCCGTTATTCCCAACGCATTTAACACGTACTTGCGCATATATGTGACGAAACTGATGGAATAAAAGTTGGACTTTGTTTTACTAACGTAAAGTTTGGTCTCTCACGATTGCAACGAATCCGGCACCTAACAATAGTCGAATAACAATATTGATCGCGGTGTCAGTTTACAAAGATTTATAAAGAAGTGGCATTTTATCATCGCAAAATACTTACCATACGCAAGAAAGAACTTCTCGTGTGTAATAGCCAACAGCGTAGTTTCTGTGGATATATTTGTAGACATTCTGCATATCTGGAGAACAACAAATATATATATATATAATATATATATATGTGTGTGTGTGTGTTTATATATGTATATATATACATATATATATATATATGTATATATATATATCATATTAATGCAATTTATTGACATAATTATAATGGTTGAAATGTACACGTTCATCATTCTTATTACTACATGTATTGAAACAGTGTAATGAAATTATCTATGAATAACTAGGCGGCAGTTGCATTTGCAAACGCCGTCATGTCTTTGCTGGTTCTCATCACTCGCTACCCATTAAAACTAATATTTAAAAGTGTTCATCGTATCCATAATCAAACGTATTCATCTAAACATACTAGGTGGTTCTAAATCATATGTTAACATACGAGCCACTGACAAAAAAGTATAATGACATTATTTTGTTCAGGAGGAGCGTTCACAGTTTCAACACAAGAACAAATCAGATTTTAGAACGTGAAAGTGTTCGCATTAAAACAAATGTTGCAGGTATAATCGCTTCCTTCTAAACTATTTTATTACATCATTTTAATTGATTTACCTAAACATATTGATTTATGTAGCATATCTACAGTCCGCATCGATATAAGCATATCCTAAAATGGTAGTCGCTTCTGCGCGGACGTCGCCATATTGGAAATAGGAGTTAGATCATGTTTGCACCGTTCAGCAGTTCATTTAACTTGTGTGTAACCCAATTATCATCCACATCTCCCAATTGGAACTAGATTGAGTTAGACCACTAATTATATAACAATACGTACAATTTAGAAGATGCATGAAACAAGTAACTCTTGGTTTGTAATGTTCAGTAGACCGTCATTGCTCTCAAAAGCTCATATCACATTGGATGTGCTCTATAGAAAGCTACAGAGTATTAAGCAGCAAGTGTACCTTTGTTCATGTTGTACAGTGTATGTTGTAGTGTCTTCGTTGGTAGTTGGTTGACTGTCTTCAGGTACTTCAACCAGAGCAGATTGTTTCCAAAGTTGAAAATATAACTCTCGGCATTCGTGTGGATATACCCAAGCATAAACATGCCACGCAGTCTTTTCAAGTAAAATCCGGGACCGACAGTGTCGCCTGTAGAACACAAAAGTAAAGATAAGTTCTTATTTAGCACAGTATTCAGTCGTTATGACTGTTCAAAGCGCTTTACACTTTATTCCTTTATTTATCCCTGACAGACATGTTCAATTGAACACCATCGTGACTTCTCTGGGAAGAATTCAGTTACGCTGCAATTATTGCGCAAAGATTATTCCTCCACATATATCCACCACTGTCTACAGTCGGGTACTTATTCATACAGTCGAATGTAGTGTGGACGAACTTGTCCAAGGTTCGAAACGGCAGCACAAGATTCAAACCCGGGTTCTCTCGATGGAGAGTCCGGTGCTCTAGTTACTGCGCCACTGCGCTCCTAATATATAGCTGTGTTAGAACGACAATATAACACAAGTGGCAGATGGAAGGTGGAAAGTGTGTTGTAGCATTGATAAGAAGTGAGAAGCTGACCTCAGAAATTATTTAACCATCCTCTCCAGACACGTGCGGAGATATTTCAAACGATGTACAGTCTGTTATATAGGGAGTGCTGACAAATAATGAAATAATTGTGTTCAGAATTTGCATTACTAACATGTTAATACGGGCTTTACATTTATGCAGTTAATGATGACATTGGTCGAAGTGTCAGCGAGGCACATACACAATAAACGTGTTATTCTTGTTCTTGTTCGCGTTCATTAAAGTAAAAACCTGAATATTGTAAAAGAAGATGGTTAATGGTGATATTTATATAAATATGTTTTCTCACATAAGAAGTACAGTAGAACCAGGACACCTAGTAACGTTAGTGAAGAAACAATGTAAATTAGATAATAAAGTATCCATTCCCACGGAGGACTATTGTTAACGAATAGAACGTGCTATTTACTCATTGTGTAAATGCAAGCAAACAAATTTAGGTTTCATAGAAATATAAAAAATTTGGATCCTCGGGAAGCTAAATGTTTCCTTGTTAACTTGTCATCTGGTGTGTATGTTCAGGAGGAGGATCTTGTTACATCTTGTTAACTTGTCATCTGGTGTGTATGTTCAGGAGGATGATCTTGTTACATCTTCCCAAATGCTGACCTACCGACAATTGTGACCACAGCCGTTGCTGAGCCAGGAACGTACAGGTGCTTCCGTTGGTCGGGTCTCACGAAACGTTCTGGTATTGGCAGCTCTAGGTCGGGAATATTGACTGATCCCTTCGTAACCAGGTCAATTAAATATGGCGTGTTGTATTCGTTGGTGATTCCCTCCAACTGCAACCATCGAAACTATTCGTGTTTATTTGTCGTATACATGTGACGCTCTGCGTTGTATTATACCTCCTGCGGGGAGACGTACAACACACAGGCACGCACGCATCCGCGCGCGCACGCATCCGCGCACGCACGCACATATTACACACAAATACATACGCACACACAAGCACACACTCACGCACACACTTGCGCGCGCGCACACACACCCATACACATGCCCATTGCCCACACACACACACTCACACACACACACATACACACACACACACACACACACACACACACACACTCACACACACACACACACACACACACACACACACACACACACACACACACACCAGACACATACACCTACACACGCACGCACGCACGCACGCACGCACGCACGCACGCACGCATGCACACACACACACTTTGGAAGGGTGTGTACGATGCCAGAGTTCATAACAACATCAGTACGGATTTCATTTGTCATAACTGATTGCAAATGCTCTTTCATTCCACTATCATGCTTACGTACTAGCAATGGCATACTGTATTATGTCTTAAGGTCTACATTCATGTAGTTACAACGTAGCACAACATATTTCGTAAAGATAAAAATGTTGACTGTATTTATCGTAAAACTATACCGTATTATTTAGTACAGACTATTATTCTAAAATATTCATCGATAAAATGTTTTCTAAAGACCACAAATTACACGTATACGTATGACATACCAATCGGCGATCTGTATCAGAAAACACAACTGTAGTTATTTATAATTATTTATTTAAGCGTTTTTGAAATGTTGTTTTTTCTAGAGGGCCTTTGTCCTATTTGTGCGTACTGTGGCGCCCTCTGGAGGAGGGCGCCACAGTGGTAATGAGTTTTAAATTCAAAGGTAAAAAATACTGTAATAATGATAACTGCTGTAGTGGTTGTATTGCTCCATGGATGGATGTAACGCATTTAGACTTAAATTTAGCGACTCCCGCGTCTGTAACCGCAAAGCAAAGCACTCCACTCAGATATGTTGTTTGCTAGAGTTCTGACGTCTCTCCATCGTTTGTTGACCAGCTGTAGGTCGCGATCAACTGTCTGGCGCCAGTTCATTTTTGCTCGTCCTCTCCTTCTCGAGCCAGCTGGTGTCCACCACAGGGTTTGTTGGGCAGGCCTGGTAGGTGGGAGCCTCGTGACATGTCCGAGCCAGCTCATTCGTCTTCTACATATAGTTGATGATGCCACAGGTTGTCCTGATCACATCCGGACATCTATATTGGTCACATAGTCGGTCCAGTGAATGCCCAGGATCTTTCGCAGGCATTTAGTGTCGAGCTAGCATAAATACCCGCTGTGTAGTATAAATCACTACCTAACTATCATTACGTTACAATTAAAGTGATCAAACTCGTTATCTTTAACCATCCTCTACTTACCCGAATAATGACCGTCTTGGTGACATCTAGACTGTCGCCGAAGGTCGCCGCCGACACTTTCACCGTCACCTTCCCAACGACACGAGGTAGAATCGGGAAATGGACGAAGCGATTATCTCCTGGCTGCAGCTGGAGAATGGAACAGGAACTGTACAATATCACAATTTGTCGTGACCAGAAACCGACCTTATTTGCTTCGAATTTATAATAACAGTTTGCATTAATAATTATGATGTTCATAGTACTACATGAAGTTAGGATGCCCGCCCTATTGCGGTTAATAAGCCGTGAACTGTTCAAATTGCAAACAAAACATTCAAATTGTAAATATAGCTGATACGGAGATAACCGCAAATTCCTAGAATTGTTCTTTGCAGACAGGCAATCAAGACTGCAAGGAGGTACAAACAATTCAATGTCATGGAAATAGTTACCATCCCTGGTTTGGGAGGATGACTGAACTGAACAAACTAGGTCACTGTAATTGGAACAGTGTCTGAGCGACATATATATGGAGCACCAGCAAGAAAGGTAGGTGGATGTAGGATTATGAAGAAATATACAGTTGGAGTAAGAACCTAGCTTTAAAATGATAACATTAAAAATGATATTTATTGGTAAAACTAAAGCAAACTTTAAGAAAAATGCGTTTTGAGAAACGATGTCATTTAACTCATATTGCTTATTGGATGTATGGGTTCGTAAATACATGCATATTTATATTAATTTTGGATTGTTTGTCCTGGACAAAAAACTGGGCATTGAAAGATTAGATTATGGGGGATGCATTTCTGCCAAAGTTTATAGCAAATGGCCTATGCAGCTATTTTTGGCTCTTGTGCTGATTAGGCCTGTGCGACTTAATGCCCTGTCGCTGTGGCATTAAGTCGCACAATTAATACACATGTATTAATTGAGGATTAGAAAGTATTGATCGAGGTCACCTGGTCTCGTCTCTTACCGGGACAAGTGTCTGAATGTCACGTCCGCCGACTGTCCGAGGGTTGTAAGAGCTGACTTGTCCGCTGTCTTGCACCGTCACGAAGTCGAATTGTTTTGATCCTCCCAACGTGAGCAGAGCCTGCGGATACAATCGATGGTAACTGGCTGATACAGGGCGATATTCGGTGATTTCCGGCGAAATTTAATTTTGTGTAGGTATATTTTGATAAATGACTACACTCAATCGGCATTTGAACGCTACATACCAATTTACCAATGCAAAATGTTATACGGATTTATACGGCATTAACTCTTTGTTGGATTAATTATTTCAACGATTCTAAATAAACAAATTATTCACCACCTATATCATAATTTTGTATTCAACAAATAATATTCCGCCAAAAATATGAAATAAATACGTTTTACACACTAACTTGGTAAGGCATTTGAGTTGACTGTCGGTTTTTTGTCCAAATAGGGCATATAGAACATGCACACAACATGAACCTGGTATGTTGTCTCAGCTACAGCGTCCAATAATAAAATGAAATTACTATAAAATCGTAAGTCAATAGTAGGCATTTTGATTAGTGCAATCGTGATGTGTCCGTCTTACCTCAACTGGTTGTCCGCCGTTGTTGAAGATGGCCACTTGCACGCCGAGCTGCTCTCCTCTCACTGCGTGCTTCGGCAGCTCGACGACGATGTACATAGACCTCGTCGAGTCCATCTAAAACACGACGACTCCTAGTGTCAGGGCGTACAATGACTACCGGTGGAGATAGGCCAGCCAAGAATGTGTCTTTCCAGTGAATGGGACCATTACGCAGAAAATGTTCGTTTCTGAGGCTATTGCGAATATTACTAAAATGCAATAAAAACATATAAAAACACGTGTTTATATTAACATTGATTCTTACATGTGTATCACTAAAGTCACATGAAAATAATTAGTCATATTAATATAAAATTGTGCTGTTTTAGTGAGGAAACACATTACCTCACGTGACGTCGTTTCTTCCTTTCTTCCTTATTAACTTACTCGTAATCAAAGAATTGCTGCGTATGATTTTTAACATTGAGGTTGGCTGGATATCCGATACAATTGGGGAATGCACATTCTGCACCTCCCTGATTACATCGATTGTGCAATTAGAAACGAATGCCATTATCACTGTACAGTTTACCAATAAGAAACATATTTAGACAAAAACCGCCAACGCAACACAAACAATGACGTGTCTCTATTGAGAGAAGAGCAAAGCCGACAAAATTGAGTTTCTGAAATTTTAAATCTTACTAGATGAAATGCACGAGTTGAAGATACTTAATGTTTCTTTTGGGAGGCGAACTGTCATATGAAGTAATTTGCTGAATTATATCGGTTCGGTTCAACCAACGACTAGGTATATACGGTACCTGGAATGGATGTTCGTTGAAGGCCAATCCGTTCTCTGGATGGAGGGAAAAGGCGCCCAGCACCCACAACTGAGGCATTATGGGGTACACCGAACCTCATCCGAGCATCGCCGTGTGGCCTGTACAGATACGTGTGCGTTAGACTGGGATTCTTTCTCCTCTCTCATTTATTCCCCCTTTCCTGTATCGCTCTCCTCTCTATCTCTCCTCGCGCGCGCTCTCTCTGCCTCTCGCTCTGTCTCTCGCTCGCTCTCTCTCTCTCGCTCTCTCTCTCGCGCGTTCTCTCTCGCTCGCTCTCTCTCTCTCTCTCTCTCTCTCTCTCTCTCTCTCTCTCTCTCTCTCTCTCTCTCTCTCTCTCTCTCTCTCTCTCTCTCTCTCTCTCTCTCTCTCTCTCTCTCTCTCTCTCTCTCTCTCTCTCTCTCTCTCTCTCTCTCTCTCTCTCTCTCTCTCTCTCTCTCTCTCTCTCTCTCTCTCTCTCTCTCTCTCTCTCTCTCTCTCTCTCTCTCTCTCTCTCTCTCTCTCTCTCTCTCTCTCTCTCTCTCTCTTCTCTCTCTCTCTTCTCTCTCTCTCTCTCTCTCTCTCTCTCTCTCTCTCTCTCTCTCTCTCTCTCTCTCTCTCTCTCTCTCTCTCTCTCTCTCTCTCTCTCTCTCTCTCTCTTCCTCCCTCCCCCCTCTATCTCTCTCTAGCTCTCGCTCTCTCTCTCTCCGCCTCAGCCTCCGCCTCGTGTGGGCGTATGCTTGCGGACGTACGTGTGTGCGTGTGTGTGCGTGTATGTGTTGTGTGTGTGTGTGTGTGTGTGTGTGTGTGTGTGTGTGTGTGTGTGTGTGTGTGTGTGTGTGTGTGTGTGTGTGTGTGTGTGTGTGTGTGTGTGTGTGTGTGTGTGCGAATGATCTACATGTTAAACAAACCAACTATGTGCCTTTCATTATTAGTATCTTTACATTTGTAATTTAAAATCAATACTTGATATAGCCAGTCTTCCACGCAAACACATGGTCATCCAGCTCTCTCTCCAATCGCCAGAGTTTCTTATAGGCAGCTGGGCGATGCACCGGTATGTCGTCCTTAGAGGCACCTGGAAACGATAACACAGTTAGGTGTGTAAAATTGCGTGGAAGTATCGATATATATCTCGATTGTTGGTGTGTGTGACCAACCTGTAGGTATGATCGACAGTACACTAAACTATAATGACGGTTGGCAAGACCGAGCAGGAGTTATTTACAGTGATGTAGTGTTGTGCAATTAACGAGTGGTATGCCATTCACCAAGAACGCCACAACTTTTATCCCCATGGATGGATGTTAGCTAGCTATGACGAAGGCACACTTGGTATTGTTTAGATGTTGATTGTTATACACACTAGTGCGTTAATATTACGTGACACTCACACCCCAGTTCGTCCGCTCCATCCTCGCACTGTCTCTCCCCGTCACATTGTTGGACGGCATAGTAACAGCTGCCTTGGAAACAAGGCAGGATTCCTAGAGTTTCGTTGCACTCACTGGCAGCTGAAATGACGAAGAAGATCATTCAATTAATAAAACTATTACTAACAATGACACATGCTGCACATTAGAATATGTTGTACGACATAGTTGTATATATTTATACTGATTTAGTTAGTGTTATTATTATTATATTATAGTTATCCATACAGTTTATTATATTAGTGGTGACAAAACGAGAAAGGTGTCTTCGAGTGAGCTTACACAACATAAGACTGATTGTGTCAAACACATATTTATCATAACACTTCATGCACACACTTCATGTAAAGAGATTCCAACTGTAAAATCTACATACATTGTATTATCACTAATGATACATTCATTTAGCTGTTGCTGCAATTTTGATTTATTAATAAATTTGCATTATGTTAAATAGCATAATTTATTAAATACCTGGGAATCGCTTCAAATCAGCATCGGTAAATACAATCAATCCTGCGGACTGCAACGAAATAGTATATATATATATGTTATATATTGGATATGTTAATATAATTTTATGAAGAAACAATAATGTATAATATATAGTAGTATTTAAACGGTAATTATGGTACTATCAATTAGCATCTTAATATTAATTCAATGTGTTTATTGTTTGGAAATATTAGTTCCTGCGACATTCTTTATTGACATATTAAATGTACATTTGATATACCGTGCTGTGGACCCATTGAGGGAAATATATGTGTAACATATCATGAGCTGTTGTTCAAATTTAAGACGCCAATCAAACAACTAAGCCAATGTTGTGAGGAAAAACAATTTAGCCAAATGTCGCGAGAATTTGAAGAACGACGTTTCAAAGTCATGTAACATTTGGCATACATAATTTGTCTCGCGTGTTTCTTGTATGGGCAACCGTTATAAAAAAGGAAAGTTCAGACAGTTACTGGAAACTATTGGCGACCCAAAATGGGTAGGCGACCCAATTGTGGGTCGCGACCAAATTGAGGGTCGTGACCCAGGAGTTAAGAACCGCTGGATTGTCTTATATAATTTGTTGTTACGGCGACTGCGGCCAACTGTCTTTGCACATATACGTTCATGACGTTCAGAAGCAGCAGAAGCAGCAGAAGTAGCAGAAGCAACAGAAGCAGCAGAAGCAGCAGAAGCAACAGAAGCTATAGAAGCAACAGAAGCAGCAGAAGCAGCAGAAGCAGCAGAAGCAGCAGAAGCAGCAGAAGCAGCAGAAGCAGCAGAAACAGCAGAAGCAGCAGAAGCAACAGAAGCAGCAGAAGCAACAGAAGCAACAGAAGCAGCAGAAGCAACAGAAGCAACAGAAGCAGCAGAAGCAGCAGAAGCAACAGAAGCAACAGAAGCAGCAGAAGCAACAGAAACAACAGAAGCAACAGAAGCAACAGAAGCAACAGAAGCAGCAGAAGCAGCAGAAGCAGCAGAAGCAACATACGCAGCAGAAGCAGCAGAAGCAGCAGAAGCAACATACGCAGCAGAAGCAGCAGAAGCAACAGAAGCAACAGAAGCAGCAGAAGCAACAGAAGCAGCAGAAGCAACAGACGCAGCAGAAGCATCAGAAGCAACAGAAGCAGCAGAAGCAGCAGAAGCAGCAGAAGCAGCAGAAGCAGCAGAAGCAGCAGAAGCAGCAGAAGCAACAGAAGCAACAGAAGCAACAGAAGCAACAGAAGCAACAGAAGCAACAGAAGCAGCAGAAGCAGCAGAAGCAACAGAAGCAACAGAAGCAGCAGAAGCAGCAGAACCAGCAGAAGCAACAGAAGCAGCAGAAGCAACAGAAGCAGCAGAAGCATCAGAAGCAACAGAAGCAACAGAAGCAGCAGAAGCAACAGAAACAGCAGAAGCAACAGAAGCAGCAGAAGCAGCAGAAGCAACAGAAGCAACAGAAGCAACAGAAGCAACAGAAACAACAGAAGCAACAGAAGCAGCAGAAGCAGCGGAAGCAACAGAAGTAGCAGAAGCAACAGAAGCAACAAAAGCAGCAGCAGCAGCGACAAAGACAATGACGACGACGACGCCAATGACGACGGTAACGACAACACTTATAACAACAACAAACAAGCAACAGATAACCACACAGAAAGCAAGAAGAACATATAAGAAATCACCGGCATCATCAGCAGCTCTGGCAGGTAATGACTAATGATGGTGACACAGGCGGCGCCCTCCCCATCAAAAGCAGCTCCAATCGCTATAACCCAACACTTGCGCTGAATGTAGTGTTTGCGTCGATGGCGTTCGACGACGCGTGGAAGTGTACGTCCTCACGACGTGCCTCGTCCTGTAGCCACGTCTGGGTGTAACTGTTGGCCGTGTGGTCGTCGTAGCTAGACAATTCTTCCTCCACCTGCACACAAAGGCAGCAAACATAAACAGCATCATTGCCAGTAAAATCGTCACCCATGCAATGAACGTCGCCACAAGCAATGTCGCCATGGACAACGCTAGTTTGGTCGCCGCCACCGACATGGTTATAGTGCGGTAGTTCTTGTGAAACGGTAGCGAAGATGTTGATCACGACTCCTTGGCCGCCCGCCAACTCGCGTGTCGTCACAACCAGCAATGCGTTGTGTGACGTCACAGTTCGCCTTTTTAATTGATTTGTTATTCTGCGCACACATTCCCATGAGCAATTGGTGCAGTGTGGTGTTTTATTAGAGCATTTGCAAGCGCCTCGATCTCGAATCCCTTCCCGTTCCCATCGGGCAACGCGATCATTTGGATTGCAAAATAACTGAACCGATCGCGAGACGCGATCGGGAACGGAAAGAGAGTCGAGATCGGGGCGCTTGCAAACACTCTCTGGCGACCTTGACTCCTTTCCCGACCACGGGGGCAGTTCAATTGTTCAACAATTGAAATGATTGCCTTGCGCTCTCGGGATCTGGGGCCGGCTTCAATAAGTGGCTAAGAATATTATTAACGCTAAGATGAGTAGTATTTGTAAGTGACGCGATTTTATATTATAAACAAACATAAGAATAGAGTTTACCCACACACGTGACATTAATTGCGTAACTTCATTAACGTTTCATGAAACCGGCCCCAGGAAGGGAGTCGATATCGGGGTGCTTGCAAACATTCTACTCTCTAATACTTTTCTTGGCGTACGTTCTTGGAGTTGTAGCTTAAATGACAGCAGAACAAGTTTAGGCTAAGGTATTCATATTGTTATTATCTTAATATATATATGTACAGCCAAAACAAATGTCTTAATACTAATTTTAATATGAGATTTAGTTTATTTTAACATCTAAACCCACTCGCTTAATCTACTGATGTTTGCACTATTATCTTAATTTAAGTATTGTTATATTTAAATGTGTTTGTTTATATTATCCATGCATTAGTCCTGTGTAACGCGCCATGAACATTATAGATATGGCGCTACATAAGGATTATTACTATTATTATAGTAACACGCATTTGTAATGCTAGTTTCGAGGGTGGGCGTGTCACTTACGTCATGCTTCCGGAAGAACGTGGCGGCTCCTGATTGGTACAGATGATACTGGGCAGTGCCTAGCGCGACGAACGCACCTGGGTCCCCGGTAGCGATCACTTCCGTTGTAGATCCGCTTATGTCTTTACCCATCGTGAGTCGGATGTCAACCTACGTCAGACAAACATTAGCTTCGATTATCCAGCACCGGGAGGTGGAGTCTTCCGAAATGTTGGTGTATCTCCCGGTCTGCAGGGATACAGGTAAATCTCCCGGATTTTCTCAGCAAATCTCGAACAGCACCCCTCCCGTCTTTGAGTCTTCGAGACAGCAAACCGGTGAAGTTCCAGCGAATAGTCTTCAACAGTACCCACCCCCTGTCTTCCGATGTCAAGATATGAGACAGTGCGACGAGACAGCGCGACACGGGAAGCGTGCTGAACCGCTGATGAATCTCCCGGATTTCAAAAAAAATAAGTTGGCAAGTATACGTATGAATTGATACCAGCGTAAGACTGAGTCAAGTCACGAGTTCCAAAATGTTATATTGTTGAAGGAACTTAATTCCGTTCAGTTGGGCTGACCCATATGTAGTCTATGTATATATGGATACCTGCATGCATGCAAATGAGTGTAAGAATGTATGACAGTATCTATATATGCATGTATGCGTACGAATCCATGTCTACGAGTACTCACCCCGTTATTCCGAATGCCGTTTACATAGAAGCTCAGACTGTCGGCCAGCACTTCCCCGTCGTTCACGACGCAGCTCACGATAACCTTGGCATTGGGCACCATGTCACGTGACAGCGCGACAGAGAAGGTTTTCTGACGGTGTTTCATGAACAGTGTGTCGGTGACGATGATGTTGCCACCGGCCACGATCTGTCGGAGTACGGAAAAATTGTGAACGACAACGGATGCGGTGATGAAAAGTATTTCATTAGTATTATTGCAATTATCAGTTTTAAATTATTTGGGAAAAGTTGAGTAAGTACGTTCGTGCGTGTGCGTATACATATGAATGAACGTGCATGTGTGCGTGTACATGCATGTATGTGCATGTATATATACATATACATATTTTTATATATATATATATATGTGTGTGTGTGTGTGTGTGTGTGTGTGTGTGTGTGTGTGTGTGTGTGTGTGTGTGTGTGTGTACACACATGCATATATATATATATATACGGGATATGTATATACACACATATATATATATATATATACTGCACAAATTATGTATATGTGTATATATGCATATTATATATATACACACACATGCATATATATATATATATATATATATATATATATATATATATATATATATATATATATACGGGATATATACATACTGCATAAATTATGTATGTATTTATTTATATACAGTATTGCTCACATACGCATGCGCACACACGCACACACGCTTACACGCACGCACGCGCGCGCACACACACACAAACACAAAACAGGCAGGAACCATCAGATGTCCTCACCAAGTAACGCACTTCCGGCACGTAAATTGAGCTGCGCACAGTAAACACTATGTACGTGTTAACTTCCGGCGAATTTGTTGATGTTGTTACTTTGAGGTATTCGTTCCTTCTCGAGTAATATCTCCAAGCTGTCATCTGCTTGTATTCCCGAGTCAATCCGTCATGTGCAGCCTTAGAAAAGAATATATTTACACTTAGGATTTATGTAGTATACGTAAAGTGACATCTTGTTACAGCTACGGTGTTGGTTGTGAAACCACTGTTTATTATTACAGCCACGCACATTACTTCCTGACCACTAGATAAAGATATAATTTTATTTTATGCAAATGAGCGTAACTTTGTCTTTGTGCAAATATATATGTAGTTACAGAATGCCACATTCGTGATGTTGATTTGTTTCTGGATAACGAATGTAAACGTGATGTACGTTTGGCAAGAAGTAGTCTTTTTGTTTTTTTAAAACAATGGAAAAACAAAAGAACAGTACAAAAGATCAACATTTAACGTTATTATCCAGAACAAGGCTCCAGATGTTAACTTGATATGGAAGCCTTTGACTTACCGAAAATCTAACTACGTTTTTACTATTGTGTATCCTACCCATTTTACTCTTCATCTACACGGTTCCTTTGCTAATATCACGACGCGTCCTCTATTCCTTCTATCTTAGACAACCGATCAATATAGTTAACCTTCTGTCTGATCTCCTCTTGATCTAATTGTGCTTAGTGCTTACAACACATCCTTTTATGCGTTTTTCATAACTATGGTCTGTCAGTTTCTAAATATTATTTGTTGTTCTTGCCACTCTTTTCATATTCTTTCTAGCAAATATGAGTTCTTCTTACATTATGACTTCCAAACTTCCATACAATATTCTTCCTGCAAAGTGCTGTAAAATTGTAATACATTTTCTTTGTTGAAGCATGTCCCAAGTTAATAACATTACTTTCGTATTGATTTGATAGTGCGACGTACATTGACTGTGACCATCTCGTCGTCAGGCCCTGGCGTGAAGGAATACCGTACGATGCTGTCTTCCGGTATCATTCGCCGTATTTCCTCCATTAGAACAGTTCCACTGTTGCGCCTGCGCACTGACGTCTGTATGGCCACCTGGCGGTATCGCATTGCAGTGTACTTGCTGCCGTCTTCGTGGTACACCGCGATCTAAAGCACAACGTGTAAATGTACTTTCACTTCGCAGGTTGTGCGTACACCATAACAAATATATTATGTATTACTACGGTTTACCAAAGTAAGGCATAGTGTTATGGTAAACCAAGGTATACCGTAGCTTACCTGTTTCAATATACCATGGATAATAACTCTGTCCACAGTTTTCACGACATGGAATACAATGGTATATTTTCATAAGGGACATTCAAAGATCTAAGAAAAACGTAACTCATTCACAAAATACAAATTTACCTATGCTTTTGGTGAGTATCATCAGCATCCACTAAACGGTGAGCCGTTTCCTGGATCCTCGCTCATCAAGTTCTGCATCCTATGCCTACGCTGCATGGCCCTCAGTGCATAAAATTGATTTAATTGTTAAAATTAAAGTTGCATTTTTAATTAAACTACCATTATTACTGTTTTTAGAAAGTGTATGTGCAACATGAATGTACTACCATATATATATATATATATATATATATATATATATATATATATATATCACTTCGGCATTTGTTATTCGATAAAGTTTCTTTTTGAAAACTTACCGGTCACGATGGTCCGGCCAGTGGAACAATAATCGTACGGCACGCGGATATATGTTTTCGTATTTTGTGCCGTTTTGTATTAAAGTTACATATTATGTAATTATTTTTTATGCAGTTGGGGTAAGTGATGTATAGTGTATGGGGCATGTTGATTCACTGGAACATTGTTTTTAAAAGATGGACGATCTCACAATGCATCTTTAATGCACCTGGAATGTCAAGGTATTACTATCAGATAAACGAAGTTTCCGCTGTAGTAATCATTATTAATTAAAATAACTCGTTGATTGGAAGAGTCTCTAAAAAAGGGTTCTTACATAGACATTCAGCGGACTTCCTGGCTTAAAGACACGCACGGTTCCTCCCAGGAAGCGTATGAGTGGTTTGCTGTCGTAGACGACAGAGTAGGCGCGGGCAAGCTTCGTCTCGATGAAGTACCAGTCAGTGACTGTCGCCGACACTACGAACTTGGCGCCTTCCAGGGACGACACTCGCCTCCTCATCTCGGCCAACGGAAAGGCGAATGCCCATTCCTTTGTGAACTGACACCAGGAAACGAAAGTTGATTGCTTCGTAACAATTATAGTCCTAATAGTTGTTGTTGTTGTCGAAAATGATATTATTATTATTATTATTATTAATTGTGCTGCTTCTATTGGCAATGGCGATGTTACTGATTACATTTTTGTTGCAGATGGTTGTGGCAGTGGCGATGGTGATAATGGGGATAATGGTGACGGTGTTGTTTATTGCAATTATGTGGTGATGGTGGTGTTTGTGGTGGTGGTGGTAGTGGCAGTGGCGGCGGCGACAGTGGCGGTGGTGATTGCGGTGGCGTAAAGGTATAACTAATAGCAGCCGTACAAGCAGAAGTAACAGGAGCGACAACTGAAGAAATGGGATGACAAAGTATGTGTTGGCGTCAATAGTAAAACAGAAATCAGTTGATCGTAATGAAATTACGACTTGCATGGGGAATTGTCTTCGTTATCGTCACGAACTTATCCGCAGTGACTCCCTTCGGTTGGATCTGTAGAACGACCGTCGCGTTCCCCTTCACGTCAACGCCTGTCGTGTGTCTGTAAACACACATCGCCGTGTCAGATAAACCAACAGTGCGCGTTCGTGATTGCTTGTTGTCTGCATTAGCAATCGCCGTCATGTATTATTTAGTTGCGGGCTCTTCGTTTAAATCAAGGATGAGTTCAGATGCGAGCCATGAAGCCCAGCAGTTACTACCCTCCCCTAAATATCCTAAATACCACCTGTAAGCACTACACACTGCTCATCTTAAAGGACGCAGTATGTTCCTAGTTTTCATATGTTAATTAATGTAATGTTCATAAGACTATAATAATTATGTTTAAGGTTAATGTCCATCAAATTATGTTTAGTAAGCCTGTAACAACTTTCGCAATTTGAAAGACACGTCCCTGGAACTTGTTGAAATAGTACACAAGTCATCCATTCAAAACAAGCTTTGTTTGCAGTATAACCGAGCCGGGCTGAGATAACGTTCGATGTTAAACAATTTCCCATTTTTCCACGTTCAACACGGCAAACTTTTACAAATTACTACGCTCTTCTAGGTAATTCTGGGTAGAGGAACATACTGCCTCCCTTTAATTATGGGTACAGGAACATACTGCCTCCCTTTAATTCTGGGTACAAGAATATACTACCTCCCTTTAATTCTGGGTACAGGAACATACTACCTCCCTTTAATTCATGCGGTCGACGCAAGCGCAAAGCCACTGTGGCCTCTGATGAGTTTATCATCTTTCAATTTGTGCACTGTTTCCATTTAATTAAAATTGTATAACTTTATTTGGTGTTCCCCAGGGTTTTATTTTGGGTATTTGCTTTTTACTTTTTACACCTCGCCACTAAGCTCTGTTATACAAAGACATAACGTGGATCATCATCTTTATCCTGATGATATTCAGACATACATTTCGTTGGCTACCCCGGATACAAATCGCTCCCTTAACCAACACAGTGCCTCCAGGATATCTTCCACTGGATGACTGACAGCAAATCGAAATTAAATGCAAATAAAACTGAATTGGTGATTATTAGTATTCCAATGCAGCGTAGTAAATTTTATGGGCTTTTCCCCTACGCGTATTTTGAATCAGCATATCACGCCAGCAACTTCGGTGCGGAATTTAGGAGTGGTCTTTGATAGTAACTTCAATTTCCGACAACACATATATCGAACGTGTTGCTGGTGTTTTTTATCATATTTGTGATCTTCGCCGTTATTCGCCAGTATAATTATTACGTCATTTTATGTGCTAAAACTATTACAACAGCAGATTTGACTATTGCAATTCCCTCCTTTATAATATCACTAGAAAGGATATTACAAATCTTCAACGTGTCCAAAATTGTCTGGCAAGGGTAGTTACAAGATATCCTCGTTTTTTTTGGTTTCCTGTACGATATCGTATAATATTTAAGATCTGTACCATTACATACCAGGCACTGTCCAGGAGGCAACCATCTTATTTGCATTCACTGCTTACTCCTGTAAGAAAACCTATCCAGCTTCGATCATCTAGTTCTGACGTACTTTTTGTTCCTAGAGTCAACACTAACATTGGAACTAGGGATTTTTCTGTTGTTGGACCGACTCTTTGAAATATGCTCCCTCTTAGTGTTAGATCAGTTGAAAGTATAACATAATTCCGTCGTCATTTAAAAACTTATCTTTACCACCTTGCTTATCCACCATAATTCCCTAGCCCCTTGAACCATCTGTTGACAACTGGAATACTACTTATTGATTTTTAGATTGACCAATTCTTTTGTCTTGTTGCGCTTCTGCGCTTGGTTTCCAAGGATTTAGGCGCAGTAGAAGTTATCTAAGTTATTATTTTCCCCGGCATGCAGAAATGCATATCTGGTACACGTAATACATAACTCCAAATAGCTACATTTACGTTTTAATGCATTAGCAATTCGTAGGTCACATGTTAATAGTCAAAAGAGGCGAATGAACATTAGTTTAATAAATATAAATATTTTAATCCAGTGACGCTGTTTGAAACGACAATCGGTGACGATCACTCACGCTGCTTTGACCACCCCCGCTAGAGCGTACTCGTTGTTCATGATGTACAACGGCACGGTTACGTTCACGTCCATCTTGGTTTTCACTGAAATGGTAAGACGCAAGCATGACATTAGTGTTGCACTGGTGTTGAGACTGGTTGAGAAGGCGAACGTGACGCTGTTCATGACACCGGAGCTAACACTGGATGTGCCACTGGACGCAATATTGGACGTAACACTGAACGTGACACTGGATGTGATATAGAACGTGACACTGAACGTGACATTGAATGTGATCGTGTACGTGACATTTTCTCAGTAGATAAAGCAACTTTCAAACATTGATGCTTGCCAACTCGACTGGAGTACACACGCATGCATTACATACACGGATGCACACAGATCATTTAATCGCGAACATATAACGTCATCTATACGGCAACCGTTTTACGTCTTTGGATATAATTCACATATAATAATAATAATTCAATATTTCAACTTACGATAAAGGTGGGTACGGAAGCGGCACGGCTTATATTTGTAACCCTGAAAATATATAAGTTTCCATTTAAACCTAATAATTATGAAAATACCGTTACTGTAAGACACTCTGTCCTTTTCTGTCAAAGGCAAGTTTTAACATTTCACATCTCTTCCGGTAGCTGAGTTATTCGTGCGAATGCCAACTCAAATTTGACACGAAACAACAGTTCAACAATTTCCCATTTTCCCAGTTCAATACAGCAGTCTTTCTGTTACAAATTACTACGGTAGCTAATTCCGGATAGAGGAACAGACCGCCTCCCTTTAATATGGGTACTGTTAAAATAGTTATACAACTAATCACTAGAAGACATAGAGTACCCATCCTTCCACGGTGATGGACCACCAGCCGTGCCTGGCCGGATGGTCGGTAGCGAACTTCTTCTCGAAATAACCTACGACAAACAGCAGTGTCAAAGAATTAAAGGCTACTCTTTTCAAAATAATTTTATTAAAAATCTAACATACCAAATATATACTACGACATGGTAGCTCGTTCGTGCAATCTTTTGTATGTCGTTCTGGTAAAATAATCAAACTGCAATAACACATAATTCTGAACCGTGTCAAAGGATAAAGCAGGTTTGTTAAGTATATCTGTCTGTATTGTATAAATATGAAAAAAAAAAAAAAATATTTAGTGACAAAATAGGTCTTACTCGCAGTAATAATAATGTATTGTCAAAAGCCCATTTGTTAGCTATATTACAAAAATACGCCGCGTTATGTCACAAATTTACATAAACGTCATAATATTTTGCTATAAATCACGCATTTATGACTATTAAACATACCAACGCATACAGTATTTATACAACTTATAATAAGGCCAAATATGGAACTGTAGAACGTGATAATGTATTTTTTAAATATGATAATTTAATAAATTACTACTACTATAATACGTAGAGTTGTCATTAGAGAGGCTAAAAATCAGTCCGGACAGATGTTTGGACCCTTACGATTTTTCTTTACTTTTGCTGTGAAGTGTTTTAATAACGTTGGTGTAATGGACAGAGTCTTACCGTGTCTTAGTTGCTGGGCGATCCATTTTCGTACCACGCGACCATAGGCATCCTGGGGTCACAAATATATTGCGTTACACAATCATGTAGTCATTGTCACTATTTGTGAAAATTGTGAAATAGAGTTATGTACCTTTTTGGATTGCCCTGATCATGAGCTTTAAATGATACTTGATTTGTTTAAATATCTTCAGTATTTTTTGATGTATTGCAAAAATTGAGACACATTTTAACAAGATCATTTTGTCTATGGTTTTTTAATTCGTAAATAAATTATTTATTAGTTTTGGATTGTTTTTGGAGGAAAATAAACTGGACATTGAAAGATTAGATTGTATGTTATGCATTTCTGCCAAAATCACCAAATTGATGGCTCGTGACCTAGGCAGCTTTTTTGTAATACCCTGTCGCTGTGGCAGGTCATGTTTGATCTACATTCAATAAAATAGTGGCACGAATACGAATACAAATACAATAATAAAACAAACGACGTTTAATTTCACGTAATATCGACATTCATTACTATCAATTCAATTACTGTTTAAATGCATTACACGTGACTCACTGTGCACACACATGCGTATAGTTTATTTAAATTGAAATATTGTTCGCATATACTTTTATATGATATATAGATATACGTGAATTCATACCTTTACGTAAATATTTAGAGACCCCGACATCACAGGAAGAAGGTTGGGTTTCAATGCGACAACCCTGAAATGCACTGCAAAATATTATATTGGGTTAGATAAATGGAAACGTTGTTAGCTAGTCAAACACGTTGTAAACGTTTATAACTTTACAACAACGTGTACTTTCCATATATGTGACATGAATACCGAAATTAAGCAAAAACAGCTATCACAAAATTCAAACATGGGTAAATTGGAGTTTTAAAGAAAGAAATGGGAAATATCATTGTATCACAAAATGAAAGTGATTTGATGAAGAGTAATTCGCAGTGCTGGACAAACTGGCAAGACAACATTAAAGTTATGCTTCGGTATAGAGTGGGATATATATATATATATATATATATATAGAGAGAGAGAGAGAGAGGGGGGGGGGGAGACACATACAGACATGCATTATGACAGACAGACATATGCACACACAAAGACAGAGAAACAGACAAAGACATACAGACAGATCGACAGGCAGGCAGGTAGACAGGCAGTCTGACAGATAGACGTACATACATAGACAAACGGACAGACAGGAAGAAAAAGAGACAGACAGGCAGACGACAGACAGACAACTCCGACTGACAGATAGTGGAACGTAATCGAAGGGCATTCGGAACGGGAAATTATGGGGAGAATAGACAAACGGCGAGACGGAGGGAACATGTGGGAGCAAAGCCGAGTTTGCGTTACAGAGAGGATTTTGATTGTGAAGTACAAGCTTGAAGACTAACCTGTACTTCTGTGCTTATAGAACGTCTTGTCGGTAGAAATAAAGACGGACACGTGTTTCACCCGGAACAGCAGCGGTGTTTCGTTACGAAACACAAAGCTGTTGGGTCCAGACAGACCTTCGATCCGCAGAGAATAGTTTCCAGGCATTGCATTCTCCGGCATCTAAGTCCCATAACATATAACATTAATAACAGATAAGCAAGCGACATGTACAACTCATGCACAACATGTCCAAACGCACTCAATTCAACGGCCGCTAGCACACTAATAACTGGTCCGATCCAACGATTTTTGTATCCTTTGAAAGCTTAACCTTTCTGTTCTTCTAGCATACAAACGGTTTCCAAATATTCATTCCAAAACAACCTATAAACGGACCAACGATTGCCGAATTATGTTAGTTCGTCGACACGGTTTACAACTCTACTGATTGAGGCACAAGTTGCTAATTCGCATACGTTTCAGACATTTTTCGCTTGCCTATCTATTTTTGATAATATCAATAACAGTAATATCAGTAGTAGTAATAATAATAGTAGTAGTAATAGTAGTAGTAGTAGTAGTAATATAAGTAGTAGTAGTAGTAATATAAGTAGTAGTAGCAGTAGCAGTAGCAGTAATAGTAGACGTAATAGTAATAGTAGTAATAGTAGTCGTAACAGTAGTAGTAGTAGTAGTAGTAATAATAGTAGTAGTAGTAGTAGCAATAGTAGTCATAATAGTAGTAGTAGTAGTAGTAATAGTAGTCGTAACAGTAGTAGTAGTAGTAGTAATAGTAGTAGTAGCAATAGTAATAATAATAATAATAACTTTATTTATACACTCAAATCCAAAGTAGAACTCTGTTCAGTAGTGTTGACAACAGTCGTTAGAAATTATAAGAAATAAATATAATAATAATAATACAAGTAAAACATATAAATACAAAACTGAACTAGAGAAATTAAATCAAAGATAATATTGATGTAAATTATATTATATATCATACGTAGTAAAAATAAGTATATATATAAATACATAACTATATAAAACAACTATAATATTATAGTAAATTGCGAGATAAATATATTATAAATATATAGATATGAGTTAATTAATAAGTAACTACAGTAATACATTATTAGTTTCAATTAAAATGTCAGATAACAAATAAATATGTGGTATGACGACTAACGTATAAAATTATGACGGCTAAACATTAAAAGCGAGTTTAAAATAGTGTGTTTTAAGACGAGCTTTAAATGTGTCTATGCACTGTATCAGTCGTAAATCTTCCGGCAGCGCATTCCAGAGGGTCGGTCCTGCGCACGAGAACGAGCGACGGCCGTACCGCTCAAGGTTGTGCCGCGGTACAGTTAATAGTCCACAGTCAGTTGATCGAAGTGCGCGGCGTGGCACGTATGGTGAAATCAATGACGCGAGGTAGGCCGGCGTCTTGTCGTGAAGGGCGGTGAACACAAGCACGAGTAACTTGTACTGAATGCGCCACTTCACCGGCAACCAGTGCAGGCTATTCAGTGCTGCAGTGATGCTCTGTCGATCGCCCCGCCTAATGCGTAATACGACTCTGGCCGCAGAGTGTTGTACCATCTCAAGGCGGTGGAGTAACCGGTCGGATATTCCGTACAACATAGCGTTCCCGTAGTCTATTCTTGAAGTAACAAGAGCATGTACGAGACACTTGGTTGTTCCGGTCGTTAGTGTGTCGCGTATACGTGAGATTCGGTGCAGGTGATAATATGCACTCCGGCACGCATTTGCTACTTGTGCCGCCATCGAGAGATCGGCATCAATAGTAAAACCGAGATCTCTGACGACAGCAGATGTTGGCACTAGTTGACCGCAGACATCGACATGTGTTAGTGTTATTGGCGCGGAGAGGGTGGAGGATTTGACGACAATGGCCTGCGATTTAGACCGGTTGAGTATTAACCCATTGTCGCAGAGCCAGTCGTTGACATCTCGAAGACAGGCCTCCATACGCGCGAGTGCTTCTGCGTGATCGGTTGGTGGAAAGTCGACGTACAGTTGAGTGTCGTCAGAGTATAGATGATGTTGTGTACCATGTTGTTGGAGAATTTTCGCTAGTGGCGCAATGTAAACATTAAATAGTATCGGTCCAAGGACCGACCCTTGTGGAACCCCTGTCTTTATGACACTGATCTCCGATGTTTCTTTTTTGACGCGTACCACAGACGTTCGGTCATGCACGTAGGACGCTAGCCAAGCATGTGCTGCACCACAGATGCCATAGCTGTGCAGGCGTCGCAACAGAATAGCGTGGTCAAGTAGTAATAGTAGTAGTAGTAGTAGTAGTAGTAGTAGTAGTAGTAGTAGTAGTAGTAGTAGTAGTAGTAGTAATAGTAGCAGTAGTAGTTGTAGTAGTAGTAGTAGTAGTAGTAGTAGTAGTTCTTTTGCTTAATTCCACACTACAAACAGTATTCCTCCTTTCGTAGTTTATGTATACATTGAACAATACTATGAGTAGTGTGATGCTATTGCATTATGCGCAGCTGTTTCACGGTTTGGCGTTAGCATACGTAGCCGTGACAGTCGCTGGAATCTATGGAAACTAACGTGCCATCATTTGAACAATAGTAATTTTCAATTATTTTTAGGATAACGAACCCAATAAATGTAAAATATACAAACATTTCCAAAAGTTTGCCAAATTGTAAAAGGGGTGATAACATTAATCAAATTAACGAATATCAAACTGTATTGACTAATGAATCATGCCCATGGGAATTTGTCCCCCAAAACTTTTGGTAGACGGGAGGTTAACCCAAAGACAGATCGAAATAGGAGGAAGTTGGTCCCTGGAACTTGTGCGGACCAGGAGGTGGAGCAAGCACTGATGGGAGTTGGTTGTCCAGAAACAAACAAGTGGGAGACGGAGTTAAGTCCTATGCAACATCCCCTCCCAAGTCGCGCCGTCCTCTCACCTTCAGCTGCATAAGTCGAGATGACCCGCTGACGAAGCGTGACGTCACGTGGGCCAGTGCGTCGCGGTCTTTGCTGATGGAGGCATGCACCGTCAGGTGGCGGTACGGTAGGTGAAACACGGACACTGAGATTTGCACAATGAGATCCGGTCGGACGCGACGCGGAGCCACTATCAAGTAAGTCCTGCGTGGGAAACCAGACATACATATATGCACGGCTCATAGGCTTGGAGTCTGAAGCTGGAGACGACACCTTCCATACACATCAGAATTAATGCATGGATGAATTAGGTACTTACACATCACAGCATTGCACAGAACAAGGATAGGTGCATTATATAATAGTTTGTAGTTGTGCTTAATTTAATTTAATATGGAAATAATGTATATTGTTATGTACCTTGATGTCTTAAATAAATGGTTATTATATTATTAATAGGTAATATTTAAATTTTAGTTGCAACTCAAAAGTTTATACACAAAGCGCCGGATATACTCTGTGGGGAACCCTAGGCAGTGATTGCATGGTATCATATTATTTCTCACTCCTTGCTACTTTCTACAATAAGGAAATCACAATAAGATGCGACTTTTGTTCGTTTACAAAACCCTTTTGTATCACAAAAAAATACAACATATGCCCATTTACAACACCACTTTGCATCATACTGATGCCCTCAAGTTATGTCTGAGAACGTTTCTACCCCAAAGAAATTACCCAAAAAACTTTTGTATAGGCCCCATAACAGTTATATTGCGGGCTTCCTGGGTAATTGCTCCTAAATCCGGCACTGAATTACACAGTAGTATTTAAGCATAACGTACGGTGATCTGCCAACGCGGTCAGCATCGTTGTGGTAGAAGCTCTGGGCTGTCACTGCCGTCAACATTGTCACCACGGCGACTGTCAGGCTGGCCACGGCCCCTACCCTCGTCACAAGGTGCATCTGACTCATGACCAGAAATGACGTTATTACTGTTGTTAAAGTCAATAATTGTCAACGGCAATATGGTTGATGATTTAGTTTGTCGAGGCAGTTAATTTAAGTTATGATTACGAGAAGTCTTAAGTTATTCTAGAAATAAATTAGGACGTACATTTATCATTCAGCATACAATCCTCATACACCGTGTGCGTGTGTGCGTGTGTGCGTGTGTGCGCGTGTGCGCGTGTGCGCGTGTGCGCGTGTGCGCGTGTGCGCGTGTGCGCGTGTGCGCGTGTGTGCGTGTGTGCGCGTGTGCGTACGTGCGTGCATGCGTTCGTGCATGCGTTCGTTCGTTCGTTCGTTCGTGCGTAGGGGTGTGCAGGCGTGCGTGAATGCATGTGTGCTTGCGTGCGGTGCGTGTGTGCAATGTGTATGTCGGGTGTGTGCTGCAATATGGTCGTTTAAGTATAATAATTTAAGCACATGAACTGATAGAAGTACGCATCCGTTCAAAACTACTGGCTGTTGACATTCACTCCAGCGACAAGAGCACTTTCCGGCGTCGCTACACAAAGCCCGCGCTGACACTACAGAACGGTAAACACTATGCATGTCATGCATTACAGCCAGTGTAGCAATTTCAAAACACTCACCGTGGAAAACACAATTGTAGTGCACAGTGAAACCTCACTATTAAGACCACCCTCGGGACTTGGCAACAGTGACCTGAACAGTGAGGTGACCGTATTAGCGGAACTAATATTCTATACTTTACTGTAATATGTGGAACAAATTTTGACCTTAATTATGAGGTGACCGTAATGCGAGGTACGACTGTATTTTCAACTTATTTTCAAAACAATCTTACTTACTTAGTTACTGCTCCCGTAACCCGCCTGGGTCATAAGGGCGCTGCTTTGCTGAATGTTTCACCAGTCGACGCCAGTCTTCGCAGCTGTGTGCTAATGTCTGAGTTTCTGCAAAGGTCTTCCCAGTCCATTCTGCAATATTTCTTCCTCTGTCTTCCCTGTCTTCTTTTCCCCGGCACTGTTCCTTGTAGTATTGTTTTTGTGAGCCCGCTTGATCGTGTTGCATGACCATACCATCTCAGTTTCCTCTTTTTTACTGTGATCAGCAGGTCTTCGTAATGTCCCACATGTTGAGTGATGATTTTTCTGATTTCATCGTTGGTGATGTGGTCCGTGTAGGAAATACCGAGGATTCTTCGGTAGCATTTCATTTCCAATGCAGCAATTCTTCTTTGCAGTTCCTGTGAGGGTCCATGATTCGCATGCATACAGAAAGATGGAAAGGACCAGTGTACGTACTAGTTTAAGTATAGATTTCATTGCGATGTTTTTGTCTCTCCAAACTGGTTTCAGTTTTGCCAGTGCTGCTAATGTTTGCGCAGATCTTGCAAGGATTTCGTTCCTGGAACCCTCGTCATTGATGATAGCTCTGAGGTACTTGAACTGACTTACCGTTTCCAGTTCGCGTCCATTGGCAATTATTCGGGACCTCGTTGCATTTTTGCTGTTTGTCATTAGCTTGTTTTTTTCTGTGCTAATTTGCATTCCATATCTGGCTGATGTTTCGTCCAGTCGGTTCACAAGGTTAGGAAGTTCCTCTTCACTTCCAGCCAACCCGTCGATGTCATCAGCGAACCGTAGGTTGGTGATGATGCGTCCTCCAATGTTGACTGTGCCAGTGTGATCTTCCAGGGCAGCTGTCATTATTCGTTCCAGAAAAATGTTGAATAATGTAGGTGACAAGAGGCATCCTTGACGGACTCCGACTGATGTGTGGAACCATTCACCTACAGCGCCTTGCACCAGTACAGCGCTGCTAGCTTTAGCGTATAGCTGTTCAATGGTGTGTACTAGTTTTCGTCCAATATTGTAAGTTCTTCATTGTTGCCCATAATGCGGCATGCCGAACCCTGTTAAATGCCTTCTTGAAATCAATGAAGACATGGAATAGTTCCTGTTGATGTTGCATGTATTTCTCACCCAGAACATGAAGATTGAATATTTGTTCCGTGGTGCTTCTTCCACTGCGAAAGCCCGCCTGTTCTTCGGCGATGATCTCTTCTACTTGTGATTTCAATTTGTTCAAGATGACTCTCGGCATCACTTTGCTCGCATGGCTAATTCGTTCGGTAGTTTTGACATTGTTGTAGGTTGCCTATCTTGGGGAGAGTAATTATCAGTGATTGAGTCCATGTTGTTGGCCACTCTCCAGTCTGCCAGGTTTTGTTGCTGATGTTGGTGAGGATGCCTATCACCGTTTCTCCTCCGTTCATTATCAGTTCTGCTGGGATGTTGTCAAATCCAGCAGCTTTTCCCTTCTTCAGTGATCTTACAGCTATCTCCACTTCTTCACGTAAAATTGGAAAGTCGTCCTCATTTGATGATTGAGTGTTTTCAAAAAGGATAGTGTATTGAAATTCCTACATCGGCTATTGCTGGTCGTTTGTAGATACATTGGGCACACCAAAACATGGCTGGCTGTGTTGTATAACCCCTTATAATGCTTACATAAGTCTCATAGGTCCATGGGTATTTATGATAATTACAAACATGCGAAACTGTGCCGTCAATCTGGCTAATCGCGATGTTGCGACTAAAACAACTACCTGGTAAATTAGTAAACTTGGGTTTATTTTGATGCATGAAAACATTTTGTTGTCTCTGCGGGTAGATTCCACTTACTTATACACGCACGCACGCACGCACGCACGTACGCGCGCGCATAGACAGACAGACAGACTGACTGATTGACAAACAAACACACACACACACAGGCACGCACGCACGCACACACTCACACACACACACATAGTGTCACACATCAGGAGATAACGTGTATTTGTGAGTGTCTGCGTGCGTGTGTGTACGTGTACGCGCGCGTGCGTTTGTGATAGTTTCAAATTAGAACAAATAACACCCATACAGCTGTTCTGAAACACAAGACACAGCATAGACAATGTGTGCAAGTACTCTCATTAACTCTGTTTGTACACCATGCCGAATCGCGACAGTTATAAGTGGCTGTAGTCAAATAAAATCTTGTTTGTCTAAAATTACGATGATTCATAACTATTTGAATGACACTCTAGGTATACACACACTGAATGCCTGACTCGTGTATCTGCAGTTGTAGTCTACGTGAAACGTTTTGGCACATATACCCATGTTTTATATCGAATGCGATATGGAAAATGCAGAAAAGTCTGAAAGGTTTGCATTACTTGTATAAACTAATTACTACTTATTTTGCTCAGCAACAACATGGACGCAGTTATTTAAACACAACTGATTCCAACGTCATCCAGTATACTCGATGCGCTTACCTGGTATATCAAAACGCCTGTTTACTTGCCATTGTCTTTAAAGCGATCGTTACATCCCGTAATGTGCTCAAGTTAATTGCCGAATCGACAGTTAGCCTTCAAACGGTTGAATTTGTCGGCCATGTGTTTTCGAGAGAGTAAGGAAATTTGCCAACATCAACAAAGAAACATGTGCTTAATCGCTTCACGCATTAACGTGACATTCCAATTTCGATAATCACTTGAGTTATGTTTTCAATGTAATCAGTTGATATTCTGCCTGGTGATTTCACCAATGCAAAAACATTAAAATGTTGCATAAACGAACTAACATAACAGTAATATTATTGGATGCAAGATAAGATTATCTTTTCACAAAATGAATTTGAAATGAGATAAAAAATATCGAATTGTGGAGGCACTTTTGCATTTTTAATTGTAATGGTGAACGCTAAGTGACAATACAATTTAATGTGATATTCCGATAACCGTGTTGTCGAGAGGAAATAAAACATCATTCAAAATAAAAAATTCCATTACCCGATTGGCCGGGAGCGAAATGGAACATTTTAGGTACGCCAATTTAAAAATGGACCCGTTATATATGATGTAAGCAAAACTGTCGAACTAGTTAGCCTACCTCTCGTGTTTGACGACAGAGATGTGTGTTCTGGACGGAAGCTGTGGTTATGCTGTCCTAAAAGAGCGCGTGTGACAGTCTACCTCATGGGTCACGGGAGGTATTCTAGTTGACAGCTCGAATATCACTTCAGCTGGAGAGCTACTCGAAGAGTCCAGGTATTCCCGTCCTACATCGCCGTCCCGCATTGCTCGGTGCGAATACAGAGGGTTACGTGAGTGACTAAGAAGCATTAATGAAATTGTAAAATGTCGGATTGACTTTTTGTGACATGATTTATTTGATGCTATATGGTTGAATTCATACGTGTGAGTTTGCTCAGTATTGCGTCAGAGTGATGACTGTACACATACGCGCACGCACGCACACGCGCATATTTGTATACATAAAGCCGCATTACATACATAAAAACCTGGACGACTGAATTGTCATGTGTGTGTTGTCTAAATAGCAATCCATCCCAGTGAACGACAGGAAGCGGCGGAGGAAGTGAGGGAGCTGGAGGAAGGCGATTCGTCATCCATATGCTACCTACGTGCGTGGGTGTGCATGCGCGTGTGTACGGGAGTGCGTGGGCGCGCTCGAGTGTGCGTGCGTGTATATGTGTGTGCGCGCAGTTATTTTTGTATGTACAAATATTATTTGTAGTGTACGCGTGGGTAGATTAATTAATTTCCGCAGTGGATTTATTTTTAATAACGCAAAGTGCTTACTTTTGTTTAATGGTTGACAAACGCGGTCGTTACATTCCGTAATGTGCTAGTTAATTGCCGGATCGACAGGTATGTATATATATATATATATCAAATATATATAAAGTGTGTCTTGAGTATCTGGGCCATTTTTTTGTAAGTAGCGTTTTCTCTCGGTCAAGGCATAGTTTGTCGTCTGGGTGTGGAATGGCGGATACAGCACGAACGCACGAATGAACCGAAGAACAACTATTCCATTCACGGAAGGAACGTACGTACCGAGTGGCAGACACCGCATTAAAACGCTGCAATTGTTTGAAACACATTTTGTTGGTTTTGCTGCATTTGCATATTGGTTAATAACAGTAACAGTGTTTGTAATGTCAACGACATCATTCTAGGTCTATATAGGGTATACTATTGCCTATTGCAGTATGAAGTTGACATAGTTCGACTGTACTGCTTATTATAATACACCTGTAAACACATTATATATATATATTACATAATGTTGCCAACAAGCACACCGACGTTATTGCTGCGAATGTACGTGGAGCAGCACCATATATGTGCGTTATCACAGTATCTTCTTCTGGTATATTGCCCTGCATATGGGACACACAAACTTTCGGTCGCCAACAGAGAATTCCTCGAACGCTTCCAAACAAGCTCTGTGAAACACGTGAGAACATGATAGCAACGCCATCTGCCGGCACCGTGTCCTACTGGTCACGTGCTGACACTCGTTGCCACCTGCCGTGCCTGGCGGCTCGTTTTGTATGTCCGTGCCGTCACCCGATACATCCTGGTCCTCGTCCTCTAGCGTCGTCAGACATATTGGACACTCAGATAAGCCTCTTTGGACGGCCTGGATGCAGACAAATATGTAACAGATACAATAGAAGCAGGTTACAATGTACGACGCCTTTGAAAGTTTTATTACAGTAATTGCAACCAACTGGGAATTAAATCAAACACTATGTATTTCCAACGGCACGTAACCACAACAGTAATCTACAATAGTTTAGTATTAACATTAAAATAAACCAATTAAAAAAACTGGAAATAAAATCAAACACTATTTACTTTAAACGTCACGTAACTTCAGCAGTTGGCTACAACAGTTTAACATGACCATTCAATTAAAGAGTCAGCCGTCAACGTTGATATCCTACACACACGCACGCACGCACACACACACACACACACACACATATATGGGAAGTTATACGCGGAGGGCCGTGAAGTTGCTACTGAAGACATAAAAACATTCCTGAACAATCTTCATCAGGACCTGGTTAATATTTTTTTTGGAAAACACGCTCCATACCTTTGTGTTTTGTAGTTTAATGATGCAAATTGCATCAGCATTTATGTTCAACGTTTTCATTGCTTTATTCTTCATATGTTTGGAACAGTTGCTCCACATACGCAAGCATCTGTATGACTTAATCCCACCTTGGTGCACTATACTAAACCTTTGTACTACAGTATATGGCGTACAATTTAAATAATAATTCTTTGGAGGACGGAATACTATCAAACTATGGAGGCTCGATTGCAAATAATCTAATACAGCTTCTCGGCGATGCAGATGATAAATTAGATGCTTAACAATACTTACTCACTCACCTTATATAGACACCACAGACTTAAAAGACGCTCTCGCCACTACCATAGATAAGTTTACTATTTTCAGCTTAAATGTTCAAAGCATAAATTCAAAATTTGCAGGAAAGCTGGCTTTCTGATGACGCAGACATATCTCAATATCAATTACCTAATTACAACATCATTCATCAAGGCAAAAAATGCTCCGGTCATGGAGGTTTACTAATATATTTACATGTACGTTATTCATACATTGTAAGACAATTATATGACTCATCCGATGTTTGGGAGGGGCTTTTTATTAATGTATTTGGTGCAAATCTAAATAAAAACATCACCATAGGAAACATATATAGACCGCCTAAGCTAAATAATAATGAACAAAGTATATCTACATTTATAGAAGAATTTGCACCGATACTTTCAAAATTGGGAAAGGAAAATGCAGAAACTATAATAACAGGCGACTTTAACATTGACCTGTTGAAAGTAAACAGCAAACAAAAAGTCGGCGACTATTTTGATTTATTCTGTACCAATGGATTTTATCCAAAAATTACCTTGCCGACTCGTTTCTCTCGAAAAAGCTGCACACTAATTGACCAAATATTCTGTAAGATTTCAAATGCCACTACTGCTTCCACAGCAGGTATAATTATGAGCAACATATCCGATCATTTACCATATTTCATAATTACCGATATACTGTTATCCAAACAAAGTGCTCCCAAATGGGTGACAATCAGGACAAACAATGAAAAGGCAACAACACAATATTATGAATCTGTAAGGCAATCGTGCATCATGGATCAATTAAATCTAAATGAGCTATCTGATCCAAACACTAACTATAACTTACTTGAAAACATACTCTCCCGACTATGACTATAATTTTCCTGCAAAAACTGTTAGATACAATAAGTACAAACACAAAAAATCTAACTGGATAACCATTGGAATAATCAACTCAATAAAACATAAAGACAAACTGTATCGCAAATTAAAACAGACTGCGCACAATGAAATATCTTACAATGCGTCATTGATAAATCTTCGCGTTTATAAAAATATCTTAAATAGAGCTATCAGAGAAGCGAAACATATTCACTACACAAACCTATTCAATCAATATAAATCTAACATAAGAAAAACTTGGGACACCATTAAACAACTCTTAAATAAAAACTATAAGCAATTTGAATTTCCTAAGTTGTTTTATATAAACGGAGTACATATCTCGGACAAAAGGGAAATTGCGCATGCATTTAATGAATTCTTTGTAAATATTGGCAATAAACTGGCAGAAAAGATATCCTTTAATAGACAACATAGAGCATTTACCAGCTATCTAAAGGACAAATCTCGGTTCACTTTTATATTCAAACATGTTACAGAAAAAGACATATTGTCAGTTGTAAAGGAATTCGACCCCAAAAATAGTGCAGGACATGACTCAATCTCCATAAATATGCTAAAGAAAATCAGCCCGCTAATTGTCAAGCCTTTGTCTCTCATAATTAACCAATCGCTCACCACAGGAATTTTCCCACATAAACTAAAAATTGCAAAAGTTATTCCTCTGTATAAGAAAAACGATAAAACGATGCTAGATAATTACAGGCCAATCTCGTTGCTGCCGTCTATCTCCAAAGTCTTCGAAAGAATTGTGTATAACCAACTATATGAGTATTTAACTACAAATGAAATATTATTTAAAAGTCAGTATGGTTTTAGAAAAGCACATTCTACGGAGTTGGCTACACTGGAAATGACAGACACTCTTTTACAAAGCTTAGACAAGGGTAATATTCCTATATCCATTTTTTTAGACCTCTCAAAAGCGTTCGATACACTAGACCACTCTATTTTATTTTAAAAACTTGAACACTACGGCATAAACAAGACACCGTTACACTGGCTAATCAGTTATCTTACTAATAGGCTTCAATTTGTACAATTCGGTGATGTAATATCCAATAAATTACCCATCTCTACAGGTGTCCCTCAGGGTTCCATATTGGGACCATTGTTATTCATCTTATATATAAATGATATTCATTACGCCAGTGATAAATTTAATGCGATATTATACGCCGATGACACTACCCTGATTGGTCCACTCTGTTCCTTCCAATCTACTTCAGATGTGTTTGATAACATTACTTTAAGCATCAACATAAATAAGGAATTGGAAAAAATAAGTGAATGGTTATCAGTAAACAAACTGTCTCTTAATGCTAGTAAGACTAAATATATGTTGTTTCATTTTCCTCAACGCAGTACCGCGCATATCGAATTAACGCTAAAAATAGATGACCAACACATTGATCGTGTTCAAGAATTTAACTTCTTAGGCACAACTATCCATGAAACATTAGATTGGACAGCACACATTGATAAAATTGCCATTAAAATATCAAGAACTCTTGGTATATTAAATAAGTTAAAGCACTTCTTACCTACATGTGCTCTAAAGATAATGTACAATTCCTTAATTGCGCCACACTTCAATTATAGTATTTTATTGTGGGGCTTTAATTTAAAGAATTTCGAAATTGCAGAAAAAGGCGATAAGAATTATAACCCACAGCGAATATAATTCCCACACAGAACCTCTAATGAAATCACTAAAGTTATTGAAGGTCGACGACATTTTCACGCAAAAATTTCTTATATTTTATCACAAATTTGTGAATAGTATAGTTCCTTCTTACTGTAAATCTTTATTTTCACTAAATACCACACACCATGGCCATCACACTAGGCAAAGTCATTACATTTCTATTCCGTACAGCCGAACCTCCCGAGCTAGAAAGTGTATAAGATACTACCTGCCAACTCTACTCAGAAATATGCCACCTAGAATTACGGAAAAAGTGAATACTCATAGTCTTCACGGTTTCTCTTTATATCTGAAGAAATATCTATTGGATCAATACCAAGAGACTTGCACAATTGCAAATTGCTATATATGTAGGCAAAACAATAATCTGTAATTTTAGAAAGTGAATACTTTTGATTATATAATAAACTGCCTACATGCTTGTATTTGCATAAATTGATGCGAAACCACAAATATTTCTTAATTGTATCCTCTTTTTACTAATAGGCCGATTTCTATGTGTATTCCCGAACCAGAGCAGCCCTGGTTATGAAGATCTAACCTGTCTCCGCCTATACTAACCTTTTAGTATTTGTGTCGTGTCTTGTCTTTCATAATGTACGAAGCAATTGCGACTAAAAGTAAATTATAATTTAGTCTAAACCGAGCATGGTATTCTGTTCTCCAATTTTCTATGAAATGAAACAGCCATTCATAAATCACATGTAGGCTCATAATTATTGTGCTGGATTATGGCGACATTGTGTATATTCTACCAAATCACTTCATTTGTTTACTGTGTGCACCACGGTGGGAGAATACGGATATGAATGACATAAAAGTAGTCTACTGAATAATCATTTACTATGTTAAATTGACTACTTGCAGTAAATATTCTCTTCCCGTGGGTGGCTCTCACACTAGCGGCTTTTGAGCCTTAGTGAGAGTCTCCCGACATAGACTAACTATTGTAAAAATGTGTATTGCAATGTGTGCTTTTGTTTGTTTATTGTCGAATAAATTGTTCCAATTCCATATATACAGCATATATATAAGCATTAGTCAAAAAGGGCAACAGTTGAAATGTAAGCATCTGCTTATGCTTACCACCCCCACTACCGATGCGCTGCATTGCGATATATCTAAGCCTAAACCAAGATACATTCTTTTTATCTATGTGACTTGTATACCTCTGTAATCGATATGGTGGCATAGTAGCATAAGCAATCGGAACGGGTCTGCTGCCTGTCCAATTATTTGTGCTACCACGCCACCATCTCGTACAATTACAACTGCATGCAATTCGCAAATCTGATACAAACCTCCACCTTAGCCCACTTACAATCTGCTGTATGGACATCCACTGTTCTTCCGTGACCACACCCATGGCAGTGTCGAACTGCCGGAACACCTCTCTACTCGCCGCCAGACTCTCGTCGATTGTACTCAAGAAACTGTTGACGCCCAGGTCGAGAGACTTCAACATTCGGTCCGTGATGCTCTTCAGCTGTGTTGAATCACCAACAGTTTAACATTCAGGTTATTCAGACGGAGAGTGGAACGAAAGTCTAGAAAAGACGGAAATTATATAATAAGAACGATGCCTACAGGAAAACAGATGCTGGAGGAAAGCTGTTGTCTGACCTTGGGATTGTAAGGGAAAAGGGGAAGAAGTTTATCAGTGGTAACGACACATCAATAAGTATAATAATAATAATAAACTTCTATAGCATCTATATACACAGGAATCTGAGCTCAGAGGTGCATCATACAAGAATCATTAGGGAAAATCGAGCAAGAGTCAATGATGCAGTGTGTCACATTATTTCACACCATTTCACACCATTTTCAAGAATTCATCTGGGATCATCTTTATTAAGTATTTGGGGAGATTTCTGAGAAATGTTGTCGACACTACACTTTTAAGGTTTACGTCACGTCAATAAATGTAAACAATTGCACTAGCATCGCGTGTAGCGTCATTGCCTTATATTAGATTGCTCTGGCTTAGGTTGAATATGGATGATGAGTGTCAACTCTGATAGCAATGGGTCACTCGCATAGGCGCAGGAACAGTGGTCAGGGGGAGCAGCTGCCCACCCTGGAATTTTGCAAGTGGGCAGATATATGGTTCTGCCCTCCAGTAAATGTCAGTGTGAATGTTTGTTTTTGTAGAGCGTCAAGGGTGGGTGGAAAGCGATGTTTTCTGAGAGGATTAATGTGTTTTTGTTCGTGACTGTGAAAGGGGGGGTGCAATTGGAGGGCAATCATATGGTTCTGCCACCCAGTAATAAGCGGCGAACATTTTTCAACAGCACCCCCGCATTCTTCTCATGGCATGATCCATCCGACTGCGGAGTGGTGCTAAACCTCTGGCAGTCCCCCAATATTAATTTCCTTCCCACACCACTCGCCATTCATGGTAGTCACTGACACCAACCGCTGCAGTTGCTTTGATACATAACATTGGGTATATGACCGACAATGTCTAAAACTGAATGAAGACAGTTCACTGGACCAACCTTTTCTTCATAGAACTTCTTCCTGAGTGTCGGGTCGTTTGGGGGACGGGTTTCTCTCAGCTTTTTGTACCACATCCACACCACGTAACCACGCCAGGTGGCCTGGATCCTGACAATGCATGGCAATTATAAAATATCTAATGGGAACATTTCACATGACAGTGATAATTACCGCTTCAAATTGAATGACCAAAGAACAAGAATGCAAGAAGGCATAAAGCAGTTAGTATAGGAACGGCATAGTTTGGAATTTTTCCAAAACAACGGTCGGAATAGACTGTATAAATGCTAACTGTACGTGCGTGCGTGTCCATATTTGCATGCCGCCGTTGTGTCTGTCCGCGCATATGTGTGTGCATGTGTGTATGTGTACGTATAAATTATGAACATATATGTGTGTGTGTGTGTAATTACGTACGTATATACGTACACCCACACATACACACACACATGTACATAATTTATATACTTTTCAACAAAGTATAGATACTGTACATGCAGCATGAACACGCACGTATTGTTAGCATGCGTGCATGCGTGTGTGTGTAAACTGAAATGCTGAATTGTAATTTAACTAGATATATCCATGAAATATCTAAATCGGTGGTAACAACGACGAATAGAGTTACTTTGTAGCACAGTGGTTCCTGTAGACATGTGCTCCCTCGTGTATCACTCGCGTCTGGTACGTCTCTTTACGGCACATTGGGCAAGACTTCCTGCCAGTAAACCGCTCAAACGCTTCCAGGCACGCCTGTAATGAGGCAAGTGACAGGACACTGCACTATTTTGCATCGAGAAAATTAGGTTCTTGAAGCGTAATTACAACAAGAATTACAGGCATATTTTACACTAACAGTGTTAAATACTGCAACATTACTGCACTTTTATGCACAATTCCACAACAATCAATAAAGTTCTTTATATTATTCTTACAAATAAATCATATAGTTAATGCCAGTTAATAAGGCAAACAAAAACAGTATTTTAATCTTTGTTGTGTTCTTATAAAAGGTTAGATTAATCTACAAAATACGTATGCATAACAGCATAACGCTGCAGAAAAAACTACCCATTCCCCCGTACGCACACCGTATGTTTCAGGTTTGACCACCCTTGCACCATATGCCGTATGATTCAAATCTGACCCTCCCCCTCTAGATTCACTCCCCACGTACATACAATGTACGCAATAACTGCTACTCTCTTCTCGCGTGCATACGTTGTAGACTCCCGCCTAATACGGATGTAACCAAAATGAGGCTGTAGTATTTAAACACCAACCCGATGGAAGACATGCGAACACGACAGCAACACCTGAAAACATACAAAAATAAAATTGACAGCTATCTGGGGAGGGCGGGCTATACGTAGTTGGGAAACATCTTTCGACCGAAAGATGTTCCCTAGTAAAGCTTAGACATGTGCCACTTAATTAATGGTAATAACACGAAGACATGTTTTACTTGTTTTTTTAACTGCGTTTTGTGAACCGAGCTTGAATTGCATAAGTTACAATTGACTAACTTCGGGCAGTTATTGTTTTAAAAAAACTGAAGGAAGTTTTTCACAATTTCACACTGTGTGAATTATCCATGCAACCGAGAAGATTATAAAAAATTAATTCTGCTGCACGTGAATTGTATAACCATATTGATTGTAAATGTGTTTATTATTACGACACTGTCCTAGAGCTAAACATGTCGAAGGTATTCTGCCATCTGAACTGTTTTCAATAAACCCAAAACAGTATTTGAAATTTGAATGTGGTGAATGTGAAATTTTCAAATTTTAAACAAAATAAAATACACTGTAAACAGCCGTTTTTGGCACTAATTACAGTGGCACACATCACAACCTAGAAGTACTTGAACTTGGCTGGTTACCCTTGCTCCTGACAACAAAGTGGTATAAGTATCAAGTAAACATGATTCGGTGAACTTCCTGCTAATCATTATTATCACATCTAGCTGATTCTGTGTAATAAAACAGAGAACGTTGCGTTAGGTTTAGTTTTAAGATGACACTGGGAAGAAGGAGAAAGTACCCACCTGTTCAGCCATCTGAAAATCCTCCTTACATATGACACAGGGCTGTTGGGAATCTTCCCTCTCGTTTGACTTGCTCTTCACGTGTCTCCAGTCTCCTTCTGAGAGTGGGTCCTCGGGACCTGGCACTAGACCCAGCTTCTGCGCTGCAACAACATTGCATTAAAGGGAGATAGTTTGTTCGAAAATAAAAGGTATTCAGAAATATTCTTTTAAAAAAAGTTGACTGTTGTGGGGTATGAAGTGAACCTCCTATATAAACAGTATTGTTTGCAATATAGGCTTATTGTTCTGTGTGGCATGTGTCAACATATATGTGGAGGCAAAAGAACGTAGTCTGTTCGTCTACCTGGAATTAGCAGGCGTATTAATTTGTAACAGGAAGTCTTCTGTGTTGAACGTAGGAAAGTTGATCATCAAAAGGCATAGCAGTTAACCAAGCCCAATGCAGCCGTATTGCCAATAAAGCATGTTTTGAAACTGGATGTTTTGTTTATTATTTGAATATGTACTCGAGGTTGTACCTTCAAATTGCGATTGTTACAAGCTTACTAAACACAATTTGGCGGGCAGCATACTTTTAATATAGTTACTATAACCTGAAGAATATTATATTGATTAATACACGAGAAACTCGGAACAGATTGCCTCCTTGCAAAAGAGGCAGTCTATTCCAGTTTTTAATTTATTAGTTAATGTTTTTATTAATTAATGCTTCCCATAGAAGTCGAGATGGTTTCGATTAAACAGGTCTGCCAGGGAGTAATGTGCAAAGCACTTTGAGCAGTCCTTAAGACTGGATATTGCGCTATAGAAGAACTTACCTTTACGTTTTTAAATAGATCGTGTGCGTGAATGAGTAAGTGCACGCATGTGGTTAACTACACTAACTCACCTAGAGATGGTGGTGGTGGCTTTGGGTCAAGTACATATTCCCTTTCAGCGTCTATCGCGTCTTTTCTTTTGGACGTCTTCTTTACTGTACAACATCAACACAAAGTCTGTAAATTCATTTTAACAGCAGGTACATCACTATAAGATTTTACACATTGGGACATTTATAAAAAGGTTGGTGATAAGATGTCTGTAGATGTCATACAAATGTTATAATTCTGCAGAGATATATATCTATAATCTGTATCTATATATATCCCAAACTCACTAAAGGGAAAACAAATATCACAAAGAAACACATTCCTGATACACAGCAGTTGAAGAGCTTCAGAAATGTTACTTGCACAAAGACATATTATATTATGTGTGTGTTTGTGTATATATATATGTATATATATATATATATATATATATCAGTGCATATTGTGTTCTTCTGGTCTCCAGTCATAAAGTAGCATAAAGTTGTCAGTTTTCTCCACAAATTGTTCAAGATTGCATGCGTGTGATAACAATCAATATTCTATGTATTAATGTGTTAACTTTGGATCATTGTAAGTGCATTTCTCCTGAGGTGCCGAATTATAAAAATTTGGCAATTCAATTCATTTCTTTATCTCCAGTTGAAAAGACAAATGCATACAACATATGTACATAATGTAAATTTCCAAAGTTCAGTTGGAAAGGGAGAAAGTTGACGCTCCTTGCTAATTAGGCTCTTTTTCCCCTAACATCACTAAATCAATGAATTAAAAGATTAACAGAAAACATAACATCATCTTATTTGAAGAAAGACAATAATGTATTTTAGTAACATTTTCTTAAGTTGAGTTTTGGTGAGAACAGAGTGCATTAAAGTAAATCTTTTAGGCTGCATTTCATAGAACTATGTTTAAATTCTTAGTCTTGAAATAATGTGAGGCAATGTTTACATACTACTTACCAAAACATATGATGTGCTTATGGGGCAACTTAGATTACAAACAAACATATTATATATATATATATATCTATATTATGAATTGATGGCCGTGTAATCAGGACCTTAGCCAAAAAGTATTTTTTACCAGTCTTGAATTAATCAAAAGTGTGCCACAAACAGCTTGCGTGAAAGCCATTCACATCAATCACAGTCATTGTTGGCCAGTTTAATTTTTTGTCAATAAGATACCAATGTCATCTGAGCCATTTCTTTCAATAATACTGATCCAGTCCATGTTTCTCTGCCAGTTGTGTCAGTGACTGACATTAATGTGGGCACCCTGCACCTAAACTATTAGTTAATCTTTAACATGATTTAACAAGATTGCCACCCAGGGCCAGAGGGCATGCAGACAAGGAAGCCTTTGGCTTATCAAGAGTTAAAAAATGTTCCAACTACGTATAACCCGCCCTCCCCAGATAGCTGTCAATGTTATTTTAACATATTCACACTGCTAGCATTTATGTGGGACAGTGTTCCCTGTTAGTGTAGTGGTGTTACTGACTCAGAATCGTAGCTAGTTTGCTGTAAATAACAAGGCAGATGTAAGTTTGTACCAGAGCTTTGTATTAAGCCAAACATTAAACCATACAATACAATATATACATGAAGTGCCTTAGCCTATATAATTCTAATAAATAAATTACAGCAAAGGTGAGGGGAACCAACCACACACAGGTGGTGGAACTCACCCATGAATTGCCAAACTATAACCCTATGCAGAAGGGGAAAGCGTCAAAGCGCCCCAAAACCCCTTCGCTACTTCATGTAGGGAGATGAATAACAGAAAACGCCCGTGAGGTCAGTTGGAATTGACCAATGTAAACCTTATAACTACAAACATTCTATACAAATATCCAACATGCATATACAATGTGACATGTAAAAACGACAAACAGAATTCTACTAAAAACCTGCAATTGTAAACATGACATGTTAAGTTGCCAAGACATACTAGTGGTGAGATGCAGCAAACAAATCCCACTAGAAATAAACACCTAGGTGCAGATGGGGTAGGCGGGTGGGAACAACAGATCTAAATGCAATGTAACCGCAAATTATCGCAGGATATAATAAACTCTCTTAAATCAGAGCAAACGAACAATATGTAAGAGACAAATGTAATACCTTTTCTCCGTGACAATTTCAAAGTGGGAAGCTAAAATGGTGTCATGCCTTTATATACGCAGGAATTGTCACGTGACTTAGCTCCCCGGATATACGGTAAAAACCAAATTTAGGAGTCGGGCCAATGCCCACATAAAAGTCATTTGATGTGAATCATAATGTCATATTTATTGTCCTCTAAGAGAATGAGTATTTTCTTACATGTAACCTACACTGTCCTTTGACTAATGCCGCATTGTGCCCTCTGGTTCTACTGCCTTCTTTAAGTTTGAAGAAAATATTTCTATCAATATCTTCATAACCATTCAATATTTTAAAAACTTCTATTTGGTCTCCTCTTAGCCTCCTAGTCTCTAAAGTTGTCAACTTGCATTCTAATAGGCGTCTTTCATAACTAAGATCTTTCAGTTCAGGAATCAGCTTCGTTGCTCTTCGTTGTACTCTTTCTAGCTTATCTATGTCCTTCTTACGATATGGCCTCCGTGCTTGTATGCAATAGTGGCTAGCTGACCACCCTCTAAATTCCACCAGTGTTATCAGTTGTAATTACCCTTCTTGACCAGTCATCTGCCAGTCTTGAAGATGGGCAGACAGTCTCTGGCTAGGTCCCTGTTTGTAATCTAGGTTGCCCCAAAAACACATCATATGTTTTGGTAAGTAATATATGAACATTGCCTCACATTTGTTTCAAGACTGTAAGAATTTAAACATAGTTCTACGAAATGCAGCTAAAAAGATTTACTTTAAAGCACACTGTTCGCAACAAAAGTCAACTTAAGAAAACGTTACTAAAATAATTCTTCCTTCAAATAAGATGATGTTATGTTTTCTGTTAATCTTTTAATTCATAATTTAGCGATGTTAGGGGAAAAGTGCCTAATAAACAAGGAGCTTAAACTTTCTCTCTTTCCAACTGAACTTTTGTAAATTTACAATATGTAAATATATGTTGTATGCATTTGCCTTTTCAACTGGAAATAAAAACGTGAATTGAATTACCTGATTTTGATAATTCAGCACCTCAGGAGATATGCACTTACAGTGATCCAAAGTTAGCACATTAATACATAGATGATTTACTGTTATCACACGCATGCAATCTTGAAATATTTGTGGAGAAAACTGACAACTTGACACTACTTTATGACGGGAGACCAGAAGAACACATTATGCACTGACAACTATCTGCTACAACATGAACACATTAAACAGCAAACCTCTTCCCGTATCGACTACAGCGCGGACCTCTTTCTTCCAGCTCTTACTTTTCCGCATCTCTGGGAATCTCTTGGGCCGCAGTGGGTCGGAGAGGGAGAGACTCCGTATTAGATGGTCTTGGAATGCCACAGCTGTGAGCGCCATGCTGCTTCTGTCACTGCTTGTCTGCATGGGAAAGAATTTACAATTTCACAACATTTTAAGAGAATTTTCATTACGAACAACATGGTGGAAGCCATTGGTTTGCAGAAATTGCTAATGGTGTGCATAGGACAAACAAATCCTCACCCACAAGGAAAGCCTAATTTCCCCATTGACTATATCCTGGACCTAGAGTTAGTTAACTTATCTCTTCTCTCTTTGCTGTCCATCATGTTCGATGATGTCATCAACATGGGGGGGTGTCCTGATATGTTTTGATCTTCGATGACAGGTCAGTCCTATTTATGTTACGAAGCTTCCGCCGCAGTTGTCACAGAAGACAGTTGGTATAATAAAAGCACCCATAAGATAGTGCTGATGATCACGATCATGTTGATATTTTTTTCTTTATTTTTCTTCTATCTGAATCTTTCCTTGGTGTAGCCTATAACACACCCTCACTGTTTCTGGTTTCCAAGGTGTATCTGGCTTTTAGTTTTGTTCAGTTATACATACCACCACAACATAACTCGGAGATAACTATAATAAATTTTGCCAGTTATGCTAACTGAATGAACTATATATACATATATATATATATATATATATATATATATAAAACGGCTTAACATTGGCATATCAAGTTTAGAGTTAAACTTTAATTAAAACAGTGAAGCCACAAATCAAATGGCACAATTTGAAAGTAATTGTTAATTGGTCAATTTCGCCAAATAGCGATAGTAAATTGTGAAATACACCGGGAAATAATAATATCGTATTAAAGTGTTCATAGAATGGCACACCAAGAAAAACATGGAACAGACAAAATCCCCCATCCCAGATTTGATGTCGATCAAGTTGAGTATGGAAAATAGCACGCAATATCGCTCGGTGTTTGGTCTTGGAAACGATGTAAACAAACGCATCGCTGTCTCTAGTTTACGTTGCAGTGATAATTGCAAGACCCTGATTACAGGAATTGGTATGATATTTACGGTTTTTGACTTCTTCATTTTGCAACAGTCAGATCAAACACGCAGTAACAGTCAGAAATACGGATAATATCAAGACGACTGTGCCACGTCTGTGCTCGACAAGCCTCAAGTCAAGACCACTCACCCAGTGCGTGACAACACTCAAAGGATGTAAAGTGGCGCCGCCTTGCGTCCAGACCAGAGTATTTCCGCGAGAAAAATCTTGACGTCGAGTAGAGGAGTAGAATAACTTGATAACTTGACCGGGAGTGCGCCAGTAGTCGGTAATTAACTAGCTACTAATTAGGTTTATAATGTATTAAATATGTCATTTATGATTGCCCACCAGCTCTAGCTGTCCAGGGCTCTACTATCCCCAGCTTATACTCGCCTAGCCTGGTCTAGACATGCAGACAGACAGACAGACAGGCAGTATTTATTTTGACCATCAATCATAAGCCATCCTCGCAAGCCAGGGCTGTTTGCCATGCAAAACTAGCCCTGGCTGATCCCCTGCGGCTACGCGAAGTGCGGAAGTTAGCAGAGTCAAACTAGTAATTGACTTCGCCATTCGCGACTGCACCACCCGTGAGAACAGCTCAAATAGTGAAATACCCGCCCCAATTTGAAGACGGATAAACGACTTCTGGGAATCCCAATATATAATGACCCATTCGCCCATATGCATTAGCACCAGCAGCTGAACGGTATTGTGTATTCGAATAATTGCTTCTACTTCCTAAACATTGCATGTAACACGAGCCACGGTTGGTTGAAATTAGTTTAATTATGCCCTCCTGACATGCATAGCGATTTCATAGGCTGAGCTTAAATTCAGAGTTTCGCAAAGCAAAAGCAAAGTAGGGGGTAGCGCTGGCTGGCACTGACATAATCAGCAGTAGCGACCCCTGGCGCGCGAGAATGTCATAAGCACATAAACTACAATATAATATTCATTGTAAGGTCAGGGAGGCTCCCATTAAGACAGTTATATGCCAATATTGATAAAGTAATTTTTTTTATAAGTGGAAAACCATACAAGCTATGTGTAGAAATTTTATTATAAGGATGATATTTGGAGTATTGTTAACAGTTTGTATAATGTTGTGTCTGATTGATGATTAACTCTGGGAATAAATAAGTTGTTTTTACCACGTGTGTTGTATTGGTGAATTGCAAAGTTGTATGTGTATGGAATATGACTGAAGTATTCTGGTATAAGCTTGTTTATCAATTTGTAATAAAATTTGTGCTGTTGTTAGAACAGATCAGATTAATTAGCCTATTTTACTAAACGTGTAATCAATGTACTGTTACCGTATAATCTGCTTAGATTAGACATTACGTAGTGTCAGTTATCCAAATGCAATGACAGTACGATCGTTCTCAGTCGCAACACTCATCTTGACTTCATGAAGTGAACTTTTCTAAACACCAAAAATCAATTCTCCCATTCCCCTCCTTCGTTCAGTGATATTGTTTGACTAAGTTTATAACTTTATTACTTAAAATTGTGGGCCCAGGGTTAAAAATGTAGGACAGTGATTGTTAAGTTTTGCAGTTTACAAATGCTCCCCTTAATTAATACAACCACATTTCCACGCAAAATCGCACTACCTTTAGCACTATATTTCTCATTTCTTCTTTCATTTCTGCTGCAATTTAAGGCTTTTAAAATAAAAAAAACACTTTCTTGATTTGCGTGAATTCTTGGGTTGGGATCATCCTCGCAAGCCAGGGATGGTAGTTGACTACACTACCCCTACCAGATGAGATGTCCTACACAATACGTAGATTGCAGAAGCTTGCTGAATTAGCTTTTACCATCTTGTTTCTAGATACCGCTGTGAACATGTCGTGTCCGGAGCCAAAGATTGAACACTGGAACGAAGCAAAGGACGGAGAGCTGAATGCAGCTAACATGATTAAGAAACTGGCAAAAGAGGGATACAGCTGCACGCAGTATACGTTCACACCAGGCACTGTCTTCCCAGATCACAGTCACGAAGTGTCGAAGAAGGATGCAATTATAACAGGAGAGTTTCAGTTCACGATATATGGCAAGACGATTGTGCTTCATCCTGGCAATACTGTGGAAGTGCCAAAAGGAACGGTTCACAATGCTGAAGTAGTTGGCAAGGAATCTGTTGTGTTCATTGATGCTTCGTAATGTGGTTTGAACACTGGATTCTTAATCGAGAGAAACCAAGTTCAAATAGGGCCTACTCTGTTTTCGCTTGGGTAACTGGTCACTCCACATTGCTACAGTTCAATCAGGTCTATTTATAAATGAGTTTTGGCTTTAGATAGTGGTTGATATTTCTGAATGAATAGACGTTGTGCAGTAATTAGAACATGGCTGAATACTTAACATGGAAGTCCGAGTCGGTGCTCGAATGAACATGTCTGCGAAGGGATGAAATGTAGTGCTTTGAACAGTCCCAAGGACTAGATGTAGCGCAATACACAGCTTTTTCCAATACACAAATCCTGTGTTGTCGTGTCGAACCTTGGGCAAGTTCATTCACTCTACGTTGCTCCAGTTCACTGGGCTGTATGAATGAGTTTTGGCTCTAGACAGCTGAATACTTTCCATGGAAGTCGAGACGGTGTTCGAGTGATCATGTCTGCCAGGGGATAAAGTGTAAATTGGTTTGAAAAGTCCCAAGGACTAGATGCAGGGCTATACATGACTTTTTGCAGGATAAATGCATTTTTTTCAACAAACTCACCACCTTACAATCATAATATTAAGCAGATAATAACTTCTTTGTTGCCATAATTGATGTTCAGGTGTAAGGTATTATTAAGCCTTTACCTGAAACACATGTGACAGAGATGGGGTGTCACAAATGTCAATGATTACAATTACTCTTAAAAAGTATGATTACCTGGTACTTATAAAGATTGTAAATGATTACAATCATTTCTAAGTGTAAATATGATTACACAATGTTTGTAATTTGTTTGCGATTGCTACAAGCTATAAGGTAACATACTAACTGCTGGAGCAGGTGCAAACTGATCTGATGAACCAAGTAATTGACACATCTGATTTTTGTAGTTGGGATCTTGGCAACATAACTATGCAAAAGAAAATTATTGTAATTACGATAATGATTACTTTAGCAATGGAATGTAGTACGATTATTTTGCATTTTTGACTATCGGGTAATGAAATTACATACGAGTACAATTTCGGTGTCGAATTACTAAATAAAGCAATGATTACACATGATTATTTGTGCCATTTCTTGTGTGTACAGTATCCTTATTCTAAGCAGTAATGTTCTTAATATTGATTAAATGTTTTGGAAACACATACCAGGGTTCATTATTTAGAAGTTTGTATTGAAACCATAATGTGCTTGTAAGGTAAATCCTGTTACAGAAGTAATTAAAGTGAGGTTATGTGTTCTGTTACAGAAGTAATTAAAGTGAGGTTGTGTTCCATTACAGAAGTCATTAAAGTGAGGTTGTGTTCTGTTACAGATGTCATTAAAGTGAGGTTATGTGTTCTGTTACAGATGTCATTAAAGTGAGGTTATGTGTTCTGTTACAGAAGTCATTAAAGTGAGGTTATGTGTTCTGTTACAGAAGTCATTAAAGTGAGGTTACGTGTTCTGTTACAGAAGTCATTAAAATGAAGTTATCTGTTCCGTTACAGAAGTCATTAAAGTGAGGTTATGTGTTCCATTACAGAAGTGGTAATTATCAGCAGGATGTTCATTCAGTCATTGTACTTCGTCTCAATCTGCAGTCAGGAGTGTGGGAATCGTCTAACTTCAAAGAATAAGCTGTACAGTAAGTGCCAATAATAGCTGTTTACAATTTGAAAATTTTGCGGGTGCAACATTAAAATTTTTTCAGACTTCCTAAACACAATTTGGCCAGCAGTATACCTTCAAAATTATATTGAACAAAGATTTCTTTAATGAGGAACAGACAACGTCAATTTAAAGTTGCAGTGTGTCAATGATTGATGCATCAGATGACAGACTCGCGTGGATGTTTCCATTTCTGCTATTACAATGTTGGTAAAACCCACAGTTTTCTGTGTACTGGCGACTTCCATTTGTGACAATAAAATATATTGTTTACACAAAGTCAACATCTTGATTCTATTCCACAGTGATGTGCTATACAGTATTTATTTACAAAACCAGATACATTTTAATACGTGTCTGGCAACTATGGGCCATGATACTATATACAGAGCAGTGTGCTTGATACACAGTTTCTATAGGTATTCTTGTCTAAGTATTGCACAGTCAATTTACCTTTTTTATAACATTTCATTCGCATTCAACAAACTTCTTCAGATGATTACCGCTAGATGGCGATGCAGCAGTCTAGTGCTGTGCTGTGGTCATGCACTGGGTGGTTCTTCAGGAGTCGGAGTCAGTACTGAAACTCATCCTGGTTCATACTATCTACCATGTCGTCATCTGATGGTAGTCGTCTGGAGAAGTTCACTGAAAGTGATTGACACATTACAAAAAAACGTTAAATCAACTGAGAAATACTTAACAGAATAATGATTTATGCACTCCAATCTGATGAATCTCTACACGTACATTTTCTTAGCTGCCACCTTCGCTTACTCTTCCTTATTCAATACACCTCAATACCGGCATGTTATGTTTTGTTATTTCGTTCAGGGCAGTGACCCATGCTATGACATATACAGCATTCATGGTTAGGCCAATAGCTGCCCTTTGGCTGCTGGGCTAGTACTGGATAGTGAATCATCAGTCCGAGTTCTTGCTTCCATCCTCAGTTTTCTCCTCACTGGAGTCTTCACTGCTCTCTTCCTCCTCATCTGGTGCAAACAACACACGTCACATTGTTGATAAAGGTAAGTTAATAATAATACATTTCTTATATAGCGCCCCATCCATACAATAGTTCTGTGGTGCAGTCAAAGGTTGCCATAACGACTGTATGTTTTGGGACACCCTAAAAATCTAGACAAATAATTATTTTGTCCCTATGTATTGGGACACCAATTATTCGTATTTCTGACGAGCGCATACCTACTTTTTTCCTTGATGAAGACGCATAAATAAAACACTATCAATAACATGTTTTACAATCGCAGCTGCTCTGATATAAATAACACAAACTTGGGTGATGTAAATTACTGTAGAACCAGCAACGATGTGTCGCCTTCTCTGAGAAGTTCTCTCAGCTACCATTATTTTTTAAGTGTTCCAATGCATACGGTCATTATGGTATTACAATAAATTAATAACACAAAACCATCCATATTTAAACTACTAATGTGCTAAAATATGCAATCATTATTATTAAATAAAATAATTTATATTGTCTTAAAAACAATAATAAAAGCTATTAAAATAATCGATTTATTATAATAATAATAAATTAATTAAAATAAACGTACAAGTAATTAATTACGATCGTCGAATGTGAAATTAGTTTGTAAAAAGATGTTTCATGAATGCAACTGTAAACTGGTTGACACTCGTGCATTGGCACACAGTGTGAGGGGCAGTTGATTCCAGTTCTTACATAGCACAGTATCCAGTCCCCAAGGGTGGTCTCGTAGATCTGCCGAGTCCAAGGAAATGTATGTTTTTAGATTGACTCAAACCACCAACACGGCGTGTGGAACTTCAGATTTTCCAAAATTGCTTCCAAAACTACAGCCAAAATTATTTCAAAACCACAGCCAATCTTAAGCACCAGATTCAACTGGTGGGACGTAGTTATATCCACAACTATGCCTGGTGCTTATATCCACAATATTTGGCCTCAATGTACACTAATACAGAGCAACACGCTTATAACAAACTATTTTGTGGGTAGCTAATGAGTTCGTTATATCCGTGAATTCGTTATATGCATGTATGCGTTTACCCGCTAGGTAGCAGAGGTTGTATGTGGCAGTTTTTAAACTATTCGCCAGGCATCTATCAAATGCAAAGATATTTTGTTATGTAATATTTATTTAGATGGCCCACACACAATGACACCAATCTGCTTTGAAGAAGTCCTCCATTGCCATTTGTTTGCTGTTGGCCAGACAACATGAAATCCTCAAGCCAGTCACAGTGCGCTGCAGCGTCGTCTGACTGCGTATCCCTGTTACGGATGAACTGTTGTATGTCACACAGCCTGTCGAAACACTCAGCAACGTTCTTTATCTGCTCAACAGGAGATGGGTTGGATTCATCATTTTGTCTGCTGATGTGTCGTCTGTCGGTGTCGTGTCGTATGCGAAGAGCTCATCTTCAGTCAAGACATATGATGTCGGCAGATTGGCGTCAACAGTGGCATAATCGTAGAAAGTTGCAGTCGTTTAAAGATGTGTCATTACAGTGCGAATGTTTTGTCTGGCAGAAGGCGGAAGAATAGACCAGTCTCGTCAACGTTGTAAATGTCACGAGGGGAGAAGTGGAAGCACAGACCAGTCTCGTCGACATTGTAAATGTCATGAGGGGAGAAGTGGAAGAACAGACCAGTCTCGCCGACATTGTAAATGTCACGAGGGGAGAAGTGGAAGATCAGACAAGTCTCGTCGACATTGTAAGTGTCACTAGGGGAGAAGTGGAAGAACAGACCAGTCTCGTTGACATTGTAAATGTCACGAGGGGAGAAGTGGAAGAACAGACCAGTCTCGTTGACATTGTAAATGTCACGAGGGGAGAAGTGGAAGAACAGGCCAGTCTCGTCGACGTTGTAAATGTCACGAGGGGAGAAGTGGAAGCACAGACCTGTCTTGTCGACGTTGTAAATGTCACAAGGGGAGAAGTGGAAGAACAGACCAGTCTCGTTGACGTTGTAAATGTCACGAGGGGAGAAATGGAAGAACAGACCTGTCTCGTCGATGTTGTAAGTGTCACTAGTGGAGAAGTGGAAGAACAGACCAGTCTCATCGACATTGTAAATGTCACGAGGGGAGAAGTGGAAGAACAGACCAGTCTCGTCGACGTTGTAAGTGTCACTAGGGGAGAAGTGGAAGAACAGACCAGTCTCGTCGAAGTTGTAAGTGTCACTAGGAGAGAAGTGGAAGAACAGACCATTCTCGTCGATGTTGTAAATGTCACGAGGGGAGAAGTGGAAGAACAGACCAGTCTCGTCGACGTTGTAAGTGTCACTAGGGGAGAAGTGGAAGAACAGACCAGTCTCGTCGACGTTGTAAATGTCACAAGGGAAGAAGTGGAAGAACAGACCAGTCTCGTCGACGTTGTAAATGTCACGAGGGGAGAAGTGGAAGAATAGGCCAGTCTCGTCGACATTGTAAATGTCATGAGGGGAGAAGTGGAAGAACAGACCAGTCTCGTCGACATCGTAAATGTAACGAGGGGAGAAGTGGAAGAACAGACCAGTCTCGTCGACGTTGTAAATGTCACGAGGGGAGAAGTGGAAGAACAGACCTGTCTCGTCGATGTTGTAAATGTCACGAGGGGAGACGTGGAAGAACAGACCTGTCTCGTCGACGTTGTAAACGTCACGAGGAGAAAAGTGGTGCAGCAAGTCCGGAGATCTTTCATAAAAGCGTTGACGACTCCGGTATTGACAGCAGCACTCTCATCACTAGCTGTCTTGAAAACGATACCGTGACAGCCTTTCAATTGCTCAGCCAGCCTGTGTTGGATGAGAACTCTGGAACGTTCAGCTTCGCTACGATTTCATCTGCTTTAGCCATTAGAATTGATCCGTTCATACGGATGTTCTGTGAAGTACGGATGTCACAAAACCACTTGAAGAGTGCTGCCTCGACTTGATCGAATGGGGACAGTCTAATTCGTTTTCTTCCAGGGCTGGCATTTGTCTTCCACTGCAGTAGATGTTTATCGCGATTCTTCAAGATTGTGCTTGGAGCGATGCTGTTTTCTTCTGCCACAGCAGACTTTTGCTGTCCATCATCTACGGATTGATTTATGACAATCTTAGACTCTAGATCTAAGCTCTTGCGCTTCTGACCCGGCATTGTAAGTCGGCGTGAACAGTAAGACATTCAAACAGTCGTCTGATTAACAACTCTTAAATGGGTCTATTTATACAAAATCACATATCGTCATAACAAAGTCTGTATCAAAGATGCTGTAAGAACAAAATGTGTGAAATCTGGCTTTGCTTATTGTAATCGATTCGATGATGAAATAAAAATGATTCTGTAATCAGCTCACATAAGCTGAGTACATTGCATGTAGTTGACACTTGTACATGCACCAATGTTTATTTAAACATAGCTTAGTGGGCAGCTAACAATCTAATGACTCCTTTGATGATTTCCCTCATTGACTGAACACACACAGAATGACACCAGTTAATCTGCTTTGAAGAAGTCCTGCATTGACATTTGTTTGCTGTTGGCTAGGACACCAGACAAAAGGAAATCCACAAGCCAGTTGCAGTGCCCTGCAGCATCTTCTGACTGTGTAGCCCTGTTAGGAATAATATCCATCATTGACCTAATTACTTTGGCACTGGCGCTCTGCGCAGCCACAGCATGGCTTCCAGGTCACGAGTGGGAAGAATTTGCGAACAACGGGGCAATTTTCAGTTGGACAGACATTTTTTTATAAGGCGAAATTTGTTCGGGAAAAGGTGTTCGTAATAACCGTTAATTCCTTATATGTTTGTAATGTGCATGAATGTTTATACTGGAAAAGATAGGGAAAAAATCCGTACGTAAGAAATTGTTTTGTTATATCCGTCAATTCGTTGTATCCGTGTTCGTTATAAGCCTGTTGCTCTGTGTCTGTTACATCCTTTACATGGTGCCAATTTAGTAAATTTTATCCAGCATGTGGTGACGCCAAACCTTCACCTACCCAACGTAATTATATTTGTTTGGAGAGTTTGTGAACTTATCCAACTACTCAAAATATTTAGCACCAGTGTGCATTACTATCGGTTCAATCCAATAGGTGGTGCCACTGTAAGTGTTTTTGTTTTGCCCACGATACATGATGACAACCAAACCTCCACCTATCCATACGTAATGATATGTGTCGGGGAAATTTGTGAATTATCCAACCATCCAAAATAATATTTGTGTTCTCAGTTCTCCAACCGACAATATTAAGTGTAGACAAAGTTCTTACAATAAAAAGCACATCATTGATGTATTTACGACCCTGTACATGTCCAACTAGAAGATGATTCCAGATAATGGAACAGACAAGAATGCTTTAACATATAGGGGACCAAATGTATTATAATTTGTCAACACAATCATAATAACTGTTAAATAGAACATACCATTTGGTTTCTTGTCATCTTTTGTGACCTTTCTCTTCTTTTGTTTCTGTTTCTTTTTTAATCTGAAATCACACTTTAGTTATTTATTGAGGACAAATTGAAGAACTTCTTGTACTCAGATTTTTATTTGAATAATTACCAACATGAGGAGAGATGATGTCTGATGATGGGAAATTACACCAGTAATAAAAAAGCAACAGATACAATGTTTTCAACAAGTGAAGTACAAAAAAGGCAATCGATCATGAAAATTAGCTGAACAAAATGTAACAGCAAAACTTTAAAACAAGTCAACCAAAACAATAAAAAACTAACCTAAAAATCAAAAACAACAAACCTACAACAATCACTATAAGATGTCTAAACGGAATGTACAAGTCAACAATTTTCATTCATGTTAGATTTCATATAATATAAATATCTTGGTTTTTCAACTTACGAGTTAATCTACATTTAGTCACACAACTTATTTAGCGAACTTCCTGCTAATGTTATCACCACCCATGGCTTAAAACATGATTCGGGGTAACCGGACAGACAAAATAGTAACCAATATCACCCAGTGTATTCTTTGAGAGAATTTGTAATACAGTTTAACAGCTGTGATAAATTGACAAATATTTGGTGTTTACTGTTTGATCATTCACCTTTTGTTACGTTTCTTTGCAGTTCTCGATTCAGCTGCATTTTCGTGCTCTTTCATTTTTGTATGATATTCTTCGTCTAGCCTCTCCTAAATCAAGAGACATCCACATTTGATGTAATGTTTATTTCGCTTGGAACAATAGGAGAAAACAAACAATAATCAAATATAATGTATGAATCCTTAACCAGCATAAATACTCCACCAAAGGGAATTTAGAAAAAATAAATGTGTTACATTTTCTTTGTGGGGTTGCAAACAAACCCCTGAAAGTTTGGGGCCAGAAATACAAAGAGATCCAGGAGTAGCAGCATTAAAAGGATACAGGACACATGTGCATAATAAAAATAAGAAACTGTATGGAGTGCCAGGTAAATCTTGATAAGTCCATTCGGACGCACAACAAATACAGTTCATATACAAGTTTGATTATTGTTAGTTTTGGTGTTTTTAAATATCAGATAATTATAAGCTAATACAACATTTATTTAGTGATTTGCCCCCAGAAATCTGCCACTAAATCTAGCATGAAACATAAGCATACCTGTTCAGCCATCTCGTTGATAAACTTCTGTCTGGCATATTCCCTTCTCCGAACACTCCGGTACACATGGAAGTCCCCACTACCTGCACCAGCGCTTGAACCTAAACAGATAGATATGGCACTCCGGTACACATGGAAGTCCCCACTACCTGCACCAGCGCTTGAACCTAAACAGATAGATATAACACTCCAGTACACATGGAAGTCCCCACTACCTGCACCAGTGCTTGAACCTAAACAGATAGATATAACACTCCGGTACACAAGGAAGTCCCCACTACCTGCACCAGCACTTGAACCTAAACAAATAGATATGACACTCTGGTACACATGGAAGTCCCCACTACCTGCACCAGCGCTTGAATCTAAACAGATAGATATGACACTCCGATACACATGGAAGTCCCCACTACCTGCACCAGCGCTTGAACCTAAACAGATAGATATGGCACTCCGGTACACATGGAAGTCCCCACTACCTGCACCAGCGCTTGAACCTAAACAGATAGATATGGCACTCCGGTACACATGGAAGTCCCCACTATCTGCACCTGAACCTAAACAGATAGATATGGCACTCCGGTACACATGGAAGTCCCCACTACCTGCACCAGCGCTTGAACCTAAACAGATAGATATGGCACTCCGGTACACATGGAAGTCCCCACTACCTGCACCAGCGCTTGAACCTAAACAGATAGATATAACACTCCAGTACACATGGAAGTCCCCACTACCTGCACCAGTGCTTGAACCTAAACAGATAGATATAACACTCTGGTACACATGGAAGTCCCCACTACCTGCACCAGCGCTTGAACCTAAACAGATAGATATGGCACTCCGGTACACATGGAAGTCCCCACTACCTGCACCAGCGCTTGAACCTAAACAGATAGATATAACACTCTGGTACACATGGAAGTCCCCACTACCTGCACCAGCGCTTGAACCTAAACAGATAGATATGACACTCTGGTACACATGGAAGTCCCCACTACCTGCACCAGCGCTTGAACCTAAACAGATAGATATGGCACTCTGGTACACATGGAAGTCCCCACTACCTGCACCAGCGCTTGAACATAAACAGATAGATATAACACTCCGGTACACATGGAAGTCCCCACTACCTGCACCAGCGCTTGAACCTAAACAGATAGATATGGCACTCCGGTACACATGGAAGTCCCACTACCTGCACCAGCGCTTGAACCTAAACAGATAGATATAACACTCCGGTACACATGGAAGTCCCCACTACCTGCACCAGCGCTTGAACCTAAACAGATAGATATGGCACTCCGGTACACATGGAAGTCCCCACTACCTGCACCAGCGCTTGAACCTAAACAGATAGATATGACACTCCGGTACACATGGAAGTCCCCACTACCTGCACCAGCGCTTGAACCTAAACAGATAGATATGTCACTCTGGTACACATGGAAGTCCCCACTACCTGCACCAGCGCTTGAACCTAAACAGATAGATATGGCACTCCGGTACACATGGAAGTCCCCACTACCTGCACCAGCGCTTGAACCTAAACAGATAGATATGACACTCCGGTACACATGGGAGTCCCCACTACCTGCACCAGCGCTTGAACCTAAACAGATAGATATGGCACTCCGGTACACATGGGAGTCCCCACTACCTGCACCAGCGCTTGAACCTAAACAGATAGATATGGCACTCTGGTACACATGGAAGTCCCCACTACCTGCACCAGCGCTTGAACCTAAACAGATAGATATGACACTCTGGTACACATGGAAGTCCCCACTACCTGCACCAGCGCTTGAACCTAAACAGATAGATATAACACTCCGGTACACATGGAAGTCCCCACTACCTGCACCAGCGCTTGAACCTAAACAGATAGATATGACACTCCGGTACACATGGAAGTCCCCACTACCTGCACCAGCGCTTGAACCTAAACAGATAGATATGACACTTTGGTACACATGGAAGTCCCCACTACCTGCACCAGCGCTTGAACCTAAACAAACAGATATGACAGGTAGATATAATTTTATTGTCTGCAGATGTGATGCATTTTTGTCTGCCTAAACTATAGAATGGGTGTTACTAACTTCTTCCTTCAAGATCCTCAGTTTCCATGATCACAGTAGCAAAGAAAATATATCCATCGTTTTCAACAACTATCAGCAAATTGAGAACCAATAGGCACTATTCATTATTGAACTACTGAACAAAGTTACCATTATAATTCTTGCAAAATGATATATACACACACACACACACACATGCATGCGCACACATTTTTTTCCATTCTGAAATACTGTAGACAAACATGTATTACCCAGGGTAGCACCCACCCCATATGTTCCTCACAAATTCAGGTGGTTTGAACACTTTGGGTAATTTTCCTTCACGTTTCTCTGGGATGAATACCGGCTTGTCCTGGAATCAAAACAGGTCTTATCAAAGCTGTGAGCTTTTGTAGAAATATTGACTTTCACAATATACTTATTTTCTAAGAAAGCAATAGCTGGTTAAATTAAGTTGACACATGTTTAGAAGTTATGTTGACATTTTATAAAGGGACACCATAACAAATTAAAACATGTAAAAATATGATGGAACAGCATTAACAAAATGTAAGGTGGGATTATACGATGTATACAAGATTCGGATCAATTGTTTTAAACTGCGGTGAAATAATAAGGAAGCATTCTAAAATTATGCTGCACTATGCCAAACAGCATTGTAAAGCAAAATGCCAGTGTGTGGAAAAGATGAACTGGTTGCCAGCATATGAAACAGTGGATCACATTATCAAGTGACACACAATATGTGCATTCATGAATCTTTTGATATTTTATGAAAGACGAAGTGAAATAATTATCAATTGTACTGATGTAGTTTTTAATGTTTAACAAACTTTTGTGCTGCGCGTATCAACCGATTTAAATATTTTGATGCTCATCTCCATGTCATTATTTTCCATTGTAGGTGGAAGCCAAAAATCGTCAACTTACCAAATATTTTAGTGCAGGAAAATCTTAATCGTTCGAGAATACAAATTTATACAATGTTGTAATAGAGGAGTTTTTTGTTTTGCCGTGTTTACGTGAATGCTGACAAACGTTATCATGCAGCAACTTCTTGAATCTTCGCGAGAATACAATGCTGGGCCGATACTGTTGCGTAGGCAGTGCATGGTTCAAGAAAATCACAGATCGCACTAACATGCATGTCTCTCTGATGAGCAGACACCTGCAATGTCAGGACACTTATGCCTGAATACATCTGTATCCGCTGAAGGCAGGGACTACCGTGCACATTACTATAAATTAATTCATGATGAAATAAACCAAAATCGAAAGACCAAAGTTGGGGATATTGTAACAAGAGTGGTTCATAAAAATATGAGAACGGAATCACGCAATATTAAATATGATATATAAAATAAACCCTTTAATATTCATTAAAAATATTATCTTTAAACCCGACTTTATTAAAGTTTAACCATTAAATCCCAAGAAAACTAATTAAACGAAACTAGCATACAGTTACTGTCTGAATTTATTCAAAGAAATATTATGTGATATTTAGCTATTCAATCTGTATTTTAAAAGTCTTTCATATGTACAGGATTATAAGCTAAGCCTAAGGAAGATCATCTGTATTATCTTTTGAAGAAATAAAACAAATAGAGTAAGTTAGCTTGATCACATTGCTTAGGTTAAAAGTGTCAGACAATGTAGCTTAGTGTATTTTAAAACATTGTGAACTTAAACAACATTAACAAAGTTGGAAATATGAACCACAAATATAAAACTTGAAGCTAGGTGGCACATTGTCACTGAACGGTGAGCGATAATACGGAATTAATTTGTTTTCTACGTATGTTGAACAACTTTTTCACGATGCATGACCATGAACATGCAGAAAACACATTTCGTATACCGGGTTTTTCATCAGCTTTTCTAATTTTATTCGTTGCACATCCGCAGGTCGTTTTGCTACAACTACAACTTTCTCTTCTTTATCAGGTTTACTTTCCTCTGCCATCGTTATAAGTAGGCACCATCTGGTGGACAAATGAGAAACCAATAATTTAGTGTTCATAAATTCCGGAAGGTGTGACACCGACTAATTAATAACTCGCATACTAACAAATTTTTGTATTTAGACATTATTTAAATAAAACATTCACCTGGCGGATCATTAAAAACCTATTGCAGAAACCTGATATTTTCAGTTAGCTAAATAAATGTGATAGTATATATTACAGCGTAACATTTCTCTAAATCTCGCATAGGCGAGACGGTAGAACACTAGAGCCTGCGAAAACGTAAACAAAGCGAGGTTTTCATCGGACAAAGACAACGTTAGAGTGACTGCCACTCGAGCACGTGCCTTTTGTGTAAATACGGCGTTGTTGTAGCTCTTCATATCCTGCTGGACTTGGTGTATAATTAACAGGTAAACGTAGTTTGGTGAGGCGATTCCGTCTTGAGATCAGAGGCGACGTACGAATGTAAGAGCTTGCCCGGGCCTGGGCCTGGTGTAGTGGTTGGATTGGCAGACGGCCGTACGAATATGGCTTCGCTTTCTGAAGTTAATGACCGCAGTAGTATTTCGTAGTCTTGTTGACTTCGTTATGAACAAAGGAACTATGACTACACTTACACCTTACACACATTTCCGACTTAGTCATCATCCGTATTCACTTTTTCTACCAGTATTCTGGCTATCTAAAATACTAAACTGGGACAACATTTTAATTTTTGATTTTATCTTTAAGTTTTTGGTAATTTTAAATAATTTCTTAAACAGTTGTAGCCCTCTACGGTCGAATGTCTGGCAACTTATCTGAAATACAACATATTTAAGCATTCCGTTTAAATATGTAAGTCTAAAGGACATGTTAAAGTACATGTTTTACATTTTAATTAATACATATTGATATACCTTATGATTATTAATAATTATGTTTCCTCAGGACGATTCTGATCGCAGGATCCACTTGCTTCCTTGGTGATAAGATCATCATCATCAGAATCTAATATTGAAAGTTCATGTTTTCTGGTTCCAGTAGTTAGTGGAGCTTCATAGTCATATGATATCGCCTGGGTAGACCAGAATTTGTATAGATGATTTTAAAATGAGTTTGTTGATCTATTATATTATATAGATAATATAATGTGGCTAAAGGGTAGAAAGGTTTCCTGAGACTAACGTATTTCATCACATCAATATTCTATGATAACTTAGCAACTGCAATTACAATGTATGGTTACATTGTGTAAGAAGCTATTTTAAAACAGCTTGTTAATTGTAACTATTCATTTTTGATACAAATTACTTAACAGGATAGTTCAGTTTTATTGAATTAATTTCTTTTAAATAATAAATCATAAAATTAGAATTATCTTTCATATATGCTGTAGGTTGGGTTGAAATGAGGGAAAGCTAGCTACAAAAGTTAATTCCAATCTTAGGATATGTTTAAGAAATTCATTCAGTAGTTAAATTAATTGGTTTACTTATTTAACAAATTATCCTTCATAGCTGATGTTGGTCTCTTTCACTAGGTGTACTGAGGTATCTTTATAAACACACATTTGACATTTGTTATCATACTTTATTCACCTATATTTTAAACTGTAAAGTGATGACTGCATAATTGTATCATATCAAGATCAGACTACAACTACATATTTTAGTCTCCTACAATTGACCCATTTATTATGAACATTGTAGATATTTGCAATATCCATATTGTGGCCACATTCAATGATATCCATATTGACAGGCAGTCTGACATGAATGCACACACAGTACTTAAATGTTGGCCTGACATTATATACCATTTTCTGTTGCAGTTTTTAAGAAGTTGACCTCTCAGAGCGGCTACATCATCCTCTGTCACAATGGTTCAGGTTAGGCCATGTGTTATTGTGTTTATTGTCATATTGAGCTGTACAGGTACAATTTGTTGTCACAAAACAATATTAACATGTTTAAATTTTAATTGTCTTTCATTTTGACATACATGTATGCGTAATAAATATCCATGAAATTTCCCTGGCTTTTTTGTCATTATTATAATTTTTTCTCTAAAATGGAATTAATAATGCTAACGAAAAAATTTCATCATATTAGAATTATAAACTAGTACAAAATTTGTAAATACCTAATCTACCAAACCAATGGGTTTGTTTACATGGGTCAGTGGGTCATGTTTACTTTCCTTGTTTGGTGGTTCTAGGGGTGGTCCACAATTGGTGACATTTACTCATTCATGTAACTTAGGCCCATCTCCTTCCCATAAATTGTGTACTTTAAAATGTTGTTAATTTGCAAGATTTACAGTAGGTAGGTAACAGAGTTATGACATGATGCACGCAAAGGACATATAATAACAACCGTTATGTCACATAATAATGTTTACAAACATAATTATGCAAATCACATGTGACCAACATTTTTATAACTAGTCCATGTACCTTGACCCTGACCCCCTTTTGTGTGCTTTGAACAAATAGGCAATTGTTGACTGTTGTGAACAGGCCCTTAGATCAGCTTAACTCTGTGCATTGTCAATATTATGATTTTTGCCGTGCTCTTATCCTCTCTATTAATAACCTCTCTGCAGTGTTTTCAGAGTTAGGGTCAGATGTGTAGAAATAATACACTGATTTTGCATATTTGGCTTTTTTCCAAGAGCCTGCATTTTAATTAAAACCTATTTTATGTTCATATTAGGTTTATACTTATATGTATATTTATGGTCAAATTAATGCAAAACCCAGCAACTTGTATTTGGTTGATTTGACATGCATGTAGAGTATTCTTTAATATTGCTAAACGCATATATCTACCTAACGATAATAGACTGTAAAAACATTATTATTAAAAGATGGAATATCTGCATACATGACATATATGTATTTACAATTATAATAGAGTGTAACATATAAATGTTTTTGTATTTGACATTTATAATTTATATAATTTATATTTGACATTTATAAATATAGTGTAATATAATATTTGACATTTTAAAATACATATTCCTATTTGATTCACAAAGGCATATTTCTCCTTCAACCCTGAGGGTGTTACATTTTAGTAGTTTATTGTAACCTTGACTGGGTGTAATCTGTGTTAGAATTCAGAATAAAGACCTGTAGAATAATTCAGGGGTTTTACATCATAATTCGTCATGTGGCTTCAGATGCGGATGGAAGGTTTTAAGAAAGTCCACACGGGTGACGACTTGGAACGCGTCATCGAGAAAGATGACTCAAACAGCTCAGTAACCGAATCCGACGAAGGCAAGAAACTGCCGCGGACATGTCGTGAACAGATCGCTTACATCGTCAACACGAACAAATTCCAGATTGGCATCGTGTGTTTCGTCATCTTTGCATGTTTACTTGTCATCTGCGAACTTCTCATCGACCTACACGTGTTCGAGGTGCAGGATATGAACCTCGCTGTTCCACAGGTTCTTCGCTACCTCACCATCAGTGTTCTCAGTCTCTTTGTTCTTGAGATCTCAATCAAACTCAGCGTTATGCGTCTCGACTTGTTTCACCACAAGATGGAGGTGTTCGACGCACTGGTTGTCGTGGTAACGTTCGCACTTGAGATTGCGTTCGCGAACCACGAGGGACTCATGTCTGGCGTTGGCCTGCTGATTGTGCTGCGACTGTGGAGGGTGACCAAGATCTTGAACGGTGAGTCGCATGAAGCAAAAATAACGTTTCTTTAGTTTACGCATTGTGCGCTTTTGCTGTAAGGAATTAAAAAAAAATTACAATGATATAAGGTTATCAAACTTATGTAAAATTTATAATAAATTTACAGAGTTGAAAACTTGTCATCGTAGTTTCATTTGATAATTAAGATAAATGGGTGAATGCAGTAGAAATATAATTAAGTCGGCAAATAGATAATGGTAATTTTTTCTACATTGTAATTAAGTGTGCATTTAGACAAAAAGTTTAACTAAATATGTGGAAAGTGAAATTATGAAGAGTTTTTTTTGTAAGAAACTCAATCAGGTATCATTATCATGTAAAATGGGACTTTTGAATACAAGATCATGTAACTAATTTATATCATTCCATGTCTTTAAAAAGTGGAGATTATAAACATCAAACTTTATACATTTCAGGAATCATCATGTCGGTGAAGCGTCAAGCAGAGCGCCGCCTGGCGAGAGAACGACGAACCCGAGAAGCGGTTGAGCAGGAATTAGCAAAGTTTCGCGAGTACTGCGCTGCGCAAGAAACGGAAATCGAATTGCTTCAAGGACTTCTTAAGAAGAACGGAATACAGCTGATGACGAGCGAACGTCCAGTAGTGGGCAGCACCATCAACGTCATCGCCGAAGTTAACGAGGTGAATTGTGAGAAGGCAGACTGCCCGCTGGACGTTCGTCAAGCAATCGAGGCCCATCTCCTTTGAGTGCGATTTGGTTAAGATGGACGTCTAGCTCACAGTATTGTACACATCGTGTTCACAGAATAGTGTCTATGTTCAGTGTATGCAATGGGTGAAGGTGCCTAGATTATTTACACCACTATACAACATTGTTAACTAATTTTTTCCATTCCAATGCATCCACTACATCAGAACACATGGTTTTACGATTTCAAGTACAAAAGAGCAGATTTTATGATTAGATAATGCATTTTAGGAACTTTCAGTGCTACAAGTTACCATAGTGTAGTGTGCATTTTTCCGTAGTATTGATAGCATTTTGCAAGCACACTATATTCGCAACAGAGACAGACGAATTAGGAATGCTATTCTGATTGTTAAGTGTAAAATGCATTATTTGATCATAACACTTACACTTTTGTACCTTAAATGATGTATTGTGAAGAAATTAATGCATTGACATAGAACAAATTAGGTAAAAATGTTCAGCTGCGTAACTAATTTACTTCCAATTCCCACCATTAGTGAAATGTGAACACACTACCAGATTACAGGTTATAATAAGCGAGTTCATAGTGTGAAGGCTAGAGCAGAAATACAAAAAAATGTCACAAATGTTTGCAAAATTGTGAGGACTCATTATTTGCATTTCTTCAACAAACTTCTACACAGACAAGTGCAAGGCATGAGGCAAATGTGATTTATTTCATTTGTTGTAGAATATCGGTGTAGATGTCAATACTGCTGTTAGCAGCCAGAATGTCATGTTAGAAATTTTTGGAGGTAATCCTACCAAAATGTTGCATGTTCCGTTCACTAACTTGTCACTTGTAAACACATCCAGTTTTCAGTTATATGGTAACTGCTGTAAATGAGCCTTTCTCTGCGGTATATCTAAATCGGCTGATTTCTGTATGTGCAAACACAGATCTTTTAAATTAATTATCTTATTTGTCACATAGATCTGATTGGACGGAAGTTAAATTTCTAGAAGACAGGTGAGTTAAAAAGCGAGATATATTTCCCGAGATTGTTACTGTTGTTTTTCAAATCCATGTCGCTTATGTCTTCTAATTACATGGGACTCCCTGTCTACCACATTTATATACATTGAACAATGGTATTAGTACAGATAGTTATCTTAATAAGATTATGAAATAATTTACAGGTAACAATCTGGATGTAGTAATACAATTTTTAGATAGAGAAAAAATGAAGAGTGTTCAGTAATGTTATAATAATTCGTTAATAAGCAAATTTGGTAAGTTTATGTTTGGTTTTGGCAGGATCGCTCAATCGCTCTTAATATTGGTGTTGTGTATCACAGCTGAATTGCTTGAAACCTCCATCTTTGAAACGGAAACCAGTGCGTTTGATGCCGGAAATCTTGCCCAAATGTGTGATAGGTCTGACAGATATTTTTAGGAAGTAGACTTGTTGTTATTTGCTGGTTATTTTTCTGTGCAATGAGAAATGATGTGTCGGGGTTCATAGATAAGAATAGTGCTACTACTACTAGTCTTGTGAGACGTAGAGATGACACAGGAGCGGCCAACTCGTGGATGAGAGGATCAGAATGTGTGTAGTGACTGCGTGTAGTGACTGCGTGTAGCGACTGCGTGTAGCGACTGCGTGTAGCGACTGCGTGTAGCGACTGCGTGTAGCGACTGCTTGTAGTGACTACAAGTTCACCCATTTTTTTACTGTTTTCATTGAATGGTCCACAGAAGAGTGAAAAGTATTCGGGTAAGACGATAACAGTTGTCACCATCTGATGGTGTACTTTTGAAGTGACTGTCAAGGTCTTACAACTTACCAAACCAGTATCAGTTTGTGTTATAACAGGAAGAAATTATGACCTCTTCCTAGGCACAAACGTTTACTTACAGCATGGTATTAACACATGTTAACACTGTCAATGATTAAATCAACCTTATCTTGGGGGAGTAGTATTTTATCTTATATATATCTCAGTACTAGTAACATTATTGTATCATATCGTAAAGGAAAATGTTAAATAGGCAATGGTAGACACACTTCTAAGTTTTGCACTTTGTTGTTCGAAGGTGCTAGTCACTTTGCTGGCTCACTAAATAAACATGGTTGGGGGGGGGGGGGGGGGGAGTCATTTAGTTGTTACAAATGATGTTAACAAAATGTGCAATATATTGATTGTGTTGGGTAGAGAATATTAATTGCGTCCACATGTGTAAAAATGTATGTATAATATTGAATTAATCGGTGTGTACACGGTGTAAATGTTATCGGCCGTTCTCGCAGGATCTTTTTGTATTGTCAAATGGTGTAGTAATTATTGATTACCTGAGAAGGCTGTATTTGCGTCTACCAAACGATGTTTTTAAACTTAAACAGAGCTATGATGAAACCATAATTTACAGAGTTACATTTTGAGCAGTTTTAAAGAAACTGGTTATATTCTGGTGTAAATTGGTTTTTCAGTGTTGTCAACAGGTGTACAGTGTTATAGCGAGGTTGTCTGTTCCATCACCCGGAATCAGCCAGAGGTGGTAATCATTAACAGGAAGTTCACCAAGTCAGTTGTACATGGTTCCACTTGTAGTAAGGAGCGTGGGAACTGCCAACTTCAAAGGTAATTCCAGGTTGGGATGTGTGATTCCGCAAAAAATGCCCATAATGGCTGTTTATAAATATAATTTTTGTTTACAGTTTAGTGATTTTGCGGGCGGAACATTCAGATTGTGAGCGATATTTCAGGCAATGTGTATACCTTCAACATATCTATTCCAATAATAATTATGAAGAATATTAAATATTGAACAGACAGCCTCGGTTTAAATAAAACTCCCAGTCCCAAGATGTATTATTTAGAATGCAATGATTTGGGAAAAACACAGCTGTACTTGGCATCAAGGCTGCCGCAAACACATCATTGATTTCACACTGTTACCAAATTCAATGTACTACCAGTTGTGTAGTTATTATTATGTGTTGTTTTAAAGGATGCAGCCAAAACCTTTTAGAGTAGTGTTTTACCTCTGGTGAAAAAGTTTACATTTATCTCATAAATTTTATATCAAATAGTACGTGTAGTTTGTGAGCAACGTTGTGTTTGAACATTGTGTGTATTTAATCAAGTTCAACATTTGAAACTATTACTGTTATATTCTTTTACTTGCTACTTTGAATCGAAGGCACGGAGACCTGCCAATCATTGCTATCGCATACATACTACGTATATATAGATATATATAAATATATCACACTTTTTGTATAATTTTATGTTCAGTTGTATAATAAAATTGATGTATAACGTTGGTGTATTATTTGTGTACAGTAGGGAAAAAATACGGAGCCTTCAAATACATAAAAATTTGTTGAACGTGTTTTCATAACATAATCTCATAATGTGTTCTCATAATAATTTTTTTTAATTTTAACCCTTTATACCCCAACCACCTGCAAACGTCCAGACACCCACTTCCCCAACTGCCAGGTCTGTCTTTTAGCTTTGACAACGCTTAGATACTTATGTAACTTCTGTCACTGGAATCTCGAGTGTGTCTGCTGTATGCTAGGGATATTTGTCGCATGGCTTTGTATTGAAGTTTTCGATTTGAAAATATCAAATGTGAAACTTGTCAAAACTGAAAATAATAAAACCAGATTTTATTTACACATCAGATAATTTTAATTTATATACACATGTTGCATTCGGATGTGTGCACATACACTGTATAACGGAAATGAAATATTTACTCACTAAGGGACTATATACAAATTAAGTATGCAAGGAGATTGGGTACTCTTATTGTAATACAAAATGTGACATGTTTTCACGTCTCAAATATTTATTAAACGTACTGTACACTTAATAAACGAATATGGTATGTGCGAGTCACAACAAGAGCGTGTAATGACTGTCAGTCACACTAATAATGTCACTTCGTTCCTCCAATCTGTCCAAAGCGAGTCGGGCAGCATTTTTTGTAACGTTTGCAAACTGAAGCTGTTTGCATAATTCATCAAGGACGTGTAGATAGTGACAGCCGTCAACAGCATCTGTTGAACATAATAAGAAAAAGGTAATGGTAAGTTCTTATATAGCGCACTATCCAGTCCTTAAGACTGCTCAAAGTGGCAGACCTGTTCAATCGAACACCATCTCGACTTCTCTGGGAAGCATTCAGCCACACTACAATTAATGCGTGGAGATATTTCGTACACAAATATCCACCACTGTCTATAGCCAGGTACTCATTCATAAAGCTGCATGAACTGAAGCAATGCAGAAAACGGACTTATATCTTACTTGAATATTATTATAAGCACATAATATTATTATAAGCACAATGACATATCTGCATCAATGTTTCGATAAATAATTATAAATGTGATGTGTTCTGTTTGGACCTATGGTATATTGTTTTATGCAAGCACCAACACAAGTCATGAATAGTGATGAAATAAGGCCAAATGAATGACGTTTATTAAAGAGATTAAGTTAAAGAGAGAGAAATGTGGGCTCTACATCCCAAGGCCAGGCCTGTGACTGAGCCCATACTAGTCTCCTGTACCTCTGGATGACAGAGCCCACATTTCGGCATATACAACATTAGCAGTATTGTTATAGATATATAAAACAACAGCATTACTACTGTAATCACAGTAGACCTTATGCACTGTACCGTACTAACCTAGCACATCATTCATTCACACTAACTATAATCCCAACTACCTGCTGAAGAGTTACACTATATCAAGATTGAGCCTAAACCTATAAGTGGGGCCATTACGTCCAACTTACTAAAATCACCGGTGGAAGAGAAGCGAGCTGTCTCGGCATCAAAACCCTGTGAACACATTGTCCACCTGCACTAAGAAAATGGGGAAAGCATTGAGATCTGCTATCAACCCCTCTTCCACCAACGGTGTACATGTTGTGTCCCTAATGCTATCAAAAATTGGGAGGGAAGGGAGGGCCAACATTTTTGATGTGACCACTCTGTCTGCTTTAAAAAACGAAGAGCTCATTGCAATCTGCCACCGAGCGCCATTACCGCGCGGTGATTGGTTCCTTGTGCCAAAAGAGCACCAAAGACAAAGGGGGGTAATTAGCATCACGCCTTAGGAGACATTAGGCCAATCATCACTCGTCCTGCGTTGTTGCCAGCACAAAAATACATATGCAGCACGGTGCCGTGGCCGCATATTCTCATTTAACTTTTTAAAAATAAATGTTTAGATATAACCAGTTGAGAATGCAGTTTTAACAGGAAAATGTTCAATCAACCCTTTATTGGATGTTGTTACCCTGAGGAAACTTACAAACCAGTTTTATGCTATGGGCATGGTCTAAATATCTTTTATGCAAGCAACAACACAGAGTCCAATATAGTGATGAAAAAAGGCCAAATGAATGACGTTTATTTATTAACGTGATAAGAGAGAAATGTGGGCTCGACATCCCAAGGCCAGGCCTGTGACTGAGCCCATACTAGTCTCCTGTACCTCAGGTTGACAGAGCCCACATTTCGGCACATAAAACAAGCAGTATTGGTATACATGATATCATATATCAAACAATGTCATTACTGCTAAAATCACCAGACCTACTGCACAGTATAATACTAGCCAAGCACACCAGTCAACCATACCAAATCTAAAACCAACACTACCCGCTGACGCATTACACTATACATAACTGAGGCTAAACCTTAAAAGTGGGGTCGATTATGCCACCGGTCACCTCAACCTGTGACCACCCCACGAATATAAAACTGTACAAGGACGACAACACTAACGCTCTCATTCAAGCAGTCCTAATGTATTTCTTAAACGCATCCGATGTCCATCTACCCTGTACCTTCCGCCCTAATTTGTGCATCTGACTCGCCTCCCAGAGCCGCAGCAGCGGCTGCCCCGATGCGGAAGCTGTGTCCCTTAACGGCGCCAGTCTCATAACCACAGAAAACCAGCAGTTTATTTAGGGACCTATCAAATTCCCTATGCAACATGGGGGAGCCATCGAGGTGCGCAAAGAGCAAACCTGGAAGTGCACCTCTAGCCTGCTGAAATTCCCGGAGGAAAGCAGCCGGATGGATAGCTGACCCATGTATGCACTCGCCTCTGACCTGGAGATTGTGGACCCTGCTGAGCACTGTGTTTAAAGCGCTGGAAGGAAAGCACAATCAAATCTCCAGACAGTAAAATGTCGCCCACATGCAAACATCCATGTACCATATTCCGGGCACGAGGCACCATTTCCCCAATGCGCAGATACGCTTTGAAGGCAAGTACAAAAAGAAGCATGAGACACTTGTAAATCGATTAAAACACCGTGGGTAACGCCTGTATCAAGCGTGCAAGCACTGGTAGGGTGACAGGCAGACGGACATCAGGCACTGACCCGAGATTACGCGCACCTGCTAACAACTTAGCTACCAGGAAACAATTGGATGAGTTGGCAAACCATTAATCTTATGGAATTAAGCGATAGCTGACACTGTTGAAACAATGGATGCCGGAGCAGAGCCAGTAGCATGGAGGTTGGCAATAAATAGCAACATCATAGGTATAGAAACAGGCAGACAAGTTGTGAGAATGTAATGAACCTGAGACTTTCAAGAGCATTTTTAAACATCATCTTTTAATCAATATTTTAACTGCTGCTATGACTGTTAGACTTTGCATTAAGCTTTTATAAATTATCTTTTGCTTATATGACACGAAAATACTAATATTTAAATATATATATTTTTTGTCCATTTTTTGTTGTTGTTGTCGACTTAATGAATTACTGTTTTGCTTTATTACTATTTTACATGTAAAGCGCCTTGAATAGTTTCTAACTAGAGTTGGCGTTATATAAGTATATATATATAATTTTTTTCTTTTCTTTTTCATAACGACTCCTGGAAAGCAACCAATTTTTTCCATGCACGCTCATAATGTAGTCGAGAAGATGGTGCCAATGAGGCCTCCATCAACCTGCTGAAAGACTATGCCGTCTGGGGACACACTGTGGGGTACTTCCATTGGGCTGGCATTCGCTCATGGCGCCAGTGCGTGGAACTCTTCAGACCGCCTCTGCATTGACCCAAGAGACGTCAGGTCCCACCGGCTGCATCTGAAACGCAGGGCTGGCTCTGCCCCCACAGGTTGAAGCAGGACAGGGTGTGCCCGGTCCACCACCGGATGTGCTGACACGTCAGGGGGAGGCGGTCAGAAACGAGACAGTGGCGGCTCCGCGAGGCGCTGACCGTGGGGCGAGACGGTCTCGACGTAACCCCAGACGGCCGACTCGGCAGTGGCGCGACACTTTGCGGTTGATTTGACTCGACTGCCCGAGTGCGGGAACGGGTCTGTCGTCTCGCTCCGTGGTGGGCGCCCGCGTCACCGTGGTGCTCTGGCTGGAGGCATACTACAACCACAAAACACTGCATAAGAGAAAAAGATTAAACAATGACCATCCGCACACAGCCCAACCTAGTTGGCAATAATGTGTGTGCTGACAACTGTCAGGTTATTAAACATGAGCCACCCTTAGTACGCACCAACCAACTACCAGGCACTCCATGAGTGTGTAAATTATACAAGACGTGTGAGAGAGTAAGACAGTGTGTGCCACTCGAAACTCTGCCAGAGCACCAAATTGTAAAAGAAGGTATACTATGTTGACACACAACAAACTGCATAAGGCAGCAAAACAGTGACGTAGCACTACATGGCGTGTAACCATACCATCATTTATAAAGCCGTATACTGTGTGAAACGCAACAAACGGCGACAGAGCACTACGTTACGTGTGAGAGAGCATGACAGAATGTGTAACTCCAAAATCTGCCAGAGAACCAAATGAGAAACAAGGGTATACCGTGTTGACACGCAACAAACTGCACCAGGCAGCAAAACAGTGACGTAGCCTACATGGCGTATACCCATACCATCATTTATAAAGCCGTATACTGTGTGAAACGCAACAACTGCCAAAGCAGCAAACTGCGACAGAGCACTAAGTTACGTGTGAGAGAGCATGACAGAATGTGTAACTCCAAAATGTGCCAGAGCAGCAACTTGGAAACGAAGGTATGCTGTGTTAACACGCAACAAACTGCACAAGGCAGCAAAACAGTGACATCGCACTACGTTGCGTGTAACCATACCATCGTTTATAAAACCGTATACTGTGTGAAAACGCAACAAACTGCCAAAGCAGCAAACAGTGACAAAGCACTACGTTACGTGTGAGAGAGCATGACAGTGTGTGCAACTCCAAAATCTGTCCGAGCAGCAAATTAGAAACAAGGGTATACTGTGTTGACACGCAACAAACTGCACCAGGCAGCAAAACAGTGACGAAGCACTACGTTGCGTGTAACCATACCATCATTTATCAAACTGTATACTGTGTGAGAACGCAACAACTGACAAAGCAGCAAACAGTGACAGAGCACTACGTTACGTATGAGAGAGCGTGACAGTGTGTGCAACTCCAAGATCTGCCAGAGCAGCAAATTGGAAAAGAAGGTATACTATGTTGACACGCAACAAACTGCACAAGGCAGCAAAACAGTGACATCGCACTACGTTGCGTGTAACCATACCATCGTTTATAAAACCGTATACTGTGTGAAAACGCAACAAACTGCCAAAGCAGCAAACAGTGACAAAGCACTACGTTACGTGTGAGAGAGCATGACAGTGTGTGCAACTCCAAAATCTGTCCGAGCAGCAAATTAGAAACAAGGGTATACTGTGTTGACACGCAACAAACTGCACCAGGCAGCAAAACAGTGACGAAGCACTACGTTGCGTGTAACCATACCATCATTTATCAAACTGTATACTGTGTGAGAACGCAACAACTGACAAAGCAGCAAACAGTGACAGAGCACTACGTTACGTATGAGAGAGCGTGACAGTGTGTGCAACTCCAAGATCTGCCAGAGCAGCAAATTGGAAAAGAAGGTATACTATGTTGACACGCAACAAACTGCACAAGGCTGCAAAACAGTGACATCGCACTACGTTGCGTGTAACCATACCATCGTTTATAAAACCGTATACTGTGTGAAAACGCAACAAACTGCCAAAGCAGCAAACAGTGACAAAGCACTACGTTACGTGTGAGAGAGCATGCCAGAATGTGCAACTCCAAAATCTGCCAGAGCAGCAAATTAGAAACGAAGGTATACTGTGTTGACACGCAACAAACTGCACTAGGCAGCAAAACAGTGACGTAGCACTACATGGCGTGTAACCATACCATCATTTATAAACAAGGACTACTGTGTGAAAACGCGACAAACTCGAAACTGCCAAGGCAATAAACAGTGACATAGCACTACGTAGCGTGTGAGAGATGTTGTGTGTATAACGACGTGAGTTCTGAGCAGCAAATAGTAAAACTACAAATTAGTGCGGATACTACCAAAAATGCAAAAAGCAGCAAAATAGTGACGTAGCACTACATTGCGTGTAACCATACAATCATTTATAAACAAGGACTTCTACTGTGTGAACACGCGACAACGACAGACAATTGCGAAGCATTTTATTTTAAGTGACCTATACTATTTCTTTTAGCCTAGGAATGCCGCCCGGTTATGCCAGTTCCGCGTGGTCAGAGCGATGTATTAACCAAAGATATGCCCCACTAACCAAAGATGTACCCCGCTAACCAAGATTTACCCCATTAACCAAAGATTTGCCCCACAGCCTTAAATATCGCGCCCCGCAGACTACGGTATAGTCTAGGCGGTAGTTGCCGATGTCGGCAAAATGCACCCCGTCCCGTCGAAAAACCTCCGGACTGTTCCACAGGCGCTTATGCCTCCAGAAAATTACCCCCTCAGAATCCTGGCAAAACGCCTCCAGGTACCGATTGATCTCCATAACCTGAGCGGCACCCTCCTCATAGCTACAATAACAATGGCGCCACTTCTGCCGCCGGCAAACCTGGCAAATCACCACTCGACTAACGCCCGAACTGATCAGCCGTCGCGCCAGACGCTGAATGTCCAGTGCAATTAGAATGGGAGTACACTGACCAGTAATGTCATTCCCTCCAATGTGCACGACTACAACGTCCGCGCGACGGGCGACAATTCGGCCCATCATCGCCGGAGCAAACCGACCAGTGCAGCGACCCGAGCCCCGCGAATACCCTCATATGAGATATCGCAGGGTCGGCCGTGCACCGCGAACTCGGCAAACAACCCAGTCGGACTTGCCGACTGCACAAATGCGCCCCACCAATATACATGACTATGGCCTAAAACTAAAACTTTACACGGCGAAGAAGCGATCTCTGAATTCGCCACTGACATGGTAAAGGCCAGCGACGAACTCTACGCACAAAATGGCGGCCAACGAAGAAAATTACAAACAACGAAAATACTCAGCTTTTTGGAACCGGCCAAAGTGTTCAGCAATCCCCTTCCGTAGAAGATCCGACGCAGATGAAACGCAACGCAAACATGGTGATGACGATGAGAAAAGATGACGGAAATGAAATCGATGAAACGCAGTAACAAGAACGCAAGACTCTCAACCGAATAATCTGCTCTCTCGAACGAAAGTGGCCGACTTCTCCCAGCGCGCGCTACAACTACGCGCTACTATTATGCGCTGATTGGTCCTTTGCGCCCACGGCTAAGCTGAATTAGCATATAATTATCCATTGGGCCAATCATCACTTGTCTGCATTGTTGCCCGCATAAAAACATGTATGCCGCATCGTGCCGGTGCAGCATACTCTCATATTTGAAGAAAAAAACCAGCAATTATCACAAAACCAGTGTTACCATACCAAGTTAGTATATTTATTTCATATTTTTATGCATATTGTTTGTTGAATACAACATTATAACATAGGTGGTGAAGACTTTTTTATTTGAAAGTTCAAATTAATTCATCCAATAAAGGGTTAAAATTAATATTTGTAAATCACATACATTTTGGTTTTGTGCAATCCCGCCTCAAGATGTCCAGTACGGCTGAACCAAGGGTCGCAGACTGGGACACAACCTACACCAAGTAAAATAACAACAATAGAAAGAAAATGGACATGGAAGCAAAAACATGGCGCCTGGCATTGGTTCTAGCGTGATCTGAGATGGATATTTACATCTGATCAAAGGAGATAACTAGCAATAGTGAACGAGGCAAACAGATGTGTTGTCAGTACACAGTGCCATTGGTCGAGGTACAACCGTCTCAGTCAGACGTAAGCGACTTACAAACCATGCACGAGTAAAATTATACCCGAACATTGCATAGTCTTATCATTTACGTGAAACTTTTGTCACCACTGAGCTGATAGACATTGGTAGAAATTAAATTACAATATTGGATTCAACAGTCAAGGTTGGCCTTGGAGACGCCTGTCACAGTGTGAGATACTGCTAGAAAGGGGGTGTGCGGTGATCACAGCATGTACAGTTAATAGAACGAATACAGTATTTGTATAAATTGTTTTAATCATATTCAGAAATGCGTCATCAATTAGCTAATCAGAGACCAATGGTCTAAGGAAGGGAATGAACAGAGAAAAGCCAGTGAACCTTAACACCTGTGTGAAGATACTGCCAAATTGTCCCTATAAACATTGTGTTTTAATATAGATACATCCTTTGGAAGAAATGCTACATGTAGGTTTATCAAGTTTCCGTACCAGGTAGTCCAGCTTAGTGCCCTGTTTCTTGACTAGATGACCCACTTGTTCAAGGCTCTCCAGGGCAGTGAGCACTAGTCTAGATGCATTAGTTTTGTCTGTGGTCTGCCGAAGAAGCCAAACACAATGGATAGTGTAAATTTATGTTACCTCAGAGACTTATATAATTATTATTAAATGAAAGGTATCAAAACATCAATGTACAGTCTTAACATAGAACTGGTGCTAACCAATACATGTTATCAGTTCTAAAGGATATGGTGCATTTAAGCACCAATATTAAACAGATTAAAAAGGACTGGTATCAGAATAATTCTGGTTCTATATTTATATATTTTAGTGTCTGGAAATTTACAAAAATGTGTTGTTGTTACACCAATATTATACTACAGTCGCTAACATTGAATTTGAATTGGGTAAATTAAACCATTAAAAGTGTGAAATAAATATAAAATGGTTCTTTTGCTACATATATTCTGCTGTCATTTTACTCAATGGTGGCATGCTAACACACATGATAATATGACATGGCCTACAGCCTTAGTATGTCACCATTTTGATCAGTTCTAGCCCCATGCACTTAGAAAAGCACAATAAGATATCAAAATAATTCAAATGTTTCAGCACTGCAAACCTTGTGCATTACAAAGCAGAACATCACAAATTATGGACATTTCATGGAAACAAGCAATGTTTTAATTGCAGGACTATATTACAAATTAATTATAATGCAGTGATCTTTATTTTTGGAGTGACATCTATGTTTAGATTACACATACGCAGGAAATTCATCCAATTTCAACCGTGCTTTTGGAAGGGACACAAAAAGATGTTGGTTCCTTCTATTTAGGCAGATAAAGCAAATGAACGCATAAGCAATGAAAACGGTTTAAAAATCTCAGTATGACTGAAAATAAAGAGTTGTTCCAAAGTTGACAGTCTTACCAGGCAACTGGCGATGGCCACTTCCCACAAGTCGTCCATCATGCACTGCTCCAGCCCTATGCTCTCAATGTGATCCCTGGTCACATGGGATAGTATCGCCATGGCAACAGCCTTCACTTTCTCCACCTAAGTGAATATGCCAAATGTGAATTGATAGTTTTTTGTACCCGTCTTAATTAATTTACTTTCAATTTGTTTTACTGCAAGTTTCTAAGCTGTATACAAATCTGAAGTTTATAATTATATAGCTTTACTTTTCTTGTTCTGAATCAGTAGATTAAATAGATAAATTCTCCCTTTAAAGAAAAACAGTTGTATGTTTTCTATATATGTAATTAAAGGACCCTCTTCAAAACAACTTTTGCACATTTTCTCATCTTGTTTCAGACAAAAACAATCGAACCTAACTAGTATTCACTATTTACATGTTTGTGCAAATCTCTTATTTAGTTATGGTGAAATCATCATAAAATTACTTTGAACAGACCTAATAAAACTGCAGAAAGTGGCAAGATTAATTTTTTGAGTTTACTTAATTCTATATCCTGGTATATACAATCTGTCCGTATTACCATACTTTTCCAAAAAAATCTAAAAAAACGTTTAAATAGTTTTAAATTCCTGTCATGGACTTTACCTCTGACTTTTGCCTTGTGTCATCCCCCTTATCCCTAGCAGCCCCATCATGCTGTGTCCCAATAGGGGGACAGAATGGGACATCGTAGCAGGTCCTGTACAACTGGGGAAGTTCCATCATCCTTGTCACTTCCTCCATTGGGTTGGTAACCTTTCCTACACAGTGACAGTCATGCAAACGATAACGCTTAAAAGTGCCTTCTGAATAAAATGGTTGTTGTTCCTCTCATTTCAAATTCATTTCGTGAATATTCAAACCTAAAGTAAAGGTATATATAACAGTACCTTTAATGGCAAAGGCATTATATAACATAGTGACTAATCCTTAGGGCTGCTTAGTTCTTATAAAGTATGGTATCCAGTCGTTACGACTGCTCAGAGACCTATTCAACATCTCAACTTCTATCGGAAGCATTCAGCCATGCTGCAATTATTGTACAAAGGTTATATCCACCACTAACTGTTGTCATGCAAATTATCAAAAACTATAAGTTAATAATTTATCTGATACTGGGCCAAAAATTTAACTTAAGTAATTAGAACAAGCTTCAAGTGAATGTGTGTTACGACTATAGGACATCTTTATGCGCATCAACTAGAGTAAATTCTTTCAATAATTAAAAAATATTGATGTACTTTTATTATTAAACCGAAGTTTGCCTCACTTATGTACTTTGCCACTACTTCGTTCATGCCCTGGTAACACTTCAGTTTGCCTCGTATTTGGATGAGATCTCCAAGCTCAAGGCCAATATACAACATTTCGATATCTTCTTCTATCTGCCGCATGGTTTCCTGTAGCATTCCACCCAAGACAGCTGGAACAAGAATTAAAGGGTCCCAGTCTGTTCCCAACATTAGCAGGCATAGTGATTTTTAACATAAAGTCTGCTGTGTTGAATGCGGGAAAATGGGACATTGTTGAATATCAAAGGATATTGTAGTTAACTCAGCTCAACTTGGCTGTATTGTCAATAAAGTTTGTTTTGAAACTGGATGTTGTTTACTATTTGAACATGCTCCGGGGTTGTACCTTCCAAAGTGCGAATGTTGTTGCGGACTTACTAACTTAGCAAGCAGTATACCTTCAACATACCTGGTAGTTAGTATGGTCTTAAGAACGGTATATTAATTAATTACTTAACAAAACTAGAAACAAGAAATTCAGCTGATATTTCCGACTGGCTGGATTAAATGTTGGAGGAAAGAATTATTCAGTACAGTCACATTATATATTTTGTTGTAATCTTTAAGGCCAGACAGCCCAGGTGAAATGGGTTTTTGACCAAAAAAACTCAAAATGGTTTTCTGCCAGATTATGATACCTTTGTATCAATAAAGTTCACTTCTGTGATAAGAAGTATAAATTATCTGAAGATGACATTAATAAAAACAAGAAAAGCACAGAAACTAATACTGACAGAGGGATGAGACTACTCTTGCGTCGTTACATCAGCAGAACATTGAGAAAGAACTGACGCCAACCTCGTAGATCTTGGAGTTCATGTTTCCTTTGACTTGCCTCAGTCTCCATTGGCAACCAGTACACACAATTGACCACTCCTGTACCATCGTCCACTGAGAACAACATAACAAAGTAAAGGTAAGTTCTTATTATAGTCCAGTATCCAGTCCTTAGGACTGCTCAAAGCGCTTTACACTTTACTCCCTGGCAGACCTGTTCAATTGAACACCATCTCAACTTCTCTGGGAAGCATTCAGTAAGGAGACTTCATGCACAATCAATGCACAAGAACAAAGCAAAAGCTCTCAGGCGTCAGACATGGGGTCAAATGCAAATGCATTTAAATGCGACTGATCCGGTATTTGCATTTGAAAATTTGGAGCAAAAAATATTTGCATTTGCATTTAAGTACATTTTTTTAAGTATTTCAGAAATATAATACTTTTCAAATACTGTTTTCAAATAGTTATAGCATTTAATTCTGTCAATGAAAACTGTTATCACAGCTGTACCTAATTAAATTGTTGCTTGGTCTAGGCAGTTGATACAGGTCACTCGTGTTACTTATGTGGTCACCGAGGCATGACATTCACTGAGAGAAAACTGGCCTTCCTATAGCTCTTTTATTAGCTGACCAACTGCAGCCAGTTGCATGCTTTAATTATTAACTCAGCTTTAACTTGGGTCATTGTCAGATGGATGATCAGTGTATCAGCTGGTCTGCCACTGGGTCGTGTTAGAAAGCATTTACTTGATAGCGTGTGGCTTAATCTAATTTTATTGAAAGACAGTGTCATAGTTTAGTGCATTAGTGGGCACAGGAAATGGAAAACATGATAAACCTGTCACAGCGGAAAAAATTAATGATGTGTGACCAATTAGAGCTTGGTACTATTGATTAAATGAACTCCCTTAATTCTGGATAAACAATGGTCAAGTATAGCTCTTTTTTGTCAGTATTTATTGTGCACGAGGACGTCAAAAGAATTAGAAACGTATTTGAGGAGTATTTTAAATACTTTTGAAAAGTATTTGCATTTGACATAAACAAAATGTATTTGCATTTGAATTTGCAATTGAAATGTCAAAGGTATTTGCCTTTAAATACTTTTCAACGTATCTGACCCCATGTCCTTCAGGGGTGGCCGCAAAAGTTTACAAACTCCCAAAACGTGTTAAGCATTACGTAGGCAAGGGGTAGTGGTATTATTATCACCATTTAATCACAAGGAAATAAATTGCTACAGTGGTGTCACCCAGTGAGTTAAAATGCGAATGTAAATTTACACCAACAGCCATTTTTGAAGGTAACAATTGCAAGTCTTATACCACTTACTGGTGTAGGTGGTTTGAACTAATGTGAAATGCATGACGTTTTGGCTTGGGACTTTATGATCTTATGAGACCACCTCCATCAAACTTCATGTTAGCAAAAAAACACAATTAAATACAGAAGATTATAAATTAATAAAAATAGGATTATTTAAATAAATAGAATAATAATTACACTATCTACATACAAGCTACATATATATACAAATAGAATGTGTTTGTAGTGTCTAGACCACTAGGGGCGGTCGCATCAGTCCTAAAATACTGTAAGCATTACATACTTACTTATTTACTACCCGATACGCCCTCTGGTGTTTAGGGCAGCAAGCATTACATATCGTTAGGACAATTCATACAAAGGTGCCACCTAGCAAGTGAAATATGATGCTAGTAGGAATTTTGTATCATAAAAATTGAAAGTCCCATACCACACTTTGGTGTGCAGTTTAACCACTACTATATGTACAACTTTTTTTACTTTATTTTGAGAAAATTCCTAACGATTAAGGCATATGTCGTCACTACAGTGCATGAGATGTGAAGTTATGAACCAACCAGAGTAGATGATGATGCGCTGCCTCCGTACCACTTTTACAATCATCCCCATGAGGTCCACCTTCATCACAGGGTGATTGCCGTAGAAGAACACACCTATAACAGAAGGCAAGATGTACAGGAAGGTGCCCCAAACAGGTAGAAACAGAATCATTTACTGGCAACAGTTGCTCTATGAGAGTTGGATATTGAGTTGAGTGGATTGTATATCGAGAAATTTGGTGGGAAAGGGAGAGTGGAGAATGAGAGAGAAATATAGTGGAGTGTGGTGACAGATGATGGAGACTGACAGAAATTTATATATGTAATTATAAATATAATTTATAATTACTATATATTACAAATAGAGGAATGCTGTGAAATACAAGAAAATAGTTACGAATAACAAATAAGTCAAAATACCCATATAAACAGTTTTAAACAATATTATCTCTATCACACTAACAACCAATTAATACTAACCAAACAAAGCTAACGTACACTAACACTGGGTAACATATTACATAATTATTACTAAATATAATTAACGCCAGTGGAGACAGCAATACAAAAACGATGATGAGAAAACAAAAAGAACAAGAATGTTTTCTTAAACGGAGTACCAGTATTGACGCCAACCTCACCCCTGACTTTTACAGAAAAGACAGAACAGCAACTTATTCTGAAGACTTGCCTGATTTTTCTGGAGCCTCATGCAAGCTCAAGACATCAGCGATGTAAAACTTGCAGTGACTTCTAAACAGTGGATCCAAGCCCCAGTATTTCTCTGCGTAGATGACCTCTGACCTGACAGAGTTGGTGGCCATTTCAGACACGGCCAACTGTCATCTTAGCTGGTCCCCTCATGTGACAACTAAATTAAGCAAAGGAAATACAAAATTTGAAAAACAAACTTCAATTAATTCTAGGCTGTAGGCCTAAAAATGTTCTACTGTTTTAACTATAACCATTAATTTTAACAAGTATCCAGCTTAGAGCTGTTAGTAATTAAAACATATTTCTATGACTACTAAATCGATCAGTAATGCAGTACTGTCTTAGAGATAGAGAGAAACAGAGAGAGAGAGAGAGACAGGCAGAGAGGGAGAGAAGAGAGAGGGACAGAGAGGGGAGAAAGAGAGGAGGGGTAGAGAGGAGAGCCTTAATGAGGGTGCAGTTGAAGGTTTTGGGTGAGCCTCAAAGGGAGTGCGTGTTTGGAGGTCCTTCAATGTGGCTGCACCTCCCGTTCGTCAAACCTTAGATCCGCCAAACTCCTAACCAAGGAGCATCCATATGAACCCACCAATGAGAACTAACGTGTCGCCATCTGGTGGTAGTTATCTGAGGAAGTTCGCCGATACCGAAACGAAACGTCACAAGAAAGAAGGTAAACTAACTGTGAAAAACTTAAAAGACTAACGACTTGATTTGAATCACTAACTTCTTCAAATCTACAAAGAGGCACATGTAGATCTACGGTCAACTAGTTTCACTTATCCGACTATCTTATCTCTCTCTCTCTCTCTCTCTCTCTCTCTCTCTCTCGTCTTCGTGAACTCGCCAAAAAGAGCGAGGTGTACCAAAAGGGATTATCCGGTAGAGGGCGTAACAAGAGTCCATCACAAATACACTCCTTTCCGGTCTGCGGCGCCTCAGTTCTTTGACTTGTGGTGTTCAAACGTGACGAATCACCGTATTTTAACTGGGTTGCGCTGGAATAGTTGACTGTAACAATGGCACTAGTGGGAAAACGTGTTGGCATTTTACTAGATATGTCATATGAATATTTGGAGGTAGGTTTGAACTGTCACCGCGCCTGCAAGGTGAGGTGACATTTTCATGTTTAGCCGCTATCGGGCCTCGATTAACCAGGCTCCGAGGTGAGGCGCCACCGTTTACTACCTTCAGTTACACATACAGGAACCTAAGCCCAGCATCAGGCCAAGATTATAGGTACCAATTTTCATTTTTACCGAAACCCGAATTTACCAATCAAATTGATCTTATTAAATTAATAGTTTAACAGTTATGTGTCACATTTTGTAAGTCACTAAGACAAGTGCTCACTTACTGATTTAAGTCTAGAATTTAACCTTTGCATAAAACTCACAATAAAATATAAAAGTTAACGCTGTATGGCTTAATTGACCACAAAATAGGCCACATAAATTAATTCCTGTTTTCTTATCACTGCACATTTAAAAATAAAATTAAGTGGCGCAAATCCTTTTTTTCCTCTAAATACATTAAAATAAAAAGTAATATTTTAAACCATATAGACTCGGTCATCTTAAGTTGTTTCATCCAGGTGTGGTATCCTCTGCTGCGGTTCCGTGAAGAAGGCATAGAGACGTTTACAATAGCGACAGAACAAGGCAAGACATACCTTTGCAAGCGCGGCGGACCATGTCAAGCCGATGTTGGAATAGACAATGTAGACATCAAGGTAACTATCATTAATCTTACGCAGATTGGGCTAATACATTGTAACTGGAAAACTCCAATTCATATTCTGGAAAAAATCAGTTCATTTTACATTAATATTGTGTAACTTTAATTTTAGGTCTTAAAAACTGTTTAAAAAGTCTTAAAAGATAATCAGTCCCTTTGCCCACCTGCAACAAGTTTGCATATATTTAAAATGTCTTGCAATTTCTTGTCTGTTTACTAGAAAAACATCAGTATTGGAACTACTGTTAATAATATGATGTGTATCTCCAGATAATTATAACCTGGTGAAATCTGATGAAGCTTACAAACTTGAATTAAATAGTTAGGATGATGCTTTGATATTTTTATAATGGTCGTGTTTTAATTGTCACTCAAAACGTCAACATCATCCTCAATATGTTTTAACGGTGTGAGAGAGACGGTGAAAGGGTCAGGACTGGGCGGATTAGGTCAAGACAGTGAGGAAACTTACCAACAGCCATATGAGGTGACAATCACTTGTCAACCGAACAATGGCCATTCAGACTCGAACTCGGGCACAGAAGAAGCAGTTACTCCGACCACACCTTTACATTGGTCAAATGCGGGCTAACTACCATAGTAATCCACACTGAAAATCTAGCTTTGTCCTTAGTCAATGATTCTGTTTTTTATTTTAGCCGTGGCCGGCTAAATTTTTTTAAACTTGGGGGACATGTAACCCTGGTGGATATTCTATTTGGTACTTTCAATTTGTTAATTTAATGTTAATCACCAGCGGCCACTAGGGGGTAGATGACACACCCTGCTAGTCGAGCTAGATGGGTCAATTACGTTACCAGTCGCAGTTTGCCCTGGGCCAGTGACAGTGACACGTACACCGCACAGATGTATAGTCTCTGGGCCAGTGACAGTGACACACCCACACACATGTATAGTCTTTGGGCTAGTGACAGTGACACACCCACGCACATGTATAGTCTCTGGCCCAGTGACAGTGACACACCCACACACATGTATAGTCTCTGGGCCAGTTACAGTGACACACCCACACACATGTATAGTCTCTGGGCCAGTGACAGTGACACACCCACACACACGTATAGTCTCTGGGCCAGTGACAGTGACACACCCACACACATGTATAGTCACTGGGCAGTGACAGTGACACACCCACACACATGTATAGTCTCTGGGCCAGTGACAGTGACACACCCACACACGTGTATAGTCTCTGGACCAGTGACAGTGACACACCCACACACATGTATAGTCACTGGACCAGTGACAGTGACACACCCACACACATGTATAGTTTCTGGGCCAATGACAGTGACACACCCACACACATGTATAGTCTCTGGGCTAGTGACAGTGACACACCCACACACATGTATAGTCTCTGGGCAGTGACAGTGACACACGCACACACATGTATAGTCTCTGGCCCAGTGACAGTGACACACCCACACACATGTATAGTCTCTGGGCAGTGACAGTGACACGTCCACACACATGTATAGTCTCTGGGCAGTGACAGTGACACACCCACACACATGTATAGTCTCTGGGCCTAGTAGTCGTTTGATACCTACGGCCTGAGTTGCGGTTTGGTTGCATTCGGCACGCCTCGTCCATGTAGTTGTGTGTCATCATGAATTGAATGAACATCAAGTATCCCTCTGGGAGCTTATAATTGATCAATTCAATAAACTCTGTCGGGTCCCAAAATCAGTCGTCTGACATGTTTACAATAATCATATGATTATTCTTATGAATTTGATTAAATATAAATTGTGGCATTCTGAACATTGAAATAATAGTAAGAATTTTTGTGATTTTAGTTCTAAATTAACTTTGCACGTCAATCAATTAATTTTTGTTTAAAATGTTCATGGGTAAAATCTATAAAAAAAACTTTTTTCTGTGAAAATGTTTTTATTGATGTCTTCAGAGTCTGGATGCCCTCATTCTTCCTGGTGGCTGGTCACCTGACTACCTCCGTAGGGACAAGAGAATGGTCGCTTTAGTGAGGGACATGTTCAACGCAGGTATGGTTTCTCATCACATTGTGCCTTGTGGTATTTTGTTATTTACAGAGGCTGTAATATTATAATGATTGCGTTATAGTGTATTTATGGGTGGTCGCATTTATAAGTTCGCAAAGTAAAAAATGTAGCGTTGTGTATGGGGTTTGCACCACCATATATCCCTGGGGAAATAAATGGATAGTGGCACCACCTATCGAGTGGAATATGTACTAATGCACATTGATGCAGTTCTGTGGAGATTATAAATGGTGGGTACAATGTCTTGGCGACCATGTCACATCAGTTGAACCCGACGGGTTTTGTCTGTTTTTGCAGCAGTGTTGGATTGCAACTCCATGCTGTTTGGTGTGTGGGGGTAGGGTTGGGGGTTGGGGGTTGGGGGTTGGGGTGGGGGTGGTAGATTGAAACAATATAAAGCACAACACATTTTTTTGGATTTTATCTACCAGACTGTCTTTTTCTTGAGTTTTTTAATACAAAAAAAGCTATTTGCCTAAACACAGTTAATTGGCCAGTAAACCTTCAAGTTCATGATTACATGTGTATGTATGTATGTCTCTGTATGTATTGTAGTATTAAGAACAATATATAAATAACTGCTCATAAATCAAGGAACAGATTTGTGACTGAGAGGGTAGAGAAGGTATTGGGGCATGGCAAGGGAGGGTGTATAATAGTACATGTAGGGACAAATAATGCAGACAGGGAGGGAACAACTGGGATAGTACAGAAGTACAGACAGTTAGTGAGAAAGTTAAAGAAGACAAGAGTCGAACAGATTATTCGCTCAGGAATTTTGCTAGTACATGTAATGGGAAGAAGGGGGCCAACATATAGAAACTGCAAGAGGGTGGCGATCAACGCACTATTTGAGCAGATGTGTAAAGAAGAGGGGGTGAGATTCGTACATTTATGAGGATACTTTGTTGGGAGGGAAGATATGTACATGAGAGATGGCCTCCATCTAAGTGGAAAGGGGGCAGCAGTTTTCTCAGAGAACTTGCAGCAATCTGTTGACCGTGGGACAGGCTGCATCTATTTAAACTAGATTCGCAGGGGGGATTCACAGAGAAGCCTGAAACTAGAGGCATAGATAAAGACAGCAGAAATAAATCAGCAAAGAACAGCCTGGAAAACTGTTCTGAATCAGGATATAAATGCATTTTTTTAAATGCAAGGAGCATAGTAAACAAAAGAAGTGAACTAACCGAATCATGGGCCACCACTGATATATCAGATGCCGAATTGGGACTAACAGGCTGTGTAATGTTCAGGAAAGATAGAATAGGAAGAAGGGGAGGTGGAGTTATTTTATATGTTAAAGAATCTATCCAGGCTTATGAAATAAAATTAGAAAGAGAGGCAGATTGCGAAGACGCTGTTTGGTATAACAAAGTTACAGGAAACTCAACGTTAACGGTGTGGTTAGTTTATCGAAGTCCAAACATAAGCGTAGAAGAGAATGAAAAAGTACAAAATGTTATAAGGGAAGTTAGCAAATGGGACTGTATTATTATGGGGGATTTTAACCATGGTCATATATACAATGGAAATATCTACAGAGTGTGTGTAGTGAGGACCACAAGTTTTTAGATTTAGTATAAGACAGTTTCCTTTCTCAACATGTGTTAGAGCCAACCAGGGGTGAGAATGTGTTAGACAAAGTCTTGTCCTCACAGAATGAATTAGTTGACAATGTCAAATTATGTGAGCCACTGGGAAGTAATGATCACAACAAGATACATTTTACCATCAAAGTAAAATCAGAAAGAAATAATAAAAAGCAGTTCAGGAGAAATTTCCACAAAGGAAGATATAAGGAAATGAGGAAATATTTAGCAAAGATAAACTGGAACAACACACTGAAGAATAAGACAGCAACAGAATGCTGGAATATCTTAAAGAGTGAAATAAAGTGCATCGTCGATAAATTTGTTCCCTTGAAAAAACAAGGGAAACGGTCCAAAAAGAAATACTTATCGAAAGAAGCCATTAGAAAAATTAACTACAAACAAAGGATGTGGAAGTCATATAGATGTACTGGAAATGACGAAGACTACAACATTTATAAAGAAGCTCTAAACCAAGCTACAACTGAAATTAGAAATTCAAAGAGAAGCTATGAGCAACAATTAACTAATAATATAAAACAAGACAGCAAGAGTTGTTATGTATATGTTCGGAGCAAACAGAAAGTTAAAGATAAGGTCGGTCCTCTAGAAGATAGTGCTGGAAATATAATATCAGAGGGATTCTTAATGGCAGAAGACATGAATGAGTACTTTAGTTCAGTGTTTACCAGGGAAGATATTAGTTCACTGCCAGTACCAGAGGCTAAGTTCAAGGGGGCAGATTCAGACTATTTAGGACAATTAATTGTAACCTCGGAAATGGTAGCAAAGAAAATAAGGGCTATGAATGATAATAAATCACCTGGAGTGGATGGTATTCCACCCAAACTACTATTGGAAATTGTAGAACAAATTAGCATACCACTTGCAACAGTTTTCAACTTGTCATCAGAAGAGGGAGTGGTTCCTTTAGAATGGAAAGAAGCAAACATTATACCGTTATTTAAAAAAGGTTCCAGAAACAAGTCAGAGAACTACAGACCAGTGAGTTTAACGTCCCTGATTTGCAAATTATTAGAAAGACTAATTAAAGATCACAAGGTGGATTTTCTTGTTAAACATAACTTGATAAACCCATCTCAACATGGGTTTTTAAAAGCGAGATCATGCTTAACAAATGTTATGTTTTTTGGAAGATATCACAAAGTGGGTAGACGAGGGATCACCAGTAGATATCGTCTACTTAGATTTTCAGGAAGCTTTTACAAGATGATCTTGACAGGTTCATAAATAAAAAAATGGTCTGAAAAATGGCAAATGTTGTTCAATTTTGGGAAATGTAAATGCCTCCACACAGGACATGGGAATGAAGATGTACAGTATACAATGGGGGGTTCTGTACTAAGTACTACTATAAAAAAAGGACTTAGGGTTAACCATTAGTGCTGATATGAAGGTTTCAGAGCAGTGCGATATTGCCACTTCAGAGGGAAATCAAATCCTTGGATTAATTAGGCGAAACATAACGTATAAGGAAAAAAGCTAATACTACTGCTGTACAAAACAATAATTAGGCCTCATTTAGAATATTGTATTCAAGCGTGGAGGCCATATCGCAAGAAGGACATAGATATGCTAGAAAGAGTACAGAGGAGAGCAACTAAAATGATACCAAAACTGAGGGATCTTAGTTACGAAATACGCTTTAAAAAATTTGGTTTAACAACATTATAGAGACCAGGAGATTGAGAGGAGATCAGATAGAAGTGTTTAAAATATTGAATGGTTATGAAAATATTGATAGAAATACGTTTTTTTAGTTAAGAAAGATAGAAGGACCAGAGGACATGAAGTTACATTAGTAAAGGAGCAATGTAGATTAGATATAAGAAAGTTCTCATTCTCACAAAGGACTGTAAATGAACGGAACAGATTGTCTCCTGATTGTGTTGGTGCTAGTAGTGTGAATGTGTTTTAAAATAAAATTGACAAATACCTTAAAAGGGCGGGATACACGTAGATAAAAAGTCTTGGACTCTCGATAAGCTGGAAAGGCTTCCTTGTCCACCTGCCATCTAGAGTTAATTTTCTGGATGGCAATTTTGTAAAATCTTGTTAAAGACTCTATTCCTTTAAACCTCAGATATTTTCTAATATTCACCATCTGGTTTGGCAAAAGTGAATCTACTTCAGTACAGCAATGACAGTATGTATTCGCACACTGTATATTTTTGAACACCCTAAAATCTACAAAATAATTATTTTCTGTACAATATGTTTTCGGACTTCAGTTATTCGGTATCCAAATAACTGTTTTTAGACACAAAAAACAGTTTTTACACAGCTAAGCATTTTCTTGTGTGTCTAAATACAGAGTCATTGTGGTAATCTATAATCCCTCCTTCCAGGCAAGCCAGTTGCGTCCATCTGCCATGGTGCTTGGATGCTTTGTTCTGCCCGGGTGCTCTCTGGGAAACGACTCACATGTTATCATTCAGTTCGCGATGACGTTGAAAATGCTGGGTAGGTTGCAGCAAAGTATTTGAATGAGGAAGCAGAATCCCTCGGGTAGCGCCATCAGTTGCGCTGATATGGCATTACACTGTAAAAAGTAAAGGTAAGGATTCTATCGTGTGGCTCTGAAGGGGGTTGAGTAAAAACGACGAATCTATGAATGACACTGCTGGGATTAACGATTGTTGATCTTAGGTTGATAAATACCTAGCAGCATTACAATGTGAAGTTGAAAAATCATGTTTTTGATAAGTAAACTGTGGTTTACCTGTTTACTTATTTACTTATCTATTGTGGTTTACTTATCCATGTATACGTGATCTATCACTATATCCTATTGTGCAAGTGATATGAATATTATGTGATAACCTCGCTCTTAGTACTTATCTTAACCTTGTACACATACAGACTGTATGTAAGATTTTATATAACAGTATTGTATTGTATTACTAGTACAGTGCTGCCAATGGCCCTGCTGATTTTGTTTTGCCAACTGTAGCTTCTGTCAACAGTTCAGTGAACCAGTAGTGACAAGTGGTTAGATATGACAATTAGATACACATGAAACAGTTAGATATATATGACAGCTAGATATGCATGAAACTGGTTAGATGTGACAACTAGATACAGGTAAATATGTAGACAGCTAGATATCCATGAACAATTTTTTTTTAATTACATTTGGTGTAGCAGGAAGTGTTTACTAGTGGTGTGACAAGCGTCGTTTTAATTTCTGCTTTACAGTGGTACATATCAAGATTCAGCGGTGGTCGTCGACGGCAACTTGATTACATCACGTGTTCCTGCAGACTTGCCACAGTTCTGCAAGGCTATTCTGGAACTGCTGCACTCATAGAGGACACCAGGGTATTTACCCCCTGAACAATTACCCTGTGAATTTGTAACTATAACCTTGTTGGAAACATATAAATAAAAGTATTAATTGTTGTTGTACAGACAGTGTTAAAGACAGTATTAAAATAGTGCTAATGTCTGGCAAAACTTTTTTCTTGGATCTTCTACGTAATTGTGTTCATATCGCTATATATGTCAGACGGTTTTTCTCGTTAATTTTGGATATGCCTAGCAGTATGCTTGTGTAGCACCCATCCGGTTGTTTTTAAGTGTCTGTTAGTAGTGCCCAAGTAATATCTAATATCTGCATCAATACAGGAGCACAGTCTCCGTTGGTGCAGTGAACAGACACTGCCTTATCTTGCATGGGTGTGTTGCACAAATGGGCAAAGCAATTTAATTTATACATTACAAATGGTGCTAGAATAAGAATTCACAAAAAAGTTTAGACACATTAATTAAATAATTTGTAACACATTGATAACATCAACATAAACTGATCGTTTATTTCTGATCCAATGCTTTTATATGCATGCCAATTACATGTTGCATCATTCAACTGCAAGACATAATCCTGGACAAAGATAACAGAAGATCTTGAATAAATACATGTTTTAACTGGAATTATTTAGGAAACTATGGATACCAACAACGTGATCAACAACAGCCGGTACAAAGATACAAACGTGCATGTTGAAGAGTCGGGATCTTACAATCCTGACCCTGCAATAGCAAACTCCTACAATTTGACATAACTTATTTTGACAACACAAAATGAGTATATTACCACCAACCATCTTTGTGAACAAGTAGTTGTTTTACCTACATCCATGGAGGATTCTCCTACACTGGTATGAAACTGAACTTTGTCCTAGATATTACATCAACCAATGAAATCGTGCTAATCTGTTCCAAGTAAGTTTTGACCCCTGACAAAAACCAATTTTGCTATCGCTTTTTTAACTACAAACTAATGTGTAATTTATTTTACGATACTTTCGTATTCCCAACGTGTTACTCTAACTCGTATACAAAACATAATTTAATGAGAATACCCTGATGGAAAACTTGGAAATTATTTAAAATGCAAACAAATTCTGGGCTATCCATCAAGAGTTGATAAACACAAACCACCGGTCTTATAAAAACGGCTTATCACTGGAAACAAATTTACAACGACAGGGTAACAACACTTGGTTTTGACCGATTAAATGTCAAAGTGATTCATATTACCGTACAGTATCAAATAGATGCACAGTACCCGGGTGCACGTCATTAGTTTTACAAGTGGCCAAAGAATGCAGTGCTAAATTTTAAGCAAATATGGTAAGTGGTTACACATGCAATCATGTGCCCAGATCGTTTTAAACATGCATATTACAAATGCACAGAACTACATTTTGGTATCAGTAAATGGTATAAAATGATCTTTACATGTGGTTCTGACACCAACATGTAGGTCTGTGCATTTTTCTTTCCCCTGTCGTTTAACTTCTGAAAAAGGGTGTGTGCTCCTGAAGGGTAGTATGCTTCTATTGGAAACTATACGGTTTCATTCTGGAATAACATGATCAAAGTTGTCTTCAGTTATATTAGATTTACATTCTTAATTTATCTTTATTTATTCATTTAATCAGTACATGTCAGACGTGTGCACAACTGTTCTAATTTCGTACTTTCGAAAAGCAGTGTAGACACAGAAGCACACCAATACATATTGCATAGTAATGCCTACACAACAATTCAGAAACCTCGTTTTGATTTTATCACCGACAGCAATGCACGGCATGAACTGCTAAAAGTAAATCGATATTCTTACCCTGCTGTCATAGAATATGTGTTTTACTGCTTTTGGTAGAACATGTACATGCATGAATCAACACCACAAACTTGCAAGCACGTCGCTGTGCATGTGTACATATGTATATACAGTATAAATCTACAATGCGTATTATTACATGGACATTTGCATTTTCCTGCTCTATTTCAAACATGGAATGTAAAATATGTACACCTTATATACAAAGCAATCCTGTCAAATTCAACATTATCTATGTGACGTGTGCATGCTGAAACAATGAGGGGTGCTTCAGAAATCCTTTAAGAATCTAGGACACGACGCATTCAAGAACTGCCAACTCCAAAGATGGCCGACTGCAAGATTCCAGACGCTTGCGCAAAAGCTTGTCTTGGGTGAATCAAGCTAAATATGAATAGATGCCTACCGTTGAAACATTAGGGCTATATCACAGTGTGCCAATACATAACACTGCCCGACGACAATCGATTTTCTGAATTATTAACAAGAAGCATTGTCAAGCAGCTAGTTTTTAGCCAAGAGAAGTTGTCATACTTCTCGAACAAGCAGCAAGTGCACGAAGCCATTCAACTGGGCGGATTCATTGAGGCAGGTTTATGTGAGCAATCTGTGTTACAATTTGTTGGGCAAGACCGCGTCGCACCATAAAGAGAAACGAAATTGTGTGTGAGATGTTTTGCCCCCGTGACCTAGATCTTGACTTGCACCACTCCTGATTTTAGCTTTGATGATCAGGGTCAACTGTAAGCAAAATTTATACCAGTACCAAATATTCCCAACTTAATCGTTGACAAAACTGATGGACCTAGGCAACAGGTCATGTGATGGATACATCAGTTGGCTTTACTAACTGGTGTTGCACATGGGTGTTTATACAAATGATTCTTGCAGCAAGTTACAGCAGGACATCATGTCAGCCAAACCATTGAACAAACACCACTCTTGTAAACCAGCCCTCACAAAACCATAACAAATGAAAAAATAAACTGGTTAATTAATCTAACTGTACTCCTGCTTTAACAGTATCAACATTTACATCTATCAGCCATCTTTGGTACAACATTATTTACAATATTCACATGAACAAAATGAACAGTTTCTTCAAACTGCAAATGTTGTCTGGCCAGTGATTCATGCAAACAGCCAAAGACAACAGAGGAGATAATTTCACTGTGACACTTCCGACATGGAAGCAATCTGCGTTCACTCGGTGGTAAAATCATTGAAAAATAATTCCAATAGAAAAATAAATTACCTACATCATCAGATACAAGAAACTGAAGCCCGAAAACGGAGAGATTGGGCAAGAATCGCAATGACAACGCAAGGTCGTGAGGTATAATTTCTGTTGCATGTGTCCACAGTGATTACACCAGAACACAAAATATATGTAACCATTCATTCAGAAGATTATATGATGTCAATTTCAAAGCTATACAATACAAAAAGACGACCAAACTTTGGACAATTTTCAGTCATTATTTCGCATATTAAAAGACCACCCCAGAGAAATTATTGAAAAATTTGTAAATAAACCTTGCAACTAAATCCTGAGTGTTTTATTTTGAATAAAAAGCAAAGGCAAGTTCTTATATAGTGCAATATCCAGTCCTTAGGTCTTCTCAGAGGGCATAAGCCCCCAGGCAGACCATCTTTACATCTCTGGGAAGCATTCAGGCATGCTGCAATTATTGTGCAAATTGTGTATACAAATATTCACCACTATCTATAGCCAGGTACTCATACATACAGCTGAGTGAACTGGAGCAATAATAGAGTGAACGAATTTGCCCAAGATTTTGAAATGGCAACAAGAAGGTTCTAACTCAGAATCTCTTGATTGACAGTGCGACATTAACAACTACACAATCGCTCTCTGCTAATTAAGTACCCATTGTATAGTAATATCACATTTGCCATGTTTAATTTTCATATCCCAATGACTAAACATTAATCAATTTTATAAATGCATCAATTCAGATTTTAAATTTTCACGTGAACAATATTATTATTCAAAATCAAATTATCATTACATTCTTATACTACTACTTTTATTTCGTCGACCTTGACATGCAGAGCTTTTAAAAATGAAACACTGTAAGCTGTTCATTCACCCATGACTAATCGCTGTTGCATTAACACCCCCTGGTGGTCAAATGCTCCATTAATTTATGTCGCAGCCCACTGCCAGAAACATGTCGTTAAAAAAAATCTGAACATTACTAGGGAAGTCTCCCTTCTGAACAATGGGTATTTTTGTTGCTAATTATTAACACCGTATTCGTTCCATCAAGCGTGCCCTGATTTATATACACATAATATAGGCTAATTAGCATACACCCCCCTTTTTAGCAGCATCTGAAACCATGACAGTGATCTCCAATGCCAACCTTGACTGTTGAATCCAACATTGTAATTTAATTTCTACCAGATTCAAAGCTCGGTGATAAAAACAAATACAGAAAACTCCTAAATTATGAGTCTGCCGTGTTCTGGCATCTGTTTGCTCAATTGGATGTATAAATCACTTGTCAGTCATGTCTGCTGAGATGGCTGTACCCATGAACCACAGAAAATGGCTGCACATCCCTGTACGCATAAAAAATTTGACATATTTTGGCGTCTCAAATATTTGTATAAAGGTTGTGGTACTCATTTGTCACGAATAACGGTTCAAGTTGTGACCACCAGGGGTGCTGCAGTAGACTACACACACACACACAAACGTCAAGCTGCGATATCACACTAACAAAGTACACTGAAGCGTAGCTGGCGTTCACTGAAGCATACACATTTTCTTGAACTCCGACTCAAATTCGTCTGTGATTTCCGTTGTGTCGGGTTCGTGACCGGTGATGTCAGGCATAAAGGCACCGGAGTTGAGATCTCGTTGCTCGTAGAACAGAATGTAGGTGGAGCTAGTGTCAATCTGTTCTTGCTGCATTTCCTGAAAGCAAGAACAGTATAATATTAATAAATGTCTGGGAGATACACTGTTGAAATATCACCTCAGAATAGGCTTCCACTGCATCTCAGCATGTTTACATTAAAAACTACATGTCCAGTAGCGTCAGTGACATGATCAGATAATTTAAACTAAGGTATCGTATTACCATCACACAGTCAATATATATTTTATCTTTCAATTATTATCATGACCAATTTGTATTGTTTGCATGTTAAAAAATCATGGAATAAAGAGGGGAATCATAATCATCATTGGTCGGCCGGGGCCGGAGCATAGATGAGTCATTATCGATCATTCATTAGGGATGGAAGGTAACTTTTTTGCTTAGAAATGTGACTTTTTCACTGACAGGTGGCTTATTTCAACACGATTTGACAGACATTTCTATTATTGAGATTTCCCCCCAAAGGGTTGGTCATGTGTCATTGACACATGAACAGAATTATCAGCGGAGGTCGGGCATTGTCCCAGAATAAACAAAACTACCACCAGTATTTGGTGATTTAACAGAGTGATGCATTTATGTAATTATAATACAACAGCATAGTGGCTTGAGAATAATCAGACTATATGATCTGCATTCACGGTGAACAAATTTATATTTGCGTAATGTTTGAACTGGCCTGACGCACACGTGGAAATATCGTCAGTTTCCAAGAATCTGAGAAGGGACTTTTCAGACACAATAAAAATACTAGTTTTTAAAGGACGGATTGGTGACATATGGCGATAATGACATGTTTTTTTTTATAGTACACATGTTCATACTGACACCTATTAATGTTCTACAAAGAAAAACGTAAACAAATCAACTGACACGATATCAGAACCCGCTATCTTAATAACATAAAACCATACATATTAAAAAATACTAATGTGTTAAGATATGCAATAATTACGACTAAATAAAATCAAATATATTGTCTTAAAATAAATAAATGCATGTATACAAGCTATTAAAGTAATAACAATAGATTGATTATGATAATTAATTAAAATAAAAGTATAATTAATTATGATTGTTGAATGTTAAAATAATTAATACTGCTTACCTTGCAACTGCTGTCATTATAACAATACCATTTATTGTTCGGGTTCTTCGCGTATGACACATAGTGTCCACCACCGAGGATTCCTGAGTGACACTGAAAGGAGAAAGTAAACTCTCATCGACACTTAACAAATTCTGTTATGAATAAAACTATAAATTTAAGCAATTTTCATCAGTTAACCAGTGTATAGTAATCATATTTCAATCTAGTATTGCCATCAACCAAACAATGGAAAAATATACATAAAACAAAATCTTCTGTCAGGAATGTGCCTAGCATCAAAAACAATTTATCTTCAATAGATAATGGTTTGTTGTCTGATTTTATACTTGTGTGATGAGTACACAAACATCAGTAGTTAATTCGCAATGATTTTACTTGTTTCTCATTAATACTGTTAATGCAGTCAAGCATGTGTTGGCATAATGATAAAATATGCAATCGTTTCAGTACAATCACGGGTCTTTCCGAGGTGTCTAAATGACTGTTACGCCAGCCATTCATGGACTGTTGTATTTACCAAAGCATGAAAAACCTCCTGCAGCACAGAAGAAAACATTCCAGGCATAGCTTTAAAAATATGAATGAAACTAATTTATATATAATATATATTCCTAAATGCAGCATCATCAGACCAGTCATGCATATAGCACCTTGTACAGAACACTGTTCCATTATGCAAGATAGGATATACAACCTCAAAAAATAATGTTCTCAAAAATCACCAAATAGTTTTTTGTGCAAGTAATTACAACTATTGTTATATTTTTTGGATATTCTATGTATACGAATAGCTAGAATTTTAAACAAAAAATCTACACAATCAGTGGTCAAAACTTTAAGCTGACCACACAGTATTTACACAGAATAGAAAAGACACAATCTGGACACAGACTATTTTCGTACTTACAGACATTGCATATAGATCATATTTAGCATCTGATATCTTGACTGAAGTCATCTCTTTCGTGCGTGGAACATCCCCGCAACTTTTGTCAGTGTTCGTCTTTGTGACACCAGTGTCCCCAGATGCTCTTCTTGGCTGCGCAGTTATGGGCTTGCTGCTTGCTGATTGGCTCGTTGCTGCAATAAATACAACTTCAATTGGACTTTCAACACATCTGAAAATGTGATTTAATACAAAATTTGTTATGGTGATTTTTTAGAAATATTATTACTCTGAATATAACTGCGACACAATAATATAGGCATTAAATATTACCTTAAAATAAGTTTTACCACTCATCTAATAACACTGAAAAAACTTTAATATCAAAACATTATTATACATGTAATGATTAAATACTTTATTGGATTTTACCATCAAAGTTTGTTATATACCGGATGAGTCATACCATACATTAACTGGTTACACCTATCAATCAGAATTACCATGCTCATTCTATTAAGCAAAAATATGTCAAATTTGGCATTCCAATAAGCATACAGGGATGTACACTCATTGTCTTGGGTTCCTGCATACAGCCACCTCAGCAGACGTGACTGGCAAACAATTTATTCAGCCACATAAGAGAAAAAGGATATCGGAACACTGTAAAGTCTGATGACTTACTTGAACCTCTCAATATTTTTTGTCATCACTGAGCTTTCAATCTGGTGTGATATTGGCAGAAATTAAATTACAATGATGGATGTAAGGGTCAAGGTTGGTATTGGAGATCACTGTCAGATGCTAAAAATGGGGTGTACGCTAATTCGGACATGTATACTTTGTAGACCGAATACAGTATTGCCCATCCATTGTGAACTCTGCCCATCAATATGATGGGGTGATGGGTTTCTAGATTAGCCTGTCTCTTTGGATAAATCTGCCCAGCCGTGGATAACGATACTTTTATTAGTTCAAACAGCAATTAAAAAGAACATATTATTCATATGTAAAATATACAGAAGAAATTAAATATAAAATCAACAGAATACACATTTTGAAAACAAAATAGAATTAAAACAATTGCGGTGAGACAGGAGACTACTAATAAGATCTAAATTGATTGCTATCATAGGAACGAAAAAATCCTTTTTATCTAATCCCAAGTTTTATCAAAAAACAAATAATGATTATGTTAACCTTTTTTTAAATTGCCTTTCTCATACATACTGTGTGTGATGAATATTTTGTTGATGGCTTGTGTACCCGTCTGCTCACGTAAGCATGTGTGCAAGTATACAGACTGAAACAGTTGTACTTTAATGAAATGTGGACACCACCCACCTTCAGCTGTTACTGCACCGGTCAACTCATGTCCATTCACCAACTTTCCATCTGGTCTTCTCGACTCTTCCTCTTTGGAGACGTTTCTACTGGTCGTGTTGAAACCATTTGAGTTAATGTCCCCGCCAGTTTCCGCTACGTTGGGCGACATTTTCGACGTTTGGTTCAGCTCGTCGCATGGAACGACGTAGTCCGAGGGTGTGAAATCAGCGAACGGGAACTTGACTATCTTCTGTGACTTCACCCAATGGCCGTTGAGATACTGAAACCTTTTCAGGTGGATGATCTGAAATAGCGAGAAATTACATCTATTATTGTTGCTCTCCTCCTTGTTCCCTGCTGTATAGGGATGGACGTCAGGTATAATATTCCCGAACCATTCACTGTGTTTTTTCTTTCCACAATTTTTAAATCCATTGCTCCCTCTCCCCATCTTTCATCCTCTCCCCATCTTTCATCCTCTCCCCATCTTTCATCCTCTCCCGATCTTTTCAATATTTTATACTAAACCCTTTTGCCGTTTTTGGAAAAGTCCCCATTTTCACACATATTTGTTCCAAAACATTAACATGTGAGGTGTGTACGTTCAAACAGTGTTTCTGTTTTCAAAACTATCCACTAGATGTCGCCACTGCATTATACAGGGTTAATGGGGCTGGATTTGGCTAACATGAAGTGTCCATCTATGGCCTGGATTTGGCTAACTTGAAGTGTCCATCTATGGCCTGGATTTGGCTAACTTGAAGTGTCATCTATGGCCTGGATTTGGCAGACTTGAAAATTTCCATCTATGGCCTGGATTTGGCTAACTTTAAGTGTCCATCTATGGGCTGGATTTGGATAACTTGAAATGTCCATCTATGGCCTGGATTTGGCTAACTTCAAGTGTCCATCTATGGGCTGGATTTGGCTGACTTGAAATGTACATCTATGGCCTGGATTTGGCTAACTTTAAGTGTCCATCTATGGGCTGGATTTGGCTGATTTGAAATTTCCATCTATGGCCTGGATTTGGCTAACTTGAAGTGTCCATCTATGGGCTGGATTTGGCTAACTTGAAGTGTCCATCTATGGCCTGGATTTGGCTAACTTGAAGAGTCCATCTATGGGCTGGATTTGGCTAACTTGAAGTGTCCATCTATGGCCTGGATTTGGCTAACTTGAAGTGTCATCTATGGGCTGGATTTGGCAGACTTGAAATTTCCATCTATGGCCTGGATTTGGCTAACTTTAAGTGTCCATCTATGGGCTGGATTTGGATAACTTGAAATGTCCATCTATGGCCTGGATTTGGCTAACTTTAAGTGTCCATCTATGGGCTGCATTTGGCTGACTTGAAATGTCCATCTATGGCCTGGATTTGGCTAACTTTAAGTGTCCATCTATGGGCTGGATTTGGCTGATTTGAAATTTCCATCTATGGCCTGGATTTGGCTAACTTGAAGTGTCCATCTATGGGCTGGATTTGGCTAACTTGAAGTGTCCATCTATGGCCTGGATTTGGCTAACTTGAAGTGTCCATCTATGGGCTGGATTTGGCTAACTTGAAGTGTCCATCTATGGCCTGGATTTGGCTAACTTGAAGAGTCCATCTATGGGCTGGATTTGGCTAACTTGAAGTGTCCATTTATGGGCTGGATTTGGCTAACTTGAAGTGTCCATCTATGGCCTGGATTTGGCTAACTTGAAGTGTCCATCTATGGGCTGGATTTAGCTAACTTGAAGTGTCCATCTATGGGCTGGTTTGGTTGACTTGAGGTCTAAAGTAAATACCACTGCTAGATCAAAGAGATTCATGGATAGCTACATATATATATATATATATATAATACCATGCTGGTGTTCGTTGCTTGGCAACCCTGCCAGAAATAGCACATGCTCACTCAACCTTTGCAGCAGTTGGCTATTTTATGGTAAGAATAACAATGCTGTCATGCGTCATGCATCTTAAAAATGATGATAACAATACAGATTAAGGCAACTTAGCGCGTTATTTTGACTACAAAATGCAAAAATGCAATATTTTGTATGTGAAACACAAACAGACTAGAGGGGTGACACAATGTGATAAAAGATGGTGGAATTTAGAGAAGGGTTTGGAATGAATAAATGTCTGAAGACGAAAACAGTTAAGAGCAGATTGAAATGGGCAGAAAACAGAAAGAATGAGTTTGGTCACTTAGGTGAGATGACAAATAGGTCAAGGAAAATAGATGAGAATGGTAGAAGGAGAAGATCAAGATTGAGATGGAGAGACTGAGTTGAGAGATCTCAAACTGGACTAACACTCTTGTCTTGTGAGCTCATAAGATCAGGGAACTGTCCCACTAACCTTCTTGTGGGCTCATGAGATCAGGGGACTGTCCCACTGACATTCTTGTGGGCTCATGAGATCAGGGGACTGTCCCACTGACATTATTGTGGGCTCATGAGATCAGGGGACTGTCCCACTGACATTCTTGTGGGCTCATGAGATCAGGGGACTGTCCCACTGACATTCTTGTGGGCTCATGAGATCAGGGGACTGTCCCACTGACATTCTTGTGGGCTCATGAGATCAGGGGACTGTCCCACTGACATTCTTGTGGGCTCATGAGATCAGGGGACTGTCCCACTGACATTCTTGTGGGCTCATGAGATCAGGGGACTGTCCCACTGACATTCTTGTGGGCTCATGAGATCAGGGGACTGTCCCACTGACATTCTTGTGGGCTCATGAGATCAGGGGACTGTCCCACTGACATTCTTGTGGGCTCATGAGATCAGGGGACTGTCCCACTGATATTCTTGTGGGCTCATGAGATCAGGGGACTGTCCCACTGACATTCTTGTGGGCTCATAAGATCAGGGGACTGTCCCACTGACGTTCTTGTGAGCTCATAAGATCAGGGGACTGTCTCACTAAGGGATCATATCAGAACATTGATGTTTGATATCAGCTGAAATTACTTTCATCTGGTCTCAGCCCTAACCCCCTCCCGCAGACTAAAGTGTGTAAACGTTGATATGATGATATCAATATAGTAACAGTATTAGACCAAAGCATAAAATATCAATGTCCCATGCCAAAAGAAACAGCTTCTGAATCCCTATTCCCCCAAACAAAAGTAATTCCATCTGATATTGGACGTTCATGTTCTGAGATGATCCCTCATCAGCTCGTCATCTTAGTGAGAGAGTACACAGGACAGGTGGAGAAATATCTTTGGGCAGGTGAAACCATCCTCGCAAGCCAGGGCTGTTTGCCATGCAAACTAGCCCTGGCAGATCTCCTACGCGAAGTGTGGAAGTTAGCCGAGCCAAACTAGTAATTAATTTTGTCAGTCGCGACTGCGTCACCCGTGAGAACAGCACAAATACACGCCCCAATTTGAGGACGACTTCTGGGAATCCCAATATATAATGACCCTTTCGCCCATTAGCACGAGCAGCTGAGCGGTATTGTGTATTCGAATAATTGCTTCTACTTCCTAAACATTGCATGTAACATGAGCCATGGTTGGCTGAAATGAGTTTTATTATGACCGCCTTACCCCCACCAACCACTGATATAGTGAGCGATTTCATAGGCTGAGCTTAAATTCAGGGTTTCGCAAAGCAATCAGCCAGGGGGTACTGCTGGCTGGCACTGACGTAATCAGCAGCAGCGACCCCTGGCGCGCGAGGATAGGTGAAACGGACCGAGACAAATGAAGTCGTAGAAGCAAGTCGACTCACAAGTATGGGTGGCAGTGTCCAGATGTCCAGTTTCTTGACCGCCAGCCGGTGTTGTTTACATTTGGAGCAGTAGTAGAGTTCGTCCTCGCCCAGCTCCTCCTCCTTCATGAAGGCCTTGAGACACGCGTCCAGGTCTATTGGCTCCGTCTGGAGCTGGCGACTCTCAACCACGCTCGCGTGCTCCATGTATTGCTGAAAATTTATAATACGTACATGCTGCGGTTATACTTCTTGAGAGGTTTTTAATGGGCCAACTGCCCCTTTCATTTTCAAAAGGTAGGTCAGTTAATTTTTTATATAATTTATCTTGTGTAGAGGTGTCGATGTTGTGTGATAATAACAGGAAGATGTTAATGATAAAGTCGTGTCGTGCAGTGCAGCAGGGGTATGTTTGTGTGTTAGTGGGTATGCATGCTTTTGTGTGCATGCTTGTGTGCGTGTGGGTGGTGTGTTCGTGTATGCACGTCCATGCATACTTGTGTGTGTTTGTGCGTACATGTGTGCATCCATGCGTGCATGCTGTCCAAAACAAACTACTGTATTTCAGCAATTTGGATATATCAATGACATGACACTCTACTCTATGTTGTATCCATAGTGTTTTGTTGAAATGTACGGCTGTATGGAAGGTGTACTTGCAAGGTGTAGTTGTCTTTATTTGAACTTGATAATAATAATATTCATATTTTTAGCACCGGCACGGACAATTTTAAATGTGGTACTTTGTCGACTGCCTGTCACCTCCTTACCTTCTCCTGTGAGGTTTGGTATCGCAGGTGAAGCGCCGTCGGTTCCCAGTCGACTGCGATGTACAAGCTTCCACTGAACGGCTCAAGGTTAAACTCCAAGCGACAACCTCGACAAAACCTGTAATACAACATCGAATGTTGGTTATTAAGATTGTTACTAGACAGGAAAAGGCACAGTGGTCACATTAGAAGTTGTCATTTGTCACACAAGAACATATATAAAAAAGGTGTCAGTGATCACATGACAAGTTGTTAGTGGTCACATGAGAAGTTTTCAGTGGTGACATGAGAAGTTGTCAGTGGTGACATGAGAAGTTGTCAGTGGTGACATGAGAAGTTGTCAGTGGTGACATGAGAAGTTGTCAGTGGTGACATGAGAAGTTGTCAGTGGTGACATGAGAAGTTGTCAGTGGTCACATGAGAGGTGGTCATTGGTCACATGAGAAGTTGTCAGTGGTGACATGAGAAGTTGTCAGTGGAGACATGAGAAGTGGTCAGTGGTGACTCAGTGGTCACATGAAAAGTGGTCAGTGGTCACACGAGAAGTTGTCAGTGGTCACATGAGAATTTGTCAATGGTCACATGAGAAGTTGTCAGTGGTCACATGAAAAGTGGTCAGTGGTCACACGAGAAGTTGTCAGTGGTCACATGAGAAGTTGTCAGTGGTCACATGAGAAGTTGTCAGTGGTCATATGAGAAATTGTCAGTGGTCACATGAGAAGTTGTCAGTGGTCACATGAGAAGTTGTCAGTGGTCACATGAAAAGATGTCAGTGGTCACATGAAAAGATGTCAGTGGTCATACGAGAAGTTGTCAGTGGTCATATAAGAAGTTGTTAGTGGTCATATGAGAAGTTGTCAGTGGTCATGTGAGAAATTGTCAGTGATCACAAACTGTTGCCTCCTTGGTCGTAACATTCCCAAAAATAGCTGAGCTAATCCCACTAATAAGTGTCGATTTTTGTTTATATCGAATAGACACAAACTCGAGACTACCGGGGTAGGGGTGTAACAAAATATCTATTGATGCATCACAATTGTCGATGTAGCGATGCAATGCTATCGTTAATAAATTTAATTATCAATAGTTACTGGCGATGGCGCAGTGAACTATCGATAGTAATGACAGTTGGCCAAACACATCAGCAGGTTTACTTTTGTTGCTGTAATACTATTCACAGAAGTGGTTTTTCATTCAACTTTATTACATGACATTTACTTATTTACCATGTCCACCAACTCAAAGTCAATAATTGTTGATCAAATCAGCACCACCCTTGAATTACCATTGTGAAGCAACTGACTCCAACTCTAAACACATCCATTTTGGTCTGGGACTGCATTTTTGATTATTCACCCATCAAGTAAAATTGGAACATAAGCATATTTAGCTTCCATGATACTAATGCAACAGTATCACAATAGTAATCACAGCTATCGCAGTACTATTGCGATAGTAAAACTATCCCCGACAGTCACCCCTAACTGAGAAATCAAATAGACATTGAGCTGAGACGGAGCAAACACTCACCTATACCAGGGACAGAGAGCACAGGTAAACCCATCCTTCTGAACCATCTTCAAGGCGAACGGGTACTCGTACCCCAGACTGTCATCACTGCCAACAGAGACTGGTCTCACACAGCAGGAACCCACAACATGTCACCAGTACAGGTGTCATGATTACTGCTTTTATGTGGGAAATACAGCTTCAAGGTCCGTCTTTAAAATTAATGTCCTATTTTTTTTAATTTTTCCACAACTTTTGTATTTACTGTAAAATTGCTACATTTGCTACATGCAAGTCTGTTCTTGCAAACAATACAGTTAGTTAACAATGTGTTTTAAAAGGGAGACAGTCAATTCCTCTACCCAGGATTAGCCAGCATAGTAATTTGTAACAGGAAGTCTGCTATGTTGAACGTGGGAAAACGGGAATTGTTGAACATCAAAGGGTAATGCATTTAACTCAGCCCACCTCGGCCGTACTGCTAACAAAGCTTGTTTTGAAACTGGATGTTCTATTTATCATTTGGATATTCTCTGGCGTCATACATTTAAAAAACTGTGAACGTTGTCATGGGCTTACTAAACACAATTTGGTGGGCAGTATACTTTCAACATAGTTACTGTAGTCTTTAGAACATAATAATTAATAAATGAAAAACTAAGAGCTGGCTGCCTTCTTTTAAATACATTGCCAATTGGTAGGTCAGAAGTCAATGGTCAAAGGACGTGAATGAAGACAGAGAGAGGAGAATGGATGTCAGCACCTCAAAGGAGATGTACATACAATGATCCAAAGTTAGCGTAGCAGGCATCACTCTGGAAAAAGATATGCATGTGCCCCACACCAGAGGTCGAACTATGTGCCTTTTTGATTTTTTTTGTGCCCCAAATTTTGTGACCAAAAGATAATTTAGAAAGTCTATGGAGCACTCTACCGGACAACAGGTGTACAACACATCCTAGCAGATAAACACGCTGTTTTTGTATGCGGCATTCGGGCACAAGTGGCCCGCGTATTTGCGGTCAAGCACGATAGTACCTAAATTTTTGCAGAAAAACATGCAGCAGAAAAGAACGCAGCATTTCAGCAAACAATGCGTCATTGATGCAAAGCCGCACTCTAGGGGAATTCCTGGTGTATTAATACGTAGATTACATCGTACATTTTTTATTTACACAAGACATACCACTTACCAATCTTGTGCGTGATTGTGCGTATTGTTCTCGGCTGGAGGTAGCGGACTGACCAATCGCGACACTTGCATCCATACTGCCCGGTATAGGTCCTGGTTGGTCGTGTGTTCATCAGTGGGCAGCACCAGTGGTGTACCAAACAGACTCGGCCGGGACTTCTGGGAAGACAGGAAGTAGACGTCCATGTGGAACTGAAACCAGAAAGCAATGCATCGGCATGGGTTAATGAAAACATCATGTTGTTATATGAAAATTAAGGCAATATAAAAAAATGCTACAGGGATCAACTTTAATTTCAATGAGAGCAAATTATAAAATTAAACTATGTACTATTTTAAAGATATCATTAACATATAAAACAATTGCAAGAGAGGAAACTCTAGTTTTCAGAACATTTTCTCAAACTAGATTCTGGTCTGGAAAGAGAAAACTTCCCAAACAAAAGCATATGGCTAAAATATTTATATAACAACCAAACTGCCTTTAAATAGTGTAATACATTTCATATACTGGTCTATTTTTCATAACTTGTGTAAAATATTTGGCAAGGTGACATTTTCATGTTCTTTTTACAAATTGATTAGTATACTAAAAAAAGTTGCTGAACAGTTTCTGAGATACGGCAGCTAAAGGCAGACGCAGAGTGATGGCAATAGTCCCTTGGACCCTCGGCCAAAGGACTAAAAAAAGATATATACTATGACAGGCAGTGCTAAGAATCTACGCTAGATATAAAACATGATTACCATTTTTCGATGTACAGCTATTGTGTATGCCGCCATGTCATTATTCGATGAAGATGTCGATGCATTGATAATACTACTTGAATTATTCATGTTGTCAAGCTGTGTTGAACCATTGCCGATTTCCTGTTTTGGGTTACCCCTGCATCCAATCCCATTGGCTGTGGGAACTGAGGAAGCCTTTGATTGGTTGTGAGGCACATCGCCATTGGCAACGACCTTCTTTGCTGGGGTGGAATGTTTCTGAGGTGAAGTATTCTCTGTAATGGTAAAATAACAAAGTTATCTTCAAGAATCACGGACATAAAAACTACTAGATGATGGTGTTTATAGATATGCTTGCAATAAAATGACCTAACTGATTTAGTCAACAGAAACTGTCATGTTCGAATAATAAATTTTATTGAAATATAAACAAATAATTTTACGTCATAGGTAAGTGTTAAAATGTAATAATCTCACTCGACTGCTTGAAATAAAATGTGCAATTTTTCAAATGAACAGAAATCATTTTTCCCTTCCCCAGTAGGTTCTCTCCTTTTTCCTGGGACATAGCTAAGGTTTCATGTTTACTTTCTCCTCACCTGACTACGGATAGATTACTGGTTGTTTCTGTACAAATGAGGGTGGTCGACTTCTGACACTTCCTTTGGGTTACATATATGTGTCACATATGCAAACCTATACATTTTAGACTCGGCAATCAAACTGCATTAGATGTGGTCACAATATATCAATGAATAATATTATACAATAAAAATTCTGCAAAAAGCTAAACAACCAGTATTCATTCTATCCTTAATAAAACTACAGCAACATTCAGTGTACAAAACTAGACCTCGACTGCTCTTAATGCCACCAGAGGGCGACTCACTTGAGTGCTGCAGGCGCTGTATCTGTGGAAGGGTCATGGCTCGTTCTTCCTCGATACTCAACGGAGGGATCACAGACGGTGGCGTAAGTTCGTAGGCGTACATTGTACCAGAGAGGACGGTCCTGATTTTCTGGTCATTATGCGGAAAACTCTGGAAAGTTGTTAAACAAAAATGAACAAGCGTGACTTGTCACAGCTGAGCGGGTGTTTAGTGGCAAAACATTCAAATATAGTTTTGTATCTTTTTGGATTCCATCGACAATAAGCGTTAAAATGACAAAACAATAGAATTTACATTATTATAGCTCATTTGTTGAAATATTTTCAGTAGTTTTTGATTTGTTTCTAAAATATCATCATCAAACTCATATTGTCTACTGTTTTGAATAACTTATTGAGGAAAATAAGCTGGACACTGAAAGACGGTATTATAAAGTATGCAAAAATATATGATGGAATGTGTAAACGCTCATCATATTTAAGATCCATTTTTTGACGGCTTGACAGATTTTTTTCTAGGTGAGGTCATGTGATGGATAGATCAATTTGAATGCTGTGCCCACAAAATGTACAAATGATATACAAAATGTACAAATGATATACAAAACATCCAAACAGTAAACACAGCGATTATAGAGGCAGGTCGGGCTAACTGCAAGTTCCTGGAATTGCACTTTGAAGAGGGCATGACTGGCCTGGCTTCCGCAATGACGACCAAAAGTAGGACAAAGTACAACCGATTCAGTGACCTTCCTGCTAATAATTACCACCCCGCACTTGAGGTACACACCTTGACGAGTGCACCGAACACTTCGGCCAACAGCAGCTGGGTAGCGGGAATGTCACAAAGTTCCCCTAGCTGGCGCTTCAGTCCCTTGTACTTCTCGTCCATGTTCAATCGCAGGCCGTACTTTGTCGGCGTCGATCCGTCTAACCGAACGACTGAATAACAACAATAACAAGCACATGTTATCCATTCACTGTGAGAAGCTGTGTAAAACAGTCGGCGATCAGCTATGGTAGAATTTTGCAATTTGTTTTGCAAAAATCTACTTAAACTTACATCATAAGAAACATCATGTTTGAATGTTTTATGAATCCGTCTTCTGCGTCTATGTGTACGCAGCGCTAACCAGAGTTGGGCTTTTTGATACTGACTGTAACTGTGACTACATGCAAAAGAATATTGTAATCAATTACACTCATTTTCTAAGTAATGATTCTCATAATGGCACTTCTAAAAATAATCGTTACTGATTACATCTGCGGTGTTATCTTACCATCTCCAAAAAAAGGAAATGCACTCAAACCTATGGTTTGTAAATCAAAGAAAATATTTTTTCATTTTTGTAATACATATTTGGATTACACAGAACATTACAATGACACCTCATCTGTTGAAATAGTTTGTTTTTTATTTATTGCTAAAATTGAAGCAAACTTACTCAAAACTTTTGAGGTCACTGTTGTGTATTGTTCTTAATCTGTGTATTAAATACATGCATAAATGCTTGTATTTAATTTGCTTGCTTAGGAGTATTTGCCCCATTTTGAAAAAAGGTAAGTGAAGGCATAACTGACCAATGATTTCGAGGTGAATGCAGCTCTCCATTGGGAGAGGTAGAGAGAGATAGGTGAAGGGGTCAAAGCGGACACTCGTGTGACCGCACTGCTTGCACCGGACACACGACTTGAGCTGACCGTGGAATAGATCGACTATGATGGAGCGGTTCCGCAGCAAATGGTTTTCCCACGCCTAAAAAGTCAACACAAACACATGTATTGGCCGACCCAACATTCATCATTCCTAAGTTTGCAAACTGCTATGGAACCTGTAGCATTATATGTATCACTGCTTGGTTTGGTCAGTCTCACAAATTGGTCACCCTTAGCACTGAGATCTTACTGGATATTACGTTAAATATATGTCTGATATATAGTTCACCGAGAGTACCTACTAATACAACAAATTCTAAGAAGATTTACACAGATAAGTTATTGTTCACCGAGAGTACCTACTAATACAAAAAATTCTAAGAAGATTTACACAGATAAATTTTTGAGACATTTTTTGTATCTAGTGGACAAGGTCGCAGCACTGGCGAATCATAAATTGTAAATATTGGTGATGGTGATAGAAACATGCTTCATATTTCATTTTTTGGCAAAAATACATATTTCACATTTTAGCAAAAATACATGCAGTCACCTATTTATTATACCAATCATCAATAAGTTATCGAACAGACCCGGACAGTTGATTTAGCAAAGCGCTGCGTCCATTCACAGCCGCCATCACAAATCTGTGTGATAGCACAATAACAGGGGTCTATACGATTAATAGGAAGACACATTTTTTTTTACAAATATCTTGAAACTACAAGCATAGAATGATGCAGTTAAAAACGGCATGTTTCTCTAGACCAATTATGAAATTATCTCTTAATAGAAATAATCAGTTTTTGTACAAGTATCTTGAAACTACAGGTACAGAAAGATGGCGTACCTCTTCTGCCACAATATGGTCAGACCTCCCATCACTGTCCTTCAGTTCGACATATGGCTTGTCGTGAACCCTGAAAGTATAGGAAACATAACACTAGTTATGCAGCATCAAAATGAGAGGCCGTTCACTGCAAGTAACCTTGGATTGAAAATCCTGTAAAAAACTGTAAACGTTCAAGAAGATACCTATCTAAGCAATCACGCACGACATCGCACGACATCTTAATACAAACTAGAATATGCAGTGCTGCTTTGAATGTTGACAGATATTTTGAAGTATGTCTAATGTAGATCTACCATTAAAAAGTTGTACACACAATACAGTTATACCTGGTAAATCATATAAACAACAACAATACACAAATGTAGTCAGTTGAACAAAATGTATACAATGCACCGTGCAGAATGAAAAATAAAATTACAGGTCACTGTATGGGATAGGATCCTACATAAAAATTATTATAGGAGCCACCCGAGTGTAACTTCTATATAATTAACTTTGACAACACACTTAAAAAATTCACCAGAATATAAGTGCCTTTGACCCTATCAAATTGTAATAATTTTAATATGTATAAATAATCGTTATTATAGGGGTTATAATAATAATTATACTATACATATTAAAATTATTATATATATATAAAATGTTGAATTTTATAATGACCTGTTGAGATCTTCATGCAGTCCATCTAGTAGGAATGCAAGGAGTTCCTGCGAGTCGTGTTGCTGGAAACCGTTGAAGCGCGGCGCATACTTGCCAATAGTCCACTACGCAAATAGAAACAGTGTCAACACCTTACAAAATGTAAGTCTAACTATAATGGTGCTAGCATATGTATATACGTGTGCGTGCATGTGTTTTTCTCTGAAACTTGGGCGTCAAACTTTCAGCGGATTGTCTTTGATCCCCTTGGAAGAAACTAACATTTTTGAAATTCTCCATCTGTTATGGGTTATTACCAGTTTTAGGGTCAGTACCATACATCACAAAGACTTAATTCGTCATAATGTTATGCATGTTCTCTGCGACTGTTCTGAGGTCCGCCGAACAGTTTGGCATGCTTTACATAACATAACTGTTGTGATTTACATCATAGGAAACATCATTTTTTGTAGTATTTTTACTTCTACAAGATGTGTATGGTTAATAAACAATGGCCACCTGGAGTGTGTTGCACTGGATATCAACTTTTTCAATCCCCTATTAAATCTGATAACGACTGAAGCTTCATCACTGTCGGTATTATGATATTACACATTTAAAATCACATTGGACGTAAACATTTCGTGACGAAAACAGCTTTGTCTTACCCGAAGTTTCAAAGGCGCTATGCTCTTCACTGTGCCACTCCAAAGATCCTTGACGAGATCCCCGTAGCGCTGGGCGACATGACCCTTCATTCCCAGGGGGTTCACTCTGCAAGGGTAACAACTCTATTTATACACTGCCAAATCTAGGGCAAATACCCCATATATGAGTCAGATAATACTAAACGTCTATAATGCTTATATCCCCAGGAACCTGAGCTCAGAAGCTTAACATACATTAATCATTGAACAAAATTTTTAACAGGGATAAGCAAGAGTCATCATTAGAGCAAGGGACCACCGAAGGTTAGGGTGGGAAAGTGATCTTAAATGTCTACAGTGTTTTATGAAAGTTTGGGATATTTTCAGATGATTTTAAAGTGATAGGTGGTTGATTCCAGATTGTGGGTGCAGCTACAGAGAAAACATGTTTGCCAATGGTTAAGCTTGGCTTTAGGAACATTACTCTTATGGCATAAGATATAATAAGAGTAATGGATTACACCTATAACTAAGGTTTGAACTGCCAAGATTTTTTGTCCAATTAAATTACTATAATTATAAGAAATGTATGAATATTTAGCAAGTTTTATAACTTGATATGAATACATATATATTACTTATGTGGCAAGCCATGAGTTTCAATCCTAAAAAGTTGACCTCCTTATAGGGAGGTGTCACAAGGGATGTGTTTACCTGTTAATCTCGTACAGATGCATCCCAGCCGTGAAGTAGACGGTGAGAATGCGTGTGTTACTGACACACTGCAGGGCTGAGTTCATGAAGCACGTGTTACCGAGATTGTTCAATCCAGTTGCTCCCCTTGCTGATACAGCTGCGAACACAAGCCACAGCTACTCAAACACAACCGCAAAACTCTTAAACCATTATTCCATGAATTACATTATGGTGGTATTTAAGTAAAAATGTACCTATTCTATACAGAACATTCAAATAGCATTCTTGCAAGCCAGGGGTAGTGACTATGTACAGTACCCAGGGGTAGTGACTATGTACACTACCCAGGGGTAGTGACTATGTTCACTACCCAGGGGTAGTGACTATGTACACTACCCAGGGGTAGTGACTATGTACACTACCCAGGGGTAGTGACTATGTACACTACCCCAGACCGCATCGTATGGAAGAATGAAACTCCCAAATGACTACACGACCCGTGAGAACAGAGCAGACACCCATCCAAACCACACTCTAGCTCCAAGGTGATGCCCTTGATAATGCCCAATATAATTACCCATTTGACCATTCTCACGAGCCGCTGAGTGGCATTGTGTATTCCTATAACTACGTCTACTTCCCAAACGTTCTATTGGAACTTCCCTACAAGCGATATTATTGGCTGACCTTATATTCAGAGTTTTGCAGGGCGATCTGACGGGGGTATTGAGACTGAGGTAATCAGCACCAACCCTTGGTGCATGAGGGTGTCAAATAGTAAACACCAGCCATAACAGAGGCAGGTGGGACTAACAGCAAGTTCCTAGAACCGCTCATTGAAGTCGGGCATGTGTACTGGTTCTTACAATCAAGACCAGCAAATCAGTAAGTGGGACAAAGTACAGTTGATCCAGTAAACTACCGTACATTTGTGTTAGCAATATATATATATCGGGGGTAGTATAATTCTATCACCCCTGGTTTGGGAGGAGGATTCTGGGTAACAGAAGTAAAAATATAAAAATAAGTTCATATATAGTGCTGTATACTGTCCTCAGGACTGCTCAAAGCACTTTACACTTTACTTCCTGGCAGACCTGTTCAATCGAACACCATGTCAACTTATCTGGGAAGCATTCAGCCATGCTGCAATTAATGCATGAAAACTACTTGTACACATATATCCACTTCTGTATAAAGCCTGGTACTCATTCATACAGCTGAGTGAACTGGAGCAATGTAAAGTAAACGAACTTGTCCAAGGTTCGACACGGGAGCACAGGATTCGAACCCAGGTTCTCTCAATTGAGTCTGATGCTCTGTTCACTGCGCCACTGCACCCCAGTAAATAAATGGAAGTGGAAATAAATACAGTGAAAGAGAGAAGGTTGTTAAGACTAAGGAAGGCAACTCACTCTGCTTGGTGCGACTTATTACAAGTGATAGGACTGGTGGAATTTAGAGGGGTCAGCTGGCCACTAGATTAACTAATAGTTCCTAGTCTAGGGGCCCACATTAACGACTATCATTGGCACAACTGGTAGTGAAACAAATGAAACGGATCAGTATTAATTAAATAAATGTTTCAAATGATGCACGTTTGTCATTGCAAAAACTAAACTGGTCAATAATGGCTGTGATTTATGTGAATGGTTCCACGCAAGCCGTCCGTGCGCAAAAAGGCACACTATGGATAAATTCAAGACTGGCAAAAAATTATTTCTGGCTAAGGGCCTGCACTTGAGTAACAGAAGACTAAGGACATTGACTCACTTTGCTTGGATCGAATGATGCTGGCTCTGTTCTTAGCGAGCTGACACATCTCCTCCGGCCATGTTAGGTCCTTGTTTCGCACTACACAAAACAGACACAAAATAAACACCTGTAAAACAAACTGGCTAAGCGTATCACTGTCTTTACTGTGTATTACAATAGCACCACCCATTTATCCAAACACAACCGACCATATATTTTCAAAGGGCATTAACACATCTAAATATGTTATATTTCTTATTGCATATAACTTATAGTCATGCTTTTATAATATCTGGAACACAGAAATAAAGTGTGTCTTTGATAACATTGTATACATATGTTTTAGGTTATAAAATATAAAAAGTAGTATGTAGGAATCATTGGTACCTTCAATGAGGATCTGAGAGTTCTCCTCCACTCCTACATCCTCCATTGTTTGACTTTCATCTTCCAAGAGACTCATGTTTTGCTGAAAAAACCAGTTAAACATGTTTACAAATTATTAACAAACATCACTTCTAAAGGCCAGTTCTTATGTGATTATTCCCACGATTTGTTGAGTCACATGATAATGTGCAACTAAATTGTGGGTATATTATAAAGAGCAACCTGTCTAGACAGTGTGATGTTGACTCGCGCCACTCCTGATTTGAAATTTGATGAAAGATCATGATGGGTTCACCTGCTGTTGGCCAGTGTTTGGACACTCCTTAATCAACTGACTGCAAGACTAATTAATCTTAAATTAATGATTATTGCTGCATGATATCCCACAATTTGTCAGTCAATAAACTTGACACAAATGGTCTATGGATTTATACTTCCAATAAGATGTATTTCTTTATCTGATATTTATCTGAATTTCTTGATGTGTTTGCAAATTTTTCCCATTAGAAAAATATTTAAAAAAAAATAAAAAAAGCATAAAGGGAAGTTGACCTTTACCTCATCCTTGAACTTCCAAAGTCGCATGTCATCTTTGTGAATGCGCAGCCTCGTAGCGAGAAAGTCGTAGACTTGCTTCAGCATATGTTGACGACTGAACGATGCCAAGTTTGCCACGTATCTCCTAGGTGTCACCACACCACCAAGCCCGGTCGAATCTGTACAAAAATTGATAATATCACAGCTGTGTCCTCAGTTGGTGAACCAATCACAAATCCGGTTCTTTGGTGTCCAAATATGTAGCGTGTGAATAGTTTAATAAAAGTTTTTGTCAGATTGATCACAATTTTGACAATCTGTGATGTACTTTGGCAATGCAATGGCTGAAAACATCACGTCAGTGCAACTGGTATCATTTTGGATGTGGAAATGCATAATGCAGGTGGCACGTTGGGCCAGTACAATATGAAAACTAATGGTCCGAGATGGCCCGACAACCTTAAAAGTGTGCAGGGCCTGTGTTTATGTTAAAAGCTAAGTTCTTATATAGCGCAATATCCAGTCCAAGACTGCTCAAAGCGCTTTACAGTCTTAATTCCCTTGCAGACCTGTTTAATCGAACACCATCTCAACTTTTCCGGAAAGCATTCAGCCATGCTGCAATTAATACACAAAGACTATGCACAAATATCCACCACTGTCTATATAGCCAGGTACTCATTCATTCAACGGAGTGATCTGGAGCAACATAAAGTGAATGAGCTTGCCTTAGGTTTGACACGGCAGCACAGTATTTGAACCCAGGTTCTTTAAATTGAGAGTGTGATGCTCTATCCACTGTGCCACCACGCTCCATGATGAGGCCTGTACTTACGCATCATCATGCCTCCGATGTTTCCCATCATATCGGTGAAGGTCGTTGACCCCTGGGCAGGATGCGGGGGTGGGGGCTGGTGATGACGTAGCAGTCGTACACTGATGGGGTACAACTCCAGCTCAGGGGGTTCTCCGGGACGTCGCACGATCACCTGGTGGTGGTTACAGTAAACAACTCGTCAATACAAAACATGGACAATGTCTACACCGACCTACGTCGACTGTTCTAGACTGGAAGCCGGTGTGATGTCGTAAGCACGTAAACTTGAAAACTGTTGAATACGCCAGACTGACACCGGCTGTTCCCATGTCAAACGTTTTCAAGTTTATGTGATTATGACGTCACGCCTGCTTTGAGAACAGTGCAGTCAGTGGTGTGTACACTGCAGTCGGAGTGAGTCTGGTCTGGTTTCGTCTGGGCAGGTGAAAAGTGCCCATGTATCCCGGCCTTAAAAGCAACAAACAGATATTTCATGTGTTCATTCAACAATACTGTACTTCGAGATGCAATACTGTACTTCATTCAACAATACTGTATTTTGTTCTACAATACTGTTCGTCGTTCTACAATACTGTACTTTGTTCTACGATACTGTACTTCGTTCAACAATACTGTACTTTGTTCAACAATAATGTACTTTGTTCTACAATATTGTACTTCATTCTACAATACTGTACGTCATTCAACAACACTGTACTTCATTCAACAATACTGTACTTCGTTCAAACAGAAACGATAGATTTATTGCTTGAACCGATAATTCATAACTAAAGTAATTTTCTTCAATTTGCTTATCGTGTCGCATCAAATTGCAACCCAAATATCTTTACAAAAACCATTATTTGTTCAGTTGCTGTCCCAAACACATCAGTGATGACCTTAATCCTAGTATCTTTGACATGATTTTCCCCTACTTCTTTACCCATCCTTGATTCCCTCCAATATTACAAGCTAAAATAACACTCACAGTTCTTGGGAGGGACATTGAACTGCCGTACCACGCTGACAGAGCCTTCCACACAGGCTCCGGCAACAACTTGAAGTCTCGGTCCCGCGCCAGCATTCTGTCTCGCTTCAGGCGTCCCCCTTCGTTAGTCAGCGTCTGCACCTAATTAACAACAACTTTAGTCATCTCCTTTGTTATTTAGTGCCCGTATCTAATGAAAAAGAATTTTTGAATTTGCTCTCCCAGAAACATTACATTACTGCCAAAAACTATGATATGAGCAGAAATAAAATGTGTGAGACAATAAAAAAACAGAATGAGTGACAGGAGAATAAACATGACGAATAATTACAGCCGCACCCTGGACTTGAGAACAAAGTGGAGAGACACGACTTCACCCTTGTATGAAAACAATTTCTTTTTGACATACAAAATACGTGATTATACCTTGTCATTGTAGTCTTTCGTAAGCATAGTACGCCAACTTCTTCAGTCCATGTGACGTATGACATCATTGTAATCTTTTGTCAGCATAGCATGCCAACTTCTTCAGTCCATGTGACATACGACATCATTGTAGTCTTTTGTCAGCATAGCACGCCAACTTCTTCAGTACAGGTGACGTATGACATCATTGTAGTCTTTTGTCAGCATAGCGTGCCAACTTCTTCAGTACATGTGACGTATGACATCATTGTAGACTTTTGTCAGCATAGCACACCAACTTCTTCAGTACAGGTGATGTATGACATCATTGTAGTCCTTTGTCAGCATAGCATGCCCACTTCTTCAGTACATGTGATGTATGACATCATTGTAGACTTTTGTCAGCATAGCACGCCAACTTCTTCAGTACAGGTGATGTATGACATCATTGTAGTCTTTTGTCAGCATAGCACGCCAACTTCTTCAGTCCATGTGACGTATGACATCATTGTAGTCTTTTGTCAGCATAGCACGTCAACTTCTTCAGTACATGTGATGTATGACATCTTTGTAGTCTTTTGTCAGCATAGCACGCCAACTTCTTCAGTACATGTGATGTATGACATCTTTGTAGTCTTTTGTCAGCATAGCATGCCAACTTCTTCAGTACAGGTGACGTATGACATCATTGTAGTCTTGTCAGCATAGCACGTCAACTTCTTCAGTACATGTGATGTATGACATCTTTGTAGTCTTTCGTAAGCATAGCACGCCAACTTCTTCAGTACATGTGACATACGACATCATTGTAGTCTTATGTCAGCATAGCACGCCAACTTCTTCAGTCCATGTGACGTATGACATCATTGTAGTCTTTTGTCAGTATAGCACGCCAACTTCTTCAGTCCATGTGACGTATGACATCATTGTAGTCTTATGTCAGCATAGCACGCCAACTTCTTCAGTCCATGTGACATATGACATCATTGTAGTCTTTTGTCAGCATAGCACGCCAACTTCTTCAGTACATGTGATGTATGACATCATTGTAGTCTTTTGTCAGCATAGCATGCCAACTTCTTCAGTACAGGTGACGTATGACATGATTGTAGTCTTTCGTAAGCATAGCACGCCAACTTCTTCAGTCCATGTGACATACGACATCATTGTAGTCTTTTGTCAGCATAGCACGCCAACTTCTTCAGTACAGGTGACGTATGACATCATTGTAGTCTTTTGTCAGCATAGCACGCCAACTTCTTCAGTACAGGTGATGTATGACATGATTGTAGTCTTTTGTCAGCATAGCATGCCAACTTCTTCAGTACAGGTGTCGTATGACATCATTGTATTCTTTTGTCAGCATAGCACGCCAACTTCTTCAGTACATGTGATGTATGACATGATTGTAGTCTTTTGTCAGCATAGCACGCCAACTTCTTCAGTACATGTGATGTATGACATCTTTGTAGTCTTTTGTCAGCATAGCATGCCAACTTCTTCAGTACAGGTGACGTATGACATCATTGTAGTCTTGTCAGCATAGCACGTCAACTTCTTCAGTACATGTGATGTATGACATCTTTGTAGTCTTTTGTCAGCATAGCATGCCAACTTCTTCAGTACATGTGATGTATGACATCTTTGTAGTCTTTTGTCAGCATAGCACGCCAACTTCTTCAGTCCATGTGACATACGACATCATTGTAGTCTTTTGTCAGCATAGCACGCCAACTTCTTCAGTACATGTGATGTATGACATCTTTGTAGTCTTTTGTCAGCATAGCACGCCAACTTCTTCAGTACATGTGATGTATGACATCTTTGTAGTCTTTTGTCAGCATAGCACGCCAACTTCTTCAGTACATGTGATGTATGACATCATTGTAGTCTTTTGTCAGCATAGCATGCCAACTTCTTCAGTCCATGTGACATACGACATCATTGTAGTCTTTTGTCAGCATAGCACGCCAACTTCTTCAGTACATGTGATGTATGACATCATTGTAGTCTTTTGTCAGCATAGCACGCCAACTTCTTCAGTACAGGTGACGTATGACATCATTGTAGTCTTTTGTCAGCAAAGCACGCCAACTTCTTCAGTACATGTGATGTATGATATCATCATAGAATTACGCGAGGGTTCGTAATTCCTGTCATGTCAACTCATTGGTGTTTTGGCCTTTCTGATCCAAATGACTTCTTTTATGCGTTCTTCTGTTGGGTTCCTTGTCTACTATTTTTGTTCCCTCCAGAAAATCACATCATAGAAGTTGGCGTGCTACGCTTACGAAAGGCTCTACAAGGTAAAATCGCGTATTGGATATGTCGAAAATTTGCACAAAAATGAACTATCGTGAAGAATCTTCAGCAATCAAAGACTTTACCTTTGTCGATGTCGACGGCGCGATCAACGGGGTGTTATCTATAGCACCAGGCTTCTGTATCACCCCCAGGTCGTTGTACTTGCGATGTAATCGTGGCGACTGACTCGGAGTCGACTGGAGACTGTGTGCAGGGGAAGCCGATGACCCTGCCCGTACCCCACAATGCCCTACATCGAGTATCCCCGTCTTTATCCCCCGATGCGGGGAAGTCTTTGAGGGTGAACACTGAGGCAAGGTTGCAGACTTATTCGTAAGGGAGACGTCGAATTGTTGGGGAAGCGGCGTGTAAGCTGTACCTACTACGCTGCTTCCCGTTTCCCGATGTTGGAAGAGGGATGAGGGATCATTGAGTATAGGGAAACAGTCAGGTTTCTTGTCCGACCTCGGTTCTATCGGCTGCTGTTGGAACATCTGGTGAAGCTAGAAAAAGGCAGCAGGACTGTCAGTATCAGTGTAACAATGCATCAAACTATCGATGCATCGTGATAGTCGATGTCGCAATGCAATACTAACGACAGCAAATTTAATGATCGATAGTTATCGGCCAAACACATCAACAGGTTTTCTTGTGATTTTGTAATCTATTCACAGAGTGATTTTTCAACTTTGTTACGAATGTTTACTTATTTACAGAGTCCAACGACACAACATCAATAATTGTCGATCAAATCAGCATCACTCACAGGTCGCCATTGTGAAGCAACTGATTCCAACTCTAAGCAATGACGCCACCTGTCAATTTTGGCTGGGTTCAAGCGATATGTAGTTTAACTCACGTCAAGTAAAATTGGAACATAAGGATATTTGGCTGCCCTGACACTATCGCAATAGCATTGCAATAGTGATTACAGCTACCATGATAGTATCACGATAATAAAACTATCCCAGACAGTCACTCCTTAGTGTCTGTGTCTCTTACTGTAGTAAAGGTATTTTTTATGCACGTTTCATTTGTGTTCCGTAACCATAAGGTATGATATCAGTCAAGCCAGTTATAAATTATATATAATGAATTATGTCCTCTTACTGGGTGGGCTTAAATTATATTACATGTACAATACAGAACTGGTTTCATACAGTACACTATAAACTGGTGTAGCTACAAACAAACTAGTGTAGTCCCAGCTACACGTCTTTGGGATGGGCCGAGTTCATTTTGGATGGGTGGAAATTTAAGCTGTGGGACAAAAATATTATATATATCGACTTGCCTTGTTATTAATTATACATCAATTATGCTCTCAAAATGTGTGTCTCGCTTGTGTATGCAGGTAATATTGTATACATATGCGCATTTGGACTGGATTGTACATGTGCGCGTGGTGACGTGCATATCTACCAGGACATTTTTTTACTTGTAAATGCCAAAATTTGACCCGGCATAAAGACCTGCGATACATGTTGAATGTGCCTGTGTAATAGAGACCTGGTAGTTGACGTAGTCGGCCCAGTGGTTCCACCAGTGCATGGAGACGAGGTACCACACTTGTCCTGACTGCAGACCGCGTCTCTCCTCTCTGTCCAGCCAACTACTGCAGGGAGGGAACACATGACATCATACAGGGGTAGGAAGTGTTTCTTCACAGAGACGTGCAAATATGGCAGATAAGGTGTGGAGTGATATGGTAAATGTTTCAAATCTCAGAGGCTCGCGTTTTATTTTGTATGTATCGGGAAAAGAAAAAACATTATTTAAATAGGTGACAAATCCGCAAGCTTTCTCATTTGTTCATGAGGGAGAATTACAATATGGAATTTTCATGAAACTTTTTAACAACCTTTCAGCATATTTACCACATTGTGCCCACTTCTGAGCTCATGATGGATAAAAAGAGCACATTAGTAACATATTTTCAAAACACTCGGCTTAATGATAGATTTTCTTTATTAGCTTATCTTACTAGCATTACCACAAAGTGCTCCAATATAACACCCAAACATATACCAAGCAGGCAAACAACAAGCTAGCAGCCGCACAAACACAGACGGAATGAAGTATGTTAAACATCACATAATTTTATTATCGGGAGAGAAAACCAAACATCTGGGTAAGAGAGAATACGAAGGTCATAGACGTGATAGAACAAATCGGAAGCCAGAAGTGGACCTGGGCAGGGCACATCAGCAGACTACGAGATAACCGATGGACATCGCGTATCACAACCTGGAGACCTTACGAAGGGAAACGATCTAGAGGAAGACCAGCGAGACGGTAGAGAGACGAACTAGACGTGTACTGGAAGGGCACCATCTGGCAGAGGATAGCGCAAGACAGGCAGATTTGGAAACGACATGCTGAGGCCTTCACCCAACTACGGGACACTACGGCTGCACAATGATGATGATGATGACATAGGTGTGTTGTATAGTTTCTGTACTTACCAGATGACCTGAGCCTCGTGGTCCTTGTTTGCTGGTTTCAGTCCCAGCACAACGTGACTCACCTGTTGAACAAATGTTCTTTCATCATTTCCAAAATGCATAATGTTTGGTACTGATTCAAAACATCACCCATCACCACTAGATATACAGTGGGACCAATATCTTAACCCTTTAGACCTCAGTGGGACCAATATCTTAACCCTTTAGACCTCAGTGGAACCAATATCTTAATCCTTTAGACCTTAGTGGGACCAATATCTTAACCCTTTACACCTTAGTGGGACCAATATTTTAACCCTTTAGACCTCAGTGGGACCAATATCTTAACCCTTCAGACCTCAGTGGGACCAATATCTTAACATGTCTTAAGAAAACACCTGTCTTGAGAGACCACACTGGCTGTGCAGAAGTGGTGGCCACTCAAGACAGGGTCTACTGTACCATGAATTAATAATTAGAAAATAACGACATACCTGGAAAAGTAAGTGAAGGAAGTCTTCAGGAAGTCTTTGGTTGACTGTCCACACGAGATAATCCTCCTGTGTCAGGCAGCCATCTTTGTTCGAGTCGTATGCTTCAAGTATTTCTTTAGCCAGGTCCTTGGCATTCTCGTTTCCTATATTGGCCTACAAAATGAAAATGGCAAATGTGACAAAATTACTGTGTGTGTGTGTGTGTGTGTGTGTGTGTGCATGTTTGTGTGTGTGCGCATGTTTGCATGTTCATAATGCATATGTGTTCATGGGTGCAGTCAAACATATTTGTTCGCACTGAGATATACTTTGTTTATCCGACTCGTCAACAAATTGGTCAATTAATTTTTACATTGTGTTTATTAATTAACGTAATACAAAAATATTCGTGGGGTGGTCACAGGTTGAGGTGACCGGTGGCATAATCGACCCCACTTTTAAGGTTTAGCCTCAGTTATATATAGTGTAATGCGTCAGCGGGTAGTGTTGGTTTTAGATTTGGTGTGGTTGACTGGTGTGCTTGGCTAGTATTATACTGTGCAGTAGGTTTATGGTGATTTTAGCAGTAATGACATTGTTTGATATATGATATCATGTATACCAATACTGCTTGTTTTATGTGCCGAAATGTGGGCTCTGTCAACCTGAGGTACAGGAGACTAGTATGGGCTCAGTCACAGGCCTGGCCTTGGGATGTCGAGCCCACATTTCTCTCTTATCACGTTAATAAATAAACGTCATTCATTTGGCCTTTTTTCATCACTATATTGGACTCTGTGTTGTTGCTTGCATAAATGAGAGTATGCTGCACCGGCACGATGCGGCATACATGTTTTTGTGCGGGCAACAATGCAGACAAGTGATTATTGGCCCAATGGATTACTAATTATATGCTAATTCAGCTTAGCCGGGGGCGCAAAGGACCAATCAGCGCATAGTAGTAGCGCGTAGTTGTAACGCGCGCTGGGAGAAGTCGGCCACTTTCGTTCGAGAGAGCAGACTATTCGGTTGAGAGTCTTGCGTCCCTCCCATCCCACCCACTTCTGTAGAGTTTAGCCTTAATAACACATGTGCATCATTAGTGGAAGAGGGGTCATCAGCATATCTCAATGCTTTCCCCATATTCTTAGTTCAGGTGGACAATGTGTTCACAGGGTTTTGATGCGGAGACAGCTCGCTTCTCTTCCACTGATGATTTTAGAAATGTAGGACAGGCATAATCAACCCCACTTTTAAGGTTTAGCCTCAGTTATGTATAGTGTAATGCGTCAGCGGGTAGTGTTGGTTTTAGATTTGGTGTGGTTGACTGGTGTGCTTGGCTAGTATTATACTGTGCAGTAGGTCTATGGTGATTTTAGCAGTAATGACATTGTTTGATATATGATATCATGTATACCAATACTGCTTGTTTTATGTGCCGAAATGTGGGCTCTGTCAACCTGAGGTACAGGAGACTAGTATGGGCTCAGTCACAGGCCTGGCCTTGGGATGTCGAGCCCACATTTCTCTCTTATCACGTTAATAAATAAACGTCATTCATTTGGCCTTTTTTCATCACTATATTGGACTCTGTGTTGTTGCTTGCATAAACATTTTTAACATGTATACAAATATTATGTACTGAAATCATTTGTCGTTAGATGGGCGTGAAAAATAGTACTTTGGCCCACATGCTCTCAGGGGAGTTGATGCAGAATGTGTCAAGTTAAACATAACTCAGTACAGTAGAAGACTCATAGAGTGTTGGGAACAATAGTATGTTGTTGAAAAATCTAAAAATGCCATGAACTGGTCTTTTTTAGCTTAATAAAATTTAATATCCCTTTATAGAGCAAAACCAAGTGCAGATATTAAAAGAAATAATTATCTAAGTTAGTTTCACTTTCATAAGTATAATCCATTGTCCAAAAATATTGGCTCCTGACCTATACACAGAAATTTTTTGGGCATGGACAATAACTCCTACAAGGACTGATTGTTCAAGCAGCTTAGGAACGACCATGATAGCTGCTCTTACTTTACATTATTGCGGTCTGTACCCACCAGTTTACGTGGTGGTGTGTTTTCTTGTCGCACCAGTAACATTGCATCCAGCATTCGTTCCAGTTCCCCCTGAGACAGTCGTCCATCGTGGTCCGTATCAAACACCTTGAAGCAGACTGAAAGAAATAATCCAGGCATGCCACAGTTTCTTCGCTGAAATCCATATTTTTGATTTTAAATTCTGAAATAACCCTTCAGACAAATATCCATGAAATACACTATGATTCCCCAAAGTGATCATACACCTTCAGCGGGTTATGTTTGCAAATGGCACTAACTCAAAACCTTTCAAGATAAAGTCATACATGAAATACTCCTAGCGTGTAGCAAATGGACTAAACTCTAAATTGACATACACCACACAATTATCTAGTAGAGGACGACACATATGAGTCGATATAGTCCACTTTATCTGTGAACAGTTGGGGATGACAACAGATTGGCTGGTTGTTGGCAGCTGGAGTCTAAATGGTGAATCCATATTAATCTGTGTGAAGTTTTTAATCCTTGTTTGATCAAGTGTTCGTTTAACTGCAAAGGTCTTTGATGTTCGGCACGGTCGCATGTTCCCACATTCAAGACAACCAATTCAGCAAACTGCGTGTTAATAGTTGATGTTCCCACATTGAAGAAAATCAGTTCAGCAAACTGCATGTAGTATTTGATGTTCCCACATTTAAGACAAGCAGTTCATATTCAGCGCAGTCATGATGTTCTCACATTCAAGACAACCAATTCAGCAAACTGTGTGTTAATAATTACCCTGGCTGATTCCAAGTACTGTAATATACAACTTTAGTTTCATACAGAAACAAGGACTAGAAAACACACATAGTGTAACTGATGTAAAAATAGAATTGTAAGAGACGTTTCAAAGTCACACTCACACTTCTGTCGTTCGGTTTGAGGCCCCCTACAACATGCAGAAATGCCACACGCCATTTCCTTGAAGTCAATGTGGTTGTCGCAGTTTTCGTCGAAGGCTTCGAACAATCCTGCAACAAAGAACAATGAAAAACAGCCTCTCACGGATCACATGACAAAGTTATGGTATTTCACCAGGTGTGAATTTCAAGATAACTTCCCATCCTACATATGACCACTCCCATATTTTCATTCTGCGGTGATTAGCATATTTATGGATACTAATTTAGCAACATAATAAACTGACGATTTAGTTTCTAAACATAGTAACGAGTTGTGAAATTGTTTAAGCCTCACACTACTGGAATAGACCTTTTTTTTTCTTCAAATTTTCATAAAAAAATCCCTTTTTGCTGGAGTTCCCTTTGAATGTCAGCTATCACTACAGTATAACTAGAGGTTCATCAGAAAGGATGGTTCAAAATTAATAATCATGAATTTTTACTATTTTCACAGTCAGTTTATGTTATATTTTTGATAAAAAAAAAACAGGAAAGCAGCATGAATCGAGACGAGGGCCGGTACCGACTTTCACATATCTATGATGATGAAGAGCCACCGATGTCATGCCTGGGGGGACATACATCCGAGTGTTACATCTGCACAGAATGACTACTGTGTCGTCATCTAGCAGTAGCCATCTGAGAGCAACTGCTAAGAGCAGTCGAAACGAAACGTCACAGAATTTACTGACAAAAAAAATATTACTAACACCACCACAGTATTTAGGTTAAACTTTGGTAGCAGATTAACATATATTTAACATTTGCGTAGTTACGTAAGCTTACAACTGACCTCGACATACACTCGCCGGGACTGGGGGTGATACGATTGGACGAAACGTATCAAGATCAAAGCGCCCACTGGTGGACTGTGCCTTCAACACCCAGTAGCGTTTTTCCAGTTCCATTATGTCCGTCTCCTCCACTGCGGGTAAAAACACTATGCAGTTCAACAGAGTATACTAATTTGATTCTTTCTGGGTATTTATATAAAAAATACATAAGGTACAACAAATTTAAGCAGACATTCGGTTCATAAATTTGTGTTAACCTACCAGCTTGCTATCATCTCTTAGGGGGTAGCAGGGGAGGAGCAATCTGAGAACATATACTAAACTTTATGAAAAGGGTTTCATGGAGGTGGGGCTTAACAGACGTTAATAGTCATTTTACAGCATCACACATGAAAGAATTTTTTTTAAGAAACAATTTATTTTTTAATCACAGATTATAAGAGTGTTGCCTTCATGCACATGAAGGCATTTTTGTTATGACTGAGGTGCCACCTGGTGCAAATCTACCAAACCATCAGGTGTTCGTTCAGCAGAAGGTTGCACATGACCAGAATGCATGACTCAAGACACACAACCAATGGCGACACCGTGATCATTCAATTTTTTTAATTCCAGACAAATGCCAGATCGATTATTTGAGCGATGCTAAACAGATAATCGTCACTGCAGACAGAGGACATCATTGGACATTACAGGACGTCCTCCATTTTGGCTGAATCAGCGTTGATAATTCAAACTCGCTTGTTCTGCCAATGCCGCAACACTGAGCACATAGGAATTGATCAACAAAACCTGCTTACCAGTGACAGAAACATGATGGTGATGCCATCTTATGAATAAAAGTATAATGAACAGTGACATAGAAAGAATTCACAAAGTCTGTATTTTTAAAGCATACGTTCACTACCAAAAATCTGTTTTTGTGCATGGTTTTGTTTCTCTAAAGGGGACATGCATCTATTAGTAAGTGCGCCAGTAATGAGAACTGATTTATATCATGTTATATAATAAAAAAGATGATTATTATAATGTCATCTCACTTACAATGCGTCACTCCGGCTAATGTTTGGTGAAAAGTCGGTGTCTCAAGATCATTTGACAACGATACACTATGTTTCTCCGTGAGCAGCCATTTTGAGACAGACGTCGCATCAGGATGAGCGAGAATCCATGTGCGAAATGACTCGTAGGACACACTGTCCGTCTGAATGGTACAAACATTGCTATCACACAACATGTAAATTAACGGCAAGAGGAAATATATATGGAAGACATTCTTCTTGGCTCCAAGATAACAATTTTAAAAAGATTAAAATTAAGACCGAAACGTTGCGTGTTTCAACTACAGCTCCAATGTAAGCTTAATTGTTGCTATTAAAAAGAGGAAATATAATTTCTTTTTAACTTTAGTATGTGTATATACATATCAAAAATACAAACCATTATTGCTACATATATACTGTAGGTCTAAAAAAGTATAAACATCGCCATCACAGAACATGTAGATTACTGGCAGAAAATAAAATTTGTTTTTAACTTTAATAAGCATACAAACTGTTTCTGCTACATATCTACAGTCAGTCTGAAAGGTGTAAACATCGCAGCGCTATCAAAGAACGTAGAATAATGGCATGTTACAAGTTACAAAAGAAGAAATGTAACTGGTTGGTATTTAATTGTTTAAAAGATTTGTCACAAATATCAGTATCAAACACTTCCCATCTGTCACTCTTGCAGATGAATAGCATTTGGTAAAGTCCGGCTTTAAAAACATCGGCACCACACATTTGGAACAACATACTATAATCAACAGTACATGTGTCAAGTGGAAAAACACAGAAATTGAACAATCCTGAATATTCTTTACTATGGAAATCATTTTTGAATATCCCATGGTAGTTTTAAGTGGTACTGGTTCAGAGGGCTACTTTATTTCAACAACTACCTGTTTACTACAGTACATCAGTCCTTAAGGCAGAATCCAGTGCCCCTCAATGACACATCATTAATCTGGCCAATGCCATGGCATGCAGCCTGTGTAGTGTCTACTAGGGTTGTAGTCTCTTAAGGACACTGTCTTTTAGCAACCAGTCCAATGTGTGATAAACACCCTACACTATATAACATCTTCCCTTAGAATGATTCAATCAAATACAGATTTCTTGTATATAGTGGCACAACCACATGAGATGTCTATGCAAAATCTGAGAAAAAATTACTGAAGAGTTTTTGAAAAAATAGGCAAAATGTGAAAATTTACCAGTTTGGGTGCTCGGGGGGTGGGGATAGAATGATTCTATCAAATACAGATTTCTCATGCATAGTGGCAGTACCATAAGATATATCTTTGCACAATTAGAGAAAAAGTTGCTGAACGGTTTCTGAGATATGGCAGCTAACGGCGGGCGGCACACGTAGAATGATGGTATAAGTCCGTTGGTCCAAAGGACTAAAAAGAGCAAGTGTAACGCTTATAATTACTTGCCCTGTTACACATAAAAACATCTATAATTTTGTATAACACAGTACAAATCTACGCATGTGACATCACCTAGAATACATAAGACATGATTGTCATATCTAATTCGTGATAGGCCGTTCGTAAAAAAGAATATAAAGGCTAGTAATACATAAGTGGTCGTAACATTGAGGTTACCATACCTCCCTGAAGAGATCAGACAGGGACTGTGGCACCTGGCCATCAGTGGCAAGAATAAATGCATCCATTTCATGCTTCTCGATGCTGCTCAGGTTTTCATTCGCATACAAGCCAAACAGGACTGAAAAACATTGACATCAGTAAACAGGCAAGATCCTGCAATGTCATCATTATAGGTATTATAGTCACCACGCCATATTGTGAGCTAAGAAAGAACAGTTCCTGTTGAAGACTGTCGATAGTAGTCAAAATTAGTTTCAAATTTATAGTTGTGTTATAAGAAACTAATATTTTAAGTCACCACTCAAACAGAAAAAAAGATTACATCATTCAGCAAGCACAGAGTATCCGTTTGATGGTGTTCCTGCATTTTCTAATTTACATTTATATAATTTCTACTGGCGAATACACTACAGAAATAAAGATTAGAACATGACATGTAAATACTACTGACATGTACGACTGATTTGATAAACTTCCTGCTAATACTATCACCACCTGAGAGGATGATCCGGGTAGCGGAACTGACAAGGTCACTTTAGTAAATGACAACAAATCTGCGTCAACTCACACTTGATTTTCTCGTCCCGTCGATAATTAGTCAACATAACGAGACCACATAACAAGTCTTTGAAGCTGATTCCCTTTGCAGACCCACCAAATGTAGTAAACATCCGCTGTAAACACACATTAATTCACAATTCTACACATGTAATAAGAATGACAAGGTTAAGGTGCAAAACAACTCTGATTTGACTAGCCAGCGCAGAAATCCAGATTTAAAATACATTAGAACCTGTCTCGGACAACCACGTCTTCAGCCAAGAAAGTGGTCACTCAAGAGAGGTGGTTAACCATGGTAGGTCTATTAATATTGGATGATGGCCAAGGGGAACTAAGTAAATGATCGTCCAAGAAAGGTTCTACTGTGAATTACTTAGTATCTATGTACAATGCAGAAACTGTATTAAAACTGGAAATCATATATATGAGTGCAAAAACTGAAGTTCTACGCATTTATTCGCAAAGATATTTTTACGAAAAGTGTGCAATTTTAACACAAATACCTCTTGAGTATATATCAATAGTATCGCACTATATTGATGAAATATCTATATAACCTTTTTATTTTAGAATTTTGATTGTTTAATACCAAACAAAATGTGATCGCATCTTTCTGACCTTTTAATATAAATATGCTGCACAATTTCATCCATATGTATATACATACATCTATAAATATGGCACCATTTCATCCATATGTATATACATACATCTATAAATACGGCACCATTTCATCCATATGTATATACATACATCTATAAATTCGGCAATGTTATAAACATACCAGCAATTGTTAATGATATACCTACATGTTAATGATATACCTACATACAAAAATTACAATCTTGAACAGTGTTTTTATCAAGTCACATAATAATATACAGAGTCACTGGTATCATGGCAGAGGATTTTATATGCAGGCTTCTTTATTTTTATTACAATTTAGGAAACATCAACTGATAAAGTCACAAATAACAGTCAACAATATACAAGATCTGCTATGCCCATAGAATCATTTGCTTTTGATTTCCTAGTCTACAATGCCAACAAGTCCACAAACTATCCCACATGGCTATGAATCAGTAGACTGATCTCTATTCCTGGTGAGGCAGTAGACAGAATACATCAGGCCCTTAACCAGAAACCCCTTGTCCTATTATTGGAATGTTTTTTTTAAATCGCAATAGGTTTTCTTTTTCAAATAATGGGTCTTTTGGTCTTTGGATTACAGAATTTCTTTCAGACACTGTGACCTTGTGTTGGACCATAATGTGGTTTCATTTCCCAAATAACAAGGTCAAAACACTGTTTGCGTTGTCATCAAACAGGCCTTGTACATACTACCCTGTAGGTGTGAAAGCGAGTATAGTTCCAGTATTTTGATGTGGGGTGCAGTTGGAAAATTTTGTTGGGAGAGCCCTAGGGGGTGCTGTTGGAGGTTTTTGGAGAGTTGGAGGTTTTTGGAGAGTTGGAGGTTTTCGGATAGTTGAAGGTTTTCGAAGAGTTGGAGGTTTTCAGAGAGCCTCAGCCCCCTAAATATCCATCACATTCCAACGCCAATGACCAATGCACCTGTAGCAGGGATTTTTATGAGCTTAACTGGTAAATAACAAATGAGAACAGGTAAAATGGAAAATCAATATTCTGGCTAAGGGCCTGGACAACAGGACTATGTAATAATAATAATAAGTAAAGTTGTAGAATTAATCTAAATAAAAGTCCATTCAGAGGTGCTAAGATGTATTAATGCATGCATGCTAAAACTAACTGGTTAAATAAGTTATATTAAATTGCTGAAACCGTGGTGTAAATGCATAGGCAAATAAGATAGTTGGTAAATTAATTAAAATATGACATAATATGAGCATAGTAAGACATAAATAAGTTAGTTAAATAATAATAAGTTACTTTAAAACACTGTTCGAGTTACCACCCTTGGCTATATTGTGTACATGTAAGCGGTGTACCTCAGCGAGTCTCGGGGGTACACCATCTCCAAGAACCTCCTTGATGAAGACATTGTGGGTCATGTATCCGCTTAGGGTGGACGACCTCTTAAACACATCCTTCAGTCGCTTCAGTTCAGCCTCGGACACTGGGAAACACAGTCAGAGTTCAAACACAAAGTTCAGCCTCAGACGCTGTGGTAATACAGTCACAGTTCAAACAGAAAGTTCAGCCTCAGACGCTGTGGTAATACAGTCACAGTTCAAACAGAAAGTTCAGCCTCAGACGCTGTGGTAATACAGTCACAGTTCAAACACAAAGTTCAGCCTCAGACGCTGTGGTAATACAGTCAGAGTTCAAACACAAAGTTCAGCCTCAGACGCTGTGGTAATACAGTCACAGTTCAAACACAAAGTTCAGCCTCAGACGCTGTGGTAATACAGTCACAGTTCAAACAGAAAGTTCAGCCTCAGACGCTGTGGTAATACAGTCACAGTTCAAACAGAAAGTTCAGCCTCAGACGCTGTGGTAATACAGTCACAGTTCAAACAGAAAGTTCAGCCTCAGACGCTGTGGTAATACAGTCACAGTTCAAACAGAAAGTTCAGCCTCAGACGCTGTGGTAATACAGTCACAGTTCAAACAGAAAGTTCAGCCTCAGACGCTGTGGTAATACAGTCAGAGTTCAAACACAAAGTTCAGCCTCAGACGCTGTGGTAATACAGTCACAGTTCAAACAGAAAGTTCAGCCTCAGACGCTGTGGTAATACAGTCACAGTTCAAACAGAAAGTTCAGCCTCAGACGCTGTGGTAATACAGTCACAGTTCAAACACAAAGTTCAGCCTCAGACGCTGTGGTAATACAGTCACAGTTCAAACAGAAAGATTATTATACAACCTTTCGTATAAATCATGAATGACTGAGTGAAACACAGTTCACACACGTCATCACACACGGAAACTAATTACATGTAAGAGGTAAAGAATTATAGTGACTGGTTTTGGACTTAGTAAGATATATATATATTATTGTAGTGGGGTGGTCACATGTTTCGGTGACCGGTGGCGTAATGGCCCCACTTATAGGTTTAGGCTAAATCTTGATACAATGTAAGTCTTCAGCAGGTAGTTGGGATTATAGTTAGGTGAATGAATGGTGTGCTTGGTTAGTACGGTACGGTGCCTAAGGTCTACTGTGATTACAGTAGTAATGATGTTGTATATATCTATAACAATACTGCTAATGTTGTATATGCCGAAATGTGGGCTCTGTCAACCTGAGGGACAGGAGACTAGTATGGGCTCAGTCACAGGCCTGGCCTTGGGATGTAGAGCCCACATTTCTCTCTCTAACTTAATCTCTTAATAAACGTCATTCATTTGGCCTTCTTTCATCACTATTCATGACTTGTGTTGGTGCTTGCATAAATGGGAATATGCGGCCACGGCACCGTGCTGCATATGGGTTTTTGTGCTGGCAACAACGCAAGACAAGTGATGATTGGCCTAATGTCTGATGCTAATTATTATGCTAATTACCTCGTTGTCTCTGGCGCAAGGAGCCAATCACCGCGCGGTAGTGGCGCGCAGTCACAGATTACAACGAGCTCTTGGTCACTTCGTTTTGTGAAAGCAGACGGAGTGGTCGCTTCAACAAATTTTGGCCCTCCCATCCCTCCCAAATTTTTGATAGCGTTAGGGACTACCATGTACATCATTGGTGGAAGAGGGGTTGATAGCATATCTCAAAGCTTTCCCCGTTTTCTTAGTGCAGGTGGACAATGTGTTCACGGGGTTTTAACGCAGAGACAGCTCGCTTCTCTTCCACCGGTGATTTTAGTAAGTGGGGCGTAATGGCCCCACTTATAGGTTTAGGCTAAATCTTGATACAATGTAAGTCTTCAGCAGGTAGTTGGGATTATAGTTAGGTGAATGAATGGTGTGCTTGGTTAGTACGGTACGGTGCCTAAGGTCTACTGTGATTACAGTAGTAATGATGTTGTATATATCTATAACAATACTGCTAATGTTGTATATGCCAAAATGTGGGCTCTGTCAACCTGAGGGACAGGAGACTAGTATGGGCTCAGTCACAGGCCTGGCCTTGGGATGTAGAGCCCACATTTCTCTCTCTAACTTAATCTCTTAATAAACGTCATTCATTTGGCCTTCTTTCATCACTATTCATGACTTGTGTTGGTGCTTGCATAAATATATATATATCAGCGTTCGAAATAGCACTTGTCCATTTGTCCGGGACAAGTGATTTTTGGCCCGGACAACTAAAATGACTCTACATGGTTATCCGGTGGACAAGTGAAAATTTATTGTAAATAGTGACGCATGCAACATTGCAACATTTTTATTTGAGGAAATTCAAGTGTCGGCGTCTTGTCGTTCCGCCGCCAGTGTGTTGTTCGTCAGTGTTCGACCGAGTTTAGTGCCTGCATTAACAGGGTCATGCGCCAAGTGCACCGACCTGGTTCTGTCATACGCGTAGAACAGACTCCGCATCAGCCATCGTTGATCGAGGCTGTATTTCACACAATCGTAAATCGTTCAGTTTGGCCGACGTACAACTTGCTTCCACTCACGGATCATATTTGGTGAACTTTGGAAATAGTAGACTTTGTATCGATACCTGTTATTTGAATAAGTATATAAAAAGTTTTACCCATTATTATGCCTAATCCACGCGGGCTCGGCAGTCTTCCAAGACCAAGTCATTGAACTGTCGTTACGATGTTAGCCGATCCAGATCGGTGACAATTTTCAAAACTTGTTACTGGCTCTCCGGTAAATCTATAGTGCTGGCGCCAACCGCCGTCGACATGTCGGCTTCCGCCAACTACGGCAGTCTGTGCGCGGCAGCAACGTTACGACGTAACTAAATCTATAAATTATATTCCGCCTGGTAAATGTAATTCGGGCACCGTTAAAACTGTTTTATCATCATTGAAATGGTAATATAACATTTAGGAAAATTATGCGTTTGTTTGCTGATGATCAATTGAATGTTATCTTCGTTTGTAAAATACAGAACTATGTTAATATTGAAGTTCATAGAGGTTGAAAAAAATATTCTCATATTAGGTCTATATATTTTATTATGATTTTTTGACAACATCTTCTGGCTTTGCATTGGTCGTGTTCCTGGTTGAGTGACGTCTTCAATGACAAACTGATGCAACAATTTTATAGCAGTGTTATGTTATATATATACTCTCTATGTTGTATGTGCCGAAATGTGGGCTCTGTCATCCAGAGGTACAGGAGACTAGTATGGGCTCAGTCACAGGCCTGGCCTTGGGATGTAGAGCCCACATTTCTCTCTCTTTAACTTAATCTCTTTAATAAACGTCATTCATTTGGCCTTATTTCATCACTATTCATGACTTGTGCTTGCATAAATATATATATATATAATATAATATATATATATATACATATATATTTATATATATATACACACACCATATTAAACATAAACCGTTTTTGCAACATTATAAAACGAAAATAACAAGGAAAACAATTGTCTAATTCTTATTATCGTAATAATTATTTGTTATTAATAAAAGGTATATCAGCATCACTAAAATATTGGTATACATCATGTAACGTGTCTACTTTTAATATTCGTGATGAAGAATAATCGACCGGAAAATAGTTGCAAATATAATTTTGCAATTTAAAAAAATGCAGATAAAATCAAACTGTGTCGTCAATCACAAGTCACTCAGATGTACGTGCAACGAAACAGCAGGAACATTGTGTAGTTGTCATAAAAATAAGACAGACTCTTTACGTTTTTTCCGAAGCTTCGATTCCCCTTGACAACCACTCGGACAAGTTAAAATTTTGGCGGACAAGTAGATTTCAAAACTTACTTGTCCGGTGGACAAGTAAACATTCTGGCTTATTTCTATCGCTGTATATATAATTATGTATATATATATATACATATATATGTTTATCACATATTATTTTGTGTAATACTTTTAATAAGTGTCCATTGTAGACAGGATTTTTTCTCCAATAGACACTAGTTTCTGTTTGAAATACATTGTAAATTACTTTTCTTGTAGCATACATATTGATGTTAAATACATTCTCAAGATTTATTTGTTTACTCACAATCGTTATCATATCACAATGTGCCCAAGAAATGTACCCTATTTTCTATAGATATTTCCCTTGACGGTGAAGTCACTGGGGCATGGGTAACATTTAACACGACAAATCATGGAAGGAAAATATTTACTAGAAATGAAATCACAGATGCCGTTCTAAATAACATGCCCAGACTGGAACTCTACCACAAGACATCCGTATTTCCTACACTCTAGATGTGGTATGTTCATCAAGTTCCTGTAAATGTACAAAAAAAAATAGAACTCTGGTAAATATGTTTGCAGTCAGACACTTGAGGCAGTATCAGAAGGATTGATGGTACTTAAGTCCTCTTTAATGACGTCTGTTGAAGACACTAGATCCTAGAAGCCGAAAGGTGACTTGGTTAAATTGTTTTGTTCGAGACTTTGTTCAGATCACGCACAAAATCATGAATGAATGTATACCAAGAACTACAAACCAGATTTGGGTTTGATTCCATGTTTTATGTTTACGTGTGATTCTGACTCCTGTATAATCCAATATTTTACCATTTTTAATCTGTGCCATTGAGCCTATTATAGATGTGCACATTTTCACTGTGATAATGCACCAACAAAACAAAAAATCAATGGCAATTGAAAAATAGTGAATCTAGTAAGTCATTTTGACTTCACAGCTTTCACATCGACCAATTCCAGAATAATTTATTCTGCAATGCCTCATTACTCTGATTAGTCATTACTTCAAATCCCACAACTAAACGGGCCTAGGTCTGAGCTATTTTAGTACCCAAAGTATTTCCAATATCAGTGTTTTCCCTGGTATATGACAAGCGAGACGAACCGCCTCGCCGTTTTTTCTATGCCGCCTCGCACAAAATATGCCGAAATTGCCACCTTGTAGCTATTCTGTGCACCCATTTTTTTTTGGCAGCGCAAAATTATACCACAAAGTCACTTATATTCCTGCAAAATCGCAGATTTGTAGCAACATCGTTTAGTCGTCTTAACGTCGCTCTGAGCCGGTTAGGATTTACCTCTTGGAATTAACTCTATTGGACAACGTGAATAACATCACTTGTCAGTTGTCCAATCATGGAATATTCCTGCGGGATCCCTGGTGTCTCCAATGGTGACACCTTGTTGAATTTCAACATACTATAAATCTAGACATTCACATAACATTGCACCCAAACGGTAACTGCATTTGGGAGACATTTGGAACCCGGAGAAGAAAAAAATACAATGAAAACGGTAGCAGAACTAAGATGTCTCTTGTGCTCAATTTTACTATTATAGTATGCGCCCACAATAAATCAGAATGCTGGTGTAGATGATGTCGAATTACTGGTTTATGGCGGTGTTGGGAGTAAAAACCGTGCAGGCTAATGACACTGACTGCGTCACTCGTCTGCACTTGTGTCGTATCCGCACCCATTTGAAGCCCAAATAGCGACTCGGTCTGTGTCATTGCGGCCATGCGTTACTGCATCGCACGCATAAAATGAACGATATAGCAGCGTACATGTTGATATAATCCGGGGCGCTATTTATGCCTCAGACAAAAGGGCGCTAAGATGCAATATTCTTAAACGTAAATATGCCTAGGATAATGTTGAATGATGAAACTAACTCACTGAGGTATCAAAGTCAGGCAAAACTAAAGTATACTCGAGTTCAACTATTAGTTGAACTAATGTTCTATGCAGTTTTTAGCAAAATATGGAATGTGCTTCATAAGATATCTTTGTGCTAAATAAATAATACAAGATATCTTTGTGCTAAATAAATAATACATATTCTGACAAAGTTGATCTGAGTGAAGTACTACCATAAACCACCAAAGTTCATATCTCATAAAAGACGCTTATTGCCCAAAACCGTGTATACTGACGGATTATCAATACATTGGGCTAGGCAATGATGTATAAATGTTTTCACAGATTGTGGATATGCTAAACAACTTTTATGGCATTCCAGAAATGTCTGTTTAATTAATTGCATAGCATGTTAGCAACAAATAAAGTGTAATCTTTGGAACAGAAACCACCAATGTAATCTAACGCTGGCCCAGCGCCTTTTTTGAGGATGTCGGGCCAGTCCAGGCCACCAATTTTTTTATTTTATGGGCCCGCGAGGCCACTGGTTTCATTTCAATTGACCATTATTGTGTTTCCGGTAACCCGACCCTACCTAGAAAAATAGGACAACCCTAAAGTCTACCCTTTTTATTTTTTATTTAAATAAATGTTTGTTCTGTGACATTTTTCTTATAACTAATTAAATAATGGCAAAATCAGTCATGCATATAGGATGACGTGTATGCACTGCCAAACTAATTTGTATCCGCCTGCATGATTGGAGAATCACGGGGGTAATTAATTATTCATCCAGTAAGTGGTCTTGTTACATGTTGGCTTTGGATGGCAGGTAATCTCAACTGTCTGCAAGATAAAACACTAGTGCATATAATATTCCATAATGGAAAGGCATCAAGGAAAGTTATTATACTGTCAAACATTTGATAGCATTGCTAAAGACCATGGCTGCAGGGGTGGATCTTGTAATACAGCTGTGCCTTGGGCGGAACGAGAGCAAGGACTCTGGACAGCGTTCACATTGTCACACACCAAAGCGTTGTTTACATCAGCATCGGTCATTGCCAGTCATAATAATAAAGAGATGCATATGCAGGGTGCACGATGGCTTTAGCTGATGGTAGCCCATCGGACTAGCCGACTCAGAAACAACTAGTCCTGATATTGTTTTATTAGTCCTTAACATTATATGTGCCAGGTACCACCGTACTGTTGTATCATATATATATATATATATATATATGTGACAGTTATGGCACATAGTAAAAGTGGCTTTATTTCATAAAGAAAACAATCCGTTTCTCAACTAAATGTGTCATTAATAGAAACAAATACATGTGATTTTGTAGATCCAGTTGCAAAGTAATCAGAAAAAATAACTTTAGTTTAATCAGGAACAGTAAACGGCAGTCGTGGACAAGGTAATGCCAGCAGTTGGCAACAAAGGACCTGACATTGTCTGACTAATGCTAGGTAGTTGACTAACGCTGACTTGGGTTGCCAATCGGCGCAAAAAGCAGTCGGCGCTAAACGCCAATTAGGTCCGACTTCTGCCTGAAAACGAATTAAACTTGTTACATAGTAAGTCGGAGCTTCGCCATCAGCCTTCACGACGATATGGCTTGAGCATTTAGCATATCCTCCAGCAAAGAAACGCATAGCGTCGAGCTATGTTTTATATCAGTATGCAGAACGTTATATTTAGCACCCAACGAATTCCTCAAAAACGTTTTCCACCACTAGCGCCACCAGAGGTAGCATTTTTTCAAGACAAAATGGCGATTCCTGTCGAAAGCGGGAAACAAAGTCAGGTGGAAATTAGGTTTATTTGTGGTGCCTATTTTAAGAACAAGCAATAAAAAACGATGATGGTCAATGACAATAGGATACAAAATAATCTACCACTTTCTGAAACGTTGGTTACCCGCCAGGTCAATAAAAGGGAGAGAAAACATTAATGTCAAGGCCTGTAACATCATAATATTATGATATGATAATCGTTTAAAGGTGATGATGGAGGATATAGTCTTCAGATGATATCACCGTCACTGACTCTGTCAGTGGGATAACAAGGCCTAGGGTTAGGGCAAGAAAACATCACCACAACCAAGTACCAGTGGTCAAGTGGAAACCACACCTAAACTGAGTACCAGTGGTCAAGTGGAAACCACATCTCAACATGATGAAACAATCATGATTATGGACTTTTATCAATCATGGTTACTACATGTTTACATTACATATTGTTGTTTTAAATCTTCCCCTCTATATTCAAGAGTAAACGTTAAACATACCTCAGAATCCACCATTTTAAGCTAGTTTTGAAAAAATCTCCGGGAGGGCATGCCCCCTGGCCACACTTCGCGCTCGTGTACCCCACCCCTGCCACCCCGCCCATTATTTTACCCTGGGGAAACACTGCAATATAAATAGAAAGCAACAAAAGGCAGTGGCACCTGGCAGACACATGTACACAAACAACTGTAGAAGTGATCTTTATATAATAGTGATCAATGTAAGGGCCCAGCCCTATATGACTCTGCATGGCATGGTGGGTTTTTGAAAAAAAAGTTGTGGCTATACACTGGCTAAACCTGTTAAATTGGCCAAGTCCAGAAGAAGGAAATTCTTTAAAATGTTAACTGGTCTAAACTGTAGCAACTCCACACAAATTGCTTGGATCTTCAGGTTCCAAAGTAATGCTTTTTTGTCTTGTAAATACCTTTGATTTATTCATCAAAATTTACAGTATTTAAATTGATGTACGATATCGCTTACATGTTCAGCTGTTGTGTTTGCAAATGGTTAAATAAAAAATCTGTTTTCAGAATTTGAATCTGTTCATATTCCAAATATTGTATGTTTTGAAAGTGAGGATGTTTTCTGCAGCTTCTGTTTTCATTGCTGAATGTGGAAACCGACAGGGCATTTCCACCGTGACTTACATTACAGTTTTGTCAATTTCAAAAACTACATTTTGGCATATGTGCTATAATAATGCATTTCAAAATTCCACCTTCTGTGAATAGGAACCTATTATATGATATCAAGAAATAATAATTTGATTACATGATATGGTTTTAATTGCATCTAATTATAGCGTGACTCGCATTACAGCAAAAGGAAAACACAAAAACCTACCTTTATTCATGTCAAATTTCTCCTCAAAGTATAAATAACAGAAACCAATGAATACCACTGAATGAATCACAAATAAATAGGGTTTAAAAAAACACAATTAGAAATTTTACCAACAATATACAAAAATATTAAATAATCACCATGACTTGTGTTACATAAAATCAGCTATCATTTACTAACTGATCAGGCACACTTTAGCTTGAGGGAAATGGATTTTTCTGTTTTTGTTGTGTTGTGAAGACAATGTAATGGAGAAAGGAGACAATAATAGTTTTTAAAAATATGCACTATTCCTTTCATGTTACCCATACAAAGTAATGCCAACTTGAACATAGTGGTTTAAATCAAGAAGTGTGTATTGTACAAGAATTGAAAAACACTTTCCCCATAAAAATTATGACCTTATAATTACCTTTGCAAGAACACTTGCAACCAAATATAATTATTCAGACTAACCTTCATGTATAGTACAGGGTCCAAACACAATGACAGACAAAAAATTCAAGGCTATTTTAAGGTTTCTCAAAACCAATGAAAGGACAATTCAAGGCTATTTAACCCAGAATAAACTGGCTTCAGAGCAATAACCACATTCTACAGCTGGTCAACAAAAGATGGAATGACATCAAAAAGCTAACACATAAAAGTCACAGGAAATAAAATCACATCAAAAAATCGCAAATTAAAATTTTTTGTATTTAAAGTATAAATGGAAATATTAAATGTATGCTCAAGTTTAAAATTACAGTTCTTTGTATTTATAATATGAGTGGAAATATTCAATAAATTCAGGTGAATATTTGTTTTAATAATCAAAACTACCTTCATTATAAAAAAATAAGTTCATAAGTTTGATAAAAAGACATTGATAAATCATACTTGTGCTGAAGTTCTTATTTTCCTAGCCAAAACTGTGACTTAATTTCCGTGACTTTTTTCCTGTGACTTTATTTCCGCCCACATAATTATATGTGACTGCCTCATGCATCTACATTCACTTAAATACAAAATAAGCATATAATTCAACCTGGGTTTCGGGCTGAGCTCAGCAGGAAATGCACTGGCTACCAGTACCAGTGAACAAAGGCCAGAGGCAGAGCCTAATCAAGGCTTTTCAAGGCTACAAGCCAGAATTCAAGGATATCAAGGCCTTGAATTGGGTGTGTGGTAATTCAAGGATATCAAGGCCTTGAATTGGACTTGGTATAATTCAAGGATGTCAAGGCCTTGAATTGGGCTTGGTGTAATTCAAGGATGTCAAGGCCTTGAATTGAGCTTGGTGTAATTCAAGGATGTCAAGGCCTTGAATTGAACTTGGTGTAATTCAAGGATGTCAAGGCCTTGAATTGGGCTTGGTGTAATTCAAGGATGTCAAGGCCTTGAATTGGGATTGGTGTAATTCAAGGATGTCAAGACCTTGAATTGAGCTTGGTGTCATACATTTGTGATTGATTACAGATTTAGACAACAAAGATGGCCACAGTGGTTTAGAGTGAATTACCATTTACAGTGATGGGTTCCTTCAGGTGGTGTTACCAATTTATTATTGGTATTCTTAAAAATTACCTATTAAACGTTACAAAAAAGTACCAGTAATTTGTAGGAGTTCCCTCTCACCACAAAAACGTTTTCGTTATAATGGTGATTAATCTGGGTACATATATATATGGCTCATCGAATTAATCTATTTCTGTAATTACTACCTGGCAACCTATAATTCAGTATTTTATTGTATAAAAGAATTGATTTAAACATATATATATATATATAAACACATTACATAAATTGCTGAAAAAATCTGTATGCACCAACTGGCATTCACCGAGTGCATTGTTATTAATTTAAACATAAGTTAAATCTTTTCTTCAATAAAATGAATGTTCTTCTCTATTGATTATAAATGTTGTCTTAGATACCATATTTTCTTGTTATGTATTACAGTATTAATTTCCAAGAGGTTTAGTTGTGTATACATGAATTGATGATGGATGATATCGGATCAACAATGACATGGGGTCAACATTTGTATTTGAAAGTATTTAAGTACATTTTTTTAAAGTATCTGTATTTGACACTAATGAAATGAAAGTATTTGTATTTAAATACTTCCATAAAGTATTTGAATTTTTAAATAATTTCAATACTATTATTTGGGCATGGTTATTAATAAATGATACGTTAAATTTTGTATTCACCTGTCTTGTTTAAGTTCTTGAGAGTCAAACATTTTACTGGCTCATTTGACAATTGACCACATTTTCCAGTCAGAAAGAAAGCCATTGTGTGGAAATCAGTGAGATCATTATGAGAGCATACCAGTGAAGTCAGGATCAATTTGTTAGTTGTCACCTGTGACCAAGATGGAATTAGAAACAACAGGACTTGCACTGGCATGCCTGTCTTGTGATCATGATTTTATCGCCCCTGTTAAAGAACCCTGCTAGCTGCTAAGGACTGCATGTGTGAACTGATAAGATATTTGCATTCTGTGGGTTGAGGGAAAGGTAGGGGATTCCCAAGGCAGATCATTACTTGCCTACATTGTTGCACTTTTACAGCATACCAGATATTGCCAGTCTATAAGGAATATCTCATGTAATTGCTATACATAACATCATGAAAGTATGTCTATAAACAAAGTAATTATCTCGTAATATAAGATCTGCTATTGCTTTTGGTGCAGGCTCTCGTGTAAAAAGTATTTGAAACATTTCCTAATGTATTTGTATTTAAATACTTTTGCATTACAAAGTATTTGTAATTGATATTGGACTCTACAGCCTACAATCACACCTGTTCGTGTTAACGAAGACTACATTGTTCTACCTATGTTGACCCACATTCGGTAGGACAGGCACAAATTGCTGCACCACAGCAAGGTAATAACGAAAGACAATAGACTCTCTGAGCCAGTGTATTGTTTATTGAAGCTACTTGGGATAGCCATACTACCGTGTGGGTGTCGAGCCGGCAAGAACCGTAGACACAAACGTACTTCAGTACACACTGCACCTGTTGTGCAATCGGCCTCACCGTCAAGTCAAGCGATGTCTGTGATTGTAACTGCCAGGATACATATCCCCAGAACAATATTGTGCAAATCACCTCGCCGTAGTGATCCGTGCAACTTAGTTCATGTTTCTACACATGCTAATGAGCCCAACAAAGAGCAATCTCTCAGTCGCTGTCCTTAATGCTCGTTCTGTCAGAAATAAAACGCAACCATCAATGAATTTGTGACCGACCACAACATTGACATCTTACCATAACGGAAACATGGCTGAAAAAGAACAGCAACAGACCATAATCGCCGAACTGATGCCGAAATGATATACGTTCATCAATGTTCCTCGTGCGGCTGGACGCGGTGGTGGTGTCGGCGTCATCCACAGAAACACATTGCCATGCAAGATGCTCCCTAAAACGAACTATGAGTCTTTCGAATTGATGCGTATCCAGTTCAGTGGAGCCACTTCTAAAACGGTCAACCTGTGCATGGTCTACCGCCCGCCATCATCGACTAGACTCCCAGACCGATGACCGAGTTCTACCTGGAACTAGAACACCTGTTCCGAGAGGTGTCAACACGTATAACACCAATGTGCATTGTTGGCTCCGTGTGCATGTCGGGATTGATGAAATCAATGCAACTGATCATGTTATAAATCTTTGCGTCCACCTTGATAGACACCTGGATTTGACTGTGCAAGTGTCACGCACTATCAGCACTTGCTCACTGCACCTGCGCAACATCGGGTTGATTCACCGTTACCTCAGTCAACCTACAGTGGAACGGGTAGTCAATGCCATGATTACATCCCGTCTGGACTACTGCAACTCTTTACTGTTAGGCACCTCAACCAATAACATTGGTCGATTGCAGCGACTCCAGAATGATGCAGCTCGCCTTATCACTTGTTGTGAAAATGCGACCCCCTATTCTTCGCAAACTGCACTGGCTACCTATTCAACAGTGCATTACATTCAAGATCGCTGTACTTATGTACAAGGCGCTGCAAGAAGACCTCTCGCCTGTCTACATGCAGAAACTTGTGCGTGTCTACATGCCAGACAGACATCTTCGGTCTGCTGATTCCCATGCTCTAGTTGTCCTGAGAACTCGCAGCAGAGCCGGTGACTGTACATTTGCTCATGCAGCGGCAGCAGTGTGGAACGGTTTGCCGTCAAGTGTTACCAGCAAAACATCACAGCAATCATTTAAATCCGTGTTGAAGACTCACCTGTTCACTGCAGCGTATATATAACTTGGACGATTACCAACACTGTTTTACCATAGCTGACTGATGTTTAACGTTTATTTATTATTTATTTACCTATTTATTTATCATATACATTTTAGCCTAATTTGTTGATGTTTACATTAATTTTAGTTTATTTATTAAAAGAATAATATTAATAATAATTTATTTTATTATATTTTAAACCACATTCTTTTTTCTACTTATACAATATTTATTGTCTTAATTATTATTATTATTAGTTCATTTTAATTATAATATAACAACCATGGTTTTTATTCAAATGCATTATTTTTAACATACATTTGTAAACTGTTGAAAAGCGCAATTTAGCATGATTGCGTTACACATGACTAGCATTACACATATTCAGTGCCCAATATCATTACCTGTGTAGACTAGATTTGGATGTTGTTAATACCATTTAGTTAGGTCCCTCCTATAGGAGATGCTATAGGGGTTTCTGTGTAAAATTAAAATTCCCTAATTTTGTGACTCACGTTACATCATTTTCACCCCCCGAGTCTAGAAGCCTTTCCCGAAAAAAAAGAATACTTGCAATTTTTGTTTTCAAAATACATAAGACTAAGGCCTCGAGAAATAGTATCAATTAATCAAACCCAGATTGAATTTTAAAAAAGGGCTGCAAGGGGCACCTAATTATTGATATGTTGGATGAGTGAATTTTTTAAATTCTGCACATAATGTTTGAACGGTGCATTTTCACATAATGGAGTGTTCAAACATTGACATTTTTTTCTCCAACAACTTTAAGTTATGTCCCACCATAAAAAATTATATTTAGAAATTGAATAAAAAATATTTTAAGAACATTTTCCCTGTTTTCATGGAAATGCCCGACAATCTTTTATTTAATTGGTTTAACTCATTAACCTGCTCAGTTACGGATTGAGGAACTGTCCACTGGATACAATATATTTAGGCTAGTAAAATAAATTATTACTGTGGAAACCTTTACTGGAATACTATTCCAATACAGGAAGACTCGTCAAAATTGTGAGAAGGCATAGGTCTCATGTCAAGCCTATGTATAATTTCTTATGGCTGGGTTTCTTGAACAACCTCTTGTGTTTGTTGGTTTTTCCCTGTTAGCAGTTTATTTAGCATACTAAAAACCCCTTAGCAGGTCCTGCGTAGAATTGTTTGCGAATGCCAATTGTTTACTCGTAATTACTATACAATACGTTGTTACATAAAATCACATTGGTCATTGCATCCTGTTCGTCGTTGATTTACGGGCAAGATAATTAAGATTCTCCTCTAATTCCAGTAGTCACCAGTACCGTCTTGCTAACAGCAGGGTAAGTAGCTGGCTACGTATCATATATGAGCCGATGCGCAAATGCATTTGAGATTTGGCATTAATTAATTAAGTGGGAAGGGCGGTGTGTACTCGTCGAGTTCAGCACCAACCAGGACAGTGACAGGGTAGACGAGCGACTATTTTCGACTAATTTTCAAACCGTGAATTACACCCACCGCTTTTCACAGCATCCTCGTACGTTATGAATGCCGGTCTAGATTCCTTTCCTCCCATTCTTGATTTATTCCCGTGGCCGGTTATTACGATAAAGCGTTGTTACAGTAAAACATCGTCAGGTAATTTTCTTTTCCGCGATCCATGTTTGGTCACATGACCCGTGAATCTTGTGTCATCGCCCATCGCCGGTAAGTGTCGCTCGCTACATTACCTCTCGTTATTGAGACTACGCGAGGGGGCGCCACTGTAGGTCGTTCGTGTGACGGGGTCAAACCACATTTTATTTTATTGAATGAATGAACTGTATTTCGGTTACAAGTACAAATTAGTGAACACATATATAATGGATTGTAAAAATAGAAAAAACAAATATTGTAACCATGGAGATCCTCTAGAAAACCTTAGGGGCTTATAGCGAGGACCACCAGAAATAATAATTTAACAATAGTTTCCTTGTTCCATAAAATTAAAGCATAAAAATAGGACAGTAAATGCTTATGGTTAATTTATAAGGTACGATATTTAAAAAATATATATATGAAGAATTAATGATATTTTGACAATAACAGATCTTTGAGTTTCTTCTTATTGATTGATGGATACAATTAGTTGTAAATTATGAGGTAGTGCATTCCAGTATATTAATTGGTCCTGAATAATTTGTTGTGAATTTCCTTGTTTGCTCTTATTTGTTGGATGTAATGTGGATTATGGTTTCTCAGCTTGTGTTTATCAGTTCGCAATAACATCGAGGACATATTATCTGGGAGTTGATTATGTGTTGCTTTATGCATAAAAATACCTAACTGATGTTTGTATATATCATCCAATTTTAATAGTTTTAACTTCGCGAACAGTGGATTTGAGTGTGCAATATGATTATCCGAATAGCTTTCTTCTGTAGTATTTTTAGTTTGCTTAGGTTTGTGCTATATGAATTTGCCCATAGTAGAGTACAATATTGTAAATGTGATGAAATTAATGCAGTGTAAATAGTTTTCCTAATGGAGATAAGAAGAAAGTGTTTTAGTTTGTTTAGCATTCCTACATTACGTGCTATTTTATTTGATATACTGTCAATATGAGTCTTTCAATTTAGCAATCTATAATTATTCCGAGAAATTTAGTGAATTGAACATCTTTTATTTTGTTACCATCTATTTTATTTCAGCTTTGTCAATACTGTATTTCTTCCCGTTAGTTGTGAATATAATAAAATTAGTATTTTTTGTGTTTAATGAAAGCTTACAGTTATGAAACCACATGGAGATTTTTTTAAATTGCACATTTACTTCTTCAATAAGTGTGTCAAAGCATGTATGCGCATGAAAAAGACTAGTGTCATCTGCAAAAAAGTATAGCGCCAGTCTATCGTCATATCCATATATGTAGATCTGTGGGATTGCGGCTCACGCGAGTCACGTTACTGGTCTCGCTCTCCGGCATGTTTACGCGCACTGTTTGATGCGTTAATAAATGTTCTTTGCTGTTCGTTGATATACTAGTTGTCTATACTGGCGTGGTGGCAGCGGTACTGTTCGCAGTGTACCCTAAGAAACGCCTCACAAGTGACACTCGTAACTATAGCCAAACAAAAGGCACAACGAGACAGAGTACGTAAGTTACACTGGCAAAGCTTTGAACCTTTATAAACCGGAGCGTCAGTCACTGTCATGGCACAGAGAGCACCGAAGCAGTGGTCACTCTCAAAGCATGAAACTCTGACGTCGTTTGAGAACTGGCGACAAAATATACAATACACACTATCGCTAGACGCCAATTTCGCGACATTTTTGCTTGACCAATCCGAATGGAAAAAGAAGACGAATTCCACCCCGTTGCGGGGTCTAAGCGATGATGACGAAAACGTCCCTGCGGCTAGTCGGCGTACGGCCACACAAAAGGTCACGCACCTTGACCTAATGCTTGGCCAAATCGCCAATTTCTGTCCCGTTATATCGAGGAATACAATCGTAAAGAACTCTGTTTCTATAAAATCAATCTGGCAAGCAATACGCTTACATTTCGGCTTCCAATCCTCGGGCGCACACTTCCTCGACTTCGCCAAAATCAAGCTGGAGGCGGACGAAAGTCATGAAGATCTCTTTCAGAGATTGATGGCTTTCGTCGAGGACAACCTGTTGGCCGTGGGAGGTGGCATATCTCATCACCTGGAGTTACCGTCGTCAAACGAGGACATATCCCCGTCGTTGGAGAACATGATCGTCCTCCAATGGCTCAAACTAATCCACCCTGAGCTACCCCGTCTAGTGAAACAACGATACGGGACAGAATTACGCAGCCGAACACTCGCAAGTCTGAAACCCGAGATATCGCAAGCATTAACTTCTCTCCTTGATGAGCTAACCGCTATCTCCGAAATAAAAGTCATGCGACAATCAACCACCAACCAACGGTCTGGCTCTTCTCAATCTCGTCGATATCAACGTAGTGCAAGCAACCCAACCACTCGGCGAGCCAAACAGTGTCCACTGTGCAAGCAAGCGGGTCGTGCCAGCTACGAGCACTACCTGAGCGAGTGCAGGTTCCTACCTGAGAACGACCGGTTGTACATATCCAAAGCGCGCAATATAATCGGAGTGGACTGCGACGACGGCTCGGATGATGAACAGTCAGCTGGAGACGGAGACTGCACTGGCGACGTGTCGACCGTGGCATGTCGTGTGAACACAAAACAGTCGCCATTTTTCAAGTCATTTTACCGACATCATCCATTACGACTCACACTAGACACCGGTGCGGAGACAAACATGATCAGAGAGGCAGTCGCTAAAAGCATCGGAGCTAAAATCGGCAAAAGCTCACAGCTAGCGAGGCAGGCTGATGGTGTTACTCCGCTGAACGTTATCGGAGAAACACACCTGACCTCGTCGCGCGACGGAACTGACCTCCAACTCGATGCGCTAGTTGTTGCAGATCTCGACGTGGACGTACTCGCGGGCACGCCGTTCATGTCTACCAATGACGTATCCGTTCGTCCTGCCAGACACGAGATCACAATCGGTGAAACCACTGTCATACAGTACGGTTTCCAAACGTCAGGTAACGAGCAATATCACACCGTACGCAGGGCTCACGCATACGTGCTGCACGCACCCTCGCCATCTACCACGGTTTGGCCGGGTGAGTTCGTAGAGCTCCAGTTGCCCACGGCCCAAGACGACCAGACTCTGGCAGTCGAGCCACGCAGCTCTCCACACAACGAAGGTTGGCCAAAGCCTGGAATCATTGAGGCCGTCGGCAACAAAATACGACTCGTCAACACGTTGCCCAGACCACTAAAGCTGTCTCGCCACGAACACTTTTGTCAGGTGCGTCACACTGTCGCGTCACCGACCTGTGACACCGAATCTGAACCCGCTGTGAAGACTCGTAACATTGCCCACACCACTGACCTCTTCTCCGAAGCTATAGAGTTGGACTGCGACAAACAACTACCCGAGAGCATGCGAGGACAGTTCCGCAGTCTACATCAACAACACGACTCCGTTTTCAACCCGAGCATCGTGGGCTATAATGGACATGCGGGGCCTTTCACGGCAGTCGTCAACATGGGTCCGGTCCTGCCTCCTCAGCGCAAAGGAAGATGTCCTCAATACGCGCGCGAAAAACTGACCGAACTGCAGGAGAAGTTCGACGAGCTGGAGGCGGTTGGCGTGTTCCAACGACCGGAAGATGCCGGAATATCCGTCGAGTACCTGAACCCATCGTTCCTCGTTCGCAAGCCGAATGGAGGATCGAGGCTAGTTACTGCCTTCTCAGACGTTGGGAGGTACAGTAAACCACAACCGTCACTCATGCCAGATGTTGACTCTACCCTCCGCCAGATCGCGTGCTGGAAATACATAGTGGTGTCTGATCTAACCAGTGCTTTCTATCAGATCCCCCTAGCGAAGGAGTCAATGAAATTCTGTGGAGTGGCAACACCATTCCGTGGAGTACGTGTCTACACCAGATGCGCTATGGGGATGCCCGGTTCTGAGACCGCACTTGAAGAACTGATGTGCAGAGTACTAGGCGACCTTCTGCAAGACGGAGTTGTGGCCAAACTGGCCGATGACTTGTACTGCGGAGGAAACTCACCCGAAGAACTACTAGACAACTGGGGTCGCGTTCTCGATGCCCTTGATCTATGCGATCTACGTCTGTCAGCGAAGAAGACACGCGTTTTCCCCACATCTACTACCATTCTGGGTTGGGTTTGGTCTCAAGGCACAATACGCGCCAGCCCCCATCGTATCACAACACTGTCGTCATGTGTACCACCACAAACCGTTCTCGGGCTGCGTTCCTTCGTTGGCGCTTTCAAAGTACTGGGACGTGTCATCCCGCAGAGTTCCAAGGTGCTCGCTCCTCTCGAATCACACATCGCGGGGAAGAAGTCTCAGGAGCCGATAAGCTGGTCCGAAAACCTCCACGAGGCGTTCTGTACAGCCCAGAAGGCCCTGTCAACTAACAGGTCAATCACCTTGCCAAGACCTGATGACCAATTGTGGATCGTCACCGACGTACTCTGTACGTATCACGCAATGGTCAAACCCTCCTTGCAGGATTCTTCAGTGCTAAACTCAAAAAGCACCAGGTGACTTGGCTACCATGTGAGATCGAAGCGCTCGGCATTGCAGCCGCAGTTAAGCACTTCAGCCCGTACATAATCCAGTCCAAGTCTAAGCCGTGCCTTCTCACGGACAGCAAGCCATGCGTCCAGGCAATCGACAAATTATGCCGCGGAGAATTCTCCTCCAGCCCACGCGTAACTTCGTTTTTGACGATCGTCTCGAGATATCAAGTCACTCTGCGCCATCTCTCGGGAGCCGCGAATGTGCCGTCCGACTTTGCCAGCCGAAACGCGCCGGAATGCATGGAGCCGCGTTGCCAGATATGCGCATTCATATCACGTATCGAAGAGTCCGTCGTCGGTAGCATCAGAGTCGAAGACATCGTATCCGGCTCTGCTCGCCTTCCATTCACGAGTAGGTCGGCCTGGTTATCAACACAAGCAGAATGCCCAGACTTGCGCCGCGTCCGTGCCCACTTGAAACAAGGCACTCGCCCATCAAAGAAACTAACCAACATCAAAGACGTTAAGCGATACCTAACTACCTCAACACTGGCTCGCGACGGCGTTGTTGTAGTCCGACAAGACGTGCCATTCGCACCATCCAGAGAACTAATTGTCGTACCTCGCCAGGTACTGGATGGTCTACTCACTGCGATACATCTGAAGTTGAGTCATCCATCCAAAAATCAACTAAAAGTCGTAGTGCGTCGCAGTTTCTTCGCGCTAGATTTGGACAGCACAATCGAGCGCGTAACCGACATGTGCCATGTGTGTGCATCGCTGAAAAAGGTCCCTACAACGCTCACTGAGCAGACCTCAACTGACGCACCCGACGCCGTTGGGATCTCGTTTGCAGCCGACGTGATCAAACGCAATCGTCAACTAATCTTCGTCGTACGCGAAACCGTGACTAGCTACACGTCTACGTGTGTTATAGAGAACGAACGTCACGACGCCTTGCGTGACAGTCTCGCCCGTCTTTGCATGGAACTTCGCCCCATTGACGGACCATCAGCTGTCGTTCGGGTGGATCCCGCACCCGGATTCATCGCTCTCGTAGATGACCCAACACTACAACGATTGGGCATCAGTATCGAAATCGGTCGAATCAAAAACGCCAACAAAAATCCGGTGGCAGAGAAGGCAGTGGCGGAAGTGGAGGACGAAATACTCCGACAAGAGCCAGGCGGCGGCACTGTGTCCCCACTACTGTTAGCAGTCGCTACCTCGCGGCTCAACTCGCGAATCCGCAGCCGAGGCCTTTCGGCACGAGAAATGTGGTTCCAGAGAGATCAGTTCACTAATGCGCAGCTACCTATCGCTGACCGCATTCTCATCACGGAACAACAACAGTCGCGGGAACGGAACCACCCTCACAGTGAACTCGCGAAAGCCCCCCGTGGTAGAGAAGCTTCTACACACACAATCCACGTTGGTGACTTGGTATACATAACATCCGATCGCAACAAGTCATCAGCGAGGGACAGATATTTAGTCACCTCCGTCGAAGACCGCTGGTGTTTCATTCGAAAATTCAGCGGCCACCAGCTTCGTGCATCATCATACAAGGTGAAACTCTCGGAGTGCTACTTAGTCCCCAATTCCAGACCAACTACCGTAGCCCCACCGCCCCATCACGACACTGGCAGTGATATCGAGTCCGATGAAGACGCCCCGGTGGTCTCGTTCGACGAGGCCCCTCAGACTCCGCTGACGATCGCTACTCCGCTGGAGGTACCCGTCCTACCAACTCCAACTGACGAAGTCGTAGCTAAAATCGACACACCGGCCGACACTCCACGACCTGTCCGCAGACGTGTCAAGCCCAAGTACTTACAAGACTATGTCACTTCATAAACAGCTTGTGTGTTAATTGTTGCATCATTACATTGTGTTTAATTGTTTATCACAAAATTAATAGTCAGTTGACTTACTATAATTTGCTTAGAATAGAAGAGGACTTAAAGGAAAGTGGTCGCGCCAGTCTATCGTCATATCCATATATGTAGATCTGTGGGATTGCGGCTCACGCGAGTCACGTTACTGGTCTCGCTCTCCGGCATGTTTACGCGCACTGTTTGATGCGTTAATAAATGTTCTTTGCTGTTCGTTGATATACTAGTTGTCTATACTGGCGTAGGATTTAAAACATCCGATACATATTCAATATCATTTATATATAGGATGAAAAGTAATGATCTAATATTGATCCTTGCGGAACTCCGCATGAGATTTCCTTATATTCTGATTCAGTCTTATTGTATGATACATACTGTTTTCTGTTCTTAAGATAGCTTTTAAACCAGTTGCAGGCAGTACCTCTTACACCATAGCATTGAAGTTGTTTTATTAATATATCTTTATCTATTGTGTCAAGAGCCTTAGAGAGGTCAAGGAATACACCTATGGTGTACTTTTTTATTATCAATGTTACTAGATATTTTATCAAGCAAATCAATTAGTGCCAAAAAATGTGTTTAAAAACTGTAAAGCCTATTGTACATTAAGCGTTCTAGTATTTTTTTGAAGCAAGGAAGGATAGAAATTGGTCTGTATTTTTGAATAGTTTAGGGTTTTCATTTTTATACAGTGGTATAACTTTCGTTATCTTAAGTTTGTTTGGAACAATGCCAGTCTGTATTGGTGTATTGAATATGTACAGAAGATGGTTTGCAATTTGTGGTATAATTTGTTGCACAACGTATGGATCTATATTATCATATCCACTTGACTTGTTTGAGTTTGATGATTTGACTATATTTATTATTTCATTACGGTTAGTGGGTCGACAGAAGAAACTTGCAGTGTTCTTTTTTACATATTGTGTGGGGTCGTTTCCTGTTTTCGTTAGCTTTGCATTCAGGCCAAGACCAATGTTAGTAAAGTAATTGTTGAACTGATTTACAATTTCTGTTTTGTTTGTACAGTGGGTAGGGGAAGTAGGGGCATGTCCGCACCTCTAGGTATGTCCGCACACCCTATTATTGACGCATCGCGTAACATCTGGTTATTGGAATCATGTCAAACAGTAGCGTTTAACCCCCAAATCGACCATTTGCATGTGCTATTTGATTACAGTTTCGTAAGTAAATAGTTATGAAATAAAACGGTTTTCGTAAAAACTGATATGTAATTTTACTCATATACTGTCATGTGTATTATATCAACAGTGAAGCGTGCATACGAATGTATTTCTATAATTCCAACCTGCATTTTAACGGTGTTGTAATAGTGGAAATACAACTTACTTTCATGAGCAGCATTTTCGAACAATTCGGAAATGTTCACGTGTTGGATGCTTGGGGCATGACCGCACACACCTGTGCGGACATACTCCACACGCTGTGCAGACATGCCCCATTTGTCGGCGGTTATGTAACCTACTTAATTAGATATACATTTAGATACTTCAATTGCTTAGTATTATTGGAAGCGTCGATATTATATACTACATGATAATTATTTATAATCACCGAACATAAATCATTCGCTGCTTCAATGTGCATTAAACTGTATCATGTTGGCCTCACATTTTGTCACATTGCATATCATTAGTACCATATTACATTTAAACAAATGAAGCTTAATTTATAAGTATGCATAGGCGTACATAACCACGATGGCAAATTATATTTAATCTATAACATAGTAGCCTATACAGGTTAAATAACACTGCAACTGATCTAGGCTAATAGCTGGCGTGATTGCTTCAGGTGCACAATGGTGAGACGTTATAGGAGGAAAACCAACAAACAGTCACGGAGCGATGAAAACATGCGACTGGCTATTGAGCTGTGGAACAAGGGGGGGGGTTGTGGGGGGCGTTGGATATCGCCAGATTGCGAAGCAATTCAATGTGCCCTGGTCAACGCTGCGATAGTGCATAAAGAATAAGAAAAAAATCATAACCGGCGCTAAAAAAAGGTTTTGCAGGGAGGTTTAGAACCATCTTCTCTGAGGAACAAGAAAGCGAATTGTGTCTATACATCCTCCGTATGGAAGAGGTCTTACTATAATCTCGGCAGGGATGACGTACGGCATGTCGCCTACCAGATGGCCGTGCGGAACAACATTCCGGACAACTTCAACAACCAAACTGAAATGGTAGGAAGTGACTGGCTCATGTCGTTTCGGTATCGGCACCCGGAATTATCGTTGCGAACGCCTGAAGCTACGTCGGCGGCACGAGCACGGGGCTTTAATAAGGCCAATGTAGATAGGTTCTATGCATTGTATGGCGAATTGATCGATGAACTCTTGTAACAGCAGTCATCTCCATGAACGCGGCAGGCAACAATGTGCCTCCCATGTTGATTTCCCGCGAGTGCGCAGAAAGCCAGAGCTGATAGACGGTGCACCCCCGGGGAGTATATTTGCATGCCACCCAAGTGGGTGGATGCAAACAGATCTGTTTACAGATTGGTTCCACCACTTCATCGATTTTTCTAAGCCAACCGAGAGCAACCCGGTACTACTTGTTCTTGACGGGCACGCGACGCACACCAAGAACATTGCGGTAATTGACTTAGCCAGGCAAAACAACGTGCACATCATCTGCCTCCCGCCACACTGCATTCACAGGCAACAGCCGTTGGACGTCGCATTTATGAAGTCTTTGAGCTCATATTACGACGAAGCGGTGAGGATATGGCTTCGTTCTCATCCAGGGAGAGTTATCACCATCCACCAGATGCGGCGGGGCATACCTCAAGGCAGCGACCGCAATTACAGCTGTCAATGGATTCAGAAAGACTGGTATTATTCCATACAACCCTGCCATTTTCAGTGATGCAGACTTTGCCGGATCGCATCCGACAGATATTGTTTGCGATACGAATGCGTCTGGCCGAAGAGAAACTAGTGGATTGGTTCTTCCTGTCTCAGATAGAGCGCCTAATCAGGGCTCAAGTGGTGGGCAAGGAGCGAGTGGAGTAACGACGGCGCCTGCAGCAGCAACATGTGGGCATCCTGTTGTTGGACACGTCAGTCCGTCAGACATATTGCCGATCCCTCATGTGGCGGGATTTCAAATGCGCGGCAAGAAAATATCAAGACAGTGCGGCAAAACAGTGATCCTGACGGCTAGTCCTTACAAAGCCATGCTCGAAGCCGGAGTAAAGAAACTTCCGGTGAAACCGCAACCAGCAGCGAAGAAATACTTAGTTACAGCGGTCAGTTCAAAAGATGTGAAGAAATCACATGTTGTAAGTGCGCAAGATTCGTCTTCTCCCAGTGACAGATGACGGTATGCTTGAATGTAACTCTGACTTGGAAGATTCGGAAAATGAACCGTTGGTTCATGCTGCCCGTCGATCAGCAATCAACAAGGGGGACTACATTCTTGTCAAGTTCGCTAAGAAACAACGGGTATCGTACTATGCTGGAAAGGTGGTGCGTGTCGACAGGCGTGAAGATGAATTACAGACAAGTTACCTGAAGCGCAATGACTTGCATAAAAGCGATGCTGTCACCTTTTGCCTGCCAGAAACCAAAGACCTGGCTTGGCACGATGAGCAAGACATTGTTGCAAAGCTGCCAGAGCCAACAACAGTTGGTGACACAACTCGCACAGCTGACAAGTTGCGTTTCGAATTTGACTTTGCATGTTACGAGAGCATGCTGTTTTAGGAGCCGTCTGACAAGCTGCATTTCGAATTTTGCTTTGATTGTTACGAGAGCATGCTGCTTTAGGAGCACGTTTCCAAATAACTGTTAATCAATCTTCCCGAAACTAGGTTTTTTAAACGAGGGCTATGTTTCAAGGCATATTTATTACTGTACTTTCTTCATTTTTCTAATGAAAAATGTTGATTTGTATTTTTCTGGTGTTTCTTGTCAGTTCTAATAAGTATTGCACGTGATCCTAGTCTACACCTACCAATACACATTATTATAATAATATACTCGTAAACATATATGCAGTTCACAGTCTGCTCTGAGAGACTGTTGCTACGCCATACATGGGGCATAACCGCACACAGTGTGCGGCTTTGCCCCGTACCTTGGGGCATGTCCGCACAAAGGTATACCTTTACATTTTACAAAAATATTTAAATATCTGATGGGAAATGTGGCCTCTTAACAAACAACAACAAACTAATATGATTGCTCTTTTTGAATGCCAAATATCACCCTATTGGCACACACAGTGCACTAGCTACGGCGTGTTTCACCTTAAGTGTGCGGACATGCCCCTACCTCCCCTACCATCAGAAGTAATACATTTTTCATTTATCAGTCTTTTTGTCCTTTGATTTTAAAACTGTTTATGGTACTCCATGTTTTCCTTTGACTGTCTGATTACATGAGTCAGTTTGTTTTTATAGATATTCTCGTTTTCTGTGGTAGGGTTTCTCTTAAACTTTTTTAATAAGTTATTTTTTTACTGCATGATTTCAGTATTCCTTTAGTGAGCCACTCGGTTCTATAGGTCTTTACCTTAATTTTCATTTTTGGTAAACATTCATTAATTTTTGTGTTAAGTATTTCTAGGAAAGTGTCATATGCAGTGCAAGGATCTGGGTCCTTGTACATCTCTTCCCAGTTTGTATTTTGTAACTCTGAATTTAGCTTATTAATATTTTCTGGATTTGTCGTACGTTTGTAAATAGTCATGTATTCTTTCTGTTTTCTTATGCCAATATTATACAAATTAAATACTGGATAGTGGTTATTAGCAGATAGCAGATATTATGTAATATTCATAAATGTTAGTTATAGCGTCATAGAAGTGTTATCACTTTATTGTTTTTAAATTCAAATTCTTTACACATTGCTGTTTTAATAACTTGCATTTGATCAACACTGTCACTAAAATAACTGGCCAGTGCCCTATCACCAACATTTCTACAAATAAAAAACCAAGACATATCCATGATAAAACTTTATTATATTGAACTTCTACAGTTTAACTAGTACAAGTGTCATCTCGCGGTGAACGTTCGTGCAACATTAACGCAGCACCGACAACATCCCACAGACGATACTGCATCAGTAGTCCAGTGTGGTTTCTGACACTCAAATGCTGCTGTAATCATTAGTATTAGACACAATGTGTGTTTAATGAACAGTTTTTATCGCTCGTCAAACAGCGGTGTGGATCCCCCGACAGGTGACGCGGCCACCTTAGGGCTCTGGTCGGGTAGAGGTGTCCTCTTTGGTTTTGGATCGCTCTGTTTTCTTTTCGCCCACAATTCCGCCATCTTTGCCCAATCCGACGGGGGTCGTTGCTGAACTGGGGTGTGTCCAGGGGGGTTGCGTGTTGGTACCGGCGTGGTCTGTGCTGTGCTCCAAGATGCCCTCGGGGTTGGCACGTACTGCGGAGTGGCCATGCCGCCCTGTACGGGCGTGGTCATGGGCTGCTGTAACGGGGTTGCGATCGGGAGGGGCGTGGCCACGGGGGCAGGGGTTCCCATCATCTGTGCTGGGGTCGATAGTGACGCTTGGTTGCTCGGGTACGACGGCGTCATGATCGGCGTCATCATAGGTGTCGCCACCGGCTGTCAAACAACGATAATTAGGTCACAGTTTGAAAAATGTATTGTGCCGATTACATATACATACATAAAGTAAAGGTAAGTTCTTATATAACGCAATATCCAGTACTTAGGACTGCTCAAAGCGCCTTACACTTTACTCCCTGGCAGACCTGTTTAATCAAACAGTTACACCATCTTGACGTGTCTACAAACCATTTAGCCATGTTGCAATTAATGTGTGAAACCTATTTTGTACATAAATATCCACCACTGCATATAGCCCAGTACTCATTCATGCAGAAGAGGGTGGCAAATTGAAAGCAGAAGAGGGTGACCAATGACAGAGGAAGATCAAGGCCGAATTGGAACGACAGCCAAGAATGGAAGATCACTGCCGACAAGGAAGAAAGGAGAGTTAACAAGAAAAGTGGAAGAAGCTACGAATTAAGTGATGTGGACCCCCCTTAGCAAAGGGGAAGAAGCAACAAATTAAGTGACGTGGACCCCCCTTCGCAAGGGGAAGAAGCAACGAATTAAGTGACATGGACCCCCCTTCGCAAGGGGAAGATGCTATGAATTAAGTGACGTGGACCCTCCTTAGCAAGGGGAAGATGCTATGAATTAAGTGACGTGGACCCCCCTTTGCAAGGGGAAGATGCTACGAATTAAGTGACGTGGACCCCCTTCGCAAGGGGAAGATGCTACGAATTAAGTGACGTACAATGAAGTTGGTATATATTAAGAATCCAGAATCACAGAGAATGGTAGCGAACTCTAAAATATTTGTTGCAGATTTGTTACGCAAAATGCGATACTAAATGCTATGCAATCGAAACACTGTATATCCCGTACAGCGGGCGCCGTCGCGTAGCAGCACGTATGGCAAGGCGATGCTCATTGGCTGAAAATGGATATAAAATGATTACGTTTTCATAAAAAAGACGAATGACACTTATCACTTTTGGAAAACAAACAATCTTTTGTGCACTTTGCTTAAAGGGAATTGATCATGTTTTGTATAAATTAGAAAGTATCTTTGTTCAACATGTGTTTAATAAATGCTTCGTCCTTGTTTCTGGGAAATTTCTAAAATGGCATTTATTACGTTTTGCCCTAAAACCCTTTATGCGTGGACTGAGTACGAACTGTACCTGGTAGCCGCCATAGCCATAAGGGGTGCCAGGGGTTGGCTGGTAGGCAGGAGTTCCACTAAACACCCCTGGGCGGCCCCTCTGCATTGCATTTGCGTCGACTGCCACTCGTGGGGTGGCGTTGATGTTTCCCGTCATTCCCATGGGCGTTCGGGTAGTCATCGGGGTACCTACAACACAACATGGGTTGTACACTGTGAGAAGGAACAAGAAAACCAGGTAGAAAAATAAAATATCAGTGTTAAATTTTACCGGACATGAATCTGATTGGTTAGAATATGTTATCAAAGCCAGAGCATTTGAGCTGCACTAAACTGGTAGAAATAACCATTTTAACATTAACACTTTGATGTAATACATTGGGACACTGATTTTCCAGAATCGTGGAAAACGGGAAGAATTCACGGAATCGGCTTTTTGAAACAGAAGTTGCCTTTTCAAACGGAAATTCTATGATCTTGCAAAACGTATGGAATTCCGCGTAATCAACATTTATGCAAGCACCAACACAAGTCATGAATAGTGATGAAATAAGGCCAAATGAATGACGTTTATTAAAGAGATTAAGTTAAAGAGAGAGAAATGTGGGCTCTACATCCCAAGGCCAGGCCTGTGACTGAGCCCATACTAGTCTCCTGTACCTCTGGATGACAGAGCCCACATTTCGGCACATACAACATTAGCAGTATTGTTATACATATATAAAACAGCATTACTACTGTAATCACAGTAGACCTTATGCACTGTACCATACTAACCAAGCACACCTTCATTCACACTAACTATAATCCCAACTACCTGCTGAAGAGTTACACTATATCAAGATTTAGCCTAAACCTATAAGTGGGGCCATTACGCCCAACTTACTAAAATCACCGGTGGAAGAGAAGCGAGCTGTCTCGGCATCAAAACCCTGTGAACACATTGTCCACCTGCACTAAGAAAATGGGGAAAGCATTGAGATCTGCTATCAACCCCTCTTCCACCAACGATGTACATGTTGTGTCCCTAATGCTATCAAAAATTGGGAGGGAAGGGAGGGCAAACATTTTTGATGTGACCACTCTGTCTGCTTTCAAAAACGAAGAGCTCATTGCAATCTGCCACCGAGCGCCATTACCGCGCGGTGATTGGTTCCTTGTGCCAAAAGAGCACCAAAGACAAAGGGGGGTAATTAGCATCAGGCCTTAGGAGACATTAGGCCAATCATCACTCGTCCTGCATTGTTGCCAGCACAAAAATACATATGCAGCACAAACATGATTTGTGTTTTCGAACGGAAACTCCATAAATGCTGAAAGAGTAGAATCACCAACACTCTAAATGATACTGACTTTATTGGCAATATTTTGAAACAAACATGATTACTTTTTTATTTTGGTTGATTTATGAAACAGGATTTTAAAAAAGGCGCAAGGCAAATTGCTACGAAGTGTCATGGCGCCCGTGGTACCTCTTATCAACCGATAGTCTCGCGTAACTGACTCTCGCCTGGCTGCGTGACTTCGCCAGGAAGATAGTCTGGCTCAGAACTGCCTTTTGACTGCTCACTGCCAGTTAGAACATCTATCCTCCAGAACGTTTATATATTATGTATGTTTTCGATAACGAAATGAAATTATGAAGTAGTGCTCGAAATAGTATTATAAAAAATTTAATGAATCTTAAACTAAATGAACACAAACTACAGTTTCGAGTACTCTACGGGATTCGACCCAAGGACCCTAAACATAGTTGTTCAACACGCTACCGCCTTAGCCACCAAGATCAGTAGACTTTGGTTGTACTTTGACAATTACATATATTAGTTAGACTGTTGCACGAACATCGATTGTACTTTCTTTAGTTAAATTTGTCCTTGTTTGGTATTTATATAATGCTTATTCACACTTAGTCTTTTGTTTCTGCTTGAGCGTAAACAAAGAACATCAATACGGAATCATTTACAGCCACGAGTGCTGCCACCTAGTGAATGTGCATGTAATTAAAAACCACTAAACTACGAAAAAAGTTTAATGTCGGTTTATTTTGTGTGTGACATGTTTCAATATAAGTTTAATGTTGAATAGTTGTTATAGTATAGTATTATCTGATAAAAGTGTATCCTTATTTAATTTGTTATTTCATAGTTGGCCTGAGAGCCAATCATCGTGTCTACCCGAATCTGGGGTAAATAGAGGCTAGTTAACAGGGATGCGGACGGAAGGCGCTAACTTAAACCATTTCGCGATCGTTGTCTGGCTGTCTGCTAAGCACATTGAAGACATGTTAATAATTAAATGTAGTTGTCACATCGCTAGAACACACATAAGTGTACATATTCCGGTTTTGAATATAACAACACCCTAGGTTATGCTGGCTCAGAGATATAGTCCGCGTTTCGTTTCATTTACAAATACTGTTCGATGGCGTCATAATAGTTAACAAAATTATCAGTGAAACAGCATCAGTAATTTGAACATTCATAATTGTTAATATGATTGCTTGTGAAATTTACATTTGTTAACTTATATATTAATGGGCTTCTTTTTCATTTTAAACAGAAAATACATAATTTGACAAGGAAAATGCATCGTTTGACACAGAATTTGCCTTTTTCTGACACATAAAATATGTCATTTGAAACAGAATTTGTCTTTTTATGAAACGGAATTTGCCGTTTTTTGAAATGGAAAATCAGTGTCCTTAAATACTGTTAATAACTCATGAGGTCCTGGGGGGCAAATTACCTGATCCTGTACATCATTTGATGACTAAAATTATATTCTATTTATAATTTTTTTTAATGATCATTATATAACTTTTTATAACATTTAATTCATATTCATATATACTTGTATATGGGTTTTTACCTGAAAAAAAGGTATTCATAAGGTAGCAAGTGGCATCAGAAAAAATACTAATCGATCATGTATTCTCCAAATTTTTTCTGGGAAATTAAATATGGGTCCTGATATTTATTTTGGATTTAAATACGTAAAAAATTTTAAATGTGAAAATGTGTACACCTGTTAATGCGACAGTCTCACCTGGTATACGGTCTCGGAAGTGTTCCTTGAACCAGCGGACAAGCGAGTTGAGCGAATGAAACACCTTTCCACGGTAGCGGATGCCCTCTGGTGTCACCGTCGCGTACTCGTACTTGGATGCTTTGCGGGGCATGTACGCAATCAGGAACTTGCCCGGGTACTGCTGACTGGCACTGAAGTAATAAGGGATCCTGAAACACAACAAAACACCATAAACACAGGCTCGTTTTACTTTTTTGTTCTCCTGGTTTATATACACGTATATAAAATTCATATGAGGTGCCTACAACTAACTGGTCACTGCTATCGTAACATGGAAGAACCAGTGTCAATATTCATCCAGTGGACACCCACTTACAGCAAGATAGTCACAAGATAACAGAAGAAAACATACACTGAACTAATCTGTGAAAACACTGATGCTGAAGAGACAGACCTTTCATCCCTGATGAACAATCGACCCGTATGGAAAAGGTTCATCTATGCTCCGATCCCGACCAACCAATGACGACAAAGATGATGATGATCTACACACACCTATCGCTTCTGTACATTCACATAGGAACCAGTGGGTTCAATGATACAGTGTATACACTGCCTACTCTGTCTGCTCGGCATCTCTCACACGCCTGACTGGGAAGCAACTCCGGCCGCTTGGAGCAAGATCAAGTGGGTTAGAGACAGAGACCACCACTCTGTGAGTCCACCATAGGTTACACATTTACCCCCCGTGTGGGATCTTTTATTTCCCCTGGCATAGGTACTAAATAGAAGGGACCAACGGCTTTTAGTGTCTCTTCCAAAAGACACAGCCAATGTGATGTGAACGAAATTACCTATGTTTCAAAATGGCGGCAGGTTGAATTGATCCACTGTCCCCTTGATCGAGTCTGGCGCTCTACGCTGTGACCACCGCTATTACTTACTTGGATGGTCCTTTCCTTTTCTCTTCCAGAAGTAACTTCTCCGCCAGTTCCCGTTTCCCTCCGTCAAAATCCTGGTAGTACTTGTAGTTGTTGATGTCTCTGGCAAAGGCCGCCATTGGCTGAATATGCCTCGCTATGATCTCATCCAGATCTTCAAACTCCTGCAAACGTTTACGTAATATAACAACTCAAAATAGAAGAAGCATATAAATACTGCACCGTACATATTTTGTATTTATGGTAAAATTAATTATCATAAACTATTACCGGTAGATATACTTTTAGTAAGATTTCATTATAACAATTATCAGATTTTTAACCCACCAGAAAACAAGCAACATCAGTAGGCCTCAGTAACACAACTCAGACAATCTGCTAACCGCAATAGAGCGAAGGGAATAATTAAATAGAACTGTTTGTGATGACCGACTGACCTCCTCTCCAATCCAGAGAGAGTGTCCGAGACTGAAGGAGTTCTCCTTTCCCTCCTCCCTTACATCTATGTGGTGAAGTATTCCGTCCGCAACCTTCCACGTTGCCGTCAGGTGATCCGTTCCCTGCAAGTAAAAAAGTAAAGGTAAGTTCTTATATATCGCAGTATCCTGTCCTCAGGACTGTTTAACACTTTACTCCCTGGCAGACCTGTTCAACTGAACACCATCTTGACTTCTCTGGGAAGCATTCAGCCACATTGCAATTAATGCACGAAGAGTATTCGTACACAGATATCCACCGCTGTCTAGGTACTAATTCATACAGCCGAGTGAACTGGACCAACGTGAAGTGAACCAACTTGCCCAAGGTTCAACACAGCAACACAAGATTCGAACCCAGGTTCTCTCAGTTGAGAGTCCGATGCTCTAGACACTGTGCTACTCCACTCCACAAGCAGTGAACTGTCTACAGGCTTACTTACTCACTGTATGCATTGATCTGTTTTCAATGGATCAATCCATTGTTGGTGCCAATACAATTATCTCGATGAATATTGAATTTCCCGTGAAAAAATCAACAGAATATATGATCGGCTACACAAGTGAAAGATCACCTTAATGGTTTGTTTACATCGAACATAGTGCCTTTAGCAAAAGTTACATAAATCTGAACAGTTTTTTGCAACACCGCACCTGTTTTCAACAATTGTTGCAAAGTTTACAGATAATTATTTATTAGTATAACTTGTAAGATGATAGTTACTTTGCTGCTTGGTCGAATCATCACTTCTCCCTGTTCCATGTGGGCCATTTCCTTCTCGCACGATCGGTAGTCGATGTTACGAAACGATGGGTGCGCAATGACTCGCTTCACATAGGCTGTAACAAAACACAAATTGCGGTACAGCCAACTGAAACATTACTGATATTTTTATGGTGTTCTCTCATTAGTGTTTCACAATTTGTGCATTACGACTTAAATATTACACATTCAGGGTAACACAGCACACATGTACGTAAATTAACACAGCATACATGTACGTAAATTAACACAGCACACATGTATGTAAATTAACACAGCACACATGTATGTAAATTAACATACTTTACTTAATTTTCACATATGAATTTCAGTGAATTTTCCAGAATTTCAAGGAATCCTTGGTAACCACTTGTGTAGCCACCTGATTAAAAAATGGGAATATGTGGCTACGGCACCGGTCTGCATATGTACCTATGTGCAGGTAGCAACGCAGACAAGTGATGATTGGCCAAACGTATTATTTTGATTATGGTAACTGCCTTTGGCATGAGAAACCAATCACCGCGCAGCCTAAATTCAACGGCCGATAGTCACTGCACCTTGTAAAAGCAAACGGAATAGTCACAAAGTTCTGTTACCACCCAGCCCTTCCTATTCTAAGTCGAGTTGTGCCTTGACAAAACATGCATCAGTAGTGGAAGAGAGATTGTAGCAGATCTCAATGCTTTCCACATTTTCATTAGTGGAGGTGAACAATGTGTTCACGGGGTTTTGATGTGGAGACAGCTCGCCTCCTTTCCACTGTTGACCATAGAATGTTAGAAAAGGCGAAATGACGCCACTTTTAGACTAATTTAAATAAAGTGCAAGTCTTCAACATCTGCATGTAATGTTTGTAATAGAGTTGGAGGCGCATAGGCCATGTGGTTGACTGCGTGCTTGGTTAGTAACGTACGTCTATGATAATGGTTACAGTAGTAATGCCTTGACCCTATGTATATGTTATAACAGCACTGCTTGTGTTATATGTGCCGAAATGTGGGCTCTATCAACCTGAGGTACAAGAGACTAGTATGGGCTAAGTCACAGGCCTGGCCTTGGATTGTAGAGCCCACATTTCTCTAATTTTAATCCATCCATTTAACAAATTCAAACGTCATGCATTTCGCCTGTTTTTATTACTACACTGGCCTTGTGTTGTTGCTTGTATCAAAGTTATTTGTTGATGTGTATCAAGTCAAACTATAAAAAAATACAGTGTAAAAAACAGAGTATGTGATTTTTGACCCATGGCTGGTTTCTGGATAAATCTGGTTTCTGGATTAAAAGAAGAGCACACAGCAGGAATCTTGCAATGGAACACAATGTACCCCCATGTGTGATGTCAAGTAGTAAATTTTGGATTTGGTTTAGACATGTTTTAGAGCGGCCGTCACAAACACTTACTCTGTCTTGCCCTCTGCTTATTCTTGTCTTCCTCTTTCTTCATGTCTGTGTCCTCGGTATCGTAGTCGTAGAAGAGATCCTTTTGCAACCTGGAGACACAGCCATAAATCTACCAGTCACAGCAAAGTGGGTATTGAGTTGCAAAATGTTCTCTTATACCTTTTGGGATTTTTCACAGATCATGAACTTTAAAATGATACCTAACTTGTTGAAATATCTTCAGCAGTTTTTCATTTATTATTAAAACTAAAGCAAAGTTTAACGCAGAAAATTCTAAAGAACTTTTTTATTACATATATTGTCTATTATTTTTTAATTGATATGTCAAATTTTAAATGGAATTTCACAATTATTCTAAATAAATCAAGTGTCTAGAGCCCCACACAATCATACAGTAAATAAATCAAGTGTCTAGAGCCCCACACAATCATACAGTAAATAAATCAAATGTCTAGAGCCCCACACAATCATATAGTAAATAAATCAAGTGTCTAGAGCCCCACACAATTACACAGTAAATAAACCAAGTGTCTAGAGCCCCACACAATCATATAGTAAATAAACCAAGTGTCTAGAGCCCCACACAATCATATAGTAAATAAACCAAGTGTCTAGAACCCCACACAATCATACAGTAAATAAATCAAGGGTCTAGAGCCCCACACAATCATACAGTAAATAAACCAAGTGTCTAGAACCCCACACAATCATACAGTAAATAAATCAAGTGTCTAGAGCCCCACACAATCATACAGTAAATAAACCAAGTGTCTAGAGCCCCACACAATCATACAGTAAATAAACCAAGTGTCTAGAATCCCACACAATCATACAGTAAAACAAATATTATGATCGACATAAATTTTTTTAATTTGCATAAATCCAATATGGCTGTCTTAGCGTGTTGCTCATATATCCTATTATAGTTGGAATTTCACAATGATTCTAAATGCCATTTAGTTGTTGGTGGCTCGAGGCATCAATTCCTGTAAAATGATATTTTATTTGCATAACTCTAAACTGGCCGCCACCATATCAGTGTTTCAGAGAAGAGAGTGGTGGACAATCAGAGAAGAGAGTATGGACAATCAGAGAAGAGAGTGGTGGACAATCAGAGAAGAGACTGGTGGACAACCAGAGAAGAGACTGGTGGACAACCAGAGAAGAGAGTGGTGAACAACCAGAGAAGAGAGTGGTGGACAATCAGAGAAGAGAGTGGTGGACAATCAGAGAAGACAGTGGTGGACAATCAGAGAAGAGAGTGGTGGACAATCAGAGAAGACAGTGGTGGACAATCAGAGAAGAGAGTGGTGGACAATCAGAGAAGAGAGTGGTGGACAAGCAGAGAAGACAGTGGTGGACAATCAGAGAAGACAGTGGTGGACAATCAGAGAAGAGAGTGGTGGACAATCAGAGATGACAGTGGTTGACAATCAGAGAAGAGAGTGGTGGACAATAAGAGAAGAGAGTGGTGGACAATCAGAGAAGAGAGTGGGTGGACAATCAGAGAAGAGAGTGGTGGACAATCAGAGAAGACAGTGGTGGACAATCAGAGAAGAGAATGGTGGACAATCAAAGAAGAGAGTGGTGGACAATCAGAGAAGAGAGTGGTGGACAATCAGAGTAGAGAGTGGTGGACAATCAGAGAAGAGAGTGGTGGACAATCAGAGAAGAGAGTGGTGGACATTCAGAGAAGAGAGTGGTGGGCAACCAGAGAAGAGAGTGGTGGACAATCAGAGAAGAGAGTGGTGGACAATCAGAGAAGAGAGTGGTGGACAATCAGAGTAGAGAGTGGTGGACATTCAGAGAAGAGAGTGGTGGACAATCAGAGAAGAGAGCGGTGGACAATCAGAGAAGAGAGTGGTGGACAATCGGAGAAGAGAGTGGTGGACAATCGGAGAAGACAGTGGTGGACAATCAGAGAAGAGTGTGGTGGACAATCAGAGAAGACAGTGGTGGATAATCAGAGAAGACAGTGGTGGACAATCAGAGATGACAGTGGTGGACAATCAGAGAAGAGAGTGGTGGAAAATCAGAGACGACAGTGGTTGACAATCAGAGAAGAGAGTGGTGGACAATCAGAGAAGAGAGTGGTGGACAATCAGAGAAGAGAGTGGTGGACAATCAGAGAAGACAGTGGTTGACAATCAGAGAAGAGAGTGGTGGACAATCAGAGAAGAGAGTGGTGCAATCAGAGTAGAGAGTGGTGGACATTCAGAGAAGAGAGTGGTGGACATTCAGAGAAGAGAGTGGTGGACAATCAGAGTAGAGAGTGGTGGACAACCAGAGAAGAGAGTGGTGCAATCAGAGTAGAGAGTGGTGGACATTCAGAGAAGAGAGTGGTGGACATTCAGAGAAGAGAGTGGTGGACAACCAGAGAAGAGAGTGGTGGACAACCAGAGAAGAGAGTGGTGGACAATCAGAGAAGAGAGTGGTGGACAATCAGAGAAGAGAGTGGTGGACAATCAGAGAAGAGAGTGGTGGACAACCAGAGTAGAGAGTGGTGGACAACCAGAGTAGAGAGTGGTGGACAATCAGAGTAGAGAGTGGTGGACATTCAGAGAAGAGAGTGGTGGACAATCAGAGAAGAGAGTGGTGGACAACCAGAGAAGAGAGTGGTGGACAACCAGAGTAGAGAGTGGTGGACAACCAGAGTAGAGAGTGGTGGACAACCAGAGTAGAGAGTGGTGGACAACCAGAGAAGAGAGTGGTGGACAACCAGAGAAGAGAGTGGTGGACAATCAGAGAAGAGAGTGGTGGACAATCAGAGAAGAGAGTGGTGGACAATCAGAGAAGAGAGTGGTGGACAATCAGAGACGACAGTGGTGGACAATCAGAGAAGAGAGTGGCGGACAACCAGAGAAGAGAGTGGCGGACAACCAGAGAAGAGAGTGGCGGACAACCAGAGAAGAGAGTGGCGGACAACCAGAGAAGAGAGTGGCGGACAACCAGAGAAGAGAGTGGCGGACAACCAGAGAAGAGAGTGGCGGACAATCAGAGTAGAGAGTGGCGGACATTCAGAGAAGAGAGTGGCGGACAATCAGAGAAGAGAGTGGCGGACAATCAGAGAAGAGAGTGGTGGACAATCAGAGAAGAGAGTGGTGGACAATCAGAGAAGACAGTGGTGGACAATCAGAGAAGAGAGTGGTGGACAATCAGAGAAGACAGTGGTGGACAATCAGAGAAGACAGTGGTGGACAATCAGAGATGACAGTGGTGGACAATCAGAGAAGACAGTGGTGGACAATCAGAGAAGACAGTGGTGGACAATCAGAGAAGAGAGTGGTGGACAATCAGAGATGACAGTGGTGGACCAACCAAATATACTTCATTTCACTCACTTCCACTTTCCTTCCTTATCGAGCAGGTCTGAAGATCGACTCGTTAGTTCCACCTGGAAACGCTCGATATCTATCTTCGTGATTCGGCAATGCAGCATCATGCTAACCTATTGGGTAAAGGTGAACAGATTCAGGAAAGTAGCGCCATCAATGGACCCCACTTTTATGTTTATGCTCATTTATATATAGTGTAATTCTTCAGCATGTAGTGTTGGTATTCTATTTGGTGCGGTTGACTGGTGTGTTTGGTTAGTAGTGAATTGTGCAGTTGGTTTACTGTTATTACTGCAGTAATGTCATTGTGTTATATATCTGGTATAGCAACACTGTTTGTGTTTACGTGCCAGAAATGTGGGCTCTGTCAACCTGAGGTACAGGAGACTAGTATTGGGCTCAATCACAGGCCTTCTCTATCTTAAACGTAATCACATTAATAAACACATTTAATTCATTTGGCCTTTTTTCATCACTACATCGGACTGGTTGCTGCTAGCATAAAGACATGGAGGAGGTAAGGAGTTTAAGCCAAGTTAAAGACACAGGCTCCTCATAGAATGTTGTAGTTTAATTAACTGTCATATCTTATTTTGTCTAACAAATAATATATTGTATTGTTCAATGAAGTAGTTAGGTTGAATAAAAAGTAATGCCATCCTTGCAGGTGAGGGGGCGCTGCTGACTACATCAGTGTCAGTACCCCCCGGCAGATCACCTTACAAAACGCTAAGTTATCCTCAGCCAGTGACATCATTAGCCTGGATGTTCGACTCGTTTTCGTTTCAACCAACCATGGCTCATGTTACATGTAATGTTTGGGAAGAAAAAATAATTGAGTAGACAGTAGTGCCATCTCTAGTGAAACATTTGTTAACAATATAGAGGCGTCATCTGGTGGGAAAATATTGCACCTGATCTACAACCAACTCACCGAGACTCGGTCTTCAGGGTTTGAGACGTGTTTGTCACTGAGATACTTGAGGGGAAGGAAACCAAAGACGCCGTTGTCGAGTTGAGTCTTTACACCGACCGCTTGGCCTGGGCACTCCCCCGCATCAAAGTGGTTCCACACCTGCGGACAGACAACTCTCACTGACACACAGGAGAAACAACTTTATTACACACTTGGTATGACTCTTGTGACCCAAATATGTGACAAGCCACAGTGAACCAAGTATTAATTCGCACATGCCTAATCTGCTTACTTATCCTCTTCGTGCATTCGGCACATAAGGCTAGCACCAGATCTCGCCAGACCCCTTGGTATTAGGCTCTCCTTGCTGCTGTGTCCCAGGTCAGTCCGGCAGTCTTCAGTTCTAATGTTCATCGTTAAGTTGTTTTCAGTCTGCCTCTTCCTATTTCCTTCTGGCGTCCAGGTCAATGCTGTTTTTGCTGGCACGTGACATGACATCAACATCTATTTTTGGCTCGTGTGCAGAGTAGGCCTGTGTCACTTAACTTGATTTGCTGTGGCGGGTTATTCTTGTCAAGACAACTGGCAGATCCAGAATATGACATCATTATCCTAATTATGACCTTGATCTCTGTCAAGCTTATTCAGTACACTTTTTACATCACTCGGGCGGCATACAATGTCCAGAGTACTCACTCCTATACACCGTTCTTGTTTAAACAACTACGCCCTTTGTTTCTGTCATAAAGAAAATAATAAAAATTAAGTTTATTTCAGACAAAAGTCCAGATGTGTACATAAAATACAAGTAAACACAATACAACGCTACAGGCATACATCACTGGATAAAAAAACAGTTGGTTAATACAAAATGTGCGTTCAAGTTTACAATAAAAATAAATTTGGGTCAGAGTTTGGGTGGGAACAAATATGCAAAAATGTCTGACAGCTTTAATTTGCAGTTTGACAGTAAATAATCAGGAAATTCATCCATTGAACTACTGTGACCTTACCGCACTGAGTTCCGGAAGGTCGTTCTTGAGACAGAATGGACACTGCCAGAGTCCCGACTCGTCGTTGCGGACGGGGTCAGCTTGGTCCAGTTGGTCACCTTTTGGCCGCTTGTGGGCAAACCCACTCACCCGACACATGATCAACTTACCTGTGCACCAACACAAACAACTGGTCAGTCAATATTTTATAATAATAATAATATCTTCCAGGAGTTGCTCATTTTCAGAACTTCGTTTAGTTTAAACCGAGGGTATTTGTTCCCCATTTAAAATATATAATTTCTTTCTCTCTCTTCCGATTCAGTGAATTTCCTGCTGATAATCACCACCCACGGCCGACTCCAGGTGACTGAATATACAAACCCGCTTTAATTAATTTGCTACTGGCTATATTCAATATACACAGTTGTATGTGCGTTGATAAATGGGATTAATCCATCAACATAAAAGACTAAGAGAGAGTGAACAGTAGTGAATTTGTCAAGTCCACACAGCCAAATTCTTGTCGAGCCCCACTAGGAAGTCATGAAAATAAAGTCACACAAGGAACAGTGAAAGAACTACAAAGAAGAAGAAACAATTGTATTATGTATTTACCACGTACGTGATAATTTACAACTCACAACTGGTGCCAAAAACTCAAACTTTCCTCACTCTTTCCCGTTTGAACTGCTTTGAAGCCTCCAGCATACAAATTTACTAAATCATTCAGTCGTCTATTCAGAAAAATACAATACTCACCGAGATAAAATGTCTGCGGGGTTTCCTTTGTGAGCAAGTTGAATCGTTCCTCCGTTGTTGGAGAGCGATACGGTGTGCGTAGGTCTTTGTACCGGTAGTTCAACTCAGCCCGGATGTCGTACAGGGTAATGTGTTTGTTGCCGTATCCCTGAAATGAGAATCTTTATGTAGCAATTTATTAACATGTTAGTGTCATGCATTAGAATCCCCATCACTAACATTAAGAAGACGGCGATGAGGGACATTACATTTAACTTAAATTGTGAAGTTAAGGGATCATCTCATAACGTCGATATCTGATATCAGATCAAACTACTTTCATCTGGCCTCAGCCCCCACCTCCAGATGTAAGTTGATAAATATTGATATGATGATATCAATATAATAACAGTACTGATCTGAAGTGTAAAATATCAATGGCCGACACCAAATAAACCTTCTTCTGACTCCCCTTCCCCAAACGAAAGTAATTTTTTATATCAGATATCAACGTTCTGAGATGATCCCTAATTCGCTGGCTATTTATAAGATAATTCCTCTTCTACATGTATAGTTTCTCCCCTAAAAATAAATACACAATTAAAAAAATTCTTTTTATAAATCTTTCGACCAATTATTTTCACACCGACCTGTCTCTCGAGTTCTTCCGCAAATGCATCAAGGTCAAGGTCCTTGAGGCGTTCGGGACTCTCAAGGATTTCCTCAAGTGCACCTGCGGGATTTGCGTCTTCCGCTGTGTCGTCGTATTCGAGGGCGTCAACTGCCATTTTTCTCGCCCACTCATACGTCTCGGGATGGACGCGAGAACCGTCTAACACTTCTACATACGCCTCCGTGCTGGAGGAAAACACGGATATATAAGTTAAACCTACCTACACAACATCCAACAGAGTCACATATTTACCTCAAAGATACTAAGTCTATTATGATTAAAAGGAGTCAATCAGTTCTTTTATTTAGAATTAGCAGGCATACCAATTCGTAACAGGAAGTCTGCTGTATTGAACGTTGGAAAATGGGACATCGTTGAACATCAAAGAGTATTGCAGTTAACTCAGCCCGACTCGGCCGTATTGCCAATAAAGCTGGTTTTGAAACTAGATGTTTTGTTTACTATATGAACATGCCCTGGAGTCATACCTTCCAAATTGTGACCATTGTTAAGGGCTTACTAAATAGAATATTGTGGGCAGTATACTTTCAACATACTAGTTAGTATAGTCTTAAGAACATTGTTAATTAATAAATGAAAAGTTAGGAACAGACCTGCCTCCTTTAATTGTATATGGAAGTAAACATTGGAATTTGCTGAATGTCTAGTAACACTACTATACCACATTATGATACTGAATGACATCTTTTTAACCCACTTCCCCACACAGTCATAACTACGAAATCCAATGCCATTCACAACGTGGCAGCCATTCTACGACTAAATTGCCACTTCTAGGAAGCGTGACTTACCTGTCACCAAGTGCCGCAGTGTCTATCTTAATGAAGCCGGCACAGTTAAAGAACACCTTGGGCCCCATGTGACAGAGAGTGACGAGCTGGGTGCGGTTCTCCAGGTGACTATTGTGCTGCTTCAAGATCTGTCGACGGAAAAAAATTAAGAATGCTTTATTGACCCTCACAGGGAAATTGCGTTTCTGCCTGTGCAACGCATACAATTACAAATATAAACATAAACATGTAAGTGTAAACATCACATTAAATATGACATCCAAGTACAGATACATACATTAAACACACCCACGTACATAAACACACTCATTTATTCATACTTTCACTGCCACATCTCTCTCTCTTCTCATTAAGGATGACAGAAGGCACAAACAAACCAGCATATCTTATCATTCTAGCCCCAGGCACCCTAAATTGTCCACTACGTTCTTCATTGGCGTGTGTTGTCATGACGAGATTGACGACTATCTGTCTATTAGTTTGTCAGTCATCCCATAACATTTGTTGACAATCAAGAACTCAATATCTGTCTATTAGTTTGTCAGTCATCCCATAACATTTGTTGACAATCAAGGACGCAAGAGAAGGGGAAAGCCACCACTTAGATGTGAGGACTGTGTGAGGAGGGACATGAGACTAGCGGGTGAGGACGAAAGATGCAGAAAGGAGGGTGCTGACAAGAAGTTATGGAAAGAAGGAACAGGACGAGTGGTCAGGTTGCAAAATAGTGTGGCCTAGCAACCATGACGGCATGAGTGATGAGCGACATAAAAAAAAATACATGGGGGGGTTACAGATACCGTCACGTGTTGTTCCATCGTAGTTGCGTTATTCCCATATCGGGTGAATAATTTAGCAAGTTACCAAATGCCAGCAATGTTACTGATCGTTCAGTTGGCTTCAGGAAAGGAAACGCTAATGAAAAGTATATGCCAAATGATGCAAGTTAGTCTGACAATGTCGATCCTTCGTCCCCGTCGGTGTCAGGCTTCAAATTCTGCTGGCATCGTCATGCCCATGTCCACCAATGCTGTTTGCTGCCCCTGATGACTGGAATTGGATCTTTAGTTGAACATTTAATTTAAATGAGAAACAGCTTGTTTTCTTTATTAAATAAAATCACTTTTACTATGTGCCATAACTGTCACATTTATGATACAACAGTTTGTCAGTATGGTGGCACCCAGCACATTTATTTTTAAGGACTAGTAAAACAATACCAGGACTAGTTGTTTCCGAGTCAGCCAGTCCGACGGTCTACCTGTGAGGTACACAATCGTGCACCTGGAGTGGTTCAACAATACTATTCCAGAACCTCTCCCTGTACAGGCCACTACCCGAAAACGCCCGTAGGCCATATCTCTGTTAACACTGAACGTATCTTACAAAAATTTGGAGTACTGATTAGTTAAATGAATAGTATTTGAAATGCGGAATATGGGCTCAGTTGCTTGTGTATTGCCATGGCAATGAACGTTTCTAGTGTGACAGAGGGGCATGCATCCTTGACAAATATTCTGAGCTAAAAACTGTAGGTGTGATCATGCCGTTGTCAATAATCATCAGCTAGAATACTCCTTTGTGCAATAAAGTGGTTTTGGACAAGGTTATCTGACTGAGATGACTTGTGAAATGGGACTTTAGGTTTGAGCATTTTTCACAGCATCTTAAAAAATGCTAATACCTGAACAACAGTTAATGAAGTCAGATAACCTTGCCCAAAACCACCTTATTGCACAAAGGAGTAGTCTAGCTGATGATTCTTGACAAGTGTTGTTGCTTGCACGAACAGTTTTATCATGCATGATCACATGTACAGTTGTTAGCTCAGAATAATTTTCAAGGATGTGAAAATCAGTTTCACTAGAAACATTCATTGCCATAGTAATACACAAGCAAATGAGCCCATATTTCAAACACCATATACCATTCATTTACCTAACTAGTACACCAATTTTTTGTAAGATATGTTCAGTAATAATACAGATATAGCATATTGATTATATGGCCGTTTTCGGGTAGTGGCTACCCTTAACAAAGAGTGAGAGAGCACTCACCCGAAGCAAGTGGTAGCCCTTCCTTGGACCGAGGCCGCAAACAAACTGGACTAGTGGCGCCGTGTGTGGGTACGCGACACACTTGTTGACGTCCACACCGACCTCATTGACGCGGTTGACAAACTCAAGATACAACGCCTCCATCAAATCTTCTTTGTTGACGGCATCCTGCGAGAAACAGCACAAGTAGTATGCAAACAATTTTTTTTTTTACATATCCAATAACTGATTTTACCGTGTATTTGTAGTCTTTCATCAGCACAGCAAACCAACTTTTTCAGTACATGTGACATATGATGGCATTGTACATGTGAGATAGTTCGTAACTCCCCTCGTCTTGATTGATGACGATTCATACACATGTACTGAAGAAGTCGGTACGCTACGCTGACAGACTGTACAATTACAACGTAAAATCATGTATTGGATATGTCAAAAAGAAATTGTTTCCATAAAAATGAACTATACTGAAGAATGTTCAGGTAGCAGAGGTACGTAGATTATTAAATACTTTAAAGAGACGATAATCTATTCACTTGTCTTGTAAAATCATTTTATACAGTATAAACTATATACATATATATGTTCTAGCTTACTTATTGCCCAAATATGTTATAACGAAGCAGGAACAAGTTTATTAATTCAAAACTTCAATGTTTACACAAAAATTGCATAGTTGTCACTCAAATCCCCATATTGCCAGGTCAGATAATTCCAAGAAAGGGGTAATTTGATGATGTGTCAACTTATGCAATCACAAACTCATTAGTAATCAGATCTGAGGATATATCATCGAAAGTGGTACGGTGCATGTAATGTAAAGGTTTAATGTAACACATATAAACAATTTCTTTCCGAAACACTTAAATTTCAACAACAAACATTTCTAATTAATTAAAGCACATTTGGGCATTCAATATTTTTATAAGATAATTTATACTGTACAAAAATAAACAACAACCTCCCTGTAAGGATAAATAATTTTACTTAATAGTTTTATTTTAATTTGTGTTTGACACTGTGATTTTTATTGCAGAATGACGTTACACAACTACCGATTTTGCTCATGTAAATTATACAAAACAATAATGATTCATTGTTCTCACATATACTGAGATGCCTACCTGCAAGGTGTGGTATCTGAGAGAGAGAATGTCCTCATCTGGATTGCACAGCTGAGCGAACTCCACAAGAGGCTCCTGTAGCCGCCTCGCGAGGGACAGAGCTTGCCTCAGCAGTGAGGGATACTCACGGAAGTCATGCTGCAATAGGAGGGAACACATCAGAATACAAAAGGTAAGGTCTTATATAACGTGTGTCCAAGCCTTCGGACTGTTCAGAGTGCTTTCTCCAGCAAACTTGTGGCGAAATTCCCCAAAACTTTGGGGTTATTATAATTTTAGATTTAGTGTATTTGGCAACTGTCTGTGTGGTATTCAGATACTGTGACTGTGTGGCAATATGCAAAGGTGCTTTTTGGTTAATTATGTTGGCTTTAAATTAACATGTTCATAATCATAACAAGGTCTATTGTGATTGCCGTTGCTTTCAATTGTTCTAGGAATACTGCTGCTTTATATGGTAAAATGTGGACTCTAACAGCCTGGTGCTCAGAAGACTGGTATTGGTCTCAGACACAGGCCTGGCATTTCTTTCTCTTAAATATCACAGTGTGCCAAAAAGGCTTATGCACTGGTTCCCCGCACTAAACAAACAGTACTCATTTGGCCTTTTCATATCTACATTGGTCTCTGTGTTGTTGCTTGCACAAACAGTGTTATCATAATCTGAAATTGGGAGTTCAGTCATCATGTATATATATATATATATATATATATATAACAGCTAGTATGCTGCAAATAACCAATTCTTCTATATATGTAAAAAATATGGATGATTTCGGCCAAGAAATGTTGCATGTCTTCTATATTATAAAACAACATGGCTGTCTGTTTGTCTGTCTGAGGACCCATATCTCCGTTAGTTTTGCATGTATGGGGCAGAAATTTTGTATGTGATTTAGCGGGCCCATCGGGGTAGTTAGCAGATTTAGATTTTTTTTAATTTGTCCGGGGTGATGGGGATCTCGAGGGGTCACAATTTTAAAACCATTTTAGTGCAAGTGATTGCCTTTTTCCCTAGGCAATGCCGGGTAACTCGGCTAGATGTGATATAAAATATTTTATTATTATAAAGAAAATAGCACCACCAACCTCTGCCTTCTTTGAGTTGGCATAGACAATGCCAAGTTCGTTGTCGAGCAGCTCCACATTGATCGGAGCCATCTGTTGCTCTTGCTCCAGTGACGCAACCAGTTCCTTTATATCCTCCATTACCGACATCGCCTCTCTGTAACCATGGGAACGACAACAATGACAAGATGCTCATCATCTTTCCAGGTTCATAAAGGCCAATGGAACTGAATTTGTCTACAATTGATCACACTTATGGTAGTGAAACTAAGTTGTATAATTATTTCTTGTAAATATCTGCTGTTGTTTTAGCCAAAAAATATTTGACGAGATCACAGTAATGTCGGCGTGTGAGAAGAGTCATAGTCATCATCAACAATCTCTCATAGCGAGGATGATCGTTCCATGGACTGTCTGTGTCATTTCGTTGTGTTCGTAGATGGCTTACGAGTCCAATCTTTGAGTTTCCCACAGTGAGAACACATATAACCAGAATGTGGTGTGGGTGGTTTTCATAGATTTTCAATGGCTCTAATCTTCATAGCCTCATGCTTTTTAGCTACAGTCTGTTGACTTTGAATGACTTTGTATTGTTTTGAGTAATTGACTGTCATTTAGTATGTAATAGAGCCTCAGATTCCCACCTGGGAATATGAGAAAAGTAATGAACATATGACATTCTGAATGGCAATAAATGTTTTGTGAGTTGCTAGAGACATGATGAGACGCGTGATGAGTGGCCAGTGACCTCAGACTTAAACCTCTTGACACTCACCTAGACTCAGCAGCCCATGTGATGAGTGGCCAGTGACCTCAGACTTAAACCTCTTGACACTCACCTAGACTCAGCAGCCCATGTGATGAGTGGCCAGTGACCTCAGACATAAACCTCTTGACACTCACCTAGACTCAGCAGCCCATGTGATGAGTGGCCAGTGACCTCAGACATAAACCTATTGACACTCACCTAGACTCAGCGGCCACTGAGATTACATGAGGTTTCTTTGTCGCGATAAAGTCCTTCAATTTATCCAGTTCCTGCTCCTAAAACAAGATGGCCGACACTGAATGACACAGAATGACACGGAAGACACCATCTGGTCCACAACCACCGTAACATGTGGTAGAACAACACATCAGTATTCTCAATGCTAGTTTAACCTATCTAACATCATGTTTATTCGCAGTGTAACAGTAACTACAAACACACTTTATGATTTTGAATCCTATAATTATTATTATTTCAGGATCTTGTAGACTTTTTACATATGGAATCCCATATACCTTTAGTTTTGATAGTTGTAACCAATATGTTTTTGTTACATGACATCTACTTTTGGTTAAGTGGAATTCCGTACACTTTATTATTATTATTTAGAACCCCTTGCAACTATTATTTGGAATATTGTACTTGTTAATTGGAATGTGCTGTTATTTGGAATCTGGTATACTTTTATTATTTATTACCTCATATTTTTTTGTTACTATTTGTAGTATTATTAAAATTTATGTATAGTATTATTCAAACTTACAGAATAGGGAGCGGAGTGGAGAAGCAGTGGAAGAACTGGGGGGTGGGGGGAGATAAAGACCAGTATAGAGCCAGCTTCACCTCAGAGATTCAGGGAAAAGAGAATAACAGTGCTATGTCTAATCTTTCAAAATGGGTTAACAGATGACACAAGCCAGCAAGGAAACTGTGTCCACATCATGCATGTCAACAGCCTGACCTAGTAAGAGTGACGACCTACCTTTGCCTCCCTGTCTGACGCCCTGTAGCTGTTCTTTCTCTTCATGATGTGTACGAGTCGCATGAAGTCAACAACGTTTCCATCTCCATCAATGACACAACAGTACGAGGCTACATCCCTGTGGCACAGCAACATGGGCAGTTAGAGGGACTCAGGGAAGGGAAGGACTCGTTGGGGGTTACTGATGGTCTCATATGTTTGTAAACTAAAAAAATATGTTTGTTTAGCAATGGTTCAAACCCCCCCTCCCTACTCCACATATACATTATGGAACTAACGATTTTTACAAAGTAACACTGCTATTAGCATCAATGGGTAGTAACTTACGTTTCACTTGCTTGGTCGTGCCACTATAGCAATTTATTACCCCATGACACATTGTGATGAAGAAATCCTCCTCTACGTAAGGTTTAACATATTTTGTGACTTATGCAACCATCCTTAACTGACTGCTGAAATAGGATCTTTCAAGCTACACAGTTTCGTCAGTTTTTCTAAAATCAAATTATAGACTTGTGAACCATGGTTTGTGTAACATTGATTGATACACAAACCCACACATGCACACACAGATACAACCACACACACAGACACAAACACACACAGAACCACACACACACACAGACACACACATGCACACACACACAGATACAACCACACACACAGACACACACACATGTACACACACACAGACAGAAATAGATACAACCACACACACAGACACACACACCACACACGTACACACACCCACACACAGATACAACCACACACACACACACACACACACACACACACACACACACACACACACACACACACACACACACACACACACACACACACACACACACACACACACACACAAGTGGGGAACGATGTCCGAGAGGTAGACAACTGGACTGTCAATCAAGGGGACCAGACTACGTGTGTTTTTTGGAAGAGACACTATAAGCTGTTAGTCCTTTCTCTACCAGGAGATGTAAAAGATCCACATCCAGATGTCCGTACCTGTTTGTGCTATAGCAGACTCCCATGACGCGCAGTCCTCGTGATGAATCAAACTCATCATCTTCATCCAGCTGCTGTTCGACCTGATAGGGTGACACCTTCAGCCAGCCGTACAGCTTCCTACAGCAGGACTGAACACACAAACACATCTGTAGTATTACACAACGTTCAATATAACTGCAGGCATGCATTCCTAATTCCAAGACCATGCGATTAGGCTGTAAACCCCATCTGCCTTCACTATTTCCTACAAGTATATACCTGTGTTTACTATTTGAATATTTTGTATTCAATTTTAACGTTTGGTTACTTACTGTAACTTATTAAACGCAGTTTGGCAGGCAGTATACCTTCAATGTTGTTATTCTAGTATAAATTTGTATATATAATGTACTATACTAGAATTATAATAACTAAACATTGCTGGACCTTCAAATCTTTTGTCGGGGCTGCGAAATTTTCAGGTTATAGACCTGGTTGGCCCTTGACATTTTGAGCCTTATGTGAAGTATTGGTATTATACAGAATTTATTTATACTAAACGTCTAAAGATTAACCAGACACAAGCTTCGTTGAACAGCCTATTTTATTATTTCCATCCGATGTGTGTTCTTTGGAATAGTTGCCGACCAAGATAGGCAATGCACACACGATAGATGGCTGAACCAAATGGTCACTATACTACAACATCAGCCGACAATGCAGTCTAATGCCGTATTGACAGGATGCATTAGCACATTTAAACTAATTAAATTATCTGTTGTCCAAAAACATACAGTACACAAAAATACTTCTCAGATACACTGGGAAAAAAAAAAACAGAAATCGAGGATCAGAATCGAGGCCAGCTTCAACCCCCAAAGACCGGGAAACAAGAGAACAATAACTTTTAAAACAGACAAAACACACACATAAACACACATGCCGGAATGCAGCACGCACGCATGCATGCACGCACCTTGACGACTGCCTCCTTGGCCTCCTCAAGTAGCTTGATGTGTAGTTCCTTGCCCATCTGTGGGTAGAGGATGTGTGTGAGGGCGCGCTCCAACGTCTCACTGCGCTGGTTGTTCCACTCCTGCACCAGGTTACTGAACTCATCCTGCACACACAGCCAGTGTCAGTCAGTCGCCTCTCACATACATCGTCATAGTTATATCAACTTATTTATACTGAGTCACTGTGTCAATCAGTGTCCACTCTGTACGTCACCACAGTTATATAATCTTACTTATATCGTCATTGTGTCAACACATTTATATAATCATACTTACAGAGTCACTGTGTCACCACATTTATATAATCTTAATTATACAGTCACTATGTCAACATTCACTCAGTAGAGTAATATAATCCTACTTAGAGTCACTGTGTCACCACAATTATATAATCCTACTTGCAAAGTCATTATGTTACCAGTTATATCATCCTGTACACCCAATGTGTTAATCAGTGTTAACTCTGTGTGTCACCAGAGTTAAATAACCCTACTTACAAAGTCAATGTTGACAAAATGTCGCCACAGTTATACAATCCATCTTATATAGAGTTGATGTATCAATCAGTGTCAATGTAGTTATGTAATCCTACTTATAGTGTCAATCAGAGTGTCACCAGTTACATAATGTTGTATATAATACATATAGTCACTGTGTCAATCAGTGTCAACCAAGTGTCACCCCAGCTATGCAATCCTGTATATCAGAGTCACTGTCACAACTCAACTACAGTTGCCTCAGGGTGTCAAACAAAGTCATTCCGGGAATGTTTTATAAAGTTTTAATTCCCAAACTACTTGTGCATGAAGCATTACAAAGTCAACAACAACAACATCTCCATAAACCTCACCAAAGTGTCGGAGTACCAGCTCCACACTTCAACAGCCTCTACACCAAGCCCTTAGCCAGAAATGCGTTGTCCCGTTATTGGAACAGGTTTTTGGAAGATCGCAACAGGTGTTCTTTTTAAAATAACAGGCTTTTGATCTTTGGATAACAGGATTTTTATTTTGCAGCTACCACGATTTAGTGTTGGACCATAATGTGGTTTAATTTTCCGAATGACAAATAACAAGGTAAAAAGTGTTAGCATTATCATAAAATGGGCCTTGTTCTAAGTGTGAGAGCCCTTGGGGTACAGTTGGAGTTTTTCAGAAAACCCTCGAGGGGGTGCAGTTTCAGAGAGCTGAATGTTCACCACTGTCTGACGCTCAATGACCAATGTATGCGTAACGGGGTGTTTCATCAGCATAACATAAATAAAAAACGAGAATGGGTAAATTGGAAAATCCTCCGAGTTGACAGTTGATGACACAATCCGACTCTGAGTCGACTCACCCTCTGGTAGAGTTGCTTGATCTCATCGAAGTAGGTTGTTACATTGTCTTTCTTGTCGAGGTGGATCTCTTTAGTCATCAGTCCATCTTCCTCACCCTACAGCAACAATACAGTAACCTTCAGTCATTCAGTCAGTCATTCACTTGAGGCAGCGACAACTTAAAAGCAAGCCTAGCTGTTCTGTAGTCAACTGATAATATAGCATATAAATTTAATAAATATTTAATGATTCGTAAAATGTTCAAGTGCAGAACAAGGTAAATATAATGTTATAAACTAAAGTAAAGGTACGTTCTTATATAGCACAGTATCCAGTCCATGTGACTGCTCAACCTGCTTTATTCTTTACTCCCTGGCAGACCTGAAACCATCTCTACTTCTCTCACATTCAGCCATACTGCAATTAATGCAGTAAGACTATTCGTATACAAATATCCACCAACGTTTGTAGCCAGGTATTCATTCATATAGTTATGAGACCTCATAAGACCATAACATTCTAACCGCAATATGTACAGACTAGTCAGTTAATAGAACATTGCAGCGTGCTGGAAATTACTAGAACTAGTGACAGGAAAGTTCAAGGAATATTAATTTCTTGTGTGTTTATTCTGGTAGCACTTACAATGACTATCTTGAGATACTGGTCATCCTGCAGTTCTTGAATGGGTTTGTTCTTCATGTACTTGAACGTGTAACACTGATGGGCCTCGTCGATTTCCTACAACCAACACACACACCACATTACCACATGCTCATTAAAGTAATTATTATGTTACGGATCATCTCAGAACATCTATGTCTGATATCAGACAAAACTATTTTCGTCTGGCCTCAGCCCCCCACACCCTCCCCTCAGACGAAATTTTGTAAACATTGATATGATGATATCAGTATAGACAGTCCGTATCATAAAATATCGATGTCCAACGCCAGCAAAACTGCCTCTGACCCCCTCTCCCCCTAACGAAAGTAATTTCATCTGATATCAGTCGTCGATGTTCTGAGATAATCCCTTACTTTGCCTGACAATGATGCATATATAATATGTAAACAACATCAGTGACAAAATGGCATGATTCAAACCACAAATTGTTAAATATATCATTGTGGCTCACCAAAGCTGGAACAAAAAACTGTTCTTTTTACAAAATAAAAATGACAAACAGAGCTAAACCACCTAAAAAGCTATAAATTTAAACCGTTCAGTTTGCATATTATATTTACTACAAAAAATGACCATCCTCTGGAAGGCCCTAAACTCACAGGTGCAAAAGAATGTTTCACAAAGTATTCATAAAAGACGTTTGCTAAGACGTAAATTTAAAAAAGTTTCTCACGTTAACAAACACAAGATATGCAAAAACACGACCTTGAAATAATTGCAGAAAATACACGTAATATTATAAACAATTGATTTATGTCTATCTAACCCTAAAACCGGTAAGAATCCTTAATCAAAAAAATAATGCACTATTTTTCTTTCAAAGGGTGGTAAACTAATCCCTGAAAGTTTGGCACCAGAGATACAAACAAAAAATCACGGAGGCAAATGTTAACACACACAAACAGGCTTGCTTGATTGTAGTTAGATTTACTAGCAAAAATGCCCGTCACCTGACATCTACTTCGTCTTGCCTAGTCCATGAGGCAGTTGCTGTTATATATGTATTTCCTGCATCCTTCGATGTTAAGTTACGTTTTACGTATTACACCAACAAATGATTTACCCCATAAACGGTGAGAATCTTGACACATATGGGGTACTTTGAAATGACATAGGTCTTATGTCCTATTCGTGGGTCGTAGATTAACCCCTGAAAGCTTGGTGCTCGATGTTCAAGCCGTCTAAGTGGAAAACGTTAACATACATACAAACAAACATACGCAAGCTCGGTTACAATTAGATTTCCTCCTACTCACTTTCATTCCCTTCTTGGTGGGTGCACAGGTGAGGTGGGCGCGTTCGTAGAAGATCTGCCTCAGGCACTGTCTCACCTGGGGGTCGTGCGCTATCTGCATAGCGACCATGTGACGTGCCCCCTTCAGGACGTCCTCGGAAGAACCGAACTGACTGTGGGTAAAAAGAACCACTTGTAACCCACCTGTCAGGGTTTCTTTTAGAATTTAATACAATTTGTTAAAAGTCGGTATCTGATTATTTATTAACTCAAAGTTTGACCTGAATCTCTTTGTGATTTTATTATTACTTGGAATAAAATTTCACTTTTTCTAACAATCTACCTACAAATGAAAATTATTAACCTGTTTTTTTATTACATTACAATATACAATAAAAACAGTCCAACAAGTGTGTTGAGTTAACAATTAGCAATCAAAGTTTCTTGGAAGTTCTCTTTGAAAATATTGACAAAGCTACCAATTTTAACCCTCCAAATGAAAATAAAACCAGTTCCCGAAACCAGTGTTATAGGCATGCATGAGCGACGTACTTAGATATGAACTGGACTGCGAGGTCGAGCGGTTCTGCGGTCTCTTGTTCCACGTCATGTCTCTGGTAGTTGTCTCGCATATTCTCTCCAAACTGCTCTGGAGTCAGGCCAAACTTGCTGGAGACGTCAGCTGTCGGATAATAAACACACACTGCATGCAAAACATGCTCTATAATTTATTCTGCTACACAGTATCTGGACCATCCTCTATGGGGAGTTGACAAAGTGACACAGTATATGGACCATCCTCTATGGGGAGTTGACAAAGTGACACAGTATCTGGACCATCCTCTATGGGGAGTTGACAAAGTGACACAGTATCTGGACCATCCTCTATGGGGAGTTGACAAAGTGACACAGTATCTGGACCATCCTCTATGGGGAGTTGACCAAGGGACACAGTATCTGGACCATCCTCTATGGGGAGTTGACCAAGAGACACAGTATCTGGACCATCCTCTATGGGGAGTTGACCAAGAGACACAGTATCTGGACCATCCTCTATGGGGAGTTGACCAAGGGACACACAGTATCTGGACCATTCTCTATGGGGAGTTGACCAAGGGACACAGTATCTGGACCATCCTCTGTGGGGAGTTGACCAAGAGACACAGTATCTGGACCATCCTCTATGGGGAGTTGACAAAGTGACACACAGTATCTGGACCATCCTCTGTGGGGAGTTGACCAAGAGACACAGTATCTGGACCATCCTCTATGGGGAGTTGACCAAGGGACACACAGTATCTGGACCATCCTCTATGGGGAGTTGACAAAGTGACACAGTATCTGGACCATCCTCTATGGGGAGTTGACAAAGTGACACAGTATCTGGACCATCCTCTATGGGGAGTTGACCAAGAGACACAGTATCTGGACCATCCTCTGTGGGGAGTTGACCAAGAGACACAGTATCTGGACCATCCTCTATGGGGAGTTGACAAAGTGACACAGTATCTGGACCATCCTCTATGGGGAGTTGACCAAGAAACACAGTATCTGGACCATCCTCTATGGGGAGTTGACCAAGAGACACAGTATCTGGACCATCCTCTATGGGGAGTTGACCAAGAGACACAGTATCTGGACCATCCTCTATGGGGAGTTGACAAAGTGACACAGTATCTGGACCATCCTCTATGGGGAGTTGACCAAGGGACACAGTATCTGGCCCATCCTCTATGGGGAGTTGACCAAGGGACACAGTATCTGGACCATCCTCTATGGGGAGTTGACCAAGAGACACAGTATCTGGACCATCCTCTATGGGGAGTTGACCAAGGGACACAGTATCTGGACCATCCTCTATGGGGAGTTGACCAAGAGACACAGTATCTGGCCCATCCTCTATGGGGAGTTGACCAAGAGACACAGTATCTGGCCCATCCTCTATGGGGAGTTGACCAAGGAACACAGTATCTGGACCATCCTCTATGGGGAGTTGACCAAGGGACACAGTATCTGGACCATCCTCTATGGGGAGTTGACCAAGGGACACAGTATCTGGCCCATCCTCTATGGGGAGTTGACCAAGAGACACAGTATCTGGCCTATCCTCTATGGGGAGTTGACCAAGAGACACAGTATCTGGCCCATCCTCTATGGGGAGTTGACCAAGGGACACAGTATCTGGACCATCCTCTATGGGAAGTTGACCAAGGGACACAGTATCTGGACCATCGTCTATGGGGAGTTGACCAAGAGACACAGTATCTGGCCCATCCTCTATGGGGAGTTGACCATGGGAAAACATCCAGTAGGCAGACCCAAATTGGTCGAGAGAGACCTCAAAGACTGTCATTATCAGCTAGATTTTGGTTAGATTTAAACAGCATTCCAGTGAAACACCAGCAGTGTACTAACCGCTTGTATTACTTTTATAGACTTAATTTTATGTGTAAAGCATGAATCAATATAAACATGTAACAAATATAATGATTATTATAGATGTATGCATCACGGGGGTCTTTGTCAAAGTGAAGGTAATCTTAGGTTGGTGTACATGCCAACATTTTGAAGCATGATAAGGGGGTAGGTCTAATATGTCCACAAATAGTGTGACAAACTTTATAGTTGGCCCCCTAAGATAAGTTATCAGCCATGAATTCATAATATCCATATAAAGAGTTCTACATTTGGTAAAAAATGTCACTTAATATATATTTTTATTTTTTTAATATTAAAAATATTAAACAATTATTGTTTATCAAAAGTGTTATACCTTACTCAGCCATACTACCCAACTTAATCTAGGCCTTATTATTTGTTAGACAAAAAAGGAAATATATTAATTCAGTTTCCATGGGACATTCACCAAAACAGCAAATGGAGAAAGTTGGAGAGAAATAGTGAAGGCAGAACAGACTGAGAAATGTTGGTCCCACACTGCCTGGGGAAGAAGAAATGCATAATTTTTCAGTACAAATTGGAAGTCAGAAATGTACAAGACTTGAGGGACCTCAAGACAAAATGCTATTTTTTTATTTCGCTCAAACAAGAACGAAACGTTTGTTTAAACACATGTGGAGCTTACAACCATTCTTTATGATGTTGGATTCTAAATACACACCAGAAGTATTTACAAGTTTTTATTTATTGCTTGAAGATGAAACACAAGTGACTTTTTCTCAAAACAAAGAAAATAGATACATATACAGTGTATCCTCTCTCATACGTTCATCGTTGGGACTGGCCAAAAGTGACTCAAATAGCGAGATGACCATATTAGTGGGACTGATATCCAGTGTTCATGATGATGCCGTTTTTGGACGATATTATGCATTTTTTGGAGACAGGACACGGTTTCACCACGTACACAGATTTTCACATTTCGCTGCCTCACTTCGACGCAATTATATGGTTCTTCAAAGTTATTTCTAGTCCCACGTTAGACAGGTCTCTTACAAAGAATACAACAGATATCCAAATTGTGTGTCAACAACCGCACTTTCGTTTCACAACGAAATGGTGCCGCCACCTAGCGACCAAACTGTGACAAATGGAACACTGAATATTAGTCCCCACTAATGCACACCAGTACCGCCTAACGGCTAATTCAGAAACTAGGTAGAACGACTTTAGCGTGGCGTCCGGTCAGCGTTTTTGACATCATGGCATCACCAGCGGCCAAGAAGCCAAAAAGAGAACAAGGCCACATATTAACCATTTCAGTACTACAGCTGACCAGCTGTGACCACTGAATACTGCATTCCCAGTGAATATGCAAGATAATGGACTACCTCACTTCAAGTCAAGATTTGAGCAACAAAAATGCATTTTATGAATAGGAATGTTATCTATTTTCGGAAAGTATGACAATCAGCGAATGATAAAATGAGCCATATAATTTTACATTCCGTCGTCATGGTAACCAACAATCCAAGATGGCCACCAAGATTTCAACGTTTTTGCAGTTGTTGAACTCAGTTGTATACTAAGTTCGCCAACATCGTTATTATGTCGATCGTCAACATCCGACAGAGATTCTTCGATGAAACTATCAAATAATCTGTCCAAAACATACGGTGATAAATCGCTAGTTGAGGTAATGCCGTCCGCCATTGTGGCCACCGCAGATTTTGATAATCCATCATTAAAAACCGTGAAAATCACCGTAAACTATTATTCAGCGATAATAAACGATGACCACTGCTGAATAGCTAATTTATTCGCCTTGACAACCGTACACAACAAGTGGCTCCACGTAGTGGGTTATTATGAATACAAATGATTTGAATAGCAGACATCGTCAATGCCGAAAAACCGGCCTGTCGTACTGAAATGGTTAATTTAGTCCATTTAATAGTCCACATCTTTGGACCCCATTTTTGTTTTTGGGATCCCCTTTTTGTCAGGCCCATGGGTACCAGGTCCCCGTTTTTTAAAACCCTAACGTGAACACTATAATATCCTATGCTTTACTGCATGTGAAAATAATTTGGGACTATCTTAGGGTAACCTTAATTGTGAGGTGGTTGTATTACCGAGGTGCCCATAAAGCGAGATTCCTCTGTATATACATATTGTGTTTTCCCCCAAAACCCTTCACTTGTAATCAAGCACAAGTACATACCGAGCCCCGCCTGCACACAGATGGAGTAGCCTGTCTTGCGACTGGCCTGCTTGAGTCCGTCAGGTTCCTGTACCTCCTCCTCCTCTCCTTCTCCCTCGTCGTCCTTCGTCTTCCTGCGAGTCTGGCGCTGCTGGGCCTTCATGCGGGGGATGTCAGTGCCATAGTAGAGCAGGAAGTGTTGGTAGACATCTCGCAGCTCCTCCATCGTCTGAACATTCTTCGCCCTGATCCATACATGTCGCTGTGTATATTAATGTCTGGACAATACTGGGCCACAGATTTCGGACATGAGCATCACAAAACTGCAAGAAAACAGCCAAAAGTTGTTTCCTAGTAAAGTTTAGACATGAGCCCACTTTTGACTTAATCATAACAACAACAAGAAATGTTTACATTTGTTTTTTAAGGGAGCCCGGCAGTTCCTCTACCTGGAATTAGTCGTTACAGGATTAGTAAAAATTATTTGGTGGGCAGTATACCTTCAGCACAGTTATTGTACTATTAAGATTATTATATTAATTAATAAATAAAAAACTACAAACAGGCTGCCTCCTTTGCGTCATATTCCACATGATGCCCATTCTGAGCTTCTCTGTTGTGAATAACATGAACAGTGCTGGTAGTCAGTAGGTAAACAATATTAGCAGGTGCAATTTGATAGATTTTTTGCAGATTTTATAAATGAAAACCCACCAGTCTGATTCAAAACGTAAATTCACCAACGTATACACACATAAAGCATACTATTTTTGTGTAGAATGAACCACAAACCCACCTGTCAATGTCTTCCTCGGTGAGAGCGCGGAAGCCAGAGGGAATGGGTGAGTCGTTAACCTGCATGAACTGGTACTGCTGCATCTTCTCAAACAGTCGTACGAGGTTCTGTTTTCTGTTTCTCAGCTGCATCCACTGCGGGAGACACGACAGAGACGGGTATTTCAAAGGGACGTAGTCTGTTCGTTTACCCAGAATTAGTGGGAGTAGTAATTTCTAAATGGAAGTCGTCTGTGTTGACCATGAGAAAGTGAGCATTATTGAACATCAAAGGTACAGCAGTTAACTTATCCCGACTCGGCCGTATTGCCAATAAAGCTTGTTTTGAAACTGGATGTTTTGTTTACTATTTGAACATGCACCCGTGGTCGTGCATTCAAACTGAGACCGTTGTTACAGGCTTACTAAACACAATTTGGCTGGCAGTATACCTTCAACAAAAGTTACAATAATCTTAACTGACTGTCAGTATGTTTCAGGTGACAATAATAGATACCGTAAATTCTGTATTTATAGCCGCGGCTTCAATTGCAATATTGTGTCACTGAAATCGGGAAGGAAATGTCAAAGTTGGGGTGCGGCTTTAAATACAGTATTTTGCCGAAAAAATGAATATCAGGTCGCTGGCTGGGTTGTTGGTACTAGCGAATAGAACGGTATGGCAATGACGATGTAAATATCAAAGAAAAACGAAGTCGGCTATATCAAATCAATAAAACATTAAAAAGCATGCAGTGATGCAACGCGATCATACATCACCAGGGGCTGAGCTAACATGTCGATTCCAGTTCATCACTATGATCAGATAGGTCCAGCTTGATCAGGTTTAAAACCCCTCAAAATCACTGTCTGCATCTCACACATTGGCTCACTGGGTTGTCAGTAGTAACGTTGATAATAACTAAGTGAAAAACTTACCGAAAAAACGAAGTCGGATGTATCAATAAAACATTGTATTACAACTGCCACTGGTGCAAAAATAATTACATAACACGTACAAACCCGTGTCCATAAAGAAAGATCAAGACATGTGAAAACATTAAATTTTAAAATCCATCGTCAGCGAAATCACTTTCATCGTCACCGTTGAAGAATGCCATGCCGAAACGGCGGTGTCATTCCATGTATCCGTGCCGTATGCACTGGGCAAACATCTTCAAATAAGATGGCATCATCCATTTCACAACTAAAATCCTCCAAAGTCACTTTCATTGTCGCTATCAAAGAACGCTGCCTGGAACGGCATGGCAGCGTCATCCCGCGTATCCGTGTCTGGGCCGTCGGCATCACGGATCGTGGCCGCGCACAAACGTTTTGGAAATTTGAATATGATGGCATCTGCCGTTCTTATCAACTGTCCCACACTAGCAGACATCAACTGTAACAACTGTCTGCTTTGTCAAATGCTTGCTCTTGGTATCAGGTGTTGATGTTTTAAGCCAAGTTCCAAGCACAACGTTCACACCTTAGCTTTGCTGAAGCCAGGCTTCACCTGATTGTCAACACAACACCATTACAAGTGCCCCTTAGCACTGGAGTAAATTGCACTTCCCCTGGTAAGATACAGTGTTATTATAATGCCACGTGCGTGGGTCAACTGTCTGGAACTGGAAGAAGTAGACCAAACCACAAGATCACATCCGTTCTCACGGCGGCGCGGCGGCGACGACAATTATTACATTGTAATTACTAGCTGTCAATCAAACACCTTTGAAGTCAACACAGCTGGTCCTACTGCACTAAACCAGCTCTAGTCTTTTCAATGCATTTATAACATCGACTTTATACATGACTCTACATAAAATGGCATAAAAATAAAACTTCTCAAAATATTTTAATAATTCTAGCTTTACCGTATAGCTTAAATGCATGGCTACATTTCGTTCACTGGGTGTATGGACATTCAGCCACCCAGTTATTGTCTGGTAGCATGGTGAAATTTGTTTATTTTTGTTTTCCATTTTGACAACATTCACATATAGTATTATTCTTACGTTAATATAAAATGTGATGTAGTTATTATCAATGCATTACATTAAAGTCTTTTACCAATAAAATTATACCTTATTCATTCATTTATGATAATTAATAACAAAGTTATGACTTTCTTTGTGGAACCTCTTAATTTTTTTCTACTTGTGTGCGCTACGGAAGTATGTCACACGCAGGGTTACATGGTCATGGCTCAAAGTCCAGGTGCGGCTTTAAATAAGGTTTTTGTCTGTGACAAACTGCGCGGAGGAAAATCAGGGGTTAGGTCAAAAGTCGGGGTGCGGCTTTAATTAGGGATGCGGCTACAAATACAGAATTTACGGTAAATCTCATCTTACAATCTGATCTTAGTTCAAACCACAGAACTCACCATGCACACAAGTGCAGTCACTGTCTGTCAATAATTTTATTTTGTATTAATAAATATTTATTAGCTAATCTCGTCTTAGTTCAGTTCATAGCGCCCTACCTTTTCATCCCAATGGTAGACCTTCCACAGATCATTGATATTCAACTCTGGTTCGACATATTCCTTCCTGTAGAATGCTATGAACGGCACCTGGAAATGAGATCACGTTAAATATCCACCTGAAACGCACACAAACACATCAGCATAAAGTTTCCAAATACAGTGATCCCGACGTGAAACTGTCTGCTAAAAATCAAAATACAGTTTCACAGGCAAATTTTTTTTAAACATCAATACAACCATTTCTTGCCATCAATGTGTCCAATACAGACACGGAAAGGCCAAACAGATATTTCTACATGGATGAAATACAAGCTTTTTTCAGCAATTTTGATGTTAAAGAAAAGAAATGTGGACAGTGCCTATGATTAATCCCATGCTATTTCTAACTATTTTATAAAAATTAACAATCCTCGGGACCATTTTGCGAATGTTCTTATGTGCTTATAATTCCGATTTCAATCTTTAAAATGTTGTATACCGAAAACTATCAACACCGAAATGCGCAACAAGGACATTTGCGACGGTGTGTCATGAAATACTGTCCTTGGTGATATGGTGGCAGCTTTTTGCATTATTTTTAAAAGCTTGTTAAATACAATTTTCTTCTGTTTAACAATGGATTTTGTTACGAGTTGAGTATCTTAGTGAAATGGTACCCAGATTCCTGTTCAAAGAATGTTCAGTAAACTATTGTATCCTGTCATATGAATATAGAATCTTCTTTGCTGACCTCAAACTGTTGGTTTTTGTATACATTTCAGCGCCTCGAACAATGCCATATTGCTTCTTACTGCTGTATAAAATTAACAATCCTAATTCCTATTCAATGAACATTCAGTAAACTGTTGTATCCATATGAATACAGAAACTACTTACCTCAAACTGTTGGTTTCGCATACAGTTCAGCGCCTCGTGAATCTTGCCAATGGTGCTTGGTCCCTTCCGAGTTGTTCCGCTGCGAGCTGCGTCGAACATCGCCGACGCGTCAGCACCGGCGCCACCTGGTTCGTAGTCCTGGCGTGAGATGTTCGCCGTGACAAAGGCGTATTTATACACCCACTCCGCCTCTTCTTCGAGTTCTCCCTCCTCCGTGGGACATACGGGAATGCGACGCAGTTTGAAACGTTCTGGCATGTCGGCCATGCGAATCTCGTGGTCGACATCGGTGAAGTGGCCTCGCTCCAGTTCACTTGGTTCAAATACCTGTGTAACACACCGCGAGGTAGATTCAAACACAAACTGCTACACCTTGTCAATCGTATATATGGCAGTAATCCATTGATCATATCCTACAAATTATAATTAACAGTGAACCTATTTTATTAACTTCTTTATAGGCAATTTAAAGGTTTTACCTATTTATAATTTTATATATTTAGATTTCGTTTATCCAATTCAATGTTTTATTAATGTACTTTATTCAGTTGTTTTATTAAATTTATTGTACCTATTGTTCAGCCCCTATGGCTACAAAGGAAATAAAACTTACTGTTATAAAGTATACTGGTGCGGGAACAAATTGTGCATCCAATAATTTTCTTCAGTTAACAAACCCTGATCAAATTCTTCCATAAGATATCTTTGTGCTAAATCTCTGACATCTATTCCATCAAATTTCTAAAAAAAATATGTTAGAAAAGTTGTTTTGAGTGAAGTATTTACGAAAATAGGCCAACAAAATTTAAATCTCATAAGATGCCTGTGTCAAAAATCATGAGTACCATCTGTGCCGTGTATATCACTCTGTGGCAACATGTCAAATGATTGTCCAAAAACTAAATATGTATATACAGTACATATACACACCTCAAATATGGTAGTCTTCTTGGAATGCCTCTTAGTGCTCTTGCGAGGTCGTGGACGAGCCTCATCATCCTCGCCTTCTTCATATTCATCATCCTCTCCTTCCTCATACTGACAAACACAGAAACACATCAAATATTAATAACGTGATATCTTATACAGCAACTTATTCTTATAATGCATGTGTATAAAATTACATAAATCACAGCTTAAACATTGCAGATGAAAACATACCTGACACAATAAATAAATAATGGTACATAAATAAGAAATGGTTCGATAAATAAATGAGAATTTTTTTTTTAATGTACTAACTGAGATAATGTAACTCGTTCTTCTAGAAAATGGGTTGCAAGGATACAAATCTTAACTAAAAAACTGTTGAACAAATAACATTATATTGTTGGTCATACACCATATATTCTGCTGTTACAGTAACTTTTACAAAAGGACTCCCAATGTAAGGAACATCCACGTGTAGGGAACAACTTCAAAATGCCCTTCTGGTCTGCACTGGGTTATAAACCCATGCTCTTAGCCACAGACCCATTGTACCATTATTGGAACGTTTTTTTAAATTGCGACGAGTTTTACTTTTAAAAATAACGGGTCCTTGGATAACAGGATTTATCTTTTCTGGATACAATGATCATAGTTTTATTTTGCCACTAACAAGGTCAAAACAGTTTATGTGTTATCATCGAACGGGCCTTGTACTAAGTGTTAATGCGAGTGCAGGAGTGTAGTTTGAAATTTTAGTATTTTGCAAACATCAACGGGGTGCAGTTCAAGATTTTCAGAAAGTCTTCAAGGGGGTGCAGTTGGAGGTATTCAGAGAGCATCTGCTCCCTGAATATTCACCACGTTTCGACGCCAACGATCAACGCATGTGTAACACGGTTTTTCATGAGCCTAATGGGTTTAACAATCCTGGCTAAAGGCCAGACAATATATACACTGTATATATATATATAAGGAATATCAGCTGTAAAGAAGAGTTTGACCAAGTTCTGACATGTTCCTTATAGCAAGAGCCCACAACGTCTGGGAGAGTTATGTCTGAATAGTTGCCATATTTTCTCGACTGTGTCCAACTAACCTCATCTTCCTCCTCCTCTTCGCCATACTCTCCCTCGTACTGCTCAAAGTCTGCGTAGTCAAAGTCAACCCCAAAGATGTCCTGTGCCTCCTGTAGGGCCCTGAAAACAAACATGTAAACAATTCTGAAGTAAACTGAGACAATATCTGACCTGCTAAAGCAAAGTGGGTGTAAAGTTTCCAAATTGTAAAAATTATACCTCATTAAAAAAAATATAGTATTTTTTATTGCTAAAAATTAAGCAAACTTTTTTTAAAGCGAAATTTTTATAAAAACAGGTTTAACAGTTGCGACTATGTGCAAAATCAATGCTCAAAGCAACCATATGTTTAGTATTTCTACAAGTTTTGGATTATTTATTGGGGAAAAAAATAAACCAGACATTGAAAGCTAAGATTACAAGTAGAACAGGTCAGCACAACCTATTTCGCTGTGGTGTGTCGCATATGATAGTTGTGAATTATCAATCTGAAAATTTATGTCACTTTTATAAAATATCTCTGTACGAAATAGAGGATTATGACATACTAGTGAAGAGTTGATTCAAATGGCCTGGATGCATGGTACAAATGGACGGCTAACGAAGAGAACAGATGCCCTCAGAGTGCAGGGCAGAAGAAGACGATGAAGACCACGACTGAGATTGGTGGACTGATGGATCCAGTACGTCGTGGTTTGCGTACTTCACAATCACAATTACGCGCGTGACCTCCGTCAAGCTTTGTCTTTGTCACCAATATTGATAATGGTTATATAGGTGAATTGCATTACTGTTGCCGCAGGACATCTCATAAATCAAACATTTCTGCATACTGTTGTCACTTTAAAAACTTTGCCTTATATTACTATCATAAAGAAACACGTTTGTCAAGAATTTCAATAAAATATATGACAGAATGCATAAATGTACCATGTCTTCGCCACCTATTTTCTGATCACTTGACGGAGCTTTTGCTAGATAACAGGTCACTATATGGACAGGTCAATTGTGTATATAAATTTGTGTAGAGAGATCTAGCAACTGAGAATGAGGGATGGGGGGTGGAAATGGGCAGTGGAGGTGGCAATGTGGGATTATTTACGGGAGAAGGAAAACATTAATCGAGGACCAGTATCGTAGCTAGCCACACCTGAGGAAAGTAACAATGTACTCAGGTAAACCTAACACATGGAACACAAAAGCCAATATACAGTCGCGCCTCGTTATAACGCGCCCCGTTATAACGCGGATTCGGTTATAACGCGGTCGGTCGTGGACCCCAAATTTGTGCCGCCAGGGGGAACATGGGTGCTATGACAAACTATATTAACACGGTAATAACTGTCAATTGTTTTGTGTGAAGTTATCCCCTTCTTTGTCCACGGCATGTGTATATTGAAAGCCTAGTTGGCAGACAATAAATTTAACGTTGACGTACAACTGCAACGAATCAAGTGTGAGGCGCGTCACTACGTTGCCGTTGTTTATTCTGCACTGCCAATGCTATCAAAGTTTCGTTGACTATAATTATGTTCAGTTTTAACTTTAGGAACAGTAAATGTGGAGCGAGGTATTGTTTGTTTTGCGCTGACATCAAACGAATCGTTTCCAATCTGCTAGTCATGCTCATGGCTTCCGCGGATCGCCAGATCGCCTGGTTTCGGCGCCGGGCGGCTTGTAAAGTGCAATTGAAATTCACAAATATGCCTTGCTTAAGAATGGGTTAAATACGTTTTAATACAGCTTAGTAGGCAAGATCAGTAAGCTAACATTGCATAACAAATATTAGCTTTTCGCTGCGATGAACGCAAAGCTACTGCCTGTACTGGTGCGCCAAAATATTAATTCGTCAACCGCATATGAATTGGTGAATCGTAATATTGTTCGGCACGGTAAATGTGCTTTCTAAATTGGTATTTTGATATTGATTGAAAGACGAAGTTAAGCCAATTGTGAACGTACTTATAGCTTTAAATCCTTAATAAACTCTAACACAGCGTTTCTCAAATCATTTGCGTATTCGGCTGCTGAGTGCCAGGTCATTATTTTAGATCTTACGTCAGCGGTACCATATTATCGTTCAGTTGACCGTGGCTTGTTGGTCCGTTGTTTATTTTAAAACGGTACACAATTCATGAATTTTATTCAATTCAACAGTGTCCCAAAGTGTACGACATTTAAACAGAATACACATTGACATTGGCTGGCAGTTTAATAAGCTTCATAAACTGCGTATAGACTGTGCGACATGCACACTTTGGTTGGCTTCGATGGCGTTCTTCGTGCAGCAGCGGTGTCGGTCGTCGTCGTAGCGCCCCTGACGGCAGATATGGGAACGCGCCACGTTTATAACGCGCCTCGTTTATAACGTGGATTCATTTCGTGGACCCCGACTACCGCGTTATAACGAGGCGCGACTGTATATGTTTACTAATGACTCTAGTATTGTCAAACATCAAATGGCATACTCACACATCGTCGTGGATTATATGCCTCTTCTTTTTTGTTCTGCTGATTGGCTGGCCGTCATCATCAACAATGAAGTCATCGACATCTAAAGTATGACAAACACATGTCTACATGTCCATTTTAAGTGCATCTCCTTCGTGGTGCAGAGTTCACTCATCTCTTTCTATGTGGGTGGAGTTTATTGCATTCTAAATACTACTTCAGTCCAAAAGGGTATTTATCAAATTCTGGTATAAATAAAATATTACACGTTTGAATGAAGGTTTGGTCTGTGACTGGAGTGAAATATCAGGATGGAAGTTTACTACATTTCCCCCCGAAACTCTTCAAATGCAATATAATAAATCATAAATGCAATATAATTTATCTATTTATTAACTGTTTTATCCATGTATTTAGCTCATTCAATTAATTTTAGTTCAAACTGTATACATATTTCACTTATTTTATAGCCGATGCTGCTGAATGACATTTAATGATTATGAACTTTTAGCCTATTTAATTGGTTTTCACTTAATGTACAATGTATATCAATTTATCTATATTTTAGTTTTGTAGCGCCTTTGAGCAAGTATTTTACTCGGATACACAGTGCTTAATATATGCTTAAATTATTATTATAATAAAGCTGTTCTGGTTCTAACTGCACCCCCAAAGCTCCCTACCCTTTACACGCTACATAAATAAACAGAATATTCACAGAGCGAATTCTTATACCTGATTCTTCGCCCTCAGATGCACTCAAATCTCCAAATTCCTGGCTCTCTTTTGGTGAGTGCATCTCACGTTCGACTGGGGCACTGGTGTCATCATCGTCATTGGCATCAAAGATCTCCTTCGCTATCTTATCCCTCGCCTCCTCATCCCCATCCTCCTCCATGTCACTATCCTCGTCATCCGTCAACACGCGGATACGTTTCCTCTTTTGCTAAAAACACCAGATCCCACGGTTACTTCATCTACAAGGGAGCTCTCAGTCACACTCCAGCTCTCACCTACATTCATGCAGTTCTTAACCGAACTGACAGAGTTCTTACAACATATTTTCATCACCAAAATTAATGACCACACAGTAGATTTAGGACCTTTTTGGCACAAAATCAAACCTATCTAGTATCCGCAACAACATGCTAGCTCGTTTGAGCAAATATCTTGTTCGGTTCTGATGAACTTGCTGGACAAACTACTAAACTATCTTCAAAGAGCAGAAGTGGTCTGACAATATGCAATCAAAGTCCATTTTGTAATTTATTAAAACAAACTCTATTCTTTTACTAAATTTACTGTACAAATGCTGTACAAAATTTCCGAACACCAACGAACATAACTGGGTTTTAATCAGAAGTCGTGATTCTCAACTTCAAGTCTTGTAATACATTATTTGTAACATAAAACAAAACTACAAAATCATAACTTAATAACATTTATCAAATTAAATATAACCATAATCCACCTACGTTAAGTACACATCAACGGAACCATGTTTTTCCCAGCCGAGTACTAAATGCCATACCTTGCGTTTCACCCGGATTCCCAGGTTCTCCTCGAGCAGGTCGTAGTCCTCATCCTCAAGATCTTCCTCATAGTCAGAGTGCTGTCGTTTCTCCCCTCCCTTCTCCCCCCCATCTTCCCCACTGTCCCCATCCTCCTCTGGGTCCTCTTCCACAGGGTTGTCATCTATCAGGTCGTCCAGGTCTTTGTCCAGCTCCTCATCATCTGTGAAACAAACACAGACGTTTGTTGCTAACATCATCGCAAGCAGGGGCTTAGCCAGACACCTATCTGCCCATCTTCAAGACTGGCAGATGACTGGCAAAGACTGGTAATTACAACTGATAAGAATAAGAATTAGAGGGGGCCAGCTGGCCATTAGATTAATTAATAGTTCCATGTCTAGGGCCCACATTAATTACTATGATTGGCACAACTGGTAGTGAAACAAATCAAATGATCAGTATTAATTAAATAGATTGCTCAAATGACATTGGTTCATCATTGAAAAAACTTTAAACTGGCCAATAATTATAGTGATTGACATGAGTGGTTTCCACACAAGCCATTCAAATGCTAAATGGCACACTAAATGAATTCAAGACTGGGAAAAAAATATTTCTGGCTAAGGGCCTGCTTGCAAGCCAGGGTTGGTGACTACACTAGCCCTGGCAGACACATTACGCAATAGTATGGAAGTCAGTTTATAAAGTGTATTCATTCCTAGTAATCGACTCTGCATCGTCCATGAGAACAGCGCAGATACCCGTGCCAGCTGCCCGCAATACTTATCTAAGACCAATGACCCCAGAGAATCCCAATACCAATCACCCATTCAACCATTCTCACGAGAGGATGAGTGATCTTGTGTATTCGGATAATTACTTCTACTTCCCAAATATTACATGTGACACATGTGAAACAATCACTAGCCAGGACGCACTCGCCGAGGGTGTAGTGAACGATACTATTGGCTGAGCTTAAGTTCAGTGTCTTAGCAAGGCAATCTGCCAGGGAGTGCAGTGACTGGTGTAAATCAGCACTGCCATGCAAGGATGGTTGATAATACTGGACAGGGTTTCTGCAGAAAAAATATTTTTGGTACGGTGTTAGTCAATTGTGAGACCTCTGAACTGGCAGGCTAAGCCTGCCACGGGTGCCATAGGCCCTCCCCCAGAAAAAAATGGATTTCGAGATGCTCGGAGAAGTGATTTCCCAGCATTTGGAGTCGGAAATCCCGCCCGGCTCATGGTGATCATTTCCATGTTTCGTAGGAGATTGAATAATAAATGTAACAGTCAGCAGGAAAATTGTAAACTGTAGTGTGCTATCTTGTTGCGTTATTTTTCTTCACCAAGAAACAATGAATACTCGAAAACATCACAAAAAATGTACAGCCATGACAGCATGCCGTATTCTTTACACTAAGCCTACCAATATACCAGTATGCCATGTTCTATCCTGAGGTGAAGGGTTCAATCCCGCAGTGAATACCACGTTTAGTCAATCACAGAATAGCCAGCATAAACGTGTTGGCATGGGCTCATTCTTCACCTTTAAAAACGTCATGAAGTATGAGTTTCATTGCATAGAATATTAAACAACATTTTAAAATCTTGATTTAATTTGGGTATGTATCTGTATCCTAGAATTATTTTTGGGTACGTAATTTTACCCTTTTACCCTGCTGGTGGAAACACTGCTGGAAATTGAAATTGCATATGTGTGATTCAAGCTGGGAACAAACAAAAGGCGTTATTCACAATAGTCGATACAAAATAGAGAGGTGGAGATGGATCGGTACTGAATATGTACTGGAACACAGCCCGCAAGACAGGCGTACGCAGGAAAGTTGATGGTAAAAGGAGAAGGGATTTGAATCTTCTGAATCAGAAGGTCCCACTGCAGATGGTTTTGTGGATGCCTTTTATTGTGCCTCTTGATCAAGACCCAAAGAGGAATGAGTGAGAAATAGTGAAGACTGATCTGTCTAGAGCTTGATGTTTTAGTCAGTTCTTACCTTCCTCTTCACTGTCATCACTGTCATCACTATTTCTTGGCCGTTTCACTTTTGTCTTCTTCTTTTTCCTTACTTTCACTTCCTCATCGGAATCATCACTTCCATCTTCATTTTCGTCCTCCTCACTTGTGTCTACCTCTGCTTCACTCTCGACAAAGTCAGCCATTTAAGAAACTGTTAAAAAGAACCTGAAAATAAATATTATTCAGAAAATTTATTTCTTACCTATATTAACATTCAGCCATCAAACAACCGAATAACTAAGATACATCTCGGTATATTATTGCAAATAACTACGTCGTTAACATTATGCCTTTAACAGGATTGTTCTTAGTATAAACAATATAAGTCAATAACATTAATTAGGTAAATGTGTAATTAATTTGTTAGCATTTTATTTCAAACGTAGTCAAATTATAGGGAGATAATGGTAGGTCTAATATATGGCTTGAATTGCACTATGCACCTTCAAAATACATACACAAGTTTGCACAATATTCACAAAAAATGGAACAAAGAACGGATAACTTCAAAGCAAAATAAAAACACTCCTGGAACTCTGTGAACTGTTCAATTTCATTTAAAAACTATGTATCAACCGGAAACATGCCGCTTTGCCTTTGGGGCTTTGGCCGGCTGTGTTATTGTGTAGCGGTAAGGTGCAAGCGCATTGTGAACGGAGACTTACAGGGGAGAAAGCGTATATTGAATGTGCCAAACTACATTAATTGCCTTAAAAGTCCAACTGTTTGATATATATATATATATAAATATGGGTGATCCTTATGGAACATGGGCTCATAGTTTTACGCACGCACCAAAATATCGCATTTTTCTACGCGTTTAGTTGTGCCAGCCTCGTTGTGGCGCAGAGCGTAGTTCGGCACTTACAACCAAATTTGAATTTACAAACGCGGATGTTTATCATTAATGTTTCATGTATACGTGCGTCACATGAGAATAAAACGTTGCATATTTTAGTGTTATTAGTTCCAATAAAAGTTATTAACCAAAATAATATTTTTTGTCAAATGACCGCAACAGCTTCCGATAATTTCCTATGTGGATCACGTGCCGCCATCTGTCGTCGAAAATGCTTTGGTCGTCGTCTATTAATTCCGCGAGGGGCGCCACCTATCGGCTCTCACTGAAGTCGTGACTACCTCCTTTATAAAAATATAAACTATACTAAAGTCTGACATGGAATATCTTAGTATATCATAGCAGTTCATTGTATGTCTAGGCCAAATTAACCATAGTAGACTGTGCCATGGAGTATCTGCCAACATTTTTGCTGAAATCTGGGATCTTGACATCGGAAGACGGGGCGGGGGGTCTACATCTTCGATCGTCGTTCACTTAGTCTTAGACTTAGCCTTAGACGGGAACGCCTGTCGCCCTCGCGAAAGATGCCGTCGTCCTCAAAGCCTCGGTATCACCTTATAGTTTCTCAGCTAGGGGGTAGGGGAACCCGGGGCAATACGTTTGTCTCCTGAATATAGCCACACTACCGGATATGATAAATGATTGGCAAATTAGTTATGTTGGGTGATAACCTATAGCTATAATGCCTTATATAGCTCTATATAAAAAGTCATCAAGTTGCTACAATTAAGTAATGAGACAATAATGGTGTCCCATATTTCCCCGGTACCCCATTGTACTCCAGGCAATTGGGGTAAAACGGGATAGGCTTTTTCATAGTACATATGCATGGCCATCCCAATATTCCAGAGAACTATTAATTGTTCTTTGTTATTATTAGCGTATATAATTATGTTGTGTAAATTATGCAACATAATTATATACGCTTAATAATAACAACAAAGAAAAATTAGCCAATTAAAATTTCTTTATATAAGGCCTTATTCAGTTTCAATGCCTCTTGAACACAATCAAGATCAGCCATTCATTTTGGGCTAGAAAACGTTAAAAAAATTGCTTAACAATGATACTATACTATTGATAAAGCTAATATGTTTGACTACTATATATTAATTTTTTTAAATAATTATTATACCGAACTTATAAAGCGCTCTTTTCATAAATAAAAGCCTGCTCAAAAGCGCTGTACACAATCAATAGAATAATCATAGACAGTAAAAACAAAGCATAAAAACGATAACATGATTAATATATATATATATATTTTAGAAGGCTAGATATAATCAAATGAATATATATATATATATATATACTGTTTTAAAATGCAATAAAACCTGACTAGAAAGAGTTAAGCACCAAAATGGGCCAGGAACGAAAGTGTTCAGTGTTTTTGCTTAACGAATGTGAGCCGGTAGCGCATTCCACAACTTGGCTGCTGAACACTGAAATCTTCTGTCGCCGTAAGTAACTGTTCTAACCCTTGGAACTTCTAGTGTCACTGAATCCATGGATCATAGCGTTCTTCTTGGTAGGTACACATTCAGCATGTCCGATATATATCCTGGAGCCTGTCCATGTAAGGCTTTATATGTGTGCATCAGGATTTTAAATTGGTAACCAGGTAACCAGTACAGGTTTTTCAACACTGGTGTGATGTGGCTGTTGCGTGATGTTCTGGTTACAATCCGTGCCGCGGTGTTCTGTACACGTTGTAACTTGTTAATTGATGTCTGGTGCAGTCCACTGAGCAGAGCGTTACAGTAGTCTAGACGTGATGTTACAAGCCCGTTGACTAGTGATTGAGTGGCATCATTAGTGAGATAACGCCTAATGTGCCCAATGTTGCGGAGGTGATAATATCCAGATCTACAGACACTGTTCAAATGTTGCTCCATGTTCATGGCAGAGTCGAAAATAACACCCAGGTTTTTCACACTGTTCACTGATGTAATGTCAGTGTCGCCAACACGCACAGTAACGTTTTCCATCGGCTTGGCATTATGCTTGGATGTGAACAACACAACATCAGTCTTTTCACTATTCAGTTTTAGCATGTTTGCGTGCATCCATCTTTCAATGTCCGTGAGGCAACTCTCAATGAGTTCCATGGATTCTGTTTGGGCTGCACCGACCTTCGGCTTGAACAAGATATATAACTGGGTGTCATCTGCATAGAAGTGATGACACAGTCCATACCGACGGATAATGGCTCCTAGTGGTTTTAAGTACATGGTGTATTTCTTTGGGCCGAGTACCGAGCCTTGTGGTACACCATGTTCCAGGAGAACTGGATTGGAGTGCTGGCCATCTATGACCACTACCTGGTAACGGTCGTGGAGATACGATGCTATCCAGCCGAGAGCAGCTCCGGAGATTCCGAATAAGTTCTAAAAACTATTCAACAGAATTCGATGATCGAGAGTGTCGAACGCAGCCGACAGATCGAGCATGACCAACACTGTCACACAACCATTATCCAGAGACTCGAGGATATCGTTTTGTACCATGAGGAGCACCGTCTAGATCGAGTGAGATCTACGGTAGGCTGACTGGAGCTCCTCGTGAAGACCGTTACTCACCAGGTGGCGCTCAATCCGTGTGTCTACAACCTTCTCTAACACCTTAGCAATGAAAGGAAGGTTGGACACAGGTATGTAGTGTTTCATGATGCCTGTATCGAGAGTTGGTTTCTTGAGTAGTGGTCATATATGAGCACACTTGAATGCACGAGGCACACAGCTACTATTCATAGAGGCGTTGACAATTGCGGTGATAACAGGGAGTAGCTCATCTACACACAACTTTAGAAGCCACGTGGGCACCGGATCGAGGTCGCAGGATTTATCAGGTGACTTCAGGATGAAGGTCTTCACTTCATCATCAGAGGCGCGAGTAAACCTCTCCAGTGGTGTAGTTACAGATGAGGCGTCAATGTCCTGGTCAACACCATGCACCTGGTCCGTCTGGAGGCCACGTCGGATGTTGGATATCTTCTCCATAAAGAAAGAGCTAAACATCTCGGTTAGTTCACTGGGATACGCCTTTTGAGGAAGAGATGGAGACCCCCTTTCACCAAGTAGGTGTTTCGTCACTTTGCAAATGCCCTTCTGGTCATGGGTGCAGGCAGTGATCTTTTCTGAATAGTATGCTACCCTGGCTTGTTTTATGAGTTTGTTCACCACAACACATTGGTCTCTATATATCTGGTGGTTAACAGTCAGGCGATTCTTCTGCCATCGTCGTTCCAGCTTCCGTCGGAGATGTTTAGCCTCATGTAACTCATCAGTGTACCGTGGACAGTCTGGAAGTTGGGTGATTGTTTTAGTACGAAGCGGTGCGTGCTTATCAATGAGCGATGTGAGTCCTTCATTAAAAGCACTCACCAAACCATCCACTTCACCATCCGTAATTTGTAACATGAGAGAAGCCACAACGTCCTGCTTAAAAGCTTCCACGTCTATGGCACGTAGCTTCCTGAAGGAAACAGTCTTCTGTATGGGAACAGGTTTGTTCAGGTTCGTGATGAAACCGACAGCGAAGTGGTCACGTGTAAGTTTTCCAAGGTGGTCACAAAGTCCGGGGTCGGTGACGGTTATGTCAGATACGATGTGACTGGTGTCTCTGCTGACCACGACGTCCAACGTATGGCCGAGCACATGGGTCGGTCCATGTACATGTTGTTGTAGGCCACACGCTTTGATTGTACCCATAAATCGCTTTCGACATCAACGTGAAAGTTAAGGCCTCCAACTATCAGAATCTCCTTGTCGTGGGTAGCGTAGCTGACGAGAAATGTAGACCACTAGTCTAAGATTTGGGGAATAGTCAGGCCATTATGCTTTGATGGTGGGGGTCGATACACCACGGCCAGACACACAGTTGTGTCACCCGTATCCAGATCACAATCCATGTGTTCAAAGTTTGTGTAGTCGTCCGTGGTACTGGAGCCATGGAGGCAGAATGATATGGCAGACTTATAAAGCAATGCCACACCACCTCCATTTTGTACTGCCGGGACGGGGTACATGTTTCATGGTATACCCAGAAGGGACCAACTCGCCAATGCATTTCTTGTCTACGGAAGTCCCCAGCCATGTCTCTGTGAGAGCAACAACATCATAGTCCTGTGTAACAATGTAGTTCAGAGACAAAGCCTTGTTCTTGATGGATCTTGGATTAAGGCAACATACCCGAAGAGACTTCTTCGCAGGTTGTGCATGCTCATAGTCACACTTAATCCTCACCAAATTGTTCTTGTTTACACCTAATGCACTAGTGATCTGACCATGCTCCAGCATGCATCTTTGGGCCTAGCTGTTCTAACAAACAGCTCCCTCGAAGTGTCTGGCTGCATTTCCTGACAGCCAGCCCTGATCCTCATTAAAGCCCTCCTTATATACAGCTAAATATGTAACCTTGGGACATACACTCTCCCTTGATTATGTAATTTCCAAAGTCTAGGGTTCTCTAGAAATCTTGGCAGGGTGCCAGTGAACTTACAGTAACCTTCTGAACAAAGGCCCTCTGTATAGGGTTCTTGCCTCCCCAAAACCAGATGGCCTCAAATGTAAAAAAATCCCCCACCCCAGCTATAGTCATTTGCATATAAATTGGCTTTTCGGAGCCTGTACAACATTCAGCAATTAAGTAGATTGATACTATGTGCGTTATCATTCTAAATTCTCTACACTACCCCCGCCATTTAAAATTTCGTCCCGACATAATCAGGAGATAATCTGTTCCATTCATTTACAGTCCTTTGTGAGAATGAGAACTTTCTTATATCTAATCGACACTGTTCCTTTACTAATGTAACTTCATGTCCTCTGGTTCTTCTATCTTTCTTAACTGAGAAAAACCATTTCTATTAATATTTTCATAATCATTCAATATTTTAAACACTTCTATCTGATCTCCTCTCAGTCTCCTGGTCTCTAGTGTTGTTAAACCACATTTTTAGGCGTATTTCATAACTAAGATGCCTCAGATTTTGTATAATTTTAGTCACTCTCCTCTATACTCTTTCTAGCATATCTATGTTCTTCCTGCGATATGGCCTCCACGCTTGAATACAATATTCTAAATGAGACCTAACTATTGTTTTGTACAGCAGTATTATTAGCTCTTTTTTCATATACGTTATTAATCCAAGGATTTTATTTCCCTTTGAAGCAGCCATACCGCACTGCTCTGAAACCTTCATATCAGAACTAATGGTTAACCCTAAGTCCTTTTCTTTTGCAGTAGTACTTAGTACAGAACCCCCCATTGTATATTGTACATCTTCGTTCCCATGTCCTGTGTGGAGGAGGCATTTACATTTCCCAAAATTGAACAACATTTGCCATTTTTTAGACCATTTCATCAACCTGTCAAGATCATCTTGTAAATGCTGTCTATCTCCATCACATTTAATGCTTCTAAACAATTTTGAATCATCCACAAATTTCAATACATTGCTTGTTATATAATCATCCAAATCATTGATATATATTAAGAATAATATAGGTCCCAGTCAGGGATGGGTCAAATACATGCACAATGTACTTGAATACAAGTACAAATACTTACAATTTTGCCAAGTACAACTACTCATCTAAAAAAATATAGGCAAGTACAAGTACTTTGTGAAAAACTAAAGTACAAATACCAAGTACTTTGACAATTTTAGTCAAGTACATTGACAATTTTAGTCAAGTACATTGAACGCTACGTTGTTTCATAATGGTGAAAATCAAAGCTGTGAAAACACAAAAGCAGTATTATGCATTTATTCATTATTTATTTAAGTCGTCAACGCATAAAACACGGGCATTTCGCATAAACTATTGAGATGTTCAGCACTCAGCAGTCATTTCTTGTTGCACCGCACAAACATGATCCATTGAAACTTTTTACCAGTTAGCCTACATCTGTCTTGGCGAAAGACTGCCTGGGACAGTGTAACAGATGCTTGGATTCAATAGTTCTTTGAAAATTGTTTGAACTGTGTTATGAAGCTTTGTACAAAATAAGAATAAATAAACAGTAATTTTCACTGTAGCCATTTTTTCCAATCCTTCTGATAGACCCAACTACTTAACACAAATGTAAAAAAGTACTTGTAAAAACTACTTGCCAAGTCCAAGTACTTTGATGGTTAAGTACAAGTCCAAATCCAAGTACTGCACTCAGCAAGTACCAGTCCAAGTACAGTACTTGTTGTACTTAAGTACACAAGTACTCAAGTACTTGAACCCATCCCTGATTGGTTGTATATTTTGTTAATATATCCATTTTTGGTTTTTATATAACCAGTGAAGGCAGCAAGACTTCAGTGTTGTTGTAGTACAAAGCTGTGTTTGCAAATAAATACATAATGGATGTAATAATGTTTTGAAAATGTTACCTTCTACAGTGTTCTACAAAGTGACATCTTTAATTAAAAGAATCAAACAGTTTGCTCACTCAGTGCACATACTAAATGTGAGAAATGTTTAAAATTATGTGCAAAGCAACTTTCTACTCTGCTTTTCATGCTCTGCTATAGCAGAATCCAGTTCTTATCGTGCAAGTTAACATGTCCACATTCTTGCCGCTGTGCTTTGTACTTGCATTCTTGGAGATGACGAATACTGACAAATACTTCCCATATAAGTTCTTATGTTGTTGGAGTGGTGGAACTGGTGATTTCAACGATTGCTGTGACAAATTAACCTCCACACGGACGGACTTTTTGTGTTCACAAACAGTTCCTAGGGAAAGAACATTCCTACATTAGCCACATTTCATATGCATCAGTTGAAATGTCAGTAGTTACAATAGCCAGGGCAGCTAATGTTTTTTTATTGATGTTTTCAAGTAATATGACACTTGTTGTATATGGGGAAATAGAGGAGAAGAAGGTAGGGAAAATGTATGCGATTTCTCAGCATCCAGAATTTCGCCTTGAATCTTTTAGCATAAAGCCATATAAATTGGTTAATCATACGTGAATAACAGCTGGTGATGATTGGCTGTAACGTTTATAAATGTTGTAATCTATTTTATCTTACATTGTGGACATAAAATAATTTTTTTCTATCTTTGAGATGATTAGAATAAATCCTTGTTGAAATGCCAGGTTTGCTCTAAATAAAATCTATCCATGTTTTTTGTACTTGTCCACACATGTGGTTACTTACCCTTATTCCTGGTGTACTGCTGGAGTCAACAACATGGATTCTAGGCAGCTTCACAGTATGGGCCTTTATATGCGTCTTCTACCTATTTGTGTGTTTATTTGTGTCGCATTTGCAGGAATCTTTTATTTCCACACACAGCTGCTTTAATGGTCAAACCCATTGGTCTAGATGTACCTGCTTTTGTTCCTTCCTTGTAAACACTACTTGTGTACTCTACTTGTGTACACAACTTGTCTACACTACTTTTGTACCCTGGCTTTACAGCTTCAGCCACTGCTTTTGCCTCTGATCAGCTATAAACCAGCCTACTTGACTTAAAGTCAAGTCAACAAGTAGAGGGAGAATGGAAACAGTAAGTTATAAGGCCTTTTGATTATTCCTCTTTGCAGGTTCGTCCCATGGCTGAACTATTGGGCTCAATCTGAAGAGACCCTTGGAACATGAGGGTGTTGACCCTAATGTGAGGGTTGCCCCTGGGGTGGGGATTGATACCAGCTTCCATGGTTGTATTGGAGAGGTAAGTGGCAAGACTACAAAGAGGGTGAATGTCAGAGCTATGTTCCGTCCATACATATAACACTGTTGTAGTTGCAGACTGATAGCCACATCGACATGATAACACTATAGAAATTACAAGTAGAAGCAATTATTCAAATACACAATATTGGCATTTTCCCAAAAGTAATTTATCCGCCATAAAATTGGGGCGGGTATTTGCGCTGTTCTCACGGGTGATGCAGTCGTGACTGGCGAAGTCAATTACTAGTTTGACTCATCTAACTTCCACACTTCATATAAGAGATCTGTCAAGGCTAGTTTTGCATGGCAAATAGCCCTGGCTTGCGAGGATGAATGTATCTATATACACCTGTATATCTATAACTCAAATGCAATTTTCTATAATTCTGATACAGTTTTAGATGACTTGAATGATTTTTTAGTTTGGGACACACAAATATTTGTAAATAAAATTTCACATTAGATGTAGAGAGAGATATAGTAGCAATGTAGGTGTAAATTAATGTATTACCCGGTTCCCGTCAGTCTGAAAATGTTGTTCACAGTCAAACTGTATTTTGCATTACAATTTTGCAACTTGTGGTAACTCATATCTTATAGTGATACATAATGTCTCTAGTTGGTTACCACTGACCATTGTAACAGGAATATTGAGCAACTAAAGTCAAGTCAACAAATAGAGGGAGAATGGAAACAGTAAGTTATAAGGCCTTTTGATTATTCCTCTGCAGGTTCATCCCGTGGTCGAACTATCAATCTGAAGAGACCCTTGGTAAATGGGGGTGTTGACCCTAATGTGATGGTTGCCCATGGGGTTGCGATGGATACCAGCTTCCATGGTTGTATTGGAGAGGTAGGTGGCAAGGCTACAAAGAGGGTGAATGACAGAACTATGTTCCGTCCATACATGTAACACAGTTGTAGTTGCAGACTGATAGCCACATCAACAAGTTAACACTATACAATATAATATTAACAGGTTGATTGTTGATAGATAGTTATAATTTTTATCAACTTTCTTACATTGCCACAGGGGGTTGTGGTGTGCTGTAAACATGACATTGTCATATATGATGTGCTGTAAACATGACATTGCCATGACGGGTGTGCTGTAAACATTACATTGCCACAAATGGGTGATGTAAACATTACATTACATCACCATGGAGGGTGTGCTGTAAACATTGCATTACCACAAGGGATGTTCAGTAAACTTTACATTGCTATGATAGGTGTGCTATAAACATTACATTACCACAAGGGGTGTTGTGAACAGAGCATTGTTGTGAGGGGTGTACTGTAAACATTACATTACCACAGCGGGTGATGTGAACAGTGCATTGTTGTGAGGGGTGTACTGTAAATATTACATTACCACAGCGGGTGATGTGAACAGTGCATTGCTGTGAGGGGTGTACTGTAAACATTACATTACCATGAAGGCTTTGCTGTAAACATTACATTGTTATGATGGGTTTGTTGTAAACAATACATTGCTATAAAGGTGGTGATATAAACATTACAATGCCACAAAGGATGTGCTATGAACATTAGATTGTCACGAGGAACTGCTGTAAACATTTCCTTGCCATGAGAGTTGTCTTGCTGTAGGTGATTCTGAAGGGTCACACATTTAACGTGGTGGATGACGCGATTGCCAACAGTAACATTGTCGACTGTGGTGACGTGACACCCTGTGTCAAGCGACCCTGCACTGTTGATGAACAGTGTATCGAAATGAGCAGCACAGAATGTAGTTGTGTCTGTCCAGCGCAATACACAGGTATGTATTTAGTTCGCAGGTCTGCAATTATCCTAGGGAGATGCCTTGTGTGGATGTTGCTAACTCGGTCATATTTAACTTAGACAAACATAATATATACATCCTCGCGTGCCAGGGGTCGCTGTTGCTGGTTACGTCAGTGCCAGCCAGCAGTACCCACTGGCTGATCGCTTTGCGAAACTCTGAATTTAAACTCAATCTCTGAAATCGCTCACTATATCAATGGTTGGCGGCAGGTCAGGTGGTCATAATAAAACTAATTTCAACCAACCATGGCTCATGTTACATGCACTGTTTAGGAAGTTGAAGCAATTATTCAAATACACACTACTGGGATTCCCAAAAGTCGATTATCCGTCATCAAATTGGGGCGGGTATTTGCACTGTTCTCACGGGTGATGCAGTCGTGACTGGCGAAGTCAATTACTAGTTTGACTCATCTAACTTCCACACTTCACATAAGAGATCTGTCAGGGCTAGTTTTGCATGGCAAATAGCCCTGGCTTGCGAGGATGAATGTATCTATATACACCTGTATATCTATAACTCAGATGCAATTTTCTATAATTCTGATACAGTTTTAGATGACTTGAATCCTTTTTTAGTTTGGGACGCACGAATATTTGTAAATAAAATTTCACATTAGATGTAGAGAGAGAGATAGTAGCAATGTAGGTGTAAATTAATGTATTACCCGGTTCCCGTCAGTCTGAAAATGTAGTTCACAGTCAAACTGTATTTTGCATTACAATTTTGCAACTTGTAGTAACTCATATCTTATAGTGATACATAATGTCTCCAGTTGGTTACCACTGACCATTGTAACAGAAATATTGAGCAACTAAAGTTAAGTCAACAAATAGAGGGAGAATGGAAACAGTAAGTTATAAAGCCTTTTGATTATTCCTCTGCAGGTTCGTCCCGTGGTCGAACTATCAATCTGAAGAGACCCTTGGTACATGGGGGTGTTGACCCTAATGTGATGGTTGCCCATGGGGTTGCGATGGATACCAACTTCCATGGTTGTATTGGAGAGGTAGGTTACAAGGCTACAAAGAGGGTGAATGACAGAACTATGTTCTGTCCATACATGTAACACTGTTGTAGTTGCAGACTGATAGCCACATCAACATGTTAACACTATACAATCTAATATTAACAGGTTGATTGTTGATAGATAGTTATCATTTTTATCAACTTTCTTACATTGCCACAGGGGGTTGTGGTGTGCTGTAAAATATGACATTGTCTTATACGGTGTGCTGTAAACATGACATTGCCATGATGGGTGTGCTGTAAACATTACATTGCCACAAATGGGTGATGTAAACATTACATTACATTACCATGGAGGGTGTGCTGTAAACATTGCTTTACCATGAGGGATGTTCTGTAAACTTTACATTGCTATGATAGGTGTGCTATAAACATTACATTACCAAAAGGGGTGTTGTGAACAGTGCATTGTTGTGAGGGGTGTACTCTAAACATTACATTACCACAAGGGGTGATGTGAACAGTGCATTGCTGTGAGGGGTGTAATGTAAACATTGCATTGCCATGAAGGCTTTGTTGTAAACATTACATTGTTATGATGGGTTTGTTGTAAACAATACATTGCTATAAAGATGGTGATATAAACATTACATTGCCACAAAGGATGTGCTATGAACATTAGATTGTCACGAGGAACTGCTGTAAACATTTCTTTGCCATGAGAGTTGTCTTGCTGTAGGTGATTCTGAAGGGTCACACATTTAACGTGGCGGATGACGCGATTGCCAGCAGTAACATTGTCAACTGTGGTGACGTGACGCCCTGTGTCAAGCGACCCTGCACTATTGATGGACAGTGTATTGAAGTTAGCAGCCCGTAATATAGGTGTAACTGTCCAGCGCAATACACAGGTATGTATTTAGTTCGCAGGTCTGCAATTATCCTAGGGAGATGCCTTGTGTGGATGTTGCTAACTCGGTCATATTTAACTTAGACAAATATAATATATACATACTCGTGTGCCAGGGGTCGCTGTTGCTGGTTACGTCAGTGCCAGCCAGCAGTACCCACTGGCTGATCGCTTTGCAAAACTCTGAATTTAAACTTAGTCTCTGAAATTGCTCACTATATCAGTGGTTGGCGACAGGTCAGGTGGTCATAATAAAACAAATTTCAACCAACCGTGGCTCATGTTACATGCACTGTTTAGGAAGTTGAAGCAATTATTAAAATACACACTACTGGGATTCCCAAAAGTCGATTATCTGTCATCAAATTGGGGGGGGGGGTATTTGCACTGTTCTCACGGGTGATGCAGTCGTGACTGGTGAAGTCAATTACTAGTTTGACTCATCTAACTTCCACACTTCACATAAGAGATCTGTCAGGGCTAGTTTTGCATGGCAAATAGCCCTGGCTTGCGAGGATGAATGTATCTATATACACCTGTATATCTATAACTCAAATGCAATTTTCTGTAATTCTGATACAGTTTTAAATGACTTGAATGCTTTTTTAGTTTGGGACACACAAATATTTGTAAATAAAATTTCACATTAGATGTAGAAAGAGAGATAGTAGCAATGTAGGAGTAAATTAATGTATTACCCGGTTCCCGTCAGTCTGAAAATGTAGTTCACAGTCAAACTGTATTTTGCATTACAATTTTGCAATTTGTAGTAACTCATATCTTATAGTGATACATAATGTCTCTAGTTGGTTACCACTGACCATTGTTACAGGAATATTGAGCAACTAAAGTCAAGTCAACAAATAGAGGGAGAATGGAAACAGTAAGTTATAAGGCCTTTTGATTATTCCTCTGCAGGTTCGTTCCATGGTCGAACTATCAATCTGAAGAGACCCTTGGTACATGGGGGTGTTGACCCTAATGTGATGGTTGCCCATGGGGTTGCGATGGATACCAGCTTCCATGGTTGTATTGGAGAGGTAGGTGGCAAGGCTACAAAGAGGGTGAATGACAGAACTATGTTCCGTCCATACATGTAACACAGTTGTAGTTGCAGACTGATAGCCACATCAACAAGTTAACACTATACAATCTAATATTAACAGGTTGATTGTTGATAGATAGTTATCATTTTTATCAACTTTCTTACATTGCCACATGGGGTTGTGGTGTGCTGTAAACATGACATTGTCATATACGGTGTGCTGTAAACATGACATTGCCATGATGGGTGTGCTGTAAACATTACATTACCACAAATGGGTGATGTAAACATTACATTACCATGGAGGGTGTGCTGTAAACATTGCATTACCACAAGGGATGTTCTGTAAACTTTACATTGCTATGATAGGTGTGCTATAAACATTACATTACCAAAAGGGGTGTTGTGAACAGTGCATTGTTGTGAGGGGTGTACTGTAAACATTACATTACCACAGCGGGTGATGTGAACAGTGCATTGCTGTGAGGGGTGTACTGTAAACATTACATTACCATGAAGGCTTTGCTGTAAACATTACATTGTTATGATGGGTTTGTTGTAAACAATACATTGCTATAAAGGTGGTGATATAAACATTACATTGCCACAAAGGATGTGCTATGAACATTAGATTGTCACGAAGAACTGCTGTAAACATTTCCTTGCCATGAGAGTTGTCTTGCTGTAGGTGATTCTGAAGGGTCACACATTTAACGTGGTGGATGACGCGATTGCCAGCAGTAACATTGTCGACTGTGGTGACGTGACACCCTGTGTCAAGCGACCCTGCACTGTTGATGGACAGTGTATCGAAATGAGCAGCACAGAATGTAGGTGTGTCTGTCCAGCGCAATACACAGGTATGTATTTAGTTCGCAGGTCTGCAATTATCCTAGGGAGATACCTTGTGTGGATGTTGCTAACTCGGTCATATTTAACTTAGACAAATATAATATATACATCCTCGCGTGCCAGGGGTCGCTGTTGCTGGTTACGTCAGTGCCAGCCAGCAGTACCCATTGGCTAATCGCTTTGCGAAACTCTGAATTTAAACTCAGTCTCTGAAATCGCTCACTATATCAATGGTTGGCGGCAGGTCAGGTGGTCGTAATAAAACTAATTTCAACCAACCGTGGCTCATGTTACATGCACTGTTTAGGAAGTTGAAGCAATTATTCAAATACACACTACTGGGATTCCCAAAAGTCGATTATCCATCATCAAATTGGGGGGGGTATTTGCACTGTTCTCACGGGTGATGCAGTCGTGACTGGCGAAGTCAATTACTAGTTTGACTCATCTAACTTCCACACTTCACATAAGAGATCTGTCAGGGCTAGTTTTGCTTGGCTTGCGAGGATGAATGTATCTATATACACCTGTATATCTATAACTCAAATGCAATTTTCTGTAATTCTGATACAGTTTTAGATGACTTGAATGCTTTTTTAGTTTGGGACACACAAATATGTGTAAATAAAATTTCACATTAGATGTAGAGAGAGAGATAGTAGCAATGTAGGTGTAAATTAATGTATTACCCGGTTCCCGTCAGTCTGAAAATGTAGTTCACAGTCAAACTGTATTTTGCATTACAATTTTGCAGCTTGTAGTAACTCATATCTTATAGTGATACATAATGTCTCTAGTTGGTTACCACTGACCATTGTTACAGGAATATTGAGCAACTAAAGTCAAGTCAACAAATAGAGGGAGAATGGAAACAGTAAGTTATAAGGCCTTTTGATTATTCCTCTGCAGGTTCGTTCCGTGGTCGAACTATCAATCTGAAGAGACCCTTGGTTCATGGGGGTGTTGACCCTAATGTGATGGTTGCCCATGGGGTTGCGATGGATACCAGCTTCCATGGTTGTATTGGAGAGGTAGGTGGCAAGGCTACAAAGAGGGTGAATGACAGAACTATGTTCCGTCCATACATGTAACACAGTTGTAGTTGCAGACTGATAGCCACATCAACAAGTTAACACTATACAATCTAATATTAATAGGTTGATTGTTGATAGATAGTTATCATTTTTATCAACTTTCTTACATTGCCACAGGGGGTTGTGGTGTGAGTCCCCCCTGCGAATCTAGTTTAAATAGATGCAACCTGTCCCACTGTCAACAGATCGCAGCAGGTTCTCTGAGAACACTGCTGCCCCCTTTCCACTAAGATGGAGGTCATCTCTCATGTACATATCTTCCCTCCCAACAAAGTATCTCCATAAATCTGTGAATCCCACCCCCTCTTCTTCACACATCTGCTCAACTAGTGGCAGTTTCTATACGTTGCCCCCCTTCCTCCCATTACTGGCAACATTCCTGACAGAATAATCTGTTCAACTCTTGTCTTCTTTAGCTTCCTCACTAAATGTATATACTTCTGTACTATCCCAGTTGTTCTCTCCCTGTCTGCATTATTTGGTCCTACATGTACTAGTATAGACCCACCTTTGTCATGTCCCAATACTTTCTCTACCCTGTCAGTCACATGTTCTATCCTAGCCCCCGGTAGACAAACAACGACGTCCTTCCCCTCGCTCAGTGTCTTGTCCGTCTTTCTCATAATGGAGTTACCCATAAACACCCTCTCATTGCCCCCAAAATCACTGCCTCAGAGTAGCTCCTTCGTCGGTTTGCATCTGTCTGGTTGTTGTCTTTTCCCCCTGCCGTTTTCTCTCCTGTCACATTCTCTTCCGATCCATTCTTTCATGTCGCTTTTTCTTTTGTCACCTTTCCTCCTGTCATCGTCCCTTTTATCGACTTCTCTTCTATCACATTTGCTCTCCCATCCTTTCGTCCCTTCATCTTTCCTCCCATCTCATTTTCTTCTCTCCTCTCCCGTCCCATCTTCCCTCCCTCCTTCTCTACGGTCACTTTCTCCCGTCACATTCACACTTGTCATGTTTTCTGTCGTCGATTTTCCAATTTCTTCCCCTCTAATCACCTTCCTTCCTCTCAATCTCCGTTCCTCAATATTCTTGCCACTGCCATTCTCCTTCAGTCTTGCAGTAGTCCCACCTTTCTCCCTGTCGTCTCTCTCCATTCGACCTGTCTCCTTGCTAATTCCCATCTCTATTCCCTTTACAATATCTGTCAACCTAACTATCTCCTTCTGCAGACACTCCAACGCCCAATGCACTGAAAGGTGAATCCTTCCTCCATGGTTTCTGCCCATGACTTCCCACAGCCGAACAATGCAAAATCTACCCAGCTGTGGCAATGATCGCACACCAAGTGTCGCTTTGCCCTGAGTTGCCGCTTGCAAGGCGCCATATCCCTATCAAAATTTATTTAATAACTTGACTAACTTAGTCTTAATAAAGATGGTTCCTGTGTACTACAGCACACTTTATGTTACAGATTTCTATTACACAGCCGACTATTTATCCTATCACGAACGCTAACATTACCGGTAGTGACCTAATTTAAATACAATCAATTACGTTACGTTAGGCTGCTTTATTTATTTAGGTTACGCCGCCCGACTATCGCCCTTGCTTAATTTTAACAACAATGCTATCTAATCAAAATATCTAGCAAGTACTGGCTTACACAGATATTATCTTATGTAAGTAGTTTGATGGTTGTTACTTTATCTCCTATATATGGAGAGGCTATATTTGGCGGAGATAGATCGTAGAAATTGGTGGTGTAAAAAAGTGGATAAACAAGTGGAATTACTGATTGATAAGTATTATTTTTGCCTTAATATCATTCATACAGTTGCAATAAACATATATTGAGTAGCAGTTGTGCTTAAAGTTAGTTAGTTAAAATATTTTAGAACACCTTAGTATAGTGAGTGATAATAGGGTAACTCACTTAGGCAGCTTAGCCTTCGAAAAGTTGTAAACAAGATTTAACAAACCTGATTATGTGGTAGAATATATTTTCACAATGTTGATCTCACATAAACAATCAATCAGCGCCGATGTTGTGTGCGCCATTTTGTGAGTCACCCATTCCGTTGAATAACATGACTATCCATGAATCTGCATAGATCAGAATACATGTAATAGTAATACTATTGTCATGTTATTACGATTATATACACGTATGTGTTGCACGCATGATAACAATGTCTTAACATTGTTGATCTAAAACAAACAATCGATCAATCGGCGCCGGCACTCTGTCCGCCATCTTGGGGTTGCTCACTTCCGTCATACAGCATACCTATCCATGAATTTGCATAGGACAGAATACATATAATAGATTAGTAATATTATTTACGCCGCGTATACATACGTTTACAGCATCATATCATGTAACATGACATATGACCCAAGTTTTAATACCATTCTAACGAATAAATAACTTCACTAGGTGTAGATATTTAACAAGATTTAACAAGATTGCCACCCAGAGAATTAACTCTAGGTAGCAGGTGGACAAGGAAGCCCTTGGCTTATCGAGAGTCCGACCTTTTTATCTATGTGTATCCCGCCCGTCTGAGGTATGTGTCGATTTTATTTTTAAACATTCACGCTACTAGCACCCACACAATCAGCAGGTAATCTGTTCCATTCATTTACAGTCCTTTGTGAAAATGAAAACTTTCTTATATCCAATCTACTCTGCTCCTTTGCTAATGCAAGATCATGTCCTCTAGTCCTTCTATCTTTCTTAACTGAGAAAAACATATTTCTATCAATATTTTCATAACCCTTCAATATTTTAAACACTTCTATCTGATCTCCTCTCAATTCCTGGTCTCTAGTGTTGTTAAACCGCATTTTTTTAGGCGTATTTCATAACTAAGATCCCTCAGATTTGGTATCATTTTAGTTGCTCTCCTCTGCACTCTTTCTAGCATATCTATGTCCTTCCTGCGATATGGCCTCCATGCTTGAATACAATATTCTAAATGAGGCCTAACTATTGTTTTGTACAGCGGTATTATTAGCTCTTTTTCCTTATACGTTAAGTTTCGCCTAATTAATCCAAGGATTTGATTTCCCTTTGAAGCTGCAATTCCGCACTGCTCTGAAATCTTCATATCAGCACTAACGGTTAACCCTAAGTCCTTTTCTTTTATAGTAGTACTTAGTACAGTACCCCCCATTGTATATTCTACCTCTTTGTTCCCATGTCCTATGTGGAGGCATTTACATTTCCCAAAATTGAACATGATTTGCCACTTTTCAGACCATTTGATCAACCTGTCAAGATCATCTTGTAAATGCTGTCTATCTCCATCACTTTTAATCCTTCTAAACACTTTTGTATCATCCGCAAATTTCAACACCTTGCTTGTTATTTCATCATCCAAATCGTTGATGTATATTAAGAATAATATAGGACCTAATACTGATCCCTGTGGTACCCCACTCAATACCGATTTCCAGTTTGAAGCCTCTCCATCAACTACTACACGTTGTCTTCTGTCAATCAGCCATTGTTCTATCCAGTTTATTATACCATTTCCTATGCCATGGGCCTTTAGTTTAAGCAGTAATCTTTGATGTGGTACTTTGTCAAAAGCTTTTTGAAAATCTAAGTAGACGATATCTACTGGTGATCCCTCATCTACCCACTTAGTGATGTCTTCTAAAAAACATAACATATTTGTTAAGCATGACCTCGCTTAAAAAAAACCATGTTGAGATGGGTTTATCAAGTTTTGTTTAACAAGAAAATCCACGATGTGATCTTTAATTAGTCTTTCTAATAATTTACAAATCACTGATGTTAAACTCACTGGTCTATAGTTCTCTGACTTGTTTCTCAAACCTTTTTTGAATAACGGTATAATGTTTGCTTCTTTCCATTCTAAAGGAACCACTCCCTCTTCTAATGACAAGTTGAAAACTGTTGCAAGTGGTATGCTAATTTGTTCTACAATTTCCAATAGTAGTTTGGATGGAATACCATCCACTCCAGGTGATTTATTCTCCTTCATAGCCCTTATTTTCTTAGCTACCATTTCCGGGGTTACAATTAATTGTCCTAAATAGTCTGAATCTGCCCCCTTGAACTTAGCCTCTGGTATTGACAGTGAACTAATATCTTCCCTGGTAAACACTGAACTAAAGTACTCATTCAGGTCTTCTGCCATTATGAATCCCTCTGATATTATATTTCCAGCACTATCTTCTAGAGGACCGACCTTATCTTGAACTTTCTGTTTGCTTCGAACATACGCATAAAAACTCTTGCTGTCATGTTTTATATTACTAGCTAATTGTTGTTCATAGCTTCTCTTTGAATTTCTAATTTCAGCTGTAGCTTGGTTAAGTGCTTCTTTATAATTGTTGTAGTCTTCATCATTTCCAGTACATCTATATGACTTCCACATCATTTGTTTATACTTAATTTTTCTAATGGCTTCTTTCGATAAGTGTTTCTTTTTGGACCGTTTTCCTTGTTTTTTGAAGGGTACAAATTTATCGATTATGCACTTAATTTCACTCTTTAATATATTCCAGCATTCTGTTGCCGTCTTATTTTTCAGTGTCTTATTCCAGTCTATCTTTGCTAAATATTTCCTCATGTCCTTATACCTTCCTTTGTGGAAATTTCTCCTATACTGCTTTTTGCTATTCCTTTCTGATTTTACTTTGATGGTAAAATGTATCTGGTTGTGATCGCTACTCCCCAGTGGCTCACATATCTTGACATTGTCAACTAATTCATTCTGTGAGGACAAAACTATGTCTAACACATTCTCACCCCTGGTTGGTTCTAGCACATGTTGAGAAAAAGAATGTATCTTGAACTAAAACTAAAAACTTGTGGTCCTCTCTCCCCATACTCTGTAGAGATTTCCATTGTATATGCCCATGGTTAAAATCCCCCATAATAATACAGTCCCGTTTGTTTACTTCCCTTATAGCGTTTTGTATTTTTTCATTCTCTTCTATGCTTATGTTTGGACTTCGATAAACTAACCCAACTGTTAACGTTGAGTTTCCTGTAACTATGTTACACCAAACAGCTTCTTCGCAATCTGCTTCTCTTTCTAATTTTATTTCATAAGCCTGAATAGATTCTTTAATATATAAAATAACTCCACCTCCCTTTCTTCCTATTCTATCTTTTCTAAACATTACATATCCTGTCAGTCCCAATTCAGCATCTGATATATCGGTGGTGGTCTAGGATTCGGTTATACCTATTATATGAGGGTCAATATCTTCTACCATAATGTTTAGTTCATTTCTTTTGTTTACTATACTCCTTGCATTTAAACAAACACATTTATATCCAGCTTCAGAAGAGTTTTCCAGACTGTTATTTGTTGATTTATTTGTGCTGTCTTTATCTATGCCTCCATTTTCAGGCTTTTCTGTGAGTCCCCCCTGCGAATCTAGTTTAAACAGATGCAACCTGTCCCACTGTCAACAGATTGCAGCAGATTCTCTGAGAAAACTGCTGCCCCCTTTCCACTAAGATGGAGGCCATCTCTCATGTACATATCTTCCCTCCCAACAAAGTATCCCCATAAATCTGTGAATCTCACCCCCTCTTCTTCACACATCTGCTCAGCTAGTGCATTGATCGCCATCCTCTTGCAGTTTCTATACGTTGCCCCCCTTCCTCCCATTACTGGCAAAATTCCTGACAAAATAACCTGTTCGACTCTCGTCTTCTTTAGCTTCCTCACTAACTGTCTATACTTCTGTACTATCGCAGTTGTTCCCTCCCTGTCTGCATTATTTGTTCCTACATGTACCAGTATAGACCCCCCCTTGCCATGTCCCAATACCTTCTCTACCCTGTCAGTTACATGTTCAATCCTAGCCCCCGGTAAACAAACAACGATGTCCTTCCCCTCGCTCAGTGTCTTGTCCGTCTTTCTCATAATGGAGTCACCCATAAACACCCTCTCTTTCCTCATTGCCCCCTCAATCACTGCCTTAGAATAGCTCCTTCTTCGGTTTGCATCTGTCTGTTTGTTGTCTTTCCCCCCTGCCGTCTTCTCTCCTGTCACATTCTCTTCCGATCCATTCTTTCCTGTCGCTTTTTCTCTTGTCACCTTTCCTCCTGTCAGCGTCCCTTTTATCGACTTCTCTTCTATCACATTTGCTCTCACTTCCTTCTTTCGTCCCTTCTTCTTTCGTCCCGTCTCATTTTCCTCTCTCCTCTCCCGTTCCATCTTCCCTCCCTCCTTCTCTACAGTCACTTTCTTCCCTGTCACCTTCACGCTTGTCACGTTTTCTGTTGTCGATTTTCCAATTTCTTCCCCTCCAGTCACCTTCTCTCCTCTCAATCTCCTTTCCTCAGTTTTCTTGCCACTGCTATTCTCCTTCAATCTTGCAGTATCCTCATCTCTCTCCCTGTCGTCTCTCTCCATTCGACCTGCCTCCTTGCTAATTCCCATCTCCATTCCCTTCACAATATCTGTCAACCTAACTATCTCCTTCTGCAAACACTCCACCTTCCAACATCCAATGCACTGAAAGGTGAATCCTTCCTCCATGGTTTCTGCCCATGACTTTCCACACCCGGACAATGCAAAATCTACCCAGCTGTGGCAGTGATCGCACACCAAGTGTCGCTTTGCCTTGACTTGCCGCTTGCAAGGCGCCATATCCCGATCAGAATTGATTTAATAACTTAACTAACTTAGTCTTTATAAAAACTGTTTCCTGTGTACTACAGCACACTTTAGGTTACAAATTTCAATTACACAGCCGACTATTTATACTAACATGAACGCTAACATCACCGGTAATGACCTAATTTAAATACAATCAATTACGTTATGTTAGGCTGCTTTATTTATTTAGGTTATGCCGCCCGACTATCGCCCTTGCTTAATTTTAACAACAATGCTACCTAACCAAAATATATAGCAAGTACTTACTTCTCTAGATATGCAAGCTTAATTAAAGTTGAAGTTCACACCACATATTTCACCTGACCGTATTTGGCTGGTTATAAAAGCAGATAAATTTCCTATGTTAATTGCAGCTTGACGCGCTCAATATATAGGGTTATATCACGTGGCATGGATGACCACACCGGTTATGGGAACGCCGGGAAGGCTTAGGGCCCGATTTAACCCTCCCTTGCAGAGTTCTACCACACGGGGTGGATCAACTGTGAGAGATCAGGATTGTGACACTACTCTCCAGAGTAGGGTTGTTAGGAGCTCCCGAATTATGTCCAGAGCCGATCATTGGTGCAGTTAGCTCTGTATCATAGGCAGTAACGGCTCAAGTGTCTCCCACTTCCTGATTCTCTCTTTTGTCTTATAAAAATGAACTTCAATGTTGCTGGGTCATTTTCAAGACCCGAAAGGTAAATGAATAACTTGGAATTAATGTACCACATGGTGTTTCTCTACGTTTTGTTTTTCGAGGAATGGCGCCAAGTCCCGAAGACGGCATTATTATAATTCATCTATCATATGACATAACATATAGCCAAATTTTTAATACCATACTTTACGAGATATAAATATGTAAAATTAATTAAAGTCGAAATTCACACCACAATTTCGCCTGTCTGTATCTGCCAATGTACAGATGCAGGTACATTTTCTATACTGGTTGTAACTTGATGTGCGCCAACATTAATAGGGTTATATATTACGTGGTATAGATGATCACACCGGTTTGGAACGCCGGGGCTTAGGGGGCAATATACTTCTCCTTTGAGGCGTCACTACCAACCTGTAGTTGGTCAGCTGTGAGGGATCAGGCTGTGAAAGATTTCCCGAAGACACCGATGCGATGTCCCTAGCTTATAATTAATACAGTTAGTTATGTCCTGCAGGCAGAATGGCTCCAGTGTCTCCCACATCCTGGTCTCTATGTTGTCTTGCTTGGTGCCATTTATGTTTTGTCTTATTATTATTATGAATGGTGCAATTAATATGTTAGTACACAACACAACTTCAATATCTCTGAAACCGGGATTAATGTAATTAATCTATGTGATATTTGTGGACTTGCTACACATCATATATATTAAATAAATTATAACTAATCCTGTGGATACGTCGTCCTTGTGTTTCTATGTAGATTAAAGTTTATCTTTTGATATATCACCTCATAATTATGCAAGTATTTCGCTGACATATTGTAACCAGGTATGATGCGAAAACATAGTTGTAGCATCCAAATTCTACAGTGTCTACGTAAATCATACAACACAAAAACATTTGCATTATGCTTGTGTGAGTATATTCGTTGACGTATACGCTGTCCATTTTGAAGGTGTCACTTGACATAAGGAAAATAGAACAACTAAAGATAATGTTGGATTGGTAAATACTACAATATGTGCCAGTGTAACAGTCATTACTTACTTGGCTGTTACTATTAGGATGCATGTGCACGTCTTTTAAAGTCCCATATTCTGAACAAAACAGACACATTTAGCTGACGAATGTAATTGGTTAAGCCTTTTTCACGTTGTGGCCATTTTATCCTAATAAGCAGTCAGTGTCACATACGAATTGATGTGTATTCGTTGATCAACTTTACTATATTAATATAAAAGATAACATTTAGATGTGTCATACTGATCTTTGCAAACTGAATATCGGAAACATTTGACATCATTTACGTTGGCATGCCACATGCTATTTACGTCGCTATCTTTTCTGGACCGACACGTTTCCCCAAGTACCGTTCATCTTCATATAGTGCCGCCATATAGTCTTCAATTCCACAATGGATCACTACTTCTTGTTGCTAGAATACCGAATCTCTATGATGATAGTATTCATTGAAATCAGTATCGTTTTGGTAGTTTTTGTATCTTGCAGACCAGTACTAATAATAAAACATAAAGTAGTATTCTTAAATCATGGTAATTGGTTAATACGAGTTTATCTACAAAATATATATATGCATATTGTGGGTTGTATGTTATAAGAGTAACAATTTGAAAGAAAAAAACAATCATAAACACATTAGATATGATGTCCGTCACTCACTTTCAACAACAACGGTTGTGACTACCGATATAATTATTAGTCATCATAATGAAAGCTCACATGCAGATGAATTCATCATGGCCTAAGGGGAAAATGTTCATTAGTTAGTTCGTAATTAAACAATATGTCTGACATGAGGAGAACAACCTGACGTCCGTCACAATATCAACTGGCGCTAAAACATCGATGAATACCTACAATTGTGATGCACATGTGTATCTTTGTAGACGTAAATTGTAGACACTATGCAACTTGTGTATAATTTAGCTAATCATACCATAAGGAATGAACAAATATTTTGTTTCACACTTCATATATGTTCGCAGCAATTTAGCTGAACTGATCATGTCGGTACGGTATGATGCTGGAAAACTGGTGCAATGATAACATACACTCACTAAGTATGAAGACTTGTGTATATATGCACATGGAAGTGATCACAACAGCTTTCGTGACGGACATCACGGCTAACTGTGCACGTGACATACATTATGCAATGCTTGCATGCACAGTACAGCTAAACACAAACACATGGAATCAATATCAAACCACATTGCATGTGAGACACTAGGGATACACTAATCTATAGAGATAGCAAAGTCAAGTTTGAGTTTAGTATGGCTAAGCTGAGGGAAATCTGAACATGATGTCCGTTAGGAAATTTGCATTAAAACAGGGACAGGATGTTTGAACATCTATAGATATATACCATTTAAAGATACCCAATTATTTTTTTGCAGCACGAGTGAAATTATATGAAATTTTAAGAGTGTATTAAGTGACTGCTGATAGTACAGTATGTTACCTTGCCGTTTATCTAAAACCGCGTTACGGACATCATGCAAAATGTGCTATTTTTTATCAGGCTGTAATTTGTTTTCATTTATTTCATACTACGGTTCTCGACACCTATTTATTTCATCTTTGAACCAGAAAGACAAATGGCGACGAGTTTATAAATTCAAAAGCCTTTTAGTGACATTATACCAAACATGGAAAAACACAAAAGACAAGTGACATTCGGGTGGGCGCTCCAGCTTGACCAATCATATCTTTGGAACCAGCTGTCGTAGAATAATATTGAAAATATGTATGTGTGGTTCCGAGGATATTTGCCATACAGTTAGCCTGATATTAGAAGCGTATAGTAATGTGTCTTAAAGTAATGACCATGAGGCAAGAAGAAGGTGGTGAATTAGAAATGGAAACATTTTCCGTGGCTTGACCCAAATACTTTGTGTTAGTTGTTTGTCCAACCAGTTTATTGAGTTGTGCAGTTTATGGCAAATATGTCCCAGTGTCGTGTGTTGCAGGTTCAAATCCTGCCTGTGTTCGGAATCCAAACACAACAGGTTGTGCACATACACTGATTCCATTCAACAACTTCAGCTGCAATTTAAAACATCACCGAATTGCATGGATATTAATTTCCACCTATACTGGAAACTGTTGACGAAATTAGCATGACACTTTTAAACAATTATATAAAAGTAAATATTCCTATGGTCTTGCATAACCCAGTTCACAAGAGATAGAGTGATATACATACGTATTTACGATATGCTGTTCTTTTCTACACGGTCTTTCAACAACCTGTGAAAACCTGTACTGTAGTGAACCACTCTCCTCCAGAGGGCGCCACGGTGTGTTCATTCACATAGGAACCAGTGGGTTCAATGATACAGTGTATACACCGCCTACTCTGCCTGCTCGGCGTCTCTCACACGCCTGACTGGGAAGCAACTCCGGCCGCTGGGAGCAAGATCCAGTGGGTTAGAGATAGAGACCACCACCCCTAGCACAGACACCAGATAGAAGGGACCAATGGCTTTTAGTGTCTCTTCCGAAAGACACAGGCAATGTGAGATGAACACCGCTCCCCACTTCAAAAGATCAAAATAATGTAAGGGAAGGTTGGCCCCACGATAATAGGGAAGCTTTGAGCCACTCCAGTAACGCTGTTAATACTTAACCGATGTTTATTTTGTCGAGTTCTCTAGAAGCAGACTTTGATACTTACAAATCCACGGCCATTATAAATATATATATTTCGTGTTTAGTTGTTTTCTTTAAATAACTACCATAAGTAATGCAATGTTGTTGGCAAGGTAATGACATATTAACAGCAAGGGATTTGTGTTCTGTCAATACCTGAAATAGATATCGGCACGTATTATTCGATCTAATTTTCGATAACACTCGTTTAACATGTATTAGTTAAACTGTTCCTGTAAACACGGAACGCGCCAACACCTTGTATGAATATAGAAATGACAATAAACAAGTGATCTGTGGAGTACCTTACACTATCCAGAACAACGATGCTGTTATTCTCATCAGTACTGTTGGCATCGGCGCGAGGGTTTCCATCAGGGCAGAAGTCTACTTTTCATATATTACAAGCATGTAAGCCTAGCCCCCTCAGTGGGCAACAAATAAATGTGATCGGTTATTACCAGTGTTCGAAAAATACACTAGCCGGCCGTCACTGTCTACCTACTTTGCCGTCGGGTCAGTAACTTTTCCGAGTTACTGGTCCGTGTGACTGCCTACTTTTCTGGGGACATTACATCGTTTTACAGCAGTATACATCAGCTTGTCGTCAAAACTGGCCACCAGAAGTCGCTGTTTGCATAAAAAAAACTGTTAATAAAAATGCGTGTTTACGCTCAGTATAGCCCAATTTCCTTTGTCGTGGGACGGACGCTCACGAAACGCGCACTTTATAGTTATTTTTATAGTTGAATAAGGTTCTGAAACGAACATACGGTAACTTACTCACTATCCAAATAATAAATAAAAGTACTTATATAGCGCCCAATAAATTAAAATTGCCCTCGGGCACTTTACATACATGCACACGTATATAATAGTATTTTACATAAAAAGAAATGCTAACTAAGAAATAAATATGTAAAAAATATAACATTACCTTAAACATAGTTACTAAAAAAAAAGAGATCATTAAAAAAACGTTTAAATAAATTAAGACATTCTTAAAAAAACTACTATAAATACATTCATTTATACAAGAAGAATAACCATAAATATGCTAAGAAACTAATAAAACAAAAACATATTTATCAATAGAAAGCACATAAAATGTCCTCGTCGGTGAATTATAAAAACGCTTGTTTAAAAAGGTGAGTCTTCAAAAGTGTTTTAAACACTTGTAATGATGTTGCTGTCCTGAGGGTAGAAGGCAAATTGTTCCATAGAACCGCCAAGCAAACCGCGAAACGGTGATCACCATGAGTAACAGTTTGTGAGGCCGGTACGAACAAAAGGCGAGGCTGCGAGGTAGATCGTAGAGTTCTGTTGATGGTACGGTAGCCAATTAACTCACTTATGTAGTCCGGCGCAAGACCATTCAAGGCACAATACGTAAACACCAGCACTTTGTAGGTCGGTCTCAAATGAACGGGTAGCCAGAGTGTAAACGCTGCAACACGGGCGTGATGTGTTCGTATTTCCTCTTGCGAGTAATTATGCGAGCGGCACAGTTCTGCACCCTTTGTAGACGTTGCAGCACCGTGTGTGGGAGACCATACAGAAGTGCATTCCCATAATCTAAACGGGATGTCACTAGTGCGTGAACAAGTGTCTTGCATGATTCTTCCGTCAGATGTGGCCGAATTCGCCCAATGTTTCTAATATGATAGTAGCAGTTTTTCACCATGTTGGCAATCTGCTGTTCCATTTTCAGGTTGCTATCAAATAGCACACCCAAACTGCGCACGCACGATGATGAATGAATTCGATGGCCGGCTACTGTGATATATACATTGGCAGGCAGACTGCCGCGTTTCTTCGCTGGAGAAAAAACGATCGCCTCGGATTTCTCTCTATTCAGTTTTAACTGGTTTCTAGTCAACCATGCAGCCACTTCCGTAACACACAATTCCACCTTAGCCAGTGCCGCCACAATTGATTCATCTCATTCAACCGTGAGGTAGATTTGAATGTCATCAGCATAACAGTGATTCTCCATGCCGTGTTTTGCAACAATATCTCCGATAGGTTTGGTGTACATGCAATACAAAGTAGGGCCCAACACCGACCCTTGGGGGACGCCACACGCCAAGATTTACTCAACCGACTCGGCACTTCCCACTGCCACTTTCTGATACCGTTCGCTAATGTATGGTTTCAGCCACGCAAGCACCTTATCGGTGACACCGAATGAGTGTGCAAGTCGAGTCATCAACAAATCATGATCGACTGTATTAAACGCGGACGACAAATCAAGCATCACGAGAATTGTTGTACATTTCCTGTCCAGTGTCGCGGCAATGTCATTCTTGACACGGAGTAGCGCTGTTTCTGTGGAGTGTCCACGACGGTACGCAGACTGAAAAGGGTCGTGCAGAGCATGTTCATCAACGTGCGTGCCAAATTGTTTTGCAACGACTTTCTCAACCAATTTCGACACAAATGGCAAGTTCGACACTAGCCGGTAGTTGCTCAAAATGTCTTTATCCAGCGTAGTTTTTTTTCAGGAGTGGTTTAACGATTGCATGCTTGAAGTCAGCAGGTACATTTGTTGAGGTGAGAGACGCATTTATCGTAGCGGTGATTAGTGGAACTAACTCATGCGAACATTGTTTTAGCAGCCACGTCGGTACTGGATCTAATTCGCACGACTTAACCGGAACGGATGCAATTAATCGTTCAACGTCCGAATCAGTAACTGTCTCAAAGCAGACTAGTGGCACACCACTGAATGACTATGCACTTTGTATTTATTGGAAAACGCCGCCAAAGCCAAAATCTGCCGTGGAAACTGTTAGAAAAATGCGGAAAACTCTGACAAGCGTCATCGACATTTCCGTGAGACCTGGCTGCAGAATCCACGAATGGAAGACTTTATATAAGAAGTCACGAAGACCACACACGACCAGGACCCAGAAGAAGGTGGCTCCATGGGCGAGGGAAAAGGGGGCAGGGGGAATTTCTCCAGGGGGGCAGACATATGGTTCTGTCCTCCATGAAATGTAAGCGTGAATGTTTGTTAATGTATTAATAATTATGTATTTTTGTCGCCTGTGAATGGTGTGTGCAATTGTAGGGCAGATATATGGTTTTGTGCCCCCCCCCCAGTAATAGGCGGCGCGGCGGCAAACAAATTGTCCAAAGCACCCCCTTCGGATGTCAACATTTCAGCCGAGACAGCAGAGAGAAGCTGGAGAAGGTAAATTGACAGCAGCGGCGCGACGGATTTTTTTTCTTCAACAGCACTGCCCCCCCCCCCCCTCGTATTCGGCCGAGACAGCGGAGAAGCTGAAGTTACAGCGGCGCGGCGACGACATTTTTTGAGTGGTGCTGAAGCTCAGGTAGCCCCCCAATATGAATTTCGTTCCCGCGCCACTGTGTGGCTCCTTGGGTTCTGGTCGAAACACTTGATGAAAACCAATGAGAAGAAGACATGGACCAGTTGGAAGCCACTCCTGCTGGCCCAAGTGATGGAGTTAACCCATCCGATCGTGCTGAAGACAGCGACTGTGACATGTATGACATTAGTTATGGCCCACTCTTGCAGTGGTGATTTCTTTGCTGTTGCTGCACGCCATGAATGTGATTCTTAAGGATCTTTGCTCACAGATGGCTAATGAATGGTCGACTGCCAGTTTGTGCCACATGTTTCAATTAAATCGAATTGAGGAACATTTTTCCAAATCTCTGTTGTTCATAATTATTTTAGCGAATATATAGAAATAAGGTTAAATATCAGTATGGTAATATATCAAATCAGTTTATAGGCGTATATATCAGCAGCATAACCCCTATCTGACATATGTATTGAATTATTATCACTGGACCAGGAGCGAAACTCAGACTGGGAAGACATGATATTTGGTGTAAAAACCTGGCTCTCAACATTGGGGACTGTGCATCCTTCGTGACTCAGATATCACTTTAATGTCGGTCTCGCCTCAATTTGGGTCGTAAAATAACCACTGAGGGCGACAAGCACCCTGGCTGTGACCACCCTCAGTGCCAGCATGTAAAGATCGGTTTGGCAATAATGTTCTGAAAACGGCTGACTAATTGAATGAGACCTCTTAAGACCATTACATTGTAACCACAATAATACAGACTAGTCAGTTAATAGAACGTCGCCGAGCGATGGAAATAACTAGAACTCTGTACTTTTTCTTTAAGGCCTATTGTTTAGCAGGCCGTTTGCCCTCGCGCATTGTGCCACTGCTAAAATGCGGACCACTAGCTTTGCAGCCTGACCAGTAACTCTTTCAGATTTCTGGTACAGATAACTAGCACCTTTCTGAGGTAAACGTCGAACACTGGTTATTACCATCACAGTATGTTGATCATCTACTTGTTTACATTGGAGCAATGTGTGAGGTGATTATCACTGAATTCTCATAGGCATGAGAAACGGTCAACGGTGGGGGGTAGTGTTGGAGATTGTTCGCGGTATCAACGGTGGGGGGTAGTGTTGGAGATTGTTCGCAGTGTCAACGGTGGGGGTAGTGTTGTTGCAGATTTGCTGCGAGCCTATATACCTGCACTACCCTTGATTTTCACCAGAACCAACAAAAAAATTCTAAAAAATATTTCCACTCTATTATAATTATTGCAGGCCTACAGGTCCGTAATTGGGGGTGGGGGATTCGGGACGCCCCGCTTGAATACCCACCCAACTTCGTTTTCCAAATATATGGCTATCAATTATTACTGTGAGCTCTACAGTGAAATGTGTACATAATTCATACATGTAAATGTAAAGGTGATATATTTTGGGGGTCGGATAAGCACCATTGTTTTCGAATCCCACGTAAAACGAATTCCCAATCGAAATGTACGCCTTAATCACCGAAGAATGATTATTTCACAAGATGCAGAGTCGTTGCATGGTGTGAGTATAGACTTCATTTGAGAGCAGGCGTACTTTTTTACCGTGAATTTTTTTTGAAGCCCTTTTTATGCGTCTGCCCTTCTAAAAAAAGGTAACGGTAAAGGCAAGTTCTTATATAGTGATGTATTCAGTCCTCAGGACAGCTCAAAGCACTTTACACTTTATTCCATGGCAGACCTCTTCAATCGAACAGATTCTCGACTTCTCGTTGAAGAATTCAGTCACGCTGCAGTTAATGCGCGAATATTATTCATACACAAATATCCAACAGGTACTCATTTATACAAAGCGACACGGGTGCACAGAAATCGATCGCGTGTACTCACGATAGAGAGTCTGGTGCATTAGACACTGCGCCACCTCACTATAAGAGGAAACCTTCCCGGACCCCCTATTCGGGGTTGATATATTGGGCAACAAACATACGTAGGCACAACATATGTACGCACAACATAGTTTCTTTGGATGAAGATAATTTAGCCCCCCAATATAGAGTGGAGGGGTGTGTATTTATCGGTGTAATTTGAAGATTTTGTTGAAACTGAAGGTACTTTTTGGCGAACCTCAAGAGGAGTGCAAATCGAGGTTTTTGGAGAGCCTGAATGTGTTTTATTGGCGATCCTAAAGGGTGGGTACAGGTCGATGTTTCTGGTGAGCCTGACGGTGTGTATTTTGGCGAACCTCAAGGGGGTACAACTGGAGGTTTGTCGTAAGCCCACCTACAGCGCCTATGATATTATTATGCAACTTCATGATAATATTGTCTTTCCTGTAGCCTAACATTATGAAAATAAGAATTTGTAAGCCTACATATTGGAGGACACACAAATGAAGAAGGTCGACTAATCACAGATCCGGTCGAGTTTGGTACAAGGGTAAGTGAAAACGCAAAACGCCGTCACTTGTGATTTTCTTTCGAATCGCATCGAAAGTCGATGAGCTCCTTTCGTCTGATCAATGTGGATTCCATGGTCGAAATACGGCTGACGTAGTGTTCGGGTACGGATGGTTGTGTGTCAAGGCACAGAAATATCGTTTCGCAGTCGAGATTCTTCGCGTAGACATGAGCCGAACAGTTGATACATCAGACGTCACAAACTAATGGAGATACTTTCAAACGTCCTTGAAGAATCGGAAATTCGAATGATGAGACTTCTTGCAAACACATCACTCGCACCTATCCTAGCACGTCAATCCGCGACACAGAATGTTCAAACAAAGTCTAGAGTTACGTCAATGATCGTCAGTTACATGTGATATTAATGACTGCGTAATACAGCGATTTTACGTCAATTAAGTTTTCGTGTGGAGCGCAGTGGCATTGGACTATAAATCGCGAGAACTCGATCGGTTTCGAATCCTGTGCTGCCGTGTCGAACCTGGGCAAGTTCGTTCACTCTATGTTGCTCCAGTTCTCTCAGCTATATGACTGACTACATGGGTATAGACAGTAATGGATATTTGTGTACGGATACTCTACGCGCATTAAATGCAGAGTGGCTGAATGCTTCCCAGAGAAGTATCGATGGTATTCGATTAAACAAGACTGTCAGGAGTAAAGAATAAAGCGCTTTGAGCAGTCTAAAGGACTGGGTACTGCGATATATAAGGACTTACCTTCTTGTGCTCTAAAGGTTCACGTATGTACATGTGTTGGCCTTATAGTGTTACACGGAAGGGTTCATTATAATTATTATTCGCAATTATAAAATGCATTTGTATTATATTACGCATACGACCAATGCTCATGACAGAAGGATATTCATATGGTGATGCAGATGATAATTACGTTACATGGGAGAGAATACGTCAATTTTCCTCAATTATGCTGATTAGCTAGATTCATGCATTTATATGTATACCTTATATCAAGGGGGCATTCTAATTATTATACATAATGTTACCTGTTAAATGTACTTGCGCTATGTTACATGTACGATAGATGCTCATGAGAGTAACATAATTATAATTATGCTGAGCATAATCATGTTATATAGGACTAATAGGAGACGAATTGAACAAGTAATTACAGAGTTAGTCGTGCATATTTTGATACCAATAAGCATGTCATTAAAAAAACTAACGCAGTATAAAACTATTTTAATGTCTATGTATGTTGTTTTGTTCTCTGAATATAATTGGTGCGTATATACGTACACGCATATGGATTACTTGAGGTTTACAGAAACATTTTCTTGCTCATTCTTAGTCCGAAAATTAAAATCGTTACAAAATCGCAGGTAAAAGCTATTGAGGAGGCCCCAACATAAACTTGCGTAATGTTAACAATATTCCCCAATTTGTTTAGCTGTATACTTTTGATATGTTATCGAGGAGATAAGCTTGCTTTCAAAACTGTAAGAATGGCTTCTGTTGCAATATGACCCTATTTTTGTAATAAATATCCTAGACTAACCACGCATATCGGTCGGTGATTGTCCTTCATTCATGACAACAATATAGGGACAGCCTCAGCCCAGTGCTGTTTATATTCTAGCTACCTGGAGGAGCGTACCTTCAAAACACTACTGTTAAGTTCAAAACACTATCCCAACGTACTCTCAAGACCCTACCCAATGTCAAAACACTACCGTTATTATATTTTACCAGCCAAGTACACAAGTTACCTTTCTATACACTAAGGTCGAGTTCGTAATCGTTGGAACCAATTAGGCAACGGGAATAAATAGTTAGTGTGAAATGTCATAACATATTAATGCATAGACATGGGACACATATGGTTCTGCCCCCCATTAAATGTGAGCGTGAATGTTTGTTTTTGTGGCGAGCGTCAATGGCGGGTGGAAATGTAAATTTTATGAACGATTAATGTGAGTTTTTGTAGACTGTGAAAGGTGTGTGCAATTGGAGGGCAATCATTTCATCGTTTTCTGCCCCCCCCCCCCTAGTAATAGGCGGCGCGGTGGCGAGAACATTTTTTCTAAAGCAGTCACAGTCGAGCCAACCGAGACAGCCACAAGGTGAAGGAAAATGTGAACATTGGCGACGGCGAACATTTTGTAGCGGGGCTGAAGCTCCGTTAACCCCCTGTATGAATTTCGTTCCCACGTCACTGTTTTAATGTCATTAATATAATTAGTTATAATTTGAGTTAGTTATGGTTGAGGTTAGTCACAGTGTAAGCGTTGGAACCAGTGAAACGACGGGAATAAATAGTTGGTGTGATAATCAGATGAGGGGAATAAATAATTATTCATTAGGGCTAAGATCAATGGGGTAATTAGTTATGGATAAAGTCAGTTATGAAGGGTTATTATTATATTTACTGCACAATCGTTATAACCAATCGGACGGTAGGAATAAATTATAATTTTGTTAATTAGAGTTAAGGTTATCATTAGTTATGGTTGGAGTCAGATGTGATTGAAGAAGACAGACATGCAAATTATAATTTTAAATAGTACAATTCATTTACTTATTATAAACATGGTATGTATTTGCAACAGTAGGGGTCAGGCGACTACTCTAAGACTTTGATAGTCGCTTTCGATGAGCTACCTAATAAACAAACATTAAAGTGAATCATTGGACAAATTAAATTCCTTTCTTTAAAAAAATAAATTAAACTGAATATATTAATAATATATCTGATTGTATATGTATGTACACGCGTAGGAAAAGTGCATGTGTGTGTGCGTGCATGAGTGTGAGCATGTGTGTGGGGTCATGTATGATTGCGGTTATCGTAATCGTTGGAACCAATCAGAGGACGGAAATAAATAGTTAGTGTGAAATGTCCTTGTTAATTAGGTTATGATTATTATAAGTTAAGATTTTAATTTGTTGTGGTTGAAGTTGGGGTAATCATTGAAACTTTTTTTTATTATTCATTCAAAAGATTAGGGTTATTATCATAATTAGTTATGGTTGAAATCAGTTATGTTTAGGATTATGATAGTTATACCGTAATCGTTGTGGATGTTGAGATGCGGCGTGCCCTCAAACGTGCCGAATGGCAATGTTAACTTGAGCAGGGGTAGTACCCCACTACTCCTCTCCTGTAACTCCATTGACGCCCCCGCCGTGTTGCTGCTTCTCCGCTACGGCGCGGACCCAATGCGAGCTGGGCATGCTCATCAAATCATTGCCCACTACTTCCAGGTGAGGTCCAGAAATTATCGGGCTCTTTTGAGTTAAACACCACCAATGATATTAATGTGTGCATCGTGTGAATATATCAAGTTATGAGACAGCTCTAGCATTCTGTCATTGCCTAGCTACCACCGTTTCATGTCAGCTTTCAAACTCCTTCCATAAGTGAAACACATCGTGACATCGTTTGCTATATTTATTACTTATTCCTTGCGGAATTATCTATTTTGAATAGGATATAGTATGTTCCCAAGGCTTTCTTGTTTCTTCCTATAGTTTCCACTCTACGTAATCGTAACGAAGCTGAACGCGACTGTCTTCTGGCGCACGCACAACCGTTTATTAAAGTTGCTCTTGAACAAAGTATAATCATACATAAGGTGTTCGAGAAACATTGGTCTAAACGTAGAGTGACGCTGCATGGTTAGGTAGTATCAATTCCATTTAGTGGTTTGACTCTAGGTCATAAGAAATCTACCTTATAGATAATCGCGTAAAGCTAACGATAAAAATGACGCAAACGACAAACCTTTTGACGCTTATAAGTTGTTAAATTGTAGATCGAAGCAATTTGCAGTCCACAATTCGTAGTATATTTACGACCGCTATGTTGCTAAGGGTTGCAACATCAGTACATCTAACAGGGAACATTGTGTATAATAATTATAATGACCCCTTGATATAAGGTCTACATATATGAATACATGAATGTAGGTAATAAGCTTAATTGAAGAAAAATTGACGTATTCTCTCCCAAATAACGTGATTATAATCTGAATTACCATATCAATATCCTTCTGTCATGAGCATTGACTGTATACGTAACATAACACAAATTAATTTGATCGTTGCGCATAACAATTATAATGAACCTTTCCGTGTAAGGCCAACACATGAACATACGTGAATCTCAAGTTGACCTAGATACCGTGGACCCGTTCTTGCCTTGGACGGGGATTGCTCGGAGGAGCGGGGCGAAAGCGTCGACAACGACGCGCGGTTCCACGATGTCCGTGTATACGTACACGGTGTCGAGTCCACGATGCATGTCCACCGTGTGTTTTCCCTCGTACTCGAAGGTGAACGCACCGGGGTCTTTGGGGTAGAAGATGGTGTGCGGGTCGAGCTGTATTTTTCCCGGCGGTCGAGTCGAACCCTAGTACGCTGGTCAGGGCGCTCTCGAGGGGTATGTTAAATTCGACACCCGCCAACATATGCAGCGTCATCCGATTAGAGATCGGGCTGTAATCCAGCCGTGCCTTGACAGTTTTGGTGGCCAGCCTCGCCAGTTCCGCATTGATTTTATTCTTCAACTCGTAGGGGCCTTTGTAATGACCGTAAGGGATGGAGCCGACGCGGTGAATTTCCACACCTTCTTCGGAGCAGTAAACCCCCGGTTATCCTTGCAAGCCACGTAGAAGCGCGCGTCCACCTCTCTCACGTTGTACCATGTATGCGGATACTGTAGCGCCACCAGTCCGCATTCCCACTGGCCCGACAGGTTGACGCGTTGCGGTAGCTTCGTGATGTAGTGAGTAAACGTGTTTTCGGGGTGGATTTTCATAGACGCTTTGCTCGGTAGCGTTAGGTAAAAGTCAAACGATGCCAACGCGCCTCATAGACGGACTCGGTAGTAGGTAACCGAGACAGCTACTCAACAGCGCTGTCCACAGGTTGTAGTCGCCCTGGCCTCTCGTTAGATTGTATATACTGACGACGATAACCGTGTACAGGACGACGATCTGACACAGGAAGATGATCTCGGTTTATTGCAGTCGTTGCCGCAGAAACGCCGTGGAACGTGTTCGCGGACGGAGGTGGTGGTAGACTCGGTAGTGTCGACGCAGTCTTCGGGCTCGGTGACGCCGATATCGAAGCAGTCTGCGGGTTCGTCGGCTTCGATCGTTGTCACCTCGTCGGTCATCGTAGCGCCAATGCGGTCTGTTAATGCAGCACCCTCCCTTATAAAAGAATTAAAAGCCGTTGCACAACCCCGCTTCGTGTAGTCGCCAGCACCCCGAGTGTCGCATCCAATACGGCATGACGACTACCGTCCGACGCTACGGTATCCTACCCTTTATAGTGCACGAGCGCCTTGGCGTTGATCTAGCTGTTGAAGGAAGCCGGATAACCGCTCCATTTCACGAGTACCTCCGCAGCGCCTCGGCGTCGTCGACGACGCTGTAGAACGACCTCCACGCGATACAGTTTATCCTTCGGGACGACTACTCGTTGCAGCTCCGGTTTGTAGAAGGTGCCGTCTAGTAGCGTCCCGGCGTCGTCCTTCAAGCGATAAACGGGAGGATCGGACGGATGCGTTTCTACGACGGTGAAGAGCTCTTCGCTCCAGTTAGCCATGTACCCTTTCTTGAACCGACCCTTCGCCTTGCTTATACGTACGCGATCTCCCTCACGCAGTTTCGGCTTGCAGCCTCGACCCTCGCCGCCGTACAACCGTTGCCATACACTCTACTGGTTCGCGGCGTTGACACTCGCCGGCGTCCTACCGATGCTTCGATGGTAGGCATTGTTGTACGACCGCACGAAGTCCGGTAACGGCTCTACGTATCTCAGCGTCTGATGCTTCGTAAAGTACCTCCACATCCGAGTCTTTAGCGTCCGGTTGAATCTTTCCACGCAACTCGCTTTAGTCTCCTCGTTATGCGTCACGAAATGGTGGACGCCGTATTCCGTCAAAAGTTTCTGAATGGGTCTGTTGAGAAACTCCGTCCCCTGATCGGTCTGCAGCGCGTTCGGCGGTTGCTCTTGCTGCTGCAGCAGCTACTCGAAGGCCGCAACAAGCGCCAGGCCGGCTTTACTCTTCAACGGGACGCACTACGCCCGCTTCGAAAAGACGTCGATGACCGTCAATAGGAACGTTATACCGTCGTTGTGCTTTTTTCAGTTTAGCTACGTCGACGAGATTGGCTTGCCACTGCTGGTTTCGACCGCCTACGATAACGCAACGTCGTTTTAAACGTCGTTTCACCGGCTTGTGCACGGTGTAAGTGTCCTGCGCCGCTATCCAATGCTTCACGACCGGTTTGCGTACTACAGTTCCCGCCGCCCGGTACAACGCGTCGACACCGCCGTAACTACCCGCCTGTTTCGGGTCGAAGTAGGCGCACTTCAGGCATCGGTCATCGTGTCGTTGAGTGTGGCGGCGGCGCTTTCGTTGCGTACCACGAGGCCGCCGGGACAACATGACCACGGCGACGACGGCGACGATGACGACGACGACGACCAATTTACGACGAATAATATACACATATATAAAGTGAAAGCCGCTGTGACTATGCCGACGACGACTACCGACCTTCGATGGTGCATTGTGAGTGGCTATGACGGCTTCGTTTCAACCTCTTTAATAATCTTCCCACTTTCGTTCTAGAGACTCAGTGCGACGCTTACCTTTACCAGGCGTCGCCTGCTGCTGCTGCTTCTGCTGCTGCTGCTGCTGCTGCTGCTGCTGTATGTACGCTCGATGCCGGGCGTTACCGACGAGTTCCATAGGGACGTTCAGACACCTCATACGGTCCCCGAACGCTTCCCACCCAACCGGCGGTACCGCCTTCTTCCTCGTTCGCATGAGGTCGTTCACGAGATCCACCACTTCCGGTTGACCGTCGTACACGATAGGTTGACCGTCGTACACGAATTCGTCGCGGTCGCTCCATCGACACAACGGATCGGTTTTCATTTTCTCGATCAGGAGACGGGCTTTCCCTCTTAGCGTTTTCGGTACGCTTTCCACGATCTCGCGCTCTATACCGCTCGTCGGCAGCGGTTGGACCGCCTCCTCCTTACCCTCGGTGCTCACCACGGGCACGCTTACCGGCTGCGCCGCTCGAATCGTCTCTATCGAATTGTAACGACTCAGCAGTTGATTGTACGACGCTACCTTCGCTTGCTCGGATAAATCCGAACGGTCTAGAACGTCCTTCATGTCGCTGTCCAGGCTAATCATCGCACGCGATCGGGTCGTGCTCGGTGGCTGGTCGATCAGCGGCAGGAGACTCTCCACCAACCGCGGGTCTACCAACGCCATCTTCTTAGCGTGCTGCATCATCACCCGATAACTTGCCTGAGCAGCGGGAGAAGGACGGTGCTCGCCAACGGAGCTAGCAGTGCCGTCAGAAAGCCGCCCGAACCCGTTTGCAAGACCGACCGCTTCTTCCCGAGGGTTACCTTTGTTGACGTAAACTTTCGCATATGATTCTTGTATTTTGTCAGTGTTTTTTTCTGCTTCGCTGTCAATTTCACGTTCCCTTTCAATATGTTGTACGAGCAGTCGCACAAACAACAGATGAAGTCGGCATCAGCGTTGCGAAGTATGGCTTTTCTCAACTTGTCACTCTTATATCTATTCATCATCTCCGGCATGTGGATGTGCTTCTTGACGCGCGCTGTCATCCTGACGAATCACGTCCGCTGTGACGCGTTCTTCTTTTTATTCTCTAATTACGTAGACGTACTGAATGCGATCGTCGGGGAAAATACACGTGCGCAAACGCATACTGTTTGCTGTTTCCTGTTTCAGATATTTTTAAGAGATAACCGTAAGCTGCTGATGTGGCACCTTTGAAAGCTTCCGTCATGAATTTGACTCTGCCCGGATACATATGTATTGCCAGGTGACCCACTTGTCCAGCGTCCCGGGGGTTCTTGAAGAGCACCATGTATTGCGCATTCAGGCTGATTGTGCGATTTTCTTTCCTTTTGGAAAAATATTCTGCAGAAGCTGTACGACGGACGTGTTGCAGTGATGACTTTTTTAGTGAACAAGGTCGTGACTCGGCTATCTGTTTCCTCCATAAGGTCATCGAGTACTAGAAGCGTCCTCGTTTTGGCATCTAAAATCTTCGGATCCGGTAAACCGTCTACGAATTGTATATCGGCTGTCATAGAAGTGTAGGCGGATTGCCACTGGCCGTAACACAACAGGATTTTCTCCGGAGACGGCTCGATCATGGAAGAAGCGAACTGTAGTAGACGAGTGACGAAAGTAGTTTTACCGCACCCCGTAGGGCCAGCCACTATACACGTAAAGGGATGCTTGAACGACGCGCACATATTGACGACTGGCGCGCCGGAATCGAGCGATGGCTTTTATTAATTTCTTCTACATTCATCGCGCACCTCCATCAACAATTTACCGAGCATATTTTTACATTCTTTGTCCCCGTGGGCGCTCCCCAGAAGGCTTCTTTTGACGGTACCCAATCCACCAATTCGACTTCCCCGGTAGCCAATAGGGCGTCTTTCAACTTTGTTGTCCTTGGAACTTGCTCATCAACAGGCTCTTCATACACTCGACCCTAATGGCATCCCATTCGGCTCCCGTTCTCTTTTTCTTGATTCCGTAACTTCGTCGCTTCGCTATATAAGCCGACCACGACTGTTTGATGTACTCCGCGTTTTCTTCGTCTTCGTTAAACATTGCTTTTCTAAACTGATAAGCGTGCTCGACTGATTTGAATTTCCCACCGTATGCAGTGACTCGACACGGATAAAAATTCGACAGGAACGACACCGAACCACCGAAACGTATAAGCTCCATACCGCTGACACTACTGACTACACCTCGTGTTTAACCACCATATAGCCTCCTTACGCATAAATGACTGATTACTCATTCTTGCACTAGAGGCGCTACCTTCTACGTTATCATAACAAGTATAACCACTTGAGGTCAGCTCTAATGTACTTAAAAGAGCAGGCGGCGTGCCGCGGTGGGTCGGTGGCACAGTCATGAATCAAACTTTTTTTTAAATAAGGCTGTAAAAAACCAATTAAGATAAGAGGTTTTTATAAGTAGATTTTTATGACAGGTCATTAATCATTTATTTTTTATAAGTAAAGATTGAAAACGGGGCTACTGCCCCGAAACACTTTGATGTCCTTTGATCTTTCAATCTTGCACGGGGCTCTCCGGGCCCTAATAACTACTTATGTTGCTCCAAATGATTTTGACCAAGCCCGGCACATTGTTAGTACACGAATAGCCCAGCTGATCACTGATTCAAGTAACATTAAGTTATGGGCACACCGTGAATTGTTTCTTCCAAAGCATTTTGCAAGAGATGGAGTGCACATGATTACTATTGGCATGAAGAGATATGTCAGTAGCATGAGGAGAGCAGCTAGTATAGCTTTCAAGCGATGCCTTCATCAGGTTTAGCTGTTTTCGTCATGCTACAACATGTGCACTCTGTCACTATTTTTTCTAAGACATTTTTTAATCTTCAAAATTGTCATTATTAAAAAATCAGCCATTATGATTAAAAATTACTTTTTAAAACACAACTGCAAAACATAGAATTTGTCATATCACAACTTCACTTGCATCAACTTTGTCTAGATCATGCACGGACTTACGCAAGTTACCTTACGTGAAGTTATAAACTTTACTGCAGTGCATGTTGCACGGACTTATGCACGTTACTTATCGTGAAATTATGAACGCTTATATAATAATCTGGTCTTTTGAACATTAACCTTCGTAAACTATTATGAATGGTACTGCACTGTTTACGTTATAATAAATTGCCTTTGATGTTTTTTTCAATGAGGTCATGTTTTGTATGATTTTTCACACTCAGTTATAGGGGTCAAGTTAACTTTAACCTCCCACACCATTACTTGATTGACCTATTAAATGTGTTCTGTTTATTTCCATGGTGAACTCATTTTTAATCAAAATTTAAGGGAGTGATACATGTCCAATATAAATCTGCTAGGCACTTTTCAGTAAAAGTCCTCAAATGCTGAAAATGGTCCTGTAATTATTATTTACTAATCCCTGTTCATAGGTCAACTGTGAGCACTAGGTTAAATAAGTAGGCCATGTTAAAAGAGGCATGTACAAGGTTACATAGCATAACATTATATATTGACAACTTCCATCCCTCAAACGTTGATATCGCCACTTCCGAATTAAGTTGTACTACTAGTTGGTTGTATTAAAAATTGATACTTACAAGGTCACACTTCATTAATATTTATTTGTTTATAATGTGTTATTTCTTTAACATTTGTAGTCCATCAATCGTCCAGTGTGCACATTTATTAATTAATTACGCCATTAATTCCAGTACATACGTAAAATGTGAAATATAGTTCAAATAAATAGGTAATGTTCTAATAGCTATTTAAAAGTAATTATATTAGTGATTTTGTATCCAAACGATAATTGCCAATTTCTTAATTAATTTTCACCTAAATTATGTCATTTGTATATGGAATTAATCCATTAAATCCAGTACATACGTAACATGTGAAATATAGGTCAAATAGATTGGTCAAGTTCTAATAGCTGTTTAAAGGTTGCATAGTATTAAATTCATTATATTGGCAATATTCATACTTTAAACGTTAACAGTGCTCATTTCCTAATTAATTTTCAGCTAAATTATGTCATTAATAGGAATTGATATCATGCTGTGGGCCAGATCTAGGTCAAAAGTGGAATGTATGTCAACTGTGAAGGACAAGTTAAGGTCACCAAAATTGACATTTCCTTAAGGGGTGCACCATTTTGCTTTCACATACGTAAGTTAAACGGTTCCAATGTTATTGCAATTTTCCCATCAATTTAAGGCTGTCCTCGTGCAGCCTGTGCACAAGAAGTGGATTGAAAACTAATACACAAAAATGTCACCACTTTATGATTTAAAAAATTAATAGCGCCGCAAATATTGAAGATAGCAAAACATTTCAAAAAGGGTAGTTTAAACTACATGTATTATCCATCGTGTGGCACCATTTAAATGATGATAGAACATATTCTATGTTTTTGTTCATATACGCTATGAGTAGCAATCTTGATGGTGTATTGCCTGTTTGTTGTAATGCTTCGCTGTAACTTTGTTATTGTTCGTCCCGTTAAATCATGACGTGTGATATTATCAGGCAAGGCATTTTATTTAACTAGTTGGTCGAAACCCAGGTTTTTAGAGAACACCTTTATCTATGGCGACCAACCTTAATGTTGGACTTGGATGACATATGTCCCGTAAATGTATAGGTTAATTGCATTTATGTGTTGATGGTGTGGATGTTCGGTCTAAAGTTAGTCGCTAGATGTTGACACTAACAACTTTCCAGGGTATGGCATGGACGTTCGGTCCGCAGTTAGTCGCCAGATGGTGAAACTGTTTTGGCCAAGTCTCAGTGACAGTTCACAACTAAGTTGTATGCACTGTAAGTTGTTGGTGGTTGTCATAGTCCACTGCCATTAATATATGAATAACCGTTTGAATAATTAGTGTATAATTATGTGTATTTCTTTACCTGGTTTGAATTCCACAATACAGTGAATGGTAGAGATACTAAAAAGTTAATTGTTGCCAATACGTAAATGTCCTGCATAATGTTTTGACTGCAGTCATTTTATTGTTTGTTGAGTGACTGACATCCAGGTAATAATTATGTAGATTGTGTTATGCAGGTTATGGCTCGGCTGACAGGAGAGTAGGGTCATCCTGCCGAGGGGTTTCACTAAAAGGCGCACGACCACGCACGACCACGAACGACCTCGAAGTTAACGAACGACCATGCACGACCATGTAATATAATGTATTGGTAGATAGTTTGGCCATTGTGTGTGTGTGTGTGTGTGTGTGTGTGTGTGTGTGTGTGTGTGTGTGTGTGTGTGTGTATGTGTGTGTGTGTGTGTGTGTGTGTGTGTATGTGTGTGTGTGACCGATCGTTACGTTCGAAAATTGACGAACTTCAGGCCAATGTTGCATTTCAGTGGGCCTATAAAGAAGCTTGTTTGATATGCCTGACTGAAACCTGGTTAGATCAAACATTACCGGACAGTGAACTTTACGTTGACGGCTTTGGTACCCCAGTGAGATTGGACCGGGACAAAAAGCTGAGTGGCAAATCACAGGGTGGGGGGATATGTGTGTACATTAACCAGCGCTGGTGTAAGTCTGTCATCGTGAGGGAAGAACTGTGTACCCCGGACGTGGAGCTATTGTCGGTGTCGCAGCGTCCGACCTATTTACCCAGAGAGTTCGGACAGCTATTTTTAACTCTGGTCTATGTGCCACCGTCAGCTAATGTTGCACGCGCAGCTGATGCAATCACTAGCTGTATGCACCGGCGTGAGACAATGTCACCAGGCTCGCCTAACATAATACTCGGAGATTTCAATAGCTGCCGACTAGACAAAACATTGCCTGTTTACCAGCAGTACGTGACGTGTCAGACACGCGGTAGTAACACCCTGGATCTCTGTTATGGCAACATTAAGGACGCGTACAAGTCCGTGAAGAAGATGGCACTCGGCACAGCTGATCACAATGTGGTACATTTGATCCCGGCGTATAGAACTAAACTGCAGAGACAGAAAGCAGTGCAGAAAACTGTAAAAACGTGGGACTTGAACTCGGTCGACGCCCTCAGGGGGTGTTTTGACTGTACTTTGTGGGATGTTTTTATTGAATCTAGTTCTTCGCTTGAAGAAGCAATTGATGTTGTTACAGACTATATCAAGTTTTGTGAAGAGATGATTATCCCCACAAAAACTGTGAAAATTTTCTCAAATAACAAACCGTGGGTGAGTAAAGAACTGAAAAACATAATCAACGAGAAGAAGAGAGCTTTCATGTCTAACAACCGCACTGAAGCAAAAAGGATCCAGTGTACTCTAAAAAAAGCAGATCAGGGACGCTAAACTAGAATACAAGGACAGAATTGAACGCCTGTTCCAACACGGCAATATGCGCAGGGCATGGCAGGGACTAAAAACTCTGTCTGGTGTTGAGTCCGGCAAACGTGTCATACAAACCTCAGAGTCAGCGGAAGAGAGTCTCAAGTTCGCTGAGGACTTGAATTCCTTCTTTGGGCGTTTTGACCGGCATGACTTCTCAGGAGGCGGTGGATGATATTGAGTCTCAGCTCACTGAGGATGATACCCCAGAAACGACTCCTGATGACGTCAGTAAGATCTTCAAGCACGTTAATCCTCACAAGGCAACTGGGCCTGACAACGTCAGTGGTCGGGTCCTCAAGGAGTGCCATGCTCAGCTGGGTGCAGTGTTCAGCATCCTTTTCAACTGGTCTCTGAAGCAGCATCGCATCCCTCCGGACTGGAAATCGTCAGTTATATGTCCTGTCCCCAAGAAACCTGTGCCATCTGTTCTCAACGACTACCGCCCAGTGGCGCTTACCTCAATCGTCATGAAGTGCTTTGAGCGACTCGTACTTCGTCCCGTCCTGGAGCATGTTGGGGATCAACTGGATCCCCTCCAATTTGCGTATAAACACAATCGAGGTGTGGATGATGCAGTCCTCACTCTATGTCATAATGTGTACACACACCTGGAAAAGCCCAAGTCGTTTGCCAGGACAGTCTTTATTGACTTTTCGTCGGCTTTCAACACCATCCAGCCACACATCATGATGAGTAAACTTGTCAATATGCATGTGAACCCACACATCATCTTGTGGGTAAACCAGTTTCTTACTGAGCGTACGCAAGTAGTGCGCTATAATGGTGCTGTTTCGAGCTCACTCTTCACTTTCACTGGTGCCCCCCAGGGCTCTGTGATCTCTCCTGTTCTGTTCACACTTTACACAGACGACTGTCGTAGCAGCCAGGAGAGCGTCAATTTCATTAAATACAGCGATGACACAGCTATCGTCGACCTATCCGGCTCTGATCAAGTGTGTGCGTGCGCTGTAGCTGATTTCACATTATGGTGCGACAATCATTTCCTAGACCTGAACGTTCGTAAAACTGAAGAACTCATAATAGATTTTAGGAAAAATCCTACTTCTCCCAAGAGACTATTCATTAACCGAGAGTGTGTAAGGAGAGTAGATGAATACAAGTATCTCGGCACTATCATAGATGCAAAGCTCACATTTGGTGAAAATACAGCGATAATTAACAGAAAGTGCCAGCAAAAGCTGTATTTCTTACGCAAGCTCAGGTCATTCAGTGTCAGCACACATGTTCTACAAACCTTCTACAGATGCTACATAGAAAGCTCTATTACATTTGGGTTTCTTGTGTGGTACGGCGGCCTGAGTATCGTGCATCGCAACACTCTGGCACGAACAGTCAGGGTTAGTGGCAAGGTGGTGGGAAAAAAGCAGACCAGTCTAGAGGATTTATACAGGCAACGGGCAGAGAGAAAGGGAAGGAATGTCTCCTCAGACCCCGAACATCCCCTGTTTCCATGCTATAAACTACTTCCTTCTGGCCGTCGCTTTCAACTCCCTCACTGCAAACTGAACCGCACTCGAAACTCTTTTGTCCCCTCGTCAATAAGACTAATGAATGAGTAAGTGACCTTCGTTCCCCTCCATCTCTGCCAGTCTGACACTGAGTGAGCCTGAGATTATTTGTCAGATGATTTAACTTTAACTTAACTTTTTAAAAACTGTTGTAACTTATTTAACATATTTAATTAATTTATTTATTTATTTAACCGATATAACTGTTATGACTTTTAGTCGTTTTATTTTTACATTGTGTATATTGCCTGTACATTTGTTTTATATGTCTTAATATGCTGCTACACTCCACATGAATTTCCCTCACAAGGTACAATAAAGTATTGTGATTGTGATTGATTGGTGATTGGTGTGTGTGTGTGTGTGTGTGTGTGTGTGTGTGTGTGTGTGTGTGTGTGTGTGTGTGTGTGTGTGTGTGTGTGTGTGTGTGTGTGTGTGTGTGTGTGTGTGTGTGTGTGTGTGTGTGTGTGTGTGTGTGTGTGTGTGTGTGTGTGTGTGTGGTTTGTATGTGCATTATTAAACAAAATGAGTCTGTATTTCATCCAGGAATTACACAATTTTATCCGATCTTCCGGACGAGCATTTAGTCTTGGCACAGTATCGCCACCTGGCGAATGGAACGGGCTAGTTACCACAAGCTATAATAAAAGTTGCGAATTTTGTTACTCCAATGTGAAGAACATATCTGAAATTTGGCGAGCTGCACACACACCTCCTACGTGCCACCAACAGCCCGCTTGGTTACCAACACATTTTGGTCGTGCGTAGTCCACCACAAGCGAATTTCCCCATGAGGGACAATAAAGGTATTTGAATTGAATTGATGTGCGTGGTCGTGCGTTTTTAGTACCGGTTGTTGCTGACGATTAAGTTTTAGCGGTTGTTGTTTTGGTATTGTTTTAGCGGTTTTAGAAATTTAGTGTTGTTTTATGTAAAGTTGACATTAAATTATTGTGTATGGTACACGTGAAGGCATCAATTATATACATATTGCTATTAAACTTATTATTATTCTGAATTACTCGTGTCTTTTCCATGATATCTTTCTTATAATAACTTTGTTTAAATTATACATATACGGTAATTATTATTACTGTGGCGTATTGAAACTCTTGTATTAGCCAGCAGGGCTTATATTAGTATAGTGACATATCACCAACTAAGTAGTGACATTTCACTACGTTACTAGTGACGCGTCAACACTTGCTACGCAATACATGTCCAAACACTTGTGTGTATTTAATTTACATGGTACATTAATAGACAGTTTCAGCAGTAAATGGACGTATGGTTAGTTCCGTAACTATTAGGTAACACTAAATGTTACTTTGGAAAACCAAATGTGCCACATTGGAATGTCGGCGTCGCACACTAAACCCAGTCACAATGTTTTGTTTCTAAGCTACAAATTATAAACTAAACACTAAGTTAGTTATAATATGGTTAGCTTCACGTATATACCAAAAGTGTCATACTTGTGTGAAAGCCTAACCATACGTGTTAAAAAAAACCGTGTGCGACGCACAACAGGTGTTGCTCAAAGTTACCGTCTACTTGGATACAGCAGAATCAACACAGGGCTCATTTAGAACAATCCACCATTATCAGCGATCAGCAGCAACTTCAACGCCAACCCTTGAGTAATATCGATGCATCTTCCTCACTGTTTAGAATTTTCAAACTCTTCAGGGTTAGGGATGAAGATATGATTAGGGTTGGGGTTAGTTATTGGATTCAGCATCATAATACCTCTTGATTGGTAGGCCAAACGGAGACGTTGGGGGGGGGGGGGGGGATTCGAACGATTCGCATGATTCTATTCCGGATGATTTAGCCGCGTTGAATCCGAAAAGGAAAGGTTAGAGTTGAAAAGGTCAGAACCGGGACAAAGAGAAGACATAGAAGGAGAACACGTATATTTTTTCTTCAGTCATATATAAATAGTAAGAATTATACATTACATGTTATGAGGGTGCAGGAAAAGCACGCACTGAAACTGTGTGTTGGCATCGCGCGATGTATTTATAGCAAAACATTGAAGTCGGCGTCGCACATTGTACAGTCTCCGTACTTTGTGTCATCGTGACAGAATTTTGTGTATTATGTTAACAATTGTCCTATATAGAAAAGGTCAGAATTGAATAGGAAAAGTCAGGGTTAAACAGGAAAGGCCAGAAGCGGGAAAAAGAGAAGCCGCAGAAGGAATACACGTACATGTTTTCTTCCTATATAAATAGTAAGAATTACGCGTTACATATAGATCAGGAAATGAAACTGTGTTGGCATCGCGTAGTGTATTTATAGTGAAAAATAGCAGGCGCCATCGCACATTTTATAACCCGTGTAGTGTTTGTATGCATGACAGAATATTGTGTTTAACATATTGTGTTGCACAATTCATATATCATATCATGTTAGTTGTTGTGGTTATTTAAAAACAACATTGCCCACTGTCAGAAACAAATTGGAATCAGCACCATATATTTATATATGAATTAAGCAATGTCACAATAGTTATACATGTACAACTTCCATCTGCTACAAACAGATACACAGATAAGAGGACTGACGCGCGTGTGACGCCGACACTTTAACCAGGGTAATGCATCTTCACCGTATGCAGAGAAATGAAGCAATTCATGTCCAATTTCAGTCATTTATGTATCAACACTCACACACAAGCACGCACACACACACAAACACATGCACACACACACACACACACACACACACACACACACACACACACACACACACACACACACACACACACACACACACACACACACACACACACACACACACACACACACACACACACACACACACACACACACACACACACACACACACACACACACACAAACACACACACACGAATATCGCATAACATGATAATAACCATTTCTGAAATGTTGCCCAAACAGGGACGAAACATTTGTCTTCACAAATGTTGAGCTAGTATAATTGTCTAATGTAAACCAAAACAAAACAAATCCCCATTAAACCACGTACACACACAACACTTTTTAAAACGAGATAAACGCCGTCTGTCCTTTTTTTTACCAAAACGCAACATTTCAGCTAAAACGCACCGAATGCGTCTATACCCGCTACGCGTACTGACGGCGTTCGATGGTTGGATAATATATATATATATATATTTAATTTGCCACGTTTAGTAAATAACATTTCCGATATAGTCAAAGAAAAGCTTAGTACACATAGTTCACAAGGATTTGCCAAGTATGTTAATAATTTTTTATAAAACTAAATTATCAGAGTAACATGCACAAAGCAAAATTGCTATATATGTATGCAAAATTAAGAACCAACAACCATATGTCAACTTGATACAGTGCAAAACAGTGCCTTAACGACAAACACAACAATCATGTAAGCTTGTTCACATTACGTACATGCTCATATTCATATCATGTTATATATACATATATATATATATATATATATATTTTGGTTGTTTGTTAATTTGGACTCTTTGAGGTGATCTATTAATTTGATTCAGGTATTGTAATAATTCAGTTAAATTTGTTATGATAGAAGGTGGCTCCTCGATAGCGACTAAATATTATAGTGTTAGAGGAGTCTCCTAACCCTACTTTTTTATTTACCATGCATTATACCATGTTTTTCATAAGGTTATATATTTGTATTATGTTTGACATGGATGTATTGTATGTATAATAAAATGTCTGGGTCAAATAAAAACACTCTTCTTTTTAAATTCTTCTTCTTCTAATAATATATATGTGTGCGTTTGTGTGTATGTAACAAAACATGGAAATGTCTTTCGATAACAACATAATTCAGTAGGCCTATCACATTTTGTATAACATACCTAAAAAACATATCAGCCTTAGGTACCATTCTTTCTGATTTTGGACTTAACATATGCAAAATTTATATAAAAGTGTAAAATTTGAACGTGAAACACAAAAACTAGTTTTTCTCCAAACCAACGAAATGGATTGCTCGCGTGTTACACTGAAACCCTTCATAATTATATAATATTATCTTCGGAGCTAGGAACCTACAGCGGAAACTGTCTATTTACAACTTAGTGCACAGTTTCCCGTCGTCGCTGAAGGCCGGATTGTGTTCTCCATTAATTTTCACCGTCTTGTTTTCTTTAGTGTCAACGTCGTCAGCGGCATGGAAACACTTGAAGACATCGAGACGCGGTGACAACCATCCCGCGCGGAACAAGACGTGAGCGATATATGATACCACGATGATGCATATCAAATTAGCGACCATCACCAGCGTCCTGAAAGCAAACGGATACTCCACTAAGGCAGGAAGACCCAGCAAAGGTTCTCCTCCGATCAACCGCAAGAAGGCACCACACAGGTAGCCGAAGAGCGAGCCGTAGGAGTTGGACATCGGGAGATAGAAGACGCAGACGAGTTGAGGGAAGATTATGACAAACACAAGGTCGCCAGCCAACACAAAGAGTCCGTAGATCGTGTGCACGGCAATCGCTATCATTGCAGCACAAGCCCCTTCCACGACGATGCCACAACGTAGAACCCAAAGCAGTTCCCGCTCTGATGTCTGCAAGACAGATGTCAACATTTCGATTATAATGGCGATAGTGATCGATCTGATAGAAACAGAACTACAGCATCACTAGGACGTGTAGATGACATTAATACAGGCGTCAGCGAAAGAGAGATGAACCAGACAAGTGTCAGGTGTTAATGCGGACATCAGTAATGCTTTTCGTGACATCCTAAGTTAACAAATCGCATTAATATTATCCTGAATCTCTTACATTGACAATTAATTATGGCCTTCTGTGCAATTCTTTCTTGTATTTAAATAGTATTCTTATCGTTTCTATTAATTATTCTTGCAATCTGTACATAACATCTCCATTTGTAATTAGGTGTATCAAACATATATATATATATTTCTGTTCTCCCGATGAAACAACATTTTCTTGCTTATCCTTCATATGAGTATTTATTGTCCATGTTCCTCTCCACAGTACCGTTTGATGATTCTTGTATCACGATATTCCTATTTATTCAAATACATTTCATCTTCTATGTGCACGGGCGTATTTATTTACGTACGTGGTACTTTTCCCCATCACCTCGCGTCGAACAGGCATTTCTGATGGGAAGGTAGACGTGGCGGGCGAACATGGAACTTGCCGACAGCATGGACGAGTCGACGGACGACATCACGGCGGCCGATACGGCACCGAGGCCGATGATGGCGACCGGAAGTGGCGTCAGATACTGCAGCACCAGCGGCAGCACCAGCTTGTAGTCTTCCGGGGGAATCGGAACCTCGCCGTGGAAGCGATAGTCCGTGGCGTTCCAGTCTGATCACACGAAGAAATGTTTGTGAGCATTGACATCGGAAAGTGGTGAATATTCGGGAAGCTGAGGTTCACCAGTTACATCCAACTGCACCCCACTGGGGCTTTCTAAAAATAACGTTGACGCCCGCTAAAATATCAAAATTCACCCCTGTTGAGGTTCCACAAAACATCTTCAGACTCTCCAAAAAACCCAACTGCACCTGTCTAGAGGCTCCTCCAAGACCACCCAGAGACACTCCGAAGTCCTCCAATTGCACCTCAAAATACACTCCCTTCCCTAAACAGTAGCTGTTACACCTATCTCCAACACCCAACCAAACATATTCGGGTCCACCAATCCCCCCGATTCCGACGCTTTATATTTACGTGAAAGAAGAGGGTAGATTACATAACAGTAAATATTTATTCCCACAAATGGAATTTTAACACGTGTACTTATATACTTTAAACACCACGAGCAACACAATATCTTCAATAACGTTATATTAATTGTGATTATAGGCTGTCATTCAGATAGACGAACAGCAATTGGAATAGTTGCTACATGAAAGTCTTAATATGCGTGTCACGGGAAATCTACACAAATGTCAATGACTTCGCATTTACCCCTTTAAACATTGTACAATCTAATTTGTAGTAACAACATCATAGCTTGTTTCTCTTGTATATACTGTTACCAACGTCTTTCAATAAATATTCATTCATTCATTTAATTGAACATGTCTTCTATAGATTGCTTAAATGCTAGCAGCGTGAATAATATTTACAAACAAGTCAACTTGTCACCTGGGTGTTTTTAGTTTGGATTGCATTGTTAAACCGTGTTATATAAACCAAATCGCGTCCTACAAGGTAATGTAAATGTAATGTTGCAAAAAAGCGTCTGTCAAACCTGTCGATTTTGCAAGGGCCCCTAGAAGGACCGCCGGAACTGTCATGATGATAGAGACAAACCCAGCAACTATCGACAACATTTGAGCTCGCATCGGAGTCTTTTGAGACAAAACTCTCTGGAAGTATGCCTGAAGGTCAAAACAGCATTGAACAAATAACAAATATAAAACACCTAAGCAAATCGCACGCACACATGCACGCACGCAAGCACGCACACACGCAAGCATGCACCCAAGTGCACTATCATGGGCACACACACGCACACACAAGTGCACTATCATGGGCACACACACACACACACACACACACACACACACACACACACACACACACACACACACACACACACACACACACACACACACACACACACACACACACACACACACACACACACACACACACACACACACACACACACACACACACACACATCGCGTCGTCGTAACTTTAGCTTATTGTAACATGCACGGGGGCACATTTCCAAGGGTCTAGGGGGCACGGTTACGTGGGCCCATTCAAAAGGGTCTACGAGTACGCCAAATTCCAATGGTCTAGGGGGCACGTGCCCCTGGAATCCCTGGATCCGCCTATGCACACGTACCTGCCATGGGATTCCGGCGAAGAGCAGCATGATTAATAAATCGATGTAAGGCCAAATATGTTCTCCTTCCGGCCACGTTCCTAGCCACGTGTTGTTGACATCACGTGCCGTCTCCGCTATTGATGTCACAGCCGTGTTAGTCCACGCAAACGGCACAGCTAACCACTGCAACATAGGGTACATTACTGCGTAAACAATGCACGGTGTACACATTTTTTTCACTGAATTATAATTCCGTTTAAACTGTCACCAGGAGCCTTATTAAAGCGTTGTTGTATGTTCGATCATTGCGTTTTGTTTTCAATTTGCACATTTCGTGGGAGTAATGCTTCGGGTTTATTAAACCAAATGTGGTGGGCAGTATACCTTCAATATTATAAGTATTCTAGTTTTGAGAAGATTATTTTTAAAACAAGGAACAAACACAGCCTTACATAACGTGTTTCGAAACAAGGGTTTAATTCAAATAAAAGCACAATGATGGATAGCACTTAGACGAAAACGAAGACATTCAACAGGATGCCGTTGCATATTATTTCTACCTCCTGCTAAAGAAATGTCATTAAAGCCCAACATTCCCAATCCTGGACGTAAGAGTTCAGCAAATAATTGGAAACGTACCGTCTTTGTTTGTACAATCATACTAGTTTAAACATATCTAATGTGGCATTTGCTTTTCACGGGCTAATCGTATCGTATTTAATAGAAATGTTTTGTTGAGTTAAAACATGTTTTACGATGAAACAATTATGCTTACGGAAAAACATCGTGAGACAAAAACATAACATTTTCGCTCGATTAACCCCAACTTTTTAATGTATCTAACCGTAATTAGTGTTTTTACCCGTTAGAGGCACCATAATGTAACATAGTACTCCAGTTATCCACTAGGGCGCGCTACACCGGAAGTGACGTCGTACCGGAAGTCACATCACTGTCATGGCCGCCTCTACGGTACCACCATTCAGTGTGTCGACGAATTCGGCATACACGGTAGATGGCGTTACTCTAACTAGTTACTGTTGTGTTCTTGTATGCCAGTGAATATCATGTAGAACATTTGCATAATATTAGAAACATTTAATTTGCAGAACAACTAAAGATACATGTGGTCACTTCCACAAAACAAGATGGCAGACACTCTAAAGCAATTGGTCAGTCTGGTCAATTGTCTCTAGAGGGTGGTCCAACAATAACACACAGTTCATATAGCATATGAAAAACATGTCTGGTCAATTGTCACTAGAGGGTGGTCCCATAATAACACACAGTTCATATAGCATATGAGAAACATGTCTGGTCAATTGTCACTAGAGGGTGGTCCCATAATAACATACAGTTCACATAGCATATGAGAAACATGACAGTCCTCCCTTCCAGATTGTTCGTTGCTCATTCCTCAATGAGCCTCTTCGGCGGAATACCAAAATTACCGCGAGCCGAACGACGAGGTATTACGGGCTGATCAACAGGGACAGGCGGTTCATCGTTCATGGCTTCGTCAGGCAGGTGTTCGTCAATTTCGGGAACGGGCAAGTCGGGAACACCGTTGTCGTATTGCTGCTGATCCGTCTTTGTAGGACCTTCAGTCGCGAGTGCAGCAGAACGCTTCAGATTGCATCGGCGGTTCATTGTTGGAACGGAACGCGACTTCAGCTGATCTTCGTGTCGGCGGCAATGTCCATCAGGTCCTTGGACAATGAACATTTTCTTTCCGATCTGACCAGTCACTTTTCCAGCCACCCATTTTGGACGATTTTTTGTGAAATCTCTGTAATGGACATATGCACCGATTGAGAATTTCGGCTTGGCTGGCAATGTTGATTTCTTCTGTGTTTTCGCTTTGTGCACAGGTGGTTGTAGAACGGCGAGAGAAGACCGCAGCTGGTGTCCGAGCATCAGTCGTGCAATTTGGAGTGACACGGTATTGCTGGAGGAATTCTCGCAAAGCCAGATGTTTCGACTTCCTCTCCCCTCTGACAGCTCGTTTCATGGCCTGTTTGAAAATGCCAACAAGCCGTTCAGCTTCACCGTTCGATGGTGGGTGAAATGGCGCAGAAGTCAGATGTGCGATCGAGTGTGCATTGCACCAGTCAGCGAACGTCTTTGAGGCGAACTGCGGGCCAATGTCGGATACAATTGTCTCAGGCAGGCCCCAGATAGCAAACAAGTCATCGAGTGCGTACGTAGTAGTCTCAGATGTCGGATACTTGTTTAATTTAAGAACGTGCGGCCATTTCGAGTGGGCATCCATCACGACCAACCACATGTTATCTAGGAACGGACCGGCAAAATCAATATGAATGCGCTGCCATGGGCGGTCCGGAACGGGCCATGCAGACAGATTTTCAGGTTGATTTGGGCCTGTTTCGGCACAAGCTGTGCAGTCCTTGCAGTGGGCGGCGATGTCGACCTCGATATTAGGCCACCACACATGCTTGCGTGCGAGCGAGCGACTTCATGCGCACTATTCCAATGTGCGTCAAGTGCAGCATGTTGAGGACCCTAGCACGTAGTGCAGTCGGAATGATGACTCGGGAGTCGCGTAGAAGGACACCACCCTTCGATGTGATCTCCGTCTGGGCGTTCAGGTAAGTACGAACTTTGTCCTTATCCTGATTATGCAGCCACATGGATGGCCACCCATTTGCAACGAAGTCTAGCACCTTTGTCAGAATCGGGTCCTTTCTGGTGTAGTCGGCGACTGTTTTCGCAGAGAGCTGCAAATTTAGAATGACCTGCATGTCGAGCAAGTTCACTTCATTGTCGATTTTGGCTATGCTCTCCTCTTTGTCGAAACTCGGATCGGGAACAGTGGGCAGGCGAGACAGAGCATCTGCGTTGGCGTGATCAGCAGACTGTCTGTAGACGATGTGGTAATCGTAGCCCATCATTATCAGTGCCCATCGCTGCAGTCGCTGTAGCGTCATCACTGGTAGACTCTTCTCTGGACTGAAGATGGTCAGCAGAGGTTTGTGATCTGTGGTGAGCTGGAAGTGGCGACCACTCAGGTACTGATGGAATTTCCTCACACCGAAAATGATTGACAGTGCCTCCTTCTCCACCTGGCTGTAATTCTTCTCTGCCGACGTCAGCGTGTTGGAGGCGAAGGCGATCGGTTCCTCAGTGCCATCCGGTGCACACTGAGAAATAACAGCCCCGATGCCATAAGGCGATGCGTCGGCGGCCAGAGATATCGGCCTAGTTGGATCGTAGTGGACCAAGAGCGTTTTCTGGGCCAGCATCTCCTTCAGTTGGTTGAACGCCTGGTTGCACTCAGCGGACCAGGCCCATTTGACGTCCTGTCTGCGCAGTCGGTTTAGAGGGGCGCAGATGGTAGAGAATGATGGCAAGAACTTTACGTAATAGTTCAGCTTGCCGATGAAGCTTTCCAGCTGTTTAACGTTCTCTGGCGTCGGAAACTTGACGATGGCGTTGACGCGTTCCTCAGATGGCTTGAGACCATCTGCTGAGATCACATGTCCTAGGTATGTGACCTGCTGTCGGAAGAACTCACACTTGTCAAGTCGCAGTTTCATTCCATACTCGTTCAACGCAGAGAGGACCTGCTTGAGGTTTTGCAGGTGTTCTTCCTTCGTTCGTCCTGTGACAATCACATCATCCAGGTAGGCAGTCACATATGGAATGCCGGAAACCAGATTGTCGACTAACTTCTGGAAAATGGCCGGCGCTGGTGCCGGTCCAAACGACAATCGATTGTACCTGAACAGTCCTTTGTGCGTGTTTATGACGAGTAGTTGCTTAGTGGCGTCATCTAGCTCTACTTGTAGATATGCGTCGGACATGTCAAGCTTTGAAAAGTGCTGTCCTCCTTGTAGCTTGGCGAACAGTTCGTCTACCCTCGGAATGGGGTGCTGATCTACGTGCAACTGAGGATTTACAGTCACTTTATAGTCTCCGCAGATGCGCACTTTTCCGTTCGGCTTCTGCACGACGACAATGGGCGTCGCCCATTCACTGTGATCGACACGTGTTATGATACCCAAATCCTCGAGACGATGTAGCTCTTTGTCAACGGCATCCATGCGACTGAATGGTACTGGTCTCGGTTTGTAGAACTTGGGGACGGCATCTTCTTTCAGTAGAAGCCGTGCTTTCACCTTAGTGCAGAGCCCCAATCCGGGCGCCAAGACAGCTGGGTACTGGTCTAGGACCCTCTGTAGGTCGCGATCACACTTTTCGATTACATTGCAGTCAGTGGTGGACGGCAATGCAGTAGCAGTACTGCTGTAGAGCAAGGCATTCACATCAACTTGGAATGCTTTGATCCAGTCAAGCGCGAAAAGTGACGTGCCTGCCTTTCCGACGACGATCAGTGGCAAAGACCGATTGGCCCCATTGTAGGACACAATGACATTGCATTGTCCTTTGACTGGAATCGGTTGCTTGCCATAACCGAAAAGTCGGATCTTTGACGACGTCAAATGTGGCGATCCGATGCTCTTCCAGATATCCGGGCCAACGAGCGACACTGCAGCCCCAGTATCCACTTCGAAATGTAGGTCAACGTTTGAGATTTGTAGTAAAATTTGCGGTTGATCGACGCGTGTGGAATTGGAGAGCACCTCAACTGCGATAGTCTCTGTACTACTTTTATCGACCGTGTGTTGAGCCATTTTTTCTTTTCTGACGGGCTTTCCGGAAGATCTGCACACAGCCTGTATGTGTCCCTTACGATCGCACCCGTAGCATACGGCATCGATAAATGGACAGTCTCTGTGGTGATGAGCAGGCGAACCACATCGATAGCAGGCTTTCTGGCCTCTCCTGTTAGGTTGACTATTAACCCGGCCCTTTTCTCCGTGATCAGGTCGCTGTTTAACTCGGAAGCGTTGCTTCTGGCGAGACGGTAGACTTTGACGAACAGCGTGCACGTCCTGCTGAGGGTGGCCTGTTGTTTGTTCGTGCATTTTGTTCAGCTCTTTGCTAAGTAGTTCTGCCATTTTAGCACACTGTAGTACGTTCGTCAGTGAAGCATCTGTTTCTTTCAGTATTGCCTGCTGTATAAAAGTGTAACTACAACCCATGACAAGCCTATCTCGTAGTGCATTGTCCTGACAATTTACACAGCTTCGAAGTAACACTCTTTGGCTTTAGTGCGCAGTTCGGCCAGGAAATCAGTGATGGATTGACCTTCCCGCTGAACCGTGCGGAAGAAGTCGAGACGCGCAGCAAGAAAGTTACGCTTTTCCTCGAAATGCTGTTTAAGCGCCGCTTTCAATTCTTCGTAGGAAGCTTCTGTCACTTCCTTAGTCAGTAGATTCTGAAGAAGTGCAAATGTTTCTGGTGACATGGTTGAACACAGAGCAGCCTTTTTCTTTGGGTCTGTTGCAATGTTGTTTGAGTCGAAGTAGAACTCCGCACGCATCAAGTAGGACGACCATCGTTCCCTTTCTGGGTCGAACCGGTCAAACTGGCGTGCCATGCTTGAATGACAGTCAGTAAACAAACACTCAGACAGTAGGCTATTGTCTGCAGTTCAGAGCCAGTTCAGGCACGTACTCACTGAAGCATGTCGACACAGTTTGTAGGTAGTTGAAAACAATCCCACCTGCTGACACCAACTGTTGTGTACTTGTATGCTAGTGAATATCATGTAGAACATTTGCATAATATTAGAAACATTTAATTTGCAGAACAACTAAAGATACATGTGGTCACTTCCACAAAACAAGATGGCAGACACTCTAAAGCAATTGGTCAGTGTGGTCAATTGTCTCTAGAGGGTGGTCCAACAATAACACACAGTTCATATAGCATATGAGAAACATGTCTGGTCAATTGTCACTAGAGGGTGGTCCCATAATAACACACAGTTCATATAGCATATGAGAAACATGTCTGGTCAATTGTCACTAGAGGGTGGTCCCATAATAACATACAGTTCACATAGCATATGAGAAACATGACAGTTACATGTGGTGTTTGTAAATAGGGAAGTTTAAATAATACATGATTTACAAAATGGCCATTTTTTTTCAATTTTGGGAAATGTAAATGCCATCACATAAGACATGGAAATGTGTACGAAATAGACATAATTTGGTGATACCATATTAGGTAAAACAGTTAAGAAAATGATTTAGGAGTGACAGTTTGTGCTGACAAGAAAGTTTCAGAGCAATGTGGAATTGCTGCTTCAAACGGTAACCAAATAATAAGGCTAATTAGAAGAAATGTCACATATAAGCTAATTGTACCACTGTATAAAGTAATAGTTAGGCCACACTTGGAATGTTGCATACAAGCAAGGATGCCATATCGTGAGAAGGACACAGATAAGCTAGAAAGACTACAAACGAAGAACAACTAAGCTGATTCATGAACTGAAATATCTTAGTTATGAAATATGCCTGTTAGAATGCGGTTTGACAACATTAGAGACTAGCAAACTAAGAGGATATCAAATAGAAGGTTTTAAAATATTGAATGGTTATAAATATATTGATACAAATATTTTCTTCAAACTTAAAGAAGGCAGTAGAGCCAGAGAGCACAATGCTGCAATTGTCAAAGAACAGTGTAGGTTAGATTGATAGAAAATATAAATTCTCTCGGAGGACAATAAATGACTGAAACAAATTATCTGATGATTGTGTTAATGCTAACAGTGTGAATATATTCGAAAGTAAAATTGACAGCTATCTGGGGAGGCCGGCTATACGTAGTTAGAAAACTGTTGGACTCTCGATAAACCACTGGCTTCCTTGTCCGCATGCTGTCCGGAGCAGTGGACGGCAATTTTGTTAAATCTTGGTCATTGTGCCAACTATCGTTACCATCGATATTTAAATGTACTGATGGAAATAACTATCGATAGTTAAATTTGTTATTGACAGAACATTATCGGCACATTGACTATCACGATACATCGATAGTTCGATGTTTCGTTACACCTCGGTTAGATCGTATGTTTTCTTAATCTCTTGGCGAACATTACATAAATTGAAACATTACTTCAAGTAACGAAAAACGATCATTGTTTGCGTTTTCGCTTCGAAATTAAACACGAAAACGAAAATACGGTTCGTACACGGACCAATTGAGCCATCGAGTCATATCAGCTGTGATCATTATGTGCACTCACCAGGCCACAGACAATAAACGCCAGCTGAACGACGTCTGTGAGCACAACGGAATAAAGTCCGCCAGCAATTGTGTAGAGAAGTGCAACCGCGGTCGATATGATGATGGCCAATGTATCGTCCAGCCCCACAATCACCGTAAGAGTGGCCCCTAGAAACAACAAATATTTCTGGAATTATAGATTAAGTAATTTTACTGTGAGTAATTTGCTAACACCCGTTGAAATGCCAACTACTTAGTCTCGTTCAGCTGGTTTGTTGATTTAATTATTGTTTGCACGCAGGTAATTTATTTTCTTGAGAAATTATTCGTGAAGTAATTTTAATTTAGCATTTAATGATATTTAAATGCGACACTCATCAAGTGATTAAATTGAATTATTAGCTGATACTTTCAGAGTACATAATAAACAAGTATTGTTTTTAAAAGTGTTTATATATTATGTAGCTGTCTCTGATAATGTGTTTGTTTGTTTATTTATTTGTTTGTGTGTTTGTGTGTTTGTGTATTTGTGCACGTCTATGTTTATTATATCTTAGATCAAAAACTGACCTAGAGCTGACAAGATAGATGCTGAATAGAATACATCGCCAAGTAGAGACGGGACATAGAGCAGTGCGGCCATCACGCGGCCGTAACGCCGATCGAATGGATCGAGCATCGTGACGTAGTCAGCTGCTCGCATCTTCTTTGCGAATAACAGGCCGCCTAAACAATGCGTTGATTTGGCTAATGTCATCCCGCCGTAGTAATGCAATGATAGGTAAAGAAATGTATGGTTGTAATGTGACGAATTAGTTTAAACATCTCGACATAGTGAAACACAAAACACCTTATGCACGCACTCACGCAACCACGCACCCACCAACCCACCCAACCATACACACTCGTAGATAAGGACTACGCAACAGTCTGTTCATAATTTTGACCCAATGAAACAGGGATAAAACATAATCTGCTACTATTTCTATTAACCCCGTGGGCCCACACACACATGCACACAAACACGCAGGGATGCACGCACGCACGCACGCACGCACGAACGAACGTGCACGCACACCCTTGCGCACGCGCACACATACACACAAACAAAGAAACAAACCGTAATTACACAGCCAGGCACTTACAAATTAGAAATACATTTAGTTATGGAAGTTTGATGACGTAAGTACACACAGGTAAGTAAGAGACGGCTTGACGGGTGACGACGTACCCAAGCATAGGCTCAAGGAGGCGGCAACGGGAGCCTGGCACCAGACGAGACCTTGGCCAGGTGTGAACAAAACCTCCGCCGTTCCGTTTATGAGGCCTCCGCCGACCCATGTCGCTGTCACGTGTCGAACAAAGATAACTCACAATTAAAATACACATTCATATTTGCACGAAAACAAACTGATACACGTATATTATATATATCACAAAACAGTGTGTGTGTGTCTCTGTTTATTTGTTCGTGTATTCGTTTGTTTGTATATCCTAGTGTACATCTCCGTTAATGAGCATGTTTATAGCTGAAATTTTAATTTAAAGCGATAGGCCCCTGTGGGGTATGATCTTGGGGGTCTACCCATTTCAAAAAGACCTACATGTAGATGCAGTGGCAGAAATTAACGTGTTCGCTATGTCATCGTAAAGAAAATAGTGCCACCTATTGATATGTCGCTGGATGTACGCACACATTTAGAATACTGATCACATTGCTGTAGTTAGACAATTTGAAAATGTGAGATTTCAGTACGGGATAACGCGAGAAGACTATGTTTATATACGCGGAAAGAACGTGGTATCACGGTCATACAACATCACCACTGTTTATATCGTTCGTTGTCGCTCCACTCTAACAAAGAAAGGGCAATAAACTGCACTATGTTGGAGGTACTTCCATATTTTGTTTCGTTACTGATATGTTAAATTGAAGTGCCACCAATATACTGCAGTTTCTGGTAATTGTGTCAGTTCCTTCCGCGAATGTAAAAGCAGTCTTCACGCATTATTCCGAAAGGAAGCATATTTTGTGATACACAGTGGCCATAATTACAACAACCCTGGAGCGTATTCAACACGACTGTAACTTACAGATAGCATTGTATCTTACTATGCCGTTACAACATTCACGCGTAACTTATTTGCTTCATTAAAACGTTGTGCTTATATCACACTCCCTTTGGAAGTAACACAAACACCTGTTAATGTTAAGACTCCGACGACGAAGCCAATGTCTCTCTTCGCCAGCATCATAGTGACGGTGTTCGTTGCCTTCCACGTCTTCGATTTCCACGTAGCGAAGATACCGACAATGAAGATGACGAAGTAGAAAGCTATGAGGATGAGCAAGGCTGTGATGTTCATGGCACCACGTTTTGCTCTCGTGGAGGTGTCATCGGGGATCGATCTGAGGTCGACATGGTACACACAGTTAACTGTATTTGTATGTATTTCGTATGTAGGGAATATGGTGCACACATGAGATTGACATTTCCAACAAAACACAGTTGACTGTCGCTATATGTATTTCGTATGTAGGGAACACCCGTTTAAATTCATACAAAACGCTTTGAAATCACCGATCTAGCCTGCACTATCTACATATTGTAATGCAGTGTTGTCGGTGACGGCATATCTATAATTATTAAACAAAGAGTGGTCTTTGTTTGTTAGTCTGCTTGTTTTGTTCGTGTGTTTGTTTGTCAACCTGTACATCCCACAAATACCAGCCACTTTTTAATGCACGGGACTGACATGTTGTAGGCATGGTTAGCGAGTGGTTCACAAATCTACACTTTTACGAATTGTGTGGGAATTTTGAGATATTCAATATTTCATTAAGGTGAACGTGGAGGTGCAATGTCTGAATTTTAATTTGTTTTAAACACAAGACTATTTTAAAATGTCAATATGAGGAACGTACACAAGAAACCGAACTAGAGTATCCATAACACGCAGAAGAGATATACCTAAAGGAATTTGTGAATCAACAAAATCACGTCAGATGCTGAACGAGCCCATGGCGTGTGTATTCTAAAAGCAATGTAGGACCCGAGGCTTAATGGCACATCAAACATTTAGATGTGGCCTTGGCTTAATTTAATTTGTATTATGGCAATACAAAGGATTTTTCTCACCTTAAATATACAACGTTAGGTTAGTCTAAATGTTATAATAAAATAACTCGGAGAACATTTTATAACACTGCAGCTTGAACTGGTATTAATGCTTGATAATTCATATACGGAGACATTATTTTGTAGTCCTATTTGACTGGATCAACTCTCAGAAGCTGTGCCGCATTGACAGGTCAATTCTATATACACAACACTTCAAAACCCTGCAACAATTCTGCTGCAAGGTTCTGTATAAAGAAGTTGACAAATACATGTTAAGAAACATGTTCTAATGGCGTTTTTCAACGTACGAAGCCCTTTCGTTTGAAAGGGCAATGTGTCTACAAAACACCAATTTACTGATATAGATATGACCTCAAAGGGGATCTTACATTTTCAAAAAGGGCGTTTACCGTTATAGTGCCTATTTGGTAACTAGATGCCAAGTTACTATTTTCATGTTCGATGCGTCTCGAAGTCGAATGGTGAGGCTTACATTCGGCTCGAAAGTCGATTAAAGCTAGGATTCCATACGTACGGATGCGGCATGCGGATGCGCTATGCGGAATACGTTTCGCGTGATTCCACGCGTGCAATACGCAAATTTTCTCTTTCCGCTTCCGTCTAGGCGGCGTGTACATTCAAAAAATAAAATAGAGTGATAATGCACTTCTTCACCAATGCTTCTACTTGAACTGTTGGAAGATTCCGAGACGGCATGTTTCAATCCTCAATACTGTAGCATTTCTGCTATTTCTAGATGGTTAAATCTACTTGCCTGAGGTTTGCCTGAGGTTTAATTTGGGAAATGAGGAAGGTCAAGCCAGTAGATAGACATATTGTTGACCAACCGCCTTGGTTACGTAATTACGGCAACTCGGCTGCAGATGCGCTCAGTGGAGCGTGGTATTCAGTTGCTAGCATTGCCAGCAGGTGGTTTCACTGTAATCTTAGAGGGTGTTCCACAATGTTTAGTTTGAATTGTATACTGCTTTAGCCAATAGAAATGATGGAAACCTGTCATATGATGTGTAATTAGGTCCGCTTATATAAACGTTTATTGTACGCATTTCGCCATCTGGGCGCTGGCGAAGGACTGGGACAGATCCAGGGTTGAACGAGACAGGTTGCCCTGCTGCCAAGAGAATGGCTAGTCAAGTCGTAAAGCGTGGTGGGAATCGTTAACGTGGGTTACGTTCCCAAGCTTTTGTGTGTGTGTAATATTCAGTGTCCAGAGTAACTGTTTGATCGAGCTTCGAAGAAGCCATGCCGCCACGTCAGCGGTATTTTGAGACAACGTTCCGGTTGGCCCCAACGTATTTGCGTCGATGAGCGATAATCGCGACTCGCTCACCCAGCACGGGCCATCCTCGAACAGCGGTCTCACAGCGACAACGTCAGAAAGATTGACCGAATACGACTCGCAGCGGCCGGCGGTAAACGTATACTGCCAGGCGTCGTCATTTGCGCGAACCCGTTCATTCGACTTCTCGATCGTTTGCGACAGGGCAAGACCTCTCGATCGAATTCGTAGCGGCCGGCGGTAAGCGTCTACTGCCCGGCTTCGACTTCCAGTTGAACGTATTCAACTGACTTCGCAATCGTTTGCGACCGTGCGATCATTGAACGTACGCGACTCGAGAATTCGCGGCGTACGACGGCAATCGTCAAGTGCCCGGCGTCATCACTCGTGCGGCCGAGATACCCCGTTCTAATTGTGTTCGGAGCTCGGCGTGTTGACTTCAACAAACGTTCGTATATATTCGAGATGGGATTAGCCCAGTATCAATGTCTGTTTTCTGATTGAACGTATCTATTATTTGCTGTATTATGATTGGTAGTTATCTGTGTTTGAAGTGAGGTATTTTTACCCTTGAAGTATTCACATATATATGTATATATATGTGTGTGTTGTAACATATTACTGTAATGAGAGTCCGCGAGGACTAGCTTATACTGTGTATTTATATTAAGGGAGTTATTCTTAGATAACACTTGGCGCCTAGTGTATGGTCGTGTAGCGGTATAACCCACCTTAGAAAAGGAGTGGAATTTGATAATTGAAAGATTCAGTGTTATTGTTTATTATGTTCTATTAAGTTTTGGTTACGGGATTTCATTATTCTGTTTATTTTGTTAATCGAGATATTTACCAAAAGAAGGATATCTTGTAAAAAAGTTATTAAATTTTCCTCGTTCTTTGTTGCTTGTTCACGAAAACCGTCTTTCTCATATGCGTTGACCTTGATATATAAGAACCCTGCTAGACTGAGCCATCTAGTGTACGGAGACCTCGCTAATCCGTGACAAATACCTAAGCCGCCATTTTGAAAGTTCGGAAAATACCTCTATAATGACGTCACTCCTGGGAATCTCCTATCCGATTCGTTTGCCGCATCGAGATAACGCATCCGCATCCGCACACATGGAATCACTCCTATGAATTCCCACTATAGCCATTTGTTGTCGCATGCCGCATGCCGCATCCGTACATATGGAATCGTAGCTTAATACAAACAATAGTATAGGCAATCGTTATCGCCGCTAATGATGTATACTCAGAACTCAGAATAATGTATTTGACCTATAAATATGATACATATACAATGAATAACGTAAGTAATAGATAAGGTCGGATCTTCCATTAAGTTATATAATATCGCTAGCACAGGAGCCACCCCATACATATAAACAACAACAACATTTACATTACGCCAAATCAGAATAACACGTGACTTGTTTTTATAGTTGATAATTACTCAATGTATCAACATACATACATAATACAAGGACAATGTACTCGTTTACACATTGACATACATATGGATACTTAGGTTTACATTTCAATACGTATTACGAATTATAAATAAAGCAATCATGAATACGACAACTGGATTCATAATTTAAAATAATTTTTGTTTGTGTTTCTGAAAAAACCATTATAGACTGTGGGTGTACATTTTATTAATGATAATACTTGGTGTATTGTTAATTGTCTCTACTATGTTGTGTCTAACGCATTTTATTGGCAAATTCATGTTTGAATCTCGACATATACAGATTATTTCTTTCACGTGTGCCATGCTGATGAAGGTCATAGATGTGTGTGTTTAGAAAAACAGTGAATCAGTAGTGTAAAAGATTGTTAATTAATTTATAGTAAATTGTTAATTGCTGGATTTTATAAATGTTATCCAACTATAGCAACTGTATTTAATAGCAACTTTAGCAATTTAATTTAATTTTTAATAAAAAAGGACTTGTGTGAGCATTACATTTACTTAAGGATACTATTAGTATTGCTTTTTTCAGTAATTTGAAAAATCGATGAGTCTGATGACCCCATAAAAGTAAGTTATAATTAATATGAGGGAGAATAATAACATTGTACATAATATATAATGTATTAAGTGGAAACAAGCGTTTAAATTTATTTAATATGCCTATTGTTTTATATTAGTTTATTTGCTATTTTGTTTATATGACTCTGCCAGTTTAAATAGTTATTTATTGTGATGCTTAAAAAATTGAAATTATTTACCCAATCAATGTATGCCCCATCTATTTATAACAATAACAGGGTAGTCTACTTTCTTTTGAGGCATATGACAACTATTTAGTTTTTTTTGTATTTAATTAAAGTTTATTTGCTTTCAACCAATCGCTAATCTTTGTTAGTTCTTTATTAATAATTTCACTTTGCATTTGGCCTTCTGAATTGTTAAATGTATTTAGTGTACTAGTGGTGTCGTCAGCATACGTTATGAATTTGAAAAGGTCACTAGTGCTATGTCATTTATGCGTATAATAAATAAGAGTGGCCCTAAAATTTAACCTTCAGGGACACCAGTGTTAATGACTATTTCCCTAGACTTAACATTTTCAATTTCTACGTACTGCTTACGATTTTGTAAATAACTCTTACAGTCATTTGCAAAAGTTTAAGACCATGCACGATTGTTAAGCATTTTATGGTATGGCATCAAATTGCATCAGATAATGTCTGGATTGCATCATCCTATTTGGGCCTTGAAGCAGTACACCTAGTCAGTACTTCCAGGTCATTTGTTTGCTGCTGTCAGTATCGATTAGGTGTTTTTTAGTTTTGTCTTCTTCCCTGAAATGGGCAAAAAATCGTCTTTGACATAGGTTCTAAGGGCACAAATAATGACTCTACATGGAGAAGGATATACGGAAAGAGATATTAGTACTAAATTACGTTATTCCAAGACCGCCGTGCACAAAGCCATCTCAAATTCACTACTGATGGCACTTTTCGTGACAGTAAAAGGAGTGGTCGTCCACGGAAAACTACGCTCAGGGATGACCACGCAATGAGACGCATCGTGATGTGCTCGCCAATGAGCTCATGCAAGAAAATTCGGGCTGCTTTACGCTTAAAACGTACGGAAATAAGTCTCAGTACTGTTTCGAGACGTCTCAGCAAGGAGTTTGGGCTCAAGTCCCGCAAGCCGGCCCGGAAGTCACGCCTGACACGTGTGATGAAAAAAAAGAGACTTGACTTTGCCAGACGACATCGCCACTGGACTCTCGCGCAGTGAAAGAAAGTGTTGTTCTCAGATGAATCGACCATGCAACAGGTTATACCTCGCAAGAGGCACGTTAGGCGGCCAGTAGGTAAGCGATTTGATGAGAAATATACAGCAGCCACAATGAAACACCCGCCAAGTCAGATGATTTTGGGTGCCATCTTCTGGTCTGTATTTTATTCCACCTAACACCACTATGAATGGACCTAGGTGCGTGGAGTTGCTGAAGGAGAATCTGAAACTGCATATGGACATCCACAAATGTACGATTTCTATGCAAGATGGCGCTCCTTGTCACCAGTCCAAGGTAGCCACTGATTTCCTCAAGAAGAACAAAATCTCCGTGCTGGAATGGCCTGGGAACAGCCCAGATCTAAATCCCATTGAGAACCTGTGCACTATAATGAAGGATAACTTGGCAGACAAACAACCATCAAGCGCTCAAAACTTGAAACAAGCTATCAAGGACGTTTGGGTCACCGAAATCACCCGGGAGTACTGCGAATCTCTGGTTTCTAGCATGCCATATCGCATCCAGGCGGTCATTGACAGCAAAGGAGGCCACACTAAATACTGAAAAGTAGAGACACTGACACTTTTGGACGACATATAGTTTCATATTATGTTGTACTACGTTTATTTGGCGAAATAAACTGATATAATGTTACGTGAACGCCAGTACTGGGAAATTGAATAACCAATAGTGCTTTATGTCTACAGGACATATCATATAAACATGGACTAGACGTTGTGAAAGACCTGCACAAGCGATACACTGAGCATAATACAAATACTTTTTGTAAAAGAGAACACGAATATTCCGCATGCATATATAACACAACGTACTTATTGCATCAGCACAAAATGTCTGAAAATAAATTACAGCGTACGTACTGTCACAGCCTGAACTTAGAGTAAGAAAAACGTAAGTATATTGAACAATACACAAAATGATTATTGCATAGACACTAAGCTTTTGGAAAATACTACCTACATATATAATGCACTGTCCCAAAAATAAAAATGTAAAATTACTAACACTACAAGTAGTGAAAAGAAAATGTATAAACATTGCCCTCCCCCAAAGTGAAAATATAATGAATATTGACTGCATATCGATACATATATCGATGCACACCATATACTTGTAAACTAAGATGTAAATAATATGAAACTGTACTATTTAAATACGACGTCATTTAATGTGGAGCAGTTCACTCAAGGGTAAATGTCAGCAAAAAGCACATATCAAAAACATGAAATGCTTTATAGAAAACATCATAGGTACAATAAAGTTCTTTGATAACATTTTGTACGTAAGCCTGTGCAATAACGTTAACATATGTAGATAAAACGAATTTTGATATAGCGTTAAGAAAATCGTTAAAAAAACGTTCACATTTGGTTTTGTAATGATGACATTCAAAAGTAAATTACCATTAATTTATTTATTTGATTTTATACTGCTATGTTTTAGTGATAAACTTATGCATTGCAATTTATGAATTATTTATTAATTATATTATACTGTGTTTATTTTAAGTTAACACCTTACTACCATATTCTAAATATTTGGTTGCCTTTTCTTAATTTATTTATTAATATTTGTATTACTATTGTATGGCACAATTTTAGTTTAAATGTTTGTTAGTACTAACATTTAGTTTAATGATCAAGACGCACGATGTATCGTGAACCGCCACGAACAATTGTGGATTTGGCGCTATAACAAATTTAATATATTATTATTATTATTAAACGTTACTTTGATTAAACACAAGTGAAGGGTAAGAAGGACAATAAGGAAAAGAACAAAAAAAAAAAAAAAAAGTGACAAGGCATGTTAGTCACACTGGAGTCTGACTCACAGCACAACTGATTACAATAATAAATGCAACATAAATGCATAGAAATATAAATTACACGAGTCTTGTTATACAAATTCACGTAGACGTGATACATATTTGGTTATAGGTAGGTACTTGGTAGTGTAAATATATGTAGGCGTTCAAGATAGCATGCCGCACGACAGTCAGCGGCGATCTCTGACAACTGATCTGTCGAACGAGATGTACGAGTTCTTCCCTTCAGCACGTAGCTGCATCATCTTCGGAAGTAGGTCTTTGCGTTTCTGTAAAACCTTCAGTGAATAGTCTTCATTCACATACACACCGTTCGGCTTCACGAATCGGGCTTTATTTAACAGGTACTCGCGGTCCTCAAACGATGCAAATTTCACTATCACGGGTCGTGGCTTCTTTGCCCCGTTCACCTTTCTCACAGCGTCCGTTCGGTGAGCGCGCTCAATTTTCATCGTTTCGGCTTTGTCTGCTGTGACGGCGAACTTATTCAACAGGCTGTTTTTTACCAGTTCTTCCGTTTTTGTCTCTTGTTTCGTCCGCGTTTTTTGGTATGCTGTCGATCCTGACGTTCCTCTAGTTTAGTTTTCTATATAGTCGACATTTTCTTCACGCTTCTGCAGTTGTTTTTGCAGGTGATCGACGCTCGTGGCTCTAGGTTGTGTATCAAAGTTTCATAACTCACGCTTGAGGTCGGCCGCCTCCTGCTGAGTATACTGCAGACTGTGTTTTAGGTCAGTCATGATTTCATTGTCTCGGCCATGAAGTTGTCTATTCTCGAGTTTGTGCTCTCCATGAAGGATTGCAAGCACTTCTGGAAAAGGTTTTGCAGCATCAATTACCTCATCTGTTGTTGTTCACGTCGTCACAGTTTCCTCCAAAAGTTCGGGCCCAGTATTTGACTGCGACGCACTACTGGGCCTGGTCTTAGCGGTGGTCTTGCCTATTGTTGTAGCGTTAGTGAGGTCAGTTCAGGTAGTGCATACGGTGCTTACGGTGCTTACGGTTACGGTCACTTACGCACTTTTCAACTGTAACACACGGTCACTTGGGCACCGGAGTTGCTAACAAGCGATAATGCAGAGTCTACTGGTACCTGGTAGTCAATCACCTGTTGCCAATGGGTGGGCGTTAAATGACCTGCAGAATACCAAATTGTTAAACATTGTCTCATGCACCAATATCTTTGGAGCGACTCGCTATCCAGGCACTAAGCAGGTCCGGACCATGTCGTATGTCCAACACACAGTGGAAACGTACCAAAAACTCGCAGAATCACGGCGATTTAAAAACACTTCCACACACCATCTGAACCAAACAACGAATATATATATCCTTGTATCATTGGATTAGGGTACCTTCCAGTTATTATATGATCATTTGCTTGTGCGTCGTCTGGTTTTCTGGTCAAGTGAAAAAAATATGCATTAAAGTGAAAGAGCTATGGAATGCCTCTGTTGACATAACATTTCGAACATTGGAGCACAGCGTTGGGCATTATGAATATTAAATATATATATATATATATGAAATATGTATACCAAAATATAACTAAACGTTAACAGTCTCAAGTTCTCAACAACTAAAATGAGAACAACGATTCAGATTAATCACCCGGAAAGATCGACTTAAATAATTATATTTATTGACAGTACAGCATTCCAATTCGCGTCACGGGAATGTGTTTTGCGCTGTTTTTGTAAATATTTCGCCAACAATCTATTATTTTTACCATTCTTTTGCTCAAATTAGATACAATACACACACACACACACACACACACACACACACACACACACACACACACACACACACACACACACACACACACACACACACACACACACACACACACACACACACACACACACACACACACACGCTAAACAGTAATTATATACACAGTGAAGTAGGAATAATAATTAAGGAATAACCTTTATTTGTTCAGGTCGATACCCTCCCAGTCATGCCTAAGAGAGGCAGAAATACAAAACGAAAAGAAGAACTACAAAAATCTGCCGCAAAATGTCAACGCCTCGACACAATATTTCGACGCAGTCTCGATGACATATTGTCCGAAATGTTCACAACGACGACAGGGTACCATGACCCGCCAAAGCCATCACATGTGGTGACACTCACAAAGATGTATCACCAGCCATAATGATACCGCCTTCGTCGTGCTCTCGCCTGCTTGCTGGTCCATCAAGCAGCCATGAATAATCCACAGCCATCACATCTGATGGCACTCCCAAAGACAACAGATGTACCACCAACCATAGAGATACTGCCTTCGTCGCACTCTCGCCCGAGTGTTACTTCATCAATCAGCCATGCTACGTCCACTGTCATCACATCTGATAATGTACCCGACGAGAAAGATCATCACCTTATATCTGGTCAGGAAAGCGAACGTCAGGCCAGAAACCGTCAAGAAATGTGGCTGAATGTGGGCTCACATTCTATGCACAACAGGTCAGAAGTATGAGGAGATGGCAAAGAAAACTTCTAAAACGGCACTATGGTAATCGCAAGCAGCGACTGCAATGAGAGGCTGGGAGGAATAATTGACCACATGTTCGCTGAACCGCACAGAGCAGCAACAGACAAGAAAAACCGTTGTTGAATTAAGGAGAGAACGAACAAAATACTGTAGTATGATTTAGACCAATAAAAAAGTTTAATATGATGCAGATTTACCAAATGTTTGCTTGACTCACTCAGATTCTGTCGACGATATATCGTATGACATACGATGCTAAGGACTGTAGTAAATAAGTGGCATAGTTTGTCATTTTGCGCCTGAAAGCAATATGTTTTCAACATATTGTACGCATATAAGTTATTAAAACTACGTGGAATTATGGAAAGAACAAAGAAATAGGTACCATGTCGTTTAGGACAATTAAAAAAAATTATGTTTTAAGTTTAGCGGCGTAAATTATTTCGCCAGTGACACTGTATTCTATAGGGAGGCCTAGGCATTTGTGTAGAATCCGGACCCACCTCGATTTCGCTGTTAACACTTAACACCTTAGCACACTTTTGAAGCCCAAATAGTGACCCGGTTTGCGCTAGGCTGCACCGCTGCGGTCGTGCGTTACAGCATCGCGCTCGTAAAATGAGCGATATCGGCGTATGTTGATGCAAACCGGGACGCTATTTATGCCTCAAAAGTGCGCTAACGCAATATTCTTAAGCGTAAATATGCCTTGGATAATGTTGAATAATGGAACTAACGCACTGATATATCAAAGTTAGGCAAAACTCAAGTTATAACGGCGAAATCGAGGTGGGTCCGGATTCTACACAAGTGCCGAGGCCTATATCAGATTACCGACTGTAAACACTATATGGCAATGACGTTGTTCTTTTTATGGCTGATCGCTTATATATAATATATGTGCAGATGTAAGTGAGCGTTTGACGCATTGTCAGGTGTAACATGATATAACACGACAAACACGTAGCTAATATATTGTACTTGTGAAATGTGTAGGAATGTTAAAATGTGAATGTTTTTGGTCTGTAATGGCACTTCGACGAATTCCGGAAACTGGGTCATTTTGCGTGCGTTGATTCGCAATCACCGCAGCGCCGTCTCGTTTGCCGGGCACCCGGGTATGGTTTTGTTTCAACTCGTGTTTACGCACTTTTTCCCGTCATTGACGTCATTCACTGCTGGGCCGTCGTCGGAGGTAAGTTGAGCTTCGTCTATGTCGTTTAAAATTTGACCAAAATTTAGCTATATTACATACATTTTACGACCACCTCTGTATTCATTTGCATTTATTTTTATGACGTGGTTATTCTTCCGGTCGCCGTAACCCGACTTCGCCCCGCTAATCTTCCGTAGAGTTTAGTTGCGCATGCGCATAACTAACAGGCGCCGCTACTCCAACGAGACGACATCAGCGCATGTGCATTATTTGCTACTGTCGCCGTAACCCAATATGACTACGCTATTCTTCCGTGAGTTCTGCTCCGGTCTCCGTAACCTAACTTGGCTGCGCTATTCTTCCGTGAGTTCTGCTCCGGTCGGCGTACCCCACCTGGGGTTATTTATTGTTCGTGTGTTTCCTCTAGCCTGAGTCTGATCGCCGTAACTGGAGTCTTGGCGGAATCAAATGATTAATCTTCCGAGTTCTACCAAGCATGCTATCACGCAAATTAGTTGTCCTATTACTCTAACCCTAGCTGTCGCCCTAAATGGAATACCTAGACTAATAGGCGGGCACTGCTACTAGTTATGCCAGTTAAATAAAATATTATAAACACTACTTAATTTTTTAAACAAAAAAATAACTAAGATCTAAGAGTTCGCTATCGTACTGGCCCCCTATGAATACATAATGAATGTGGTATAGTAATCATAGTTAATGCTACCTGATATTTACTTGATATTTACCTTGACATGAATGGGTGTTATATTTTTCCATGGCAATTTGTAGAAGAAAGTTTTTGTTGATATAAGTTATAATTTTGTGGGAAATTATTTATTGTATTTTTGTTTTGAGGAGCCTTTCTTTGTCTTGCTGGTCTAAAAATATTGTCATTAGTAGAGAACACGTCTTGGAAATATTCTGGGACAGTTTTATTTTTATATCTGTAGAAAAATTTCATGCATGATAGTTTATGAAGGCCATCTGTTTAATAGTTTTAGTTCTTTAAGTAATGGTGTACTGTGTGAATTATATTTACTGTTTGATATATATATAATTGTTGTTTTTGTAGTTTGTTTATTCGTTTGCCTTAGGGGGCAAAAAGTTGTACCAACAAAGGCAGTTATCGCATAGTAACACATATGCTTAAAAATCACATCTTCAAACCAACACCTTTGATAATAAACAAGATTACTCAAACTAAGCCGTCACATGGAACTCAATCATTCATTATCATATATTGCCAATGTGCACGTTGCGCAATACCACACGCCATCTGCTGCACTGCGTGCCACGCTGGTATCTCGCAGTGCTTCTGTGTTGCCCTTAGACAGACATTGCTGTCAAGGCATACAACAGTCCGCGCAGTTCTCGCGACGTCCGAAGCTTTTGACAAGCGACCAGTGTGTAGTGCTGCTGTCTCGGCCATTTCAGCTACAGTGTCATACCATAATCTCTCTACACGAAGCTTGGTGAGGAATTAACCGGTTTGTCCTTTTTCATCCTTTTGGGCAAGCCAATGACAGTCAACTATGCCCCCTTGGCGGCATTTTCATGTTACCGAGACCTGTCAACAGATGATAATTGGCAGGTTAGAATAACCAGTAACAAGACCCACCAAAGATACCTGGAAGAACAAGTGAAAATACATATATACCGGGTAAATAGTTATATACGGAGGAAAAACAAGAATTTTTCACTTTTACGTACGGTAACTCGCAGGTGATTTGTAACTTCCAATTGTACTTGCCAAAATAACAAGTACATTTATGCACATTAAAACATTCCTCACATTATAATGCATAACCCACTTACTCTGTGTTTGGTTTTACTTTAGGCAAAGGCAGGTTGTTAACGCATTCTGAATTAAACTACCTACTTTTTTATTTCAAAAGATATAACTGCTACGGCAAGTACAATATGGTACAAACTTACTAGTCTTTAAGGATTCTGGCAACGAAGATGCAATCTCAGGAAGTTCGACCGGGTCATCAATCCTCATCGTTGGCTGATCATGTGCTGCACCGACTGAAAACAAAATAAGAATGTCAATCAGTTGATGTCTCTTTCAACATGAAGTTTGCTGACAGGAATATACAACATTTATATGTACAGTAATTGAACGTGTATATTAATTTTCAATACTTACATGCATGTGCACAGGCTCCCACAACATTTGGTGGATGCCAAGGCCGTCACACAGTTTAAGGCCAGACTCGACAAGCACTGGAATAGCGTGGGATATGGGCACCAACAAAGGCCAATGGCTTAAATCAGCCCATTAACCTGCACTAAGTGTAGTCTATGCATAGCCACGGCTCACACTTAACTCCCGTTGTCTTAAGTTAAGCCTTAGCCTCGGCACGGACAGTGACGTGCATCTTCATTCAAACGAGTAACGGCTAAAACGATTTGTTGGCTGACTACATAGTACCCCCAAACAGTGTTATTACATTCAAAGATAATATAATTACTTAAATAAGCAGACTTACTGTGATGTGGCTCTGGCGCCTTTGCTTTCTTCGGACTTGTGCAGTTTTCCACCGAATAGTGACATTATTTATTGCCCATGCCAGTATACTTCAAATCGGGATTTGACTTTCCTGCAAAGTTCGGCATACGCTGTTTGGCACCGTCAATGGTTCTTGAATCGCGCAAATACAGTTGCACAAAAATGTCATCTTGAACTTGTTTGATTTTATCGGAAAATTGCGAAAAGGAAGACAATTTATCGCTGACGTTGACACCCACGAACTCTTTTCTAACTTCCATTTTGTGAAGTGCGTCGAACCTGCGCATGTGCGGCTATATTATGACGAATTAGGTTTACAACGCATGCGCTGCCCAACTCACGGAAGAAGAGCACTCCAAATCTGGATTACTGCAACCGGAAGAATAACCACTTCGTTATTTTTATATTAGCAGCGGATAGCCTGACATATTTTGTATTTAGCCTTATCTATTAATTTCATTTAATCTGTTGAACAAATTGGTGCTGCTTTCCGATGCAAAAAATGGTTTTACGCCGTTCAAAAAATCGTTACATTTGAAAGTTCTGTGTCTTGCGCGCATCACTGGAGCGCGATGCCAGATGCAGATCGTGACTTAATATGTTTCTTTGAAGTAAAATATGTAAAAACAACGTTTTTGAAGTCAAATATGTAAATTATTCGACTTAGTTTGTTTTAAAAAGTGTTTCATGATAAACAGTCACTGCACAACATTTAGTAAAGCATGTTGTAATATTAACCATAAATGCCTTGATCAATTGTAGCATCATTTCTTTCATTGTGTGACAACATGCAATACATTAACCACCACAGTTATACATTTACCACAATTCTCAAGTATCACAATTATTATGAATTTATGTGTGACATAATACATTATTATATCATTTCACACTGCTCTCTTGAGAAACAGAGGCAGGGATATGAAAATTATTTCACAATATTTGCATGCAGAATCAAAACAGTTATCATAATAGGATATAAGGTGGCCTTTTATTTCAGATGCTGTTCGCAATTACATGCAGTGACACTGATCTTACGCTGATATGTGTCCGACTCCCATGGTCCAAGGGGAATAACGCAAAAAGCAATCTTGCATTTGGTGCATTTGGATTCAGCGAAGGAATACTGTGAACAGTTTATAATCATTACTTCATAAAGTTCATGTTAAAATGCAGAACATTACATTATGAAGCAGTAACAGTTGATTACTGGTGTGTACAGAGCCTGCAACAGTCATCCAACCTGTCATGACACAGTCACACATAGACACAGTCAACTAGGAGTATGAATATTGTATTTCATTGTCACGTATTGATATGTTGAGTTTGTGTGCTATTTAGCCAATATATTTACTTATTAATAAAGTTACTGTTAATGCTATATGACTGGTTAATGTGTATTTATTATAATGTTTAATGTGGTTGCAAACATTGCATAAATTATATAACTGTCTTCATAATTATGGACATTCCAGCCTTTCATCGAAATGTAGCGGTCAGTCGTTAGCGTGCTAATATTAGCCAATATTAACTTAATTAAGTTAATGTTAATGTGAAATGACTGGTATATAATGTATATTTATTACCATAATTAATGTGGTTATACACATTGCGTAATACATGTATAAATATCTTCATAATTATGGACATTTTTATATGGCCTTTTACTGAAATGTGTTGGTCTGTCGAGGTCGCACGCTAATTACCCAACATTGACTAATTAATAAAATTATTATTAAATGATTTGTTAATGCGTATTTATTACCATTATTAATGTGGTTATACACATTGCATAATATGTATAAATATCTTCATAATCATGGGCATTATGGCCTTTAATTGGAACGTGTCGGTCTGTTGTGTTTGCATGCTACATTACTAAAATTAACTAATTAATTGCATTAATTTGGTTATAAGTATTACTAAAAATATTAAATATTGTAAATGTATTACTCTAGTCAATGCGTTTGAAAACCCTGAATTTAGTATTTAAATATATGTATAAATAAAAAAGTTACGACATTTTAAAGCAAATATTTATCCACAGAAAACACAAAAATGAGTCCATTTTGCCATTATAATATAAACTATATTATCCGCTCAATAGTCGATTCGCCCCCCCCCGATGGATTTTCGGTGATCTCGGCCTTAGTTAACTTGGCCTGTTTCGGTGAACTCTGCCTGTGCTGTGTGGTAGTGATCTCGGTCTGTGCTGTGTGGTAGTGATCTCGGCCTGTGCTGTGTGGTAGTGATCTCGGTCTGTGCTGTGTGGTAGTGATCTCGGCCTGTTTGAGGGATCGAGTGATGTTGGCTAGAAATAAGTGTTTGTAAAATTATACGTTGCTAATTACTTTAGTCTCTAGAATACATTCAATAATTAATGTTCAATATTGCATATTTGGAATGCCTTTTTCGACAGCGATATTGGCCTGTTTTTATAACGACCCTTTTTATTATAGTTAGGGTGGCCATATTTAAATAAACAAAATTATAATTGGCCATATTTAAGTATATCAACTCTGAGTAATATAACAAATAAAATTAGGGGTTCCATTCCTTGTAATTCTTTGAAATGCTGATGGGTTGTTTTGCGGAACGTCCTTTTATTAACTAAATCTAACCAATAATATATTAAGTTGTGCAATTAATTCGGTTGGTTCACTAAAAAGTATTTTTGTTATAATAGTGAATGCTATTTGACATTTTAAAACCATGGTTGCCGTCATGCAAACTGATTATTAAGTAATTTGGAACTTCTTTTCATATAGACAGAATATATTGAACATTAGGTTAAAGTTGCATTCTGACAACGTTCATCTTTTAAATACAAATTTCCAGTGAATCGTCATGCCCCATACAATACGTCACTTTCCTCAACTCCACATAAATCTTGGTTCACACAATATTTACTTCTAAGGTAAAACGGTCCAAATTACAAAAGCAAAATTATTGAAAAACATGCCAAAGTGGCATATATGGTAGCAAGTATGCTCAAATAAGAAAATATAAATAAAATATAAATAATTTTTTTAGGTTGTACATACACCTTAACATGGTTGTGTAACACAGAATGCAATTTTAATCTATAACTAGTAGTTTTTAACATATGACTATTAATTAAAATGTAACATTTCATATGGAGCGTGTGTCCTTAAGCCAGTGGCATTTTAAAGATTGAATTAATATATTTTCATATGATACTTTACAATTATGTTATTGTTAATTAAGAGACTGTGCCTAAAGTAAATATCAAATAGTCCAATTACTATTTGTATGTAATATATTTACATATATTTAAACACGCTAATAAGTTTATTGTGTCAGTACTTAGACACTAATGCTATTCTGCAACTGTGATTGTATTTATAACATTACTTTTCATGTTCTTTCACATTTCTGTATGCATTGTTTCAATAAAATCTTCTGGTGTTTCTACTCTGCTGTTGTCTTAACTCATTATAACTAGTATATCATTATTTGTAGAGCACATAACAGAGGCGTACCCAGGATAGATATGTTGGGGTTTCCCAAATGGGTATAACTGTAACGCTGGATGTTGCATGCCATCATTCACTGTACACTGCCGTATAGTGTGGGATTTCTTCGGGGGTTTGCGGGCAACGAGAAAACTCCCCTGGGAACGCCCCTGCATAACATACTGACCAATTATAATAATGACTTCTTTATTTATATACCTACCTATTTTACAAAACTACTATTGCCCACACATAGGGCCTTCGTTTAAATAGTTCTGCATGTCCCTTTCAATACTTATTACGCTTTTCTTGTAATTATGATACCATAATTTCCTTCCGTTGATATTCTGTTTGCAATTATGTACACGTCTATGCTATCGTTTACATGTAATTAGACTGTTGATGATGTTTGCTAATCACTGGCGTTTTTTCTTTCGTTCTATGTTTAATTGTGTTCAATCTTTTATTGATTATAAAACTGAATATATTGTACGAGTCATTGCAATTGTTCCTGTTATTAATTATTCAGCTTATGAAATTAATTAACGACTGAAAGTTGCTTATTTCAGCTTTCCGGTGTACCAGACTCACAACTTACTGGCAGAAATAGACTACCAGAAGCACAATGATTTGCCTGTGAACATAAGTCGCAAATCGTTCAGGAATGTTAGGGTCAAACATAAAAGTTGATAATAATAAGCTGCTTTTTGCACCACAGATCCCTGGAAGTGTCTGAAGTAACATACTTAAACTCCGCAGGAATTCTTCAGTTAACCACACAGTTTAAGATGGCGTCCGAAATTTTGGCAACGCAATAAACCTCCTGTATTCTTCTAAATCTTTAGGAATATACATACAATGAAATTAATCATCACGGAAATGAAATGTATCATGATTCCCCATTTTCTTTAAATACCAATGATTGTAAATATTTTACCCCAACTGAATTCTCAAAATCTATCGATGTTATGTATGAGTTATCGCAGTTTAGAGGCACACTGGGATTTTGTGCAAGAAGCATTTTTCAGCTTATCTTCAAATGGCCTCAAACTTGATTTAATTGGCTTAACATAATTATTTAGAATTCTTGATTCCCAGGAATACAAAATAAGTGGCTACCACAGTTTATGTTTTAATACACGATTACAAAATGATGATGGGCATGGTGGAGTTGGAATATATATTAACGAAAGCTCTCTATATTTAATCCCCATGTTTTTGGTAATCATAATAAACCTTTTATAGTAGGTGTAATTTATCGTCCTTACTCTGCTCCTCGCGCAGATATCGATATGTTTATAAGTAAAATAATATAAATACAGGATAAAATATCAACTGAAAATAAAACTGCTTATTTAATTGGCGACTATAACATTAATCTGTTAAACCTTATCACCCATCAAAAAACCAATGACTTCATAGATAATGTAATATCCCAAGGATTTATTCCGCATATAACTAAACCAACACGAATAACATCATATTCGGCAACACTTATATACCACTTATATTCAAATCATAATCATCCTAGTTATGAATCGGGGATTATTATCACTGATTTAGCCGTTCATTTTGGAATATTTCATATAATTTATGGTACACCTCGTCAACAAAAATCAGTATATAAGCAGGTACGACAGTTGACCCCAAAAAACATTGCATCATTTAGAAATCTATTAGATATGGCTGATTACTCAACTGCACTATCCACTGCCGATGCGAATGAAGCTTGTGATAATTGTATGACAATATACAAATCACTTTTCGAAATATCTTATCTAATTAAATCTGTAAAAGTTAAGACAAATTACATTAAACGAGAACCATGGATTACTTCAGGCATATTGACTTCATCTCTAAATAAAGAAAAGTTACTTCGTAAGAAATTAAATAGATCTAATCCATAAATCATAAATAAATATAGATAATATTGTAGAGTCTATAATAAGATTAAACGAGCAGCAAAACGTGATTATTATACAGAAATGCTAGAGGAACGTAAGCACAATATCAAAGAAACGTGGGTTTTACTACGATGAGCAATACATAAATAAAAATAATTCCCCAAACTACCTGACACCTTTGTTATATACGGACAAGAGAATTCAATGCTAAAACAAATTACAGAAGAATTTAATATTTTGTTGTTGGTGGAATAGGTCAATCGATAAGCAACTCAATAGCTCTTCCAGTTGAGCATTTGGAAACACACCTATCCCGTAAAGTTTCATGCAACCAACGCAGACAACAGAAATATAAATATTTGTGCGAAAACTTAAAACTAAATCACTGAAGGTTTCGACGGTCTATCCACTAAACTACTGCAAGCGACCATACATGAAGTAGCCACTCCGCATGAGCATATACTAAACCAACCCTTTGTCATGGGAATTGTTCCTTAAAACTTATAACTTATTATTATTGACTTTTAGGTTTTCATTGTATTTTGGCCTACAACTCTTGGACTAATGGGCACTGTTGAAGTATAGAATGCGTAAATAATCATGTTAGGCATTATAATAATGAGTGCAGTCTATGGCCATTCCATTATACGACGAACTGTTGTTCGTATTAATGCGTGTTGGTGATGACTGTAATGTTCAGTGTTTTTATTCTGTTGAATTGACTAATCAAGTTGTTGCAAATGTCATACTGTCTGACAGACACATGACACATGTAACTAATTTTGTCTATTTTTCAGTTTACTGTTACCGCGAAGTATTAAACAAAAGAAGGAAGAAATGGACCATTTCTCCTAGCGCCAGCAGAATAACTGTGGCGATATAGTTAGCTTACAAGAGATGTTAATGTGTGACTGTGAAACGCACGCGCACGCACACGAACGCGAGCACACACGCATACACACACGATGCACAGACTTGTAATAATACCATTGGAGTTACGTATTGTATATCATTACAGTATAATAAAGAAAATAATTTTAGTAACGTAAATATGTCTTAGTCCATTTAGCTGCCATCTTTAATTTAAATAAATTGCCCCTGCCAATGACATTTTATTGAAGTATCTAGTATACATGTTGCGAGAAAACGTAACATCAAAGTGCGACGGATATCACGCAAAGCTTTCCCATCAAAGAAATGGAGTATTTTTTAAAATGAAATGGCCTGCTAACACACATATACACGCACAAGCAAATATTGTTTTCCACACAAAAGGCGTTTTATAAATAACGTAACTTAGCACGGAACTCTCCTGGGTCATTTTGTTGTAAAACGGAATTGTTTGCAGAATAAACAAATAATTTTAACCACGTTTTTTCTCGCGTATTCTTCGTCAGTTTGATAGGTTAGTATTGTTTCCGACTAGTTCACTTGGCAGCAGTGACAAATCTGATATATATTTTTTCTTACATTAATTGTCATGACATCACTTGTCAGTACACACTCCGTATTGGTTTCAACATCAGTTTTTCTCTAAGACCGGGGGTGGATCCAGAGAGGGTAGTCTAGGAGGGTCCCACAAAAACCTATACTGGCGGCCGAACCAAATGGTGTCGAAAATGTTCCGCTGCTGCGCCGCCGTAACTTCAGTTTCTACGCTGAGCGAGACTGGTGAACATCGGAAGACGGTGGGAGGGGTGTTATTGAACATTTATCACCGCCGCCTCGGTGTAACTTCGGTTTATTTAAGCTGAACTGGGGCACATTCCCAAGGGTCTAGGGGGGCATGGTCACGTGGGCCCATTCAAAAAAGGTCTACGGGCACACAAATTCCAAAGTTCTAGAGGCCACCCTGGATCGGCCATATATCCGATACACACTTAACTGTAGGGTAGTAAGTCACCATACAAATTCATTATATTGGGAAACTAGGTTGTATCCAATGCGGTTCATGGAGTCTCGTTATATTTATCATCATAATTCGTTATGATTCCTGGATTTATAGTACCACCACAAATAAACACAATTTCTTGAGAATATTGATTTGGGGATATATGGGATCCTTTCTTTCCATTTAAAAATGTGTCCTGAAATAGAAATACAAGTTTACATATAATCACACCAACCTCCAAGCACACACACAAAATATACATAAACAAACTGGTAGCACTAACATATTCGTAGTTAAAACATACAAAAACAGTAAAAAGCGGCCAACAGAAATTGGGTTTGAGTTGCAAATGTCACGTATTTAACTACAGGTTATTTTTTTTATCACCCAAATTGTACCAATTTCATTAAGAATAATCACCAAGCTATAAGATAAAACATATTAAAGTAATCGTTGAAGTTTTTTACCTATCACAATAGAGCCTGTAAGTGTGTCACGATATATCGCGAGGTTCCGCGCGAGTTTAGCAAACTGTGGACATGCACTATTATCGTCCACTTAGTTACGCGTAGCGAAAGCCAATAAGCATTTTTCGACTCATAGTTTATCGATTTAGTTTACCTTTATTACTTGCGGCTTTGTCTCTTCAGTTTTATATTAATGATACACCCGGAAATAAAAAATGCAACGAAAGAGTCAGGCTGCAGTTGACGGTGGTCACATAGTGAAATTTATTTTTGATCCTGAAGGTTTCCATGTTGAGTCCGTTGTGCAAACATCGATGAGGGACACATCTTAACGGTAAGCTCTTAATCGAACATATTGATGTGACATGGTAGACTTTGGCTTTAAAGAAACATCTCTTAGGCTTAGGCCTGGTCAATGGCAATGCTCTAACAGTAAGACTATGTATAATGACTTGTACATTGCTACATTGTGACAAGCCAATATTGGCAGTAGCCACTCCACTAAGTCTAAGTCTGCTACTGAGTAATATACATTTAGGATAGCGTCATGTACTATGGACAAGACTACGCTATTCTGTAACAGTAATTTCAGTTGTCAACATTTGTGGCAGAAAGCATTGAAAGGTATGACCATACTCCTATTTATTGTTGTATTTTATAATGTGTTTGTTGTTTATTTATGACAGTTATATATATATATATACACACACATATATATATATATAATATTTATTAAAAAAAATAAAGCTTTGTATCATTCTTACAGCTATGTACTGTTTCAGATTGATCTCAATAATTCCTTTGGTGTCGACAGTTCATCTTGTGAGTGTCCATTCAGGATGTACGAGTGTCACCACGTAGTCACTGCACTGCTGTACGGGTGGATACATGTAAGATATATGCAATGGTCAGCTCGAGGTCTAGGTTTAAATGGTGGAGAAGCATGGTACTGTTATATCATTCGGAGAAAATAAATAAACTCTGCATGTACCGTCTGTGTTGGCTTAAACACTTGTAAATAAACCTCAGTGTTTGATAATTATGTGGGTGCTAACAGATTTGGCAAAAATGAATGTCATTAGATAAACACAAATGTGCTTACAAGTAAGGCTAAATTGCCGGGAGGGCGGTACAGTTACAATGTCTTATTTAATATTCATAAACGACGGTTATAGTATGTTGTTTCGAGATGTCGTCACGTCAGCAAGAACGACGTGAAATGTGTATGGCTTAAACATCCGAAATCTCGGGCACCAAAGGAGACCCAGCCCATCGGAGAATTGTATCCACACCGAAGGTCGGAATACAGGTAATTATTGTTTTAATTTAGGGCCCAAAAATGTAATGAACTATTAACAAATTAATTATCTTTAGAAGATGTCACAAACTACATTACATTAAGAATTAATAAAAACCCTAATAAATTAATAAGCTATTAGCAAATTAATGAACTTTAGAAGATGGCACAAAATACATTACATTAAAAATGAAACAAAATGCTTTCATGAGGTAAATTCCACATTTAGGGACTTTTCTCGCCTAGTTGTTGATGACGACAGGCAACACCCTTGGACGGTACACAGGTATAAATAATTAAGAATGTAGTGTAATGTTTGTTTCACAACGTGTCCACGTTATGCATTTTATTTGCATCATACATGAGATAAGGGTGTAACAAAATAAACAAACTTGATACTTCTGTAACATTTGGAACAGTCTTTATTGTATTCAAGAAACAGGTGCATTTTTCTAACATAGTGCAACAACTAATAAGGCAAACATTTATACTAATTTTGAAAATGTAGTATCCACATTGATTTTACAAAGCTCATGATGCTATATTATGTGCACAATATTACTTAGATGACAGCAATTGAACATGTTTCAGTATTATATTTACCAGTGTTTTACCATGCTATAACAGCTATTCTCAGGACAATTTCAACAAAACAAATACAGCGTCATTGTATTAATATTAACATGTATGGCAACATTCACAATAATAATAATGGTTTCACATTTAAACCAAATCATTTAAATTTGACCCAAGCCAATACGTTCTGACTTATCTCACATCGATAAATGACACACGGTTTGGTCACAGGGCTAATGCTTCACGAGTCAGGCGTTTTGGGTGCGACACCAGGTGCCGTCGTATTGAATCCTCCTAGCTAGTTACCTGTCCTCTTCCGGATACCTGCAGACATGAACACCGACCCGTCTATTCTGGAGGTTAAATGCTCCTACACGGCTAGAGAGAGGTTGAAGAACGTCTACACAGGAAAGTGTACTAATGAGTTATGATTGCAAGAAATATATATATTTCTTGCAATCATAACTCATTAGAAGAGGATGTTTGCCATGTATATATTAGAATATGATTCTGATTACTAACTGTCACCGTGTTACATTCATGTGCGTGCGTGCACATTGACGAAAGGAGCTCCGCAGTGAGATGTCTTGGTATTTTTTGAGCAAATATCGATTTCATGTTTCTAGTTGACTTTAATATTTATTTATATATATATAAATAAATATTAAATATATAAATAAATATTAAATATATAAATAAATATTAAAGTCAACCAGAAATGCAATGTCACCTCTGTAACAGACAAATGGCCAAACTAAAACATATTATTATATAGGTAGGGTCATAAATAAGTCTGATAATCCGTGGAACTGCATCAACAACATTCTACGTAGATGGCCTGCTCCATCATTACCCGATCATGGATAAATTATATTTCTATGTGACTCGTTCTCTATTCACTTTAAGAATACAATCAGTATTACTCGTTCTGTTTTCCAGGTCATACATCAAGTAATGTCAATGTGGACTTTCCACGAGTAAATTCTCTACTTGTATCATTTGAACCTTCAACAGTTGATGAAGGTAGGAAAACAATAAATTTATCTCCTCCTCAAATAACTCTTGCGAACTTGATCCATTTCCAACACTATTGCTAAAAGCATGTCTCCATACATTAATTGGACCTTTAACAACTATGATAAATATATCACTTTGCTCTGGCTGTTTTCCTGATGATTTCAAATACGCCCATGTCACTTCACTTCTTAAGAAGTAATCTCTGCTTAAACAAGACCTATGCAGTTATATACATATTTCTAACCTCAGCTTTATTTACAAAATACATAAAAAGGTTGTAGCAAGTCGTCTAAGGTCTCACATTAGCAAAAAATAATCTATCACAATTAGCATATAGACAATTTCATTCAACAACTGCCCTCTTAAAGGTTCACAATGACATTAATTTAGTTTCGTTGGTGTATTAGCCAACTTGTGTCTTAGCCACTTTGGGGATGTTGCGGACGCGTTGGTGTCTTAGCCAACTTGTTTTAGCCAACTTGAACATTAATAATGGTAAGGTGACTGCACGTACCATATTATATCTGTATGCCGGTTTTGACACGATTGACCACAACATTCTCATAAAACGCTTATTAATGTGGTACGGCATATCTGGCACAGCTCTAAGCTGGTTTTCTTCATCCCTGACTGATAGAGACCAAACCATAAAGATTGGGAAATGTTTTTTCGGTTGGACTGCCAACTTTATTTGGTGTTCCCAAGGGTTCTGTTCTTGTGTCATGGCTTTGTACTCTTTATAACACGCCACTAAGATCTGTTACAAAATACATAAAATAACTATATTTTTGATCATCATCTTTATGTTGATGATACTGAGATCTACATTTCGATGGCTACCCCGGATACAAATCGCTCCCTTAACCACCTTAGTGATTGCCTCCAATATATCTTCCACTGTGTGACAGACAGCAAATTGAAATTAAATGCAAATAAATCTGAATTGATCATTATTAGTACTTCAATGCGACTTAGTAAATTTGAAAACGCGTATGTTGTAGAAGGATATCACGCCAGCTACATTGGTACGGAATCTCAGATTGTTCTTTAATAGTAGCTTCAATTTCAGACGACACATATCTAAAACGTGTCGCTTCTGTGTTCATTTTATTCGTGATTTTCGCCGTATTCGCCGTTATGTGTGATTTTCTGTTGCTAATACTATTGCAACAGCGTTTGTTAGCAGCAATTCCCTCCTTTATGATATTGCTAGCAAGGATATTATAAAACTTCAACATGTCCAAAATTGTCTGGCAAGGGTAGTTAAAAAATCTCGTTTTTCTCGCTCTGTACCACTTTTGAAGTCTTTGCATTGGCTTCCTGTACGATATCGTATGATAATTAAGATATGTGTCATTACATACAGGACACTGCTCCTGTAAGAAAACCTATCAAGCTTCGATCATCTAGTGCTGACCTACTTTTTGTTCCCAGAGTCAACACAAACATTTGAACTAGGGCTATTTCTTTTGCTGCACCTATTTGAGTAGCAATCAATTAATTTTATTGTGCACATGTTTGTTGAACACGTAGGGATTACGACAAGTTTCGTTCGTGTCTTAGCCAATCATAGAGTGATAATTATCTGTATTGTGCCCCTGTTCAATGTTGAATAGGGGCACAAGTTCCATATATGGCAATAGTGTAAGAAATGTTACAGTTTAATACAACCTTTGTCTCTAGTATTGAGGACAGGTCCACTAAATACAAGCAGGCAGCATAGATATCAAGAGGTAAATGTGTTCTGTCTCACCTCCTTTTTATATCTCAAACAATATATCTTACTAAAAAACTGCAGCAAAAACCATTCGCTACTCTATGACTAAGGCGTACAAGTATGCTTATGCTCGTCTATGTGATTTATTTGCATAGGTAGTATGGTCGAGTATCAACAAAGTACACCAGGCTGAACAGGCACAAGAAATAAAAAGGAAGTTTATTACACAAGTGGCGTCAAAAAAAGAACTAGAATGCGTATCAATCAAAACATTTGCGTAAGGTAATGGTGATGCATGAGCCGCGCGCAGTGCTTCAACGTTTTGCCTAGCGACACATGTAACTGTATAGAGGCTAGTGTGGATGATCATCAACACGCAGTAACTGTGTTACTTTGTGTTTCTCATAATTGTGCAACACAACGTTGCAGTATTGTAAAACGGCGATATTGTTGATTCTAAGTCGGCGGAAAATATATCGTTGAAGTATGCATATTATTAGAAAATTTACAACATAATTAAATGCGCTAATATGTTAGAAGCTATTTTTATACTTGTTGCATGTAAACATTAAAATGCGCGTGCTTTGTGTACAGCGAACAATAGGTCATTGATCAACTTGAACCACGTGTATTGCAGCCAATCTCGTGGCATTTTATACGTGGCTAGCCATTTAATATTATTTACAGTTGTTCTTCTCGATATCATAGTGTTAGAACAGCATTTTGTTCAACGAAGTCATTGGTAGTTTGCACCTACTGTGTTTGTCGATTTGGCAAATCCAGTGCATACTGCATTTGTCAAACAGTGGTAGCTTGTGCTCAGTGAAAGCCCTGCGCAAATTCATTGGTGATACCAACTAAAGTCCAGGTTGTCTATATGAATCATCGTTAAATAATAATAAGCTAAGTACATGTTGCAGATAATCTCCCATAAATAACAGTGCGTTAAACGATGTAATCCCTGCTCCCTGGTAGATCAAAAACACTATTAAAACAACGTTGAACGTTTATCCTCTATGTTTAGAGAACCAAAAGTATTATCACATATATGGAGGTCCCCCTCTTTAGAACTGTACAAATTAATTAACTTAATTGCAGTGTTTCCCATGGGTAAAACGATGGGCGAGGTGATAGGTGTGGGCTACGCGAGCGCCGCAGGCGCGAAGCGTTGTTAAGGGGTCCGAGGGCATGCTCCCCGGGATATTTTTTCAAAACTAGCTTAAAAATGGTGCTTTCTGAGATATGTTTGAACTTTTACTCTTGAAGATAGAAGGGAAGATATAAAACGGCAAGATACTACTTGTAAACATGATTAATAAAAGTCAGTAATCATGATTAATAAAAGTCAGTAATCATGATCGTTTCATCGTGTTGAGGTGTTGTTTCCACTTTACCACCAGTAGAAATAGTGAAACCCACAAGTAAGGGACACGTCTCGCTGAACTATTACATGTACCGGTTTCAAAACCCAACGTGTTATACAAATCCATTAGAAACCGCCGTGTTAAACTATGGAACTATAAGGTTTACCGGTGGAATGTAGGGCTACTTAGACATGGGTACCATTTGAATGTCAACTGAAGATAATTTTGCAGTAAACAATATTAGTGCCTTCGATAAGAACATTCATTGTTACAACCGTAATGTGTATATTCAAGAGAATAGTATTGCTGTGATTTGTGCTGCTCTTTTTGTTTTATTTTCTTTAATTGCATAATATGTTCTTTTTGTTAAATAATTGTTCAACTTGCACCATGAAATTACACATGTATGTCATGAAATTACATATGAATTGTATGCATTGAGAGAGGGAATCCAAACACTCGTGACTTAGCACCCTCATTATAGGAACTACGATATTATACGAATACAACACACCATTGAATGTACTGATTGCATCGTAGTGTCTATAATAAACCATCATCATCAACAACAACCACCGACGGTTAGGGATAAGTGACGTGAGATATCGCCACACACAATGACGTGGTACTTACGTGGAGTTGTCCCCAGGGGTGTAACCGTCCATAGCTGCGACTGAGTCAACTCAACGAGTTCCCCTCGCACGTTCGTTCTCTTTGCTAGATGCTGGTGCAACTGAATCGTGCACTCGCCGATGCAGCGATACACCATACGTCTGGTTGAAACGTCGTCACGCATGGCAGACTCGCTCTTGTTCTGGATAACGACGGCTTTATATATGACTGTGCACGGTGACGTTCGCGATAACTGAAACTTTGTTGTCAGAAAAAAGTCTAGGCTCCAAATGTAGGCTAAAGTTCTGCCGTTGACTTCGGTCATATTATCGCCGCCATTGTTGGTCTTGCAGGCTGCGAATATGCTCTTTATTATCAGATAGACCTTTGTCGATACCAATTACAGATAATGAAACTTGGTCAATTTTATTTTGATCAAATATATGTAATTATGCACCCAGTAACAGATGTTTGCTTAGCCGTTTCCCCCCGATCTCCGGTAAGGGTCCACTTTTCCCCGATCTCCCCTAAATGTAACTTGTGCATCTTAAATGTCAATCAAGATTTGCCGTATACAGTGTTTTAATTTCTTTAAAGCTGGATATTTGTTCGTCTAAGACATCCTTGTGAAATTCTTCTAAAAGAAGTCATAATTAGTTGTAACTATCCCGAAAAGAATTAAAAACAATAATGAAGCAATCAAGTGACATCGCCACTTTGTCGTAGTAATTTTTATATCCCGCTTTCGGACAGTTTTTGTGAAGATTGTAAATGAATGGTTTTTTCCAACATGGGATCGAGCAACGAAGTATTGTTTCATAGATTGGATTACTATATATCCGGTGTCGGTTTTCCACAATTTAAAATTTGATACCGACTTTAGCAGCATCACTAAGGCTGATGTCGATCTGTGGTAAGATTAACTCGGATATTTAAGATGAACCCCCGCCCGTATCGTAGCGCAGAATGCTCATATTCACCATGCCCTGTTTCAAACATGCTGCTGTTGAGCATAGCACCATTCTTCAAGAGCAAACAAATCTCAACAAAACACCGTGACGACTATCTTGAAATCGTTAAACCATGTCAGGATTCAATGCGGGGACCCTGTGTGTGTGTGTGTGTGTGTGTGTGCGTGCCTGCTTGCGTGCGTGTCTCCCAGCGTGCGTGCGTGCGTGCGTGCGTGCATGTGTATATGACCATGGTGTATGTCCATGTTAAATGTTACACTGTCCGTGTGAAATAAATCTTAAAACTCTGGCCGTATGTATATTTATAAGCACGAATAGAACTTGTGTTCTGTTGACATTAAGTTTAGTTGAAGTATGTTTGTAGTCAACCAACGGTTGATATCCGGAATGCATTCTTCAAAGTTCAAACTGCTACATGACATCACACATGTTGGGATCGTGACATTTATAATATTACATATCGTGAGCGAAAATATGTAAATATAGCCCATGTTGTCAGATGCTGGCCGTGTTAAATGGTAAATGTCAGCGTCAACGCGGCTTAAATGGCTTCTCCAATCATAACCGAGTGATTCGTTTTTCCGAGATTCTCAACTAATTACCCGTTGCCCCCGAAATACCAATCTGGTTTGACATACGTGGTACGAACACTTGGTGATAAATCGTGTCATATACCACATCAAGTCACACTAAATCAGACAGGAGACACTAATAAAGTACCAGTCAATATCGGCACAGTGGCTTTGAACAAACTTGAATTATAAGAAGACCTGCAAGAGGGAAATCAGGTGTTTGCGAAGTATGGGGTGAAGATTACTTTGGAGAAAGTATAAATGGTGTGATTGGACACAAAAAAGGGTGTGAACACCATCTTTGAGGTGAATTAGATCAAGCTGCGGCGGGTGGCTTGATGTACATGCGAATGATACTCGCACTGTCAGGTAGTGATTCATATCAAAGAATTTATATACTAATTAAGAGATGATACTTCATATTGTTTCTATGGTAATTGGATTTCAGAGGCGCCCTCTTGTGACCAGCTGTATAAACCACAAATTGCAGTTGCCAATTGCCACACATTCTAATGATGACAACCATGACAGTATAAATCTATATATATTTATTTCTGTATCACCCAAGATGGTGCACTAGACAATATGACATATATAGAGCATACACATATCACCACAACATGATATACTGTATGCAAACATAAGAAACATTGTTTTCAAAACCACCTTGAGGATACTATTTTTCTCGGACTAGAAAATGTCACGACAATACAATTGATGATTCATTGGTTGTTATATTGTACTAGTTATAACTAGTTATCTGTACATTATTCAGAACAATTTCTTATATACATAATTATAACATAATAATATATTTTAGTGTACAATGTACATTATTTGTCCGAAATTGCCCAACGCACACCCTTCTTCGCAATTTGTGATCTCATCATTAGGCCCCTTATGAAGCTGACTGTATCTTCAGGAAGATATTGTTGCAACTGAGACTAAATTCTGTCAATGTATCACCTTCTTCTTCATGCGATGAAGCCTAGTACGCAGTTTTCTATTATCATCCTTCATCTTTCTATTTCTTTAAAATAACTCTGCCAGGTCAGGTGACACTTTCTACGAAGGAGCAGCAGCAGCAGCGGTCGCGGCAGCTGGCCCAGATCATGCAGCACAGGGTCATTCGCTGAAAAATATTGTGGCGCTTGATTAGTTTTCTGCGTAACAACAATTATAACGGCTAGTCGACCGGAATTCGCTACACACTTAGATTTAGGTTTTTGGTTAGGTCTATAATTAGGTTCAGGTTATAGTTTAGGTTTTCAGTTCAGGTTACCAGTAATGATAATGACAGTGCATTATATCAATGCATCGTAGTTTCTATAATAAACCACCATCACCATCATAATTAAAAAAAACACCGACGTTCTCTCTGCCAGTTGCTGGTGCCACTGAATCGTGCACACGCCGATGCAGTATTATACCATACGTCTGGTTGAAACGTCGTCACGCATGGTAGACTCGCTCTTGTTTTGGACGGCTTTATATTCGACTGTGCACCATAACGTTCGCGATAACTGAATCTGTGTTGTCAGAAACAAAGGCTAGGCTCCAAATGTAGGTTCTGCCGTTGACTTCGGTCATATGATCTCAGCCATTGTAGGTCTTGCAGGCTGCAAATATGCTCTTTATTAACATATAGACCTTTGTCGAGACAAATTACAGATAATAAAACTTGGTCAATCATTTATATAAAATCCAACAGTAATTCTCAAGTGAGATATCGCCACACACATTTCTGAAATATATAGAATTGAAAATGTTGTACAGTAAATGCACATTGTCTGGTTCCACAGCCTCAGCCTAATTATAAAGCATCTGACCCTTTTCTTTGGAAGCTCTGGGGCTGCGGGTGCTTTTCTGGCTGGTCGTTTTGATGTAACCTTCGGAGGCGGGTTGGGCACATTGAAGAGCGTCGGCTCGGCACACCAGATGATTCCAGCTTTCTTGTTGGTCTTATTCTTGAATTGCGAATCTTCGAAGTTCTCTTGGAAAATGTGGTAGCTCGCGTATAATTGACTCGTTGTGTACGATCTAAGATCTTCTCGGCGTGTGTTCTGCACCCATGTTTGGCTTCTGTAAATAAATATACATGTCTCATTTGTAGTACTGACTCTGAATAAATAGGCCGATGCTATTTGACCGGATATTTAACAGTGATGTGCCTGAGCGAACGTAGTTGCAATAAATAATAATTATTAGTGCACAACAATAAATGTACTAACCGTACGTAACCGTAAGCCTTCGGGAGCATCCTTTGAGAACCTGAGCATCGACACATCGCTGTTGTATCATGTATTGTGATAGCCTATGGCTGCACAAATCTCAACACCATTAGTACATATAGCTCTTTGTTCATACAGCTAAGTGACGCAACGTAGAGTGAACGAACAAACCCGGGTACTCTCGATCGCGAATCCGAAAATCTAGACACTGCATCACCACTCTCTATTAGGTAAGAGTAGATCTGGTCTAAATCATTCTGGATTTTCAGCGGTGTGTTCTCAGTATCACGACCTTTCTGCATGCCGACTGGTACAATTCGAACTGATTGTGTTGTGTCACTTGACACCACCTTCTCCATATCCACCACATTCGCCAGAAAACTCAAATGTGATAACGATGAGTACATCTTGAAGTCAATCTTACTGTACGGAGCTGACACGTGGAGTACAACTAACATCACACTCAACTAAGTGCAGACGTTTATCAACAACTACTGGCCAGACATGATCAGCAACATTGACTGATGGAGGAGGAAACACCGACTGCCTGCCGAAGATGAAATCTGAAGAAGAAGATGGGGAAGGATTGGTCACACGCTCCCGAAACCAGCATCACCAGACAAACTCTGACATGGAATCCCCAAAGCAAGTGCAAACTAAAGAGGCCGGCCGGAGAGTACATATCGAGGGACCTCCAGGCAGACAACATGAACATTGGCTATACCTGGAAACAGCTGGATAGAAGTAGCCAGGATAGAGAACTCTGGAGAGGCGTTGTCGACAGCATATATGTGCCCCGGGAGGACCGATGGGCATAAGTAAAGTAAGTTAGGTATAAGTAAACTGGTAAGACACAGTGAATCCAGGGACTTCTTCGTCAGGAGAGTGGTCGTTAAATTCTCAATTCCGTTGACACATTTCCTGTTGTTAGCGAGGTGTTCACGTTCACTGGAATGGACAGGGAGAAGTGCTATTCTACGGTTCTTCAACATCTTTGTTAGCAGAGGATCGAGGAGCAGACGCTGTATCATTTAGCAATGATGTTTCTGACGTGACCCCCAGAGGCTGACGACATATCTGAGATGACAGCGGGACTTGGCACTAGCATAGGTAGCGACGGATGTCTGCGTGACGCGAGTTCGCTGCTGCGTAAGCCACTGTGATGGTGTACGTACATACGTATATACGCATATATACATACATACATGTATACATACATACATACATACATACATATATACATACGTATATGCATGCATATATACATACTGCCAATGTGGAGAGATTATACCGTAAGTCTCCTAGATATGGGGCGAAATACAACAGTTAGAAAGAAAGACTTCATTGCGCCAACTTCGTTTGGAACATTAATATGCAACACGCACGAGGTCGAGCGTTAATAAAGAGACCTACCAGTGCGAGGCTCATAAATACCGCTGGGTGACAGGGCTCTTGTTTGCGGGCGATAGTGTAATATAACTAACATATAAGCCGTTACAGGCGTGACCTTGTTCTCCTTCAGTGTGTTTAAAGTTGCATTCTGAGTTCCTCCATGTTTAAAATACAAATTTCCAGCGAGTCAACATAATCCCATAAACTACATATCACTTTCCTCAACTCTCTGTAAACTTGTTTTAACATAATATATAATTTTAAGATAAAACGGTGCAAAATACGTATAATTGTATCCGCGGGAGCCGCGGTTTTTAATTCGCTGATTGGTTGGAAGGGAGAATCTCTTGCATTTGATGTGTGCTTTGAATCAGACTTATACTTGATACATTGTTAAGTATTCATGTAATAAACCCTGTCCGACAATATGGAGGCAGAATACATAGATTACGTTACACTTTTATGATACGCATAGTTAAATATTACGGAACGTCGATGGAACGATTGACACCTACCGGCGGTTCAGGCAACCACCAGTGAAATTTCACCGTCGTTCCATCGCATAGAAATATACCTTAATCTCGATAGTATGCCTTCATATTGCCAGACAGATTGCATTATATGGATATTTAAGTATGTATGAAGTACCAGTCTGATGCAAAGCACACATCGAACGTTAGAGAGATTTTTACATCGGTTCCGCGTTGTTCCGCATCGTTCCGCGGTTAAAATACGTCATGTTCAGCAACAATAAATGCCGTGGGATCATAGCGTTGTATATGATTAAGAATCATCGTGTCAAAATATTTGTAGTAGCATACGTCAATAACAAGGAACATATCTTCTCCAGCTGCGACAAAACGAAGTAACACTGATTATTGTTGTGTGCACTGACAATTCATTATCCCTTTCGTATTGTATGATTTGTTCCATACTGTTTAAATGGGTCGGTGAAAGTTTATATTGAAATGCAGCTATTATTGTTATAAATCTGGTTGGTTTGTTATCATTCAATGTAGTAGTGGAAATATTTCATTGCCACGGAATTGGGCGAAGCACAACATTGGGGCACTCTAGATGTATATCGTTTCGACAGTAAGGTTATTGAAAATTATTATAAGTATACCGTGGCGTGAATAATACTTTGAGCAAGTTTGTGACAGCCCAGGTTGTCATAACATTAATTTATTTTTTAGTTTTGAAGGTGTTTACTGTTAGTGCATTGAACATTGCATTTATTGTACAGTAAAGCAATAGGCCTAATTTTACTTCAATACCATTGGTGGAAAATATGAAATACTGGTTTTATTTCATTATATTAATTATATTATTAAATGTAACCAATAACGTATAATTGTGATAATGTTTACTTCCCGTAATTATATAAATCATAATTCATTACACTCATATTCTAAGTTATCATATATTTCATTAGTAATCATAACTTATTACATTTGTGGTGTAATCATCACACCCTTGGTATTGGTTTTTACATCAACTATAACTTCTCAACTCAAGCTCTATTTCCACCATAATTATCTGTAAAGCTAAGCAGTATCCAACCGTTGTTTTGAAAGACACAACTTGATAATAAATAAATAAATTCAATACATATATAAATCAAATACATAAATAAATAAATAACAAATTTAACAATCCAGTGAATAGAAGGGAACAAGTCACAAACAGGCCTGGAGTAATATGTAGTAGTAACAATTACAAATATTGAAGTAATAGCAACAGTAATAGGTTGAATAAAACACAATGTAGTATTAATAGGAAGCAATGCAATAGTAATTGATCTATTACTTTTATATTACTATTGGACATTTCAAAGTTAAATTTGAGTTTCGTTTGTTTGCGGTATGGTTATTTAATTGCATATCTGTTTACAAGGAAACGAATATTCCACTAGTTTCACCTGGCCTTCTGATTGCTCTTCTGTGAATCAAGGCCCTCAGTCAGTTTCATCATGGAGGTTATGAGAGTTTACATAGCACTAGCATATATTGGGACAGTGTGATATCTGCATGGCTAAAGGGATTCATTAGTTCTTTGAAGTTGGCTCTCATGCCAACTATCCTTTTTCACACAAGTCTGCATTGGTGTACTGGCTGCCCACATATTACTAGGCTTATTGCACGATCTAGTGAAGAATCACACCAAGAGGCACAAACCTGAGTGACTATGTCTGCGCTGAAGGACTACCGTGTCGCCATCTAGCGGTAGTCGTCTGAAGAAGACTGCTAAAAGCAGTCGAAACGTCACGAGAAAAGCTAAACTGACTGTGAAATAAGTAAAAATATCACTCATTTGAACTACCCAGTCTGATGAACCTCTTCCCAGATTGTGTAAGTAATTTTTACGTAAATCTAGTGCTGCACCATTTATTCAATAATAATTTAGTTTTTGTAATAATATGTCATGATCAATTGTGTCAAAGGCTTTAGAAAGGTCTAGGTATATGTTTATTGGAGTTGCTGATTGGTCAAGTTGTTGGACAACTCTGTCTATTATTTATAGAGTGGCAAGTTCCGTAGAATTGTTTTCCCTAAACCCGTATTGATTCCCATAGTTTAAGTTATTGGATTTAAAATGTTGGAAATAGCTGGACGATAATTATCAAAGATTGTCTCATCACCATTTTTTTAAAGTGGAATAACTTTAGCAATGTTTGAATTTTTCTGGAAATATGCCAGTTGTTATTGATTGGTTAAGGATTAGAGTGACTGCTTCACTTATTTAATTTTTAATTAGCTTTAATAATTTGGTAGATAGACCATCTTTACCACAGCTAGATTTTGGATGTAAGCTATCAGTTATGCTAATTGTTGTACTATTGGCTTAAAGTTGAAAGTCTGTATACGTATCTCTGTTAAATAGTCTTTGTAAGAGTTATCTCCAGTATTGGTTATTTGCAATGCAAGTGTAGAACCAATATTGATGAAAAATTAATTAAATTTATTTGCAATAATAGTCTTGTCAGATAGACAGATATCAGGAAATGTTTCTTTCCCTGTCTTTTTTTGGAAACAAATATTTAATCATAGACCACGTTTTTTAATGTCGTGCTAATTTCTTTTAAAACTGGATTGATAATATGCTTGTATAGCTAATCTAATATTTCTTTGAAGAATGTTATGATATGTATGAACATTTTTATTGAGCGAAACATATTCTGCTGTACCTGTATGAGTATGTTTAAGTTTTGAGTACAATTTATCTGTAAATGTTATTGATTTAATGATACATTGTGTAAACCAACATGACTTTTTGTGTTTGTGTTTATTATATTTAATGACCTTAGTAGGTAAGAATTTATCCATAGCAGTGGTAATAGTTTCATCAAGGAGGTTGTAATTGTCGTTGGGATTAGTATCTCTATCCTTGTTTAATTTATTATAAATATTTGAACGCATCAATTCTATTTTTAGATGTTCAAGGCTGTCCGTAATTTGTTGTTTAATTCTTATAAATTTAGGGACATTTGTAACAGTTGCATTGCAATCAAGGCATATGAAATACAGAATGTGATAAGAAATGCTGCTCATTAAATTACCGGCTGTTGATTTAAAAAGACCTTTTGGGAGTTTGTATAGAAAATTATCAATAAGCGTGCAGTTAGTATTTGAAAAACGTGTTGGTAAAGTAATGTTATGAAAGAAACCATGTGCTGTGATTGTATCAAAATATTCACATATTATGTTTTTTCTTTTATTTTCAGTAGATCAATATTATAATCTCCGGTTAGTATTAGTTCACCAGTTAGGTTTTGCAGATGATCTAATTTAAGGCATAATTCTTCTATGAATGTTTAGTAATTCTCAATGACATCTCTAGGAGGTCGGTATATATTTCCACGGATGATTTTTGTCTTGACAGTGTTTGATGTTATTTCAATAAATTGTCCTTCCCACGTGTTTGACTTTGTATAAATATATAACAATTTATAGTTATAATTTGTATCAATATATATATTGCTAGGCCAGCGTGACCTGTACATATTCTGCATTGTTATATTAAATTGTAACCATCAATTTGTAATAAGGAGGTATCAGAATCATCCTTAAGCCACGTTTCTTGTAAACAAAGAGCGTTGATTTTACAATTATTGTTTCTATGTATGTCTAGCTTAATAATAATTTCGTCAATGTTTGCGTTTAGACATTGACAATTTAGACTTAGTATTGTAAATGTGTCCTGTTTGTATTTTATGTGATTAATTAAGTTGTCATCATTAAAATATGGTGACTGGTGAATTTTATTTCATTCATCATCTTCATCATTTGTATCTATTCTTAAAATATGATTTAAATAATTATGTTCTATACCACCATAACTTCCTAACAAACGTTCAGTATTGACCATATTAAAAATAAAACATTACTTGTCAAATTAATCAAATTAAACAGCATGACAATACTAATTTTACTCTTAACAAAAACACATTTTGTCAAAATCATATATAAAACGCATATAACGCGCATGCGTCTGAATAGTACATTTAAAGGAGATGTCGCATGCTCCCATTAGTGCATTTTAAACTTATCGTAATTGAGAGAAGTAAAATTGTGTAAATGAACATTTCAAAAACAAAAAAACGTTCATACATATAAAGATCGCATAGAGTAGATTATACAAGTGACTTTCCATGTAGTCCATTTCAATAAAAAATACGTGATGATGGCCAGATAACGCTCTGGCATTGATGCATTGTTTGCACAGTCATACAAGAAGATAGTGCCTGATGATAGCTAGGTAACACACATTGCTGCATTGTTCGCGCAGTCACACGCGAACAAAATACTTGATGATAGCCAGGTAACACTCTGGGATTGATGCATTGTTCGCACAAAGTCACACAAAGGCCTTTGCGTCTTCTTTTTTTCTCACGTGAACGATTTGCTCTCCCACTCTGACAAAGACTTTGCCATCTTTCGTCCATTCAGTTTTTCTCTCCTTGATGTTGCTGATGCAGAAGCGATGTAGTTCAGCACGCGTCTACATGAACAGTTCGTTCATGTAAACATTGGTGCCTTTAAGGGTTTTTCGACCAGAGTAGATGTCATCTTTTTTCATGAGTCGGACATTTTACCCCCACTGGTCTTCCTTGGCGTCGGTTGTCGCGGTTGTCTCTGATTGGTAGTCGATGGGTTTTGCTAATGTCGCTTACGTTTATCGTGACATCTGAGAATTTGCTCTAGACAAAAGGTACGAAAGTTTTTTCATCTGTCTCGTCTGATACCTCGGACAATCCATTTATAACCATACAGTCTCGTCTTGAGTAGTGTTCTATTTCGTCCAGTTGTGTTTCCATATCAACGTTTTGTTTTGTTACGGTTTTCTTTGGTTACCTTTTGATGATCATTCGCTATTGCAAAACAATAATTTTGCATTGATTCCAGCTTTGTTTCCACCGTTTTGCTGATGCATTACACAAATTTGTTTATTATATCCGCTATCATGGTGTTTTGTTTCTGAAGCATCAGTTCCATCATATCCTGTTGCCTCGTCAGAATGGTTTCAATGTAGTCGTAGCGGTCGCTGCGTCTTGGAGAATGCATTCACGAGTAGAGGAAAGTGGGTGGACTCGCTTTACCACCAGCAAAACGTCCCTGGAATCAGTCGCAGCATTGAGGTAACGCTTTACGTCCCTGACATTTGTCAATTTCTTCGATGGACGGGTGCATTGTACCATGTGAGCATGAGTACGTCTCAGAACCTGGCATTCATTTTGGATTGATGTCCATGATGTCCTGCTGGTGAAGGGGATTTTTGTACAACCATTGATGATATCTTGAGTAGACATTCTCTGAACTACACAGTCTTCCATTTGTTTTGTAAAGGAACAGATCTGGCATGCCCAGTCTTCACAAATAGCTGCATTACGGCTTATGAAATCTGATGGGACATTGGCCGACCCTGCAAGATGTCTCCCCGATGCTTGGTAACGGCTAACACACGACAAGTACGTTGACAAATGCGGGCTGGCGGAGAATTCTCCACGACACAGTTTCTCAAAGGCTTGTACACAAGGTTTACTGTCAGGCAGGGAGGATATCTTGTGTTTCGATTGAATGCTGCAAGGACTTAACTGTTTTGTTGCAATGGCGATGGAAAGGGCATCTACCTCGCATGCTAGCCATGGGACTTGTTGCCCAAGGAGTTTCGTGATGAAAAACCCTGCAAGCAGTAGTTTGCCTCTCCACGTGTCAAGTATATTTTATTCCCAAAGCCATGTGACTTGTCCGCGTCATCGGTGACAGTAAACAGTTGGTGATCAGATGGTGAGAGGACGACTGTGCGATTAGACGACAGTTTGTTCTGGGCTTGATTGAAAGCTTCATGTAGTTCGTCTGACCACTAAATACGATCTTGGGATTCGCATCCAGCTACGACGTATTCGAGACGTGACGGGCGCATCCTGGCGCTATTCTTGACAACACCTTGCACACGCCAATAAAGGACCTCATGCCAAATACCTTGTCCGGAGGGGAACATGGTGAGAGTGTAGTGATGCGGTGAGGGCTAGCCCTAATCGTGCCGAGGCACCAGGTCTTTCCTAGTATTGTGGCGGTTCTTGGGCAGATGACCGTCTTCGATGCTGATAAGTTCAAGTCACACTTACCTAGGGCTTGAAAGACCCTTCTCCAGTTGTGTAGAAGCTCAGACGGCGTGTCTGTTCTGTAATATAAATCATCAGCAAGCTTTGCGATAACTCCTTCTTCGAGTATTGACAGTAAACCTTGCGTACAAGTATTCGAGTAGTTCGCGTAACACGCGGCACTTGAGTTCTTCAAGAGCAGTTTCTGATCCTGGCATGCCCATGGCAGATCTTGCATACACACGGACTCCACGAAACGGTGTCGCAACACTACAGTATTTCGTGGATTGACGACACAATGGGACCTGGCTAAGCCATTTGTAAGATCCGTGACAACAATGTACTTCCATTTGGCAATGTTGCGAAGTGTTGAATCTACGTCCGGAAGAAGGGAAGGTTGTGGTCTGCTGTATATTCTCACGTCAGCGAATGCAGTGACTAGTATGAAACCCCCAGCGCTTTTCTTGACCAGGAATAACGGATTCAGATACTCAACAGTGATGCCAGCATCTTCTGGTTTGACGAATACTCTTTTTCTTTCGAGGTAATTGAATTTCAGTTGTAACTCGTCTAGTTTGTCCCGTGAGTATTGTGCAACACGACCCTTGCGTTATGGTGGCTGGACGCGACCCATATTAACGACAGTTTGGAATGGCTTTGCAGATTGATTGTAGCATTTGAATGCTGGGTCGAAGTCGTTGTTATATTCCTCCAGCAGGGACTGGAACTTTTCCCTTACAGTGTCATGCAAATTACTATCAGGATCAAAGCGGACGGTCGCACAGTGAGATGAAGTAGTTGATGGTGCATTCTGGGAAGCAACGTTGACAATGACGCTCTCTGATTCGTTTTCCGTGGTGATAGCTAAGGTAACCGGGCGTATCTAACAAGATTGTTCATTCTTTTTCAAGAATCTTGGCTCATTGGTCAGCTTTGGGGTGCGGACCTTCCCCGCTACACTCGAGATGATACCATGAGGTGGCAACAAGTGTGATCGCTTCTCATGTTTCAAACTGGTTGAATCGACACGAGGTTCCAGTGCAAATGACTCGTCAAGAGATCGTCGTTCTCTCAGTAGGAGCCCTCAGTACACACGCACGTCGGATGTGGAATGATTCGGCACATTACCATTAAAGTCGTACAGGTGATGGAATGGTGTCAATTTGGTGTCCAATAACCTCCACTTCTGTGATGGGGCCAAACTCCTGCACTTCAGCATCTAGATTGTCCGTAGTTTTTTCCGATGAGGCGTGCCCTTGTCAGATACCTGCGATCTTGATCAGGTAAATACTTGGAAGCACTCAGTAAGTGCTGGTCAGCTCTGCATTCTTCTTTGCATATAGGGCACGACTTATCTAATCGCTTACTTCCCAGACTCGGGATTCTGGTCCCCGGCTGTCTGGGTTACCGTCGAAAATGCGATGCTGGTGCTGACATTACCCTGGCATCTCCAGCTGCATGCACTTCGTCAAGCAAGGAAGACAATGCTTGTGGTATCTCTGGTTTGATAGACGCTTGCATACGAGACCGTAATTCAGTTCCGTAACGGTGTTTCACAAGTTTCGATAGTTCGGGGTCAACCGATCGTAACCATGACATTACAATGAAATTCTCCATTGTTGGAGACATTTATTCAGCGTAGCGTTTCAACACGTTGTCTTCCACGTTGGTACAAGTCATCCGGCTTCTCTTCCGCCTCCTGTCAAATGGCAGCAAGCTCGAGAATATGTGCCCCCGTCGACTGGAAGCCATAGTGAAGCCGTATGCTTTGCCATATGTTGTTGATCGAAGTTGCGTTACGAACGATGGTGTTACGTGATAGCACCGGACAATAATTCGCAATATGGCCCAGCATGAGCTCTACAATGTTCACTTTTTGGGAAGCCGTGCGCCGACGTTCTGCATCATCTGTTTGTTTATACATTTTCCCTTAACTCATTACATCGACGAGGAATGGGGAGAAATTTTGAACGAGGGAAAGGGTATACAAAATGTTCTGCTTCCAATTCTCAAAGCTATTGGCAGTTCCATTTTTGTCCAACCATCATTGCTTCGGTGCTCTGTAAGTATTAACCATGGTGTGTGTGCTAATAATGTCACTTATATGAACCACTGCAGATTGTTCAATTGCCGAAACATGCACTGCTCGCCAGTTCAAATAAGTTTGTGTTGATGATTCTGTGATGGTTTTAAATGTTTTTCTTTCCAATTTTAGCTTATTGATGGTATTACATATTTTGCTGTTCCCTTTTCAGAAATTGGTCTTCAAATATGAAGAAGAAACATACAAAGTACGTTTTACCGTCATACAAATTTAACTTGGGCAGACCACCCCATTAGTTAAAATGACTGCGATTCGTTGGTCCAGAGGAAAATGACGCCTCAAAAGTAGAACATGAAAAAACGTCTTGATTTTATTAAACACGTGCGCACTGCTGAAAAACTGGATACAAGAAGAAGCTGATAGAATACAACGATCAAATGGGTGTGCAGAAACTGTCCCAGATCAGATATCTAAAACAGGAAATTAAGCGCAAAAATACCACCATTTTGTTTATGGATGCCATCTTTGTTCGACTGAAGAAAGATGTCAAGGACCTTCGTCAGAAACAGGCAAGCAACTAAATCGTGTTCACAAACGATTAAAGGATTCAAACAGGGCTATATGCGCAGCACCTGCTTCGAGTCGTTCAAGGACCGCGAGCTGCTATTGCATGCGGTGAAGAAGAAACGGCCTCGTGGCATCTACGTGAACGAGGACTATTCGCAAGGGTCATGGCGAGGCGGAAAGAATTGCTATCAAAATGATGAAGGCCACGGAAGTGGGCACAATCGTGTATTTGTCATTTAACAAACTGGTGGTAAGAGAACGACATGATGTCGCAAACCGTGGTTAGACAAACAAGTACATGCTGACTATCCTGACTAACGCTGTTGTGATCATTTAATCATGACTTCAACTACACAACAAAATGACGGGTTAACGCCTACGTATGATACACCGTTTGATTATAATGAACACTGTTACGAACACGATATTGATACTGATTGTTTGTTGTATAACGATTTGCCCACGCAATGTAAATACTACATCCCAGCAAAATTGTCAACCAACTTTAGCACTGCTGGCAAAAACCAGCCAAACAAACTGAGTATAATACACTGTAACGCCAGGAGTTTAAAAGCTAACCTATCCAAGACTAAAGACACTATCCAAAGCATGAAGTAAAATCACACAGCACCTGTTCCTGCTGCAGGTGAAGCAGTCCATCCTCAGTATGGATGTCTACTGCCCTCCTGAAGCTGCCGTACTCCTCGCCTCATACGCTGTCCAGGCCAAGGTGAGTCCACTACCCTAACCCGAACAATAGCCCTGCTATGCAGTCCAGGCCAAAGTGAGTCCACTACCCTAACCCGAACCATAGTCCTCCTACGCAGTGCAGGCCAAGGTGAGTTCACTACCCTAACTATAGCCCTCCTATGCAATCCAGGCCAAGGTCAGTTCATGTATACTCTCCTTCCACGACTCCACGATACTTCTCCATCTATCCTGATTTTCTCCTAATTTTGGCTGTATGCCATGCACTTTTAAGACCTTGAGACTGATTCTTCATGATAATGTTGTCCAAGCCAAGGTTTTTTGAGTCTTCAGTTTACACAGAAAGTCTCTTTGAGCTATTATTAAAATGTTTTAGTATTAAAATATAATTGCTATATCAGAAACGTGGCTTAAAGAAAACAGTTGGAACAGAAGTGAAGTAAACTGTAACGACGTCGTATTTTAGGTTACAAACTATACTGTAATGCCAGAAAAAACAATGTGGTGGCGTTGCGATATATGTGTGTGAATATGTTCTTAACAATTGCCAGTCTCGTGATATTTCTTTAAGGAGCATATCGTATGCTGTTGATGACTGTTTTGAAAGCATCTTTATTGAGATACAAATTAGTAAACACGAAAAAACAATGTCGGTTGTCTGTATAGAGCACCGAATACCAGCATCAGCAAATGTAATGACAATCTGTCATTCATACAGGGAAATCTCACCACCAAAATTATTTATATATGTGGTGATTATAATATAGACCTGGTGCACTGCGAAGAGCAAGCTGAATCAAAATAATTCATTGATCAAATGTTCAGCTCTGGATTATGTCCTTTGATCACCGGGCCCACACGAATAACATGCACGACGGATAGTATACTATATATTTTTTTCTGTTCTGAACTGTGTAAAAACAAATGTGCGGCATTCTACAGTAACTTGTATTTTCTTGTCCCCAGTTTTCAATTTCCAAGAAGAGCTGTATACAATTAAACGTATGCCTTTATATGCTTGCTATGTACCCCCTCAATATTGGACAGTCACAACCACTGCAGAAATTAAGTAATTTGACATGTTTGTTTTCAATTTGATATGCTGGAATGTCTTGACCATAACGTGTCCCTTCTAGTATGTGTGGACTTTAATAATTTATACAACATATTTGTATAACAGCAGTATACTCGATTAAAGGTTGTAGGGTAGAACCTGGAGGGATCGTCCCTTTGGTGATGGGCAGCCGCTCCACTTCTGTGGAGGCTCTAGCCACTGGTTCCCACAGTCTATCTAGCTCATATATGGCTCCTAGGAACTGCTAGTGTACGGCAGTGGCCACAGCCCAGGCAATGGCCTCGGCTGACCAGCAAAAATACATGAGTAAGGTTTGTATGCTAATGCCTATTGAGTCGAGTGACGTCTGCGCTCTGTACACAAAGAATGTTTTGGAGGAGTAGGCGGCCAGCCGATTGGTTACACCCCCGGCTACAAATGCGAAACAGCAACAGCCTTTCACCAGGCTGCAAGGTACCTACCAAGACGCACGTGGAAGGACCGGTGACCAGCTGTCCTGCGGTGCAAGACTTTTTAGTCAAGAAATAAAGGCGTTAACCATACACAAACCAGCGAAAAGCAATGGGCAACTACCGCTGTATTACCCCAAGAAACCTTGATGGAGAATGCAGACAGTAAGAGAGGTCTTAGTGGTGAGCCCTCCAGGCTGTATAGGACGACACATACTGGGGAAGAGCTTGGAGATGTTGGAAGTAACGCCAGAGCTGATGACGGCAGTATGCCCGACTGTGCGGGGGGGTAAAACCAGCAGCAAAAAGCTGAAAAGGAAAATCCGTGTGGCGACATGGAACACCAGAAAAATGAGTCATGGGACACTACAAATGGTAACATCGGAAGCAGAAAGACATGGGGTATATATATTAGGGATTGCGGAACGCAGGTTGGCCGGACAAGGACCCTTTCTCCCGGATTCAGGAGGAAAGTTTGTATACTCAGGAGCAACTAAACCAGGGATAAGTTGTGTTGCGTTCTATTTGTCAAAGAAAACTGAAAATGCACTATTAGGATACAATCCGGTCAACGATAGAATTATTACCCTACGAATACGAGCAAAACCCACGAATATAACATGTACTCAAATTTATGCACCAACGAGCACTGCAGACGACGATGTAATAGAAACGTTTTATGATACACTGCAACGAACAGTTGACGAGGTAAACAGGAGAGACATGGTAGTACTGATGGGCGATTTCAATGTAAAAGTTGGCAGTTGTCAAAACGAAGAAGTGAATGGAAATATCGGGAAATATGGACTGGGCGAGAGAAATGGAAGAGGGTATAGACTTGTTGAGTTTATCGTAGAGAATAAACTGATGATCTTCAAACAACATCAAAGAAGATTGTATACTTGGACAACACCAGATGGTCGGAACATAAATCAAATCGACTTTATACTGATACCAAAACGATGGAGGACGTCTGTGTTTAATGCAAAGACATTACCGGGAGCCGATTGTGGCTCCGACCACGGATTGTTAAGCGTCCAGATTGCGATAAAATTAAGAAACATGAAGAGAGGGAAAGAGATAGTGAGGTATGACGTCAGTTATATCAGAGAAGGATACCGAGTAGAGGCTATGAACCGTTTTCAAGTATTACAGACTGACGAGAAGGAACCAGAGGAGTTGGCAATATAAATTAGTAACATTACTATGGAATCAGCTGACAAACGCTTCACTAAAAGAAGAGGCAGAAACAACCATGGATAAGCAAAGACACACTGCTGATGATTGAAGAAAGGAAATAGTTAAAGAAGAACAAAGAAATGAGTAAGAATTATCATGAGAAATACAGAGAGAAGTGCAAGATGATTAAACGAATGTGTAAGGAAGACAAGAAGAGATATCTAGAGAAGAAATGTGAAAAGATAGAACTATGTATGAGAAAGAACGATAGTCGCAGTATGTTCGAGGAAATCAAGTCTATGACACAGTCGTTCAAACCTAGACTTGGCGTTATTAAAGATGAAACGGAAATGACTCTGACAGAAAGCGATGACATACTTGAAAGATGGAAGCAATATTGTGAAAGATGTTTAAGAAAGAAGAAACAGTTAAAGCCGTTATGACTATCGCTCACTTTCGTCGGTCGGCAATGTTTAGTTTTTTGTTTGTTTAAATGTTGTCGTTTGTAACTATTATACTGTTAAATGATTAAGTTACAAAACATGCTGCCTGTGGGTTTTTTCAATTGACCTTTTAGATTACTATTGGCATTTTATATTATTACAATAAATACTGTATTTAAAAAGGAATTATGGTGCAGTTAATTGCCATTGGCATTGAGTGATTGATACTACAATCAGTTTCTGCCTATTTCAGACTAAGGCTACGGCTGAGTGAATTCTAATAAACATAAATAGTTCTCCCTCCCTTAATAGGCCTGTAAGTCTCAATTTAGTTACCGGAGTTGGCCCCGGTTCAAAATTTTCTAATTAAATAAAGTAGGCTTTATTGTTAAAATTGAGACTCTACTGATCTTGTAAATATAATTTAGTTTTTGACTTACGCCGTAGGCTTAGCCTTAGCTCTGGGTTTAATATTCTTTACTATTTATTATCTATATGATATAAAATTATATGGTTTTGGTCTATTCATTTCTACTAAATACGATAATAGTTGTTTCATGCAAACCATTGACATCTAATCATTTTATTGTGCTTTTTCCTGATCACACTAAAATTCATCATTCTATATAATGTTGCATAGTCTGCCATGTCTTCCTGTTTGTTATAATAGAAAGTTACTGCTAATCCCACGCTCTACGCCAATATTGAAATTAGCAATAATTGTATTACTAGCAGGAGATGTAAGTCTCAATCCTGCGCCATCTGTTAGACGAAACATTCGGGTGGCCACTACAAACGTTCGATCTGTACGAGATAAGACAGCCTCACTTTGTGATTTATTAATGTCAAAGAAATTAAACATTCTATCTGTAACTGAGACCTGGCTCATACCACATGATACACATGCATGCATTGCTGACGTTTCCCCTTCTGGTTACACCTTTCACCATCGACCACGTTTAGTCGGCCGTGGAGGCGGTGTTTGCTTTCTTATATCACAGCAGTTCAAAGTTAAATTACATTCTAACCCCGAATACTCTAGTTTTGAGTCCATTGGTGCTGAAATTTCAGATTCTTCTTTCTCAGCTTACTTTGTTTGTATCTATCACCCTACAGGACATCCGGCTAATTTCTTTGAAGACTTTCAGGATATGTTGGAAAATCTGGCAGTTATTCATTCAGAATTTTACATTCTTTGTGATTTTAATCTACATTTGGATTTACCTTCTACAACTACAACTACGTTTGATGATATTCTGGCATCATTTGATTTGAAACAACATGTTACCTTTTCGACACATATACATGGCAATTGGCTTGACCTATTGATAACCCGTTCAACTTGTAATAATATCCAAGCACCTACTGTTTCAGATGGGTTATCAGACCATCATACTGTCATTGCTAATATTAACGTTTTTATAACCCCTCTAGAGTCGAAACGCAGTGTATCTTACAGAGCCATTCATAGGATTGACATTACAGCTTTAATGGCTGATATCCTTATATCTGACCTTATCATAGATACAAAAAACATCTATCTGACTTATATAAACAGTACTGTCAAGTACTCAATGCATTACTTGACAAACATGCACCGATAAAATCCAAGTGGGTGTCAGAAAGGCCACTGGCTCCATGGACGACTTCCGAAATTATACTATCTAAAAGGCGTCGTCGTTATTTAGAGCGTGTATGGCGCAAACCACGCTCGCCATTAGATAGATCGCGCTATTCTAAGCAATGTCACCTCTGTAACAGACAAATGGCTAAAACTAAATCAGATTATTTTACAGATATGGTCATATATAAGTATAATAATCCGCGTCAGTTATGGAACTGCATCAATAACATTCTACACAGACGGCCTACTCCATCGCTACCTGATCATGTGTCAATTAAGTCTCTATGTGAGTCGTTCTCTAGTCAGTCAGTATTATTCGTTCTGCTTTCTCACGACATAATATAAGTAATGTTTGTACCTGTACTTGGTTATGACTTTTTATTTTACTCTAGCATATTTATGTTTACATTTTGTAATTGTATGCATTGCACAGGCAGAAACGCAATTTCAATGCAAGAATTAATAAAGCATTCTTTATCTGTATATATATATATATATATGTATACAGGGGGGCAAGGGGTAGCTGTCGTCCCTGGTATTTCGCTGGGGGGTAGACATTTGGTTTTGCCCCCCAGTAAATGTGAGCGTAAATGTTTGTTTTACGGCGAGCATCAAGGGCGGGTGAAAATCAAGGTTTTATGAGAGGATTAAAGTGTTTTTGGCGACCGTTAAAGTGGGGTGCAATTGGAGGGCAAACATGGTGTTCTGCCCCCCCCCCAGTAATAAGCGAATAAGCGGCGCGGCGGCGAAAAGTTTTCAACAGCACTATTGGTTAACACTTATATACCATAGCACAAGTTAAAAATACTTGTTTTTATGTGGTGATATAACACGGTACAATGATGTGTATTTATATTGACGAGTAACTAACTGTCCTGAGTAATGATTTCATGGACCCAGTTGTTGATCAGATGTGTTTACCAACTACTGTACTGTGCATAACTACATGAAACAAAATATGTAGGTTATTGGATAAATAACATCCCAATATGTGTGTCAGTAGGGGAAGTGCACCGATATTGAACCCCTAACTTCCGAGCCCTCTTTCTCCATTCCTGTACGTGATATCGAGGACTATTAAGGATCAGGCCACGAGTTACTACAAGTTATGTGTGCAAGCAGGAAATAGAGTCAATGCATTTGTAATTTTTTTCACAAAATACAAAAAAGTTTTTTTCGTAATTGGTCCAATTTGAGTAACGGGTGACATATATTGGACTACAGTGGTCCTGATATTGGACCGGGTGGTCCAATATAGTTGCTTCTGGTTCAATATACGTCATCTGTCTATTCTTGATGCTTTGAAAGAAACCAAGGTTCAGGACCCACTTCAGACTTATAAGAAGATAGTCGCTTAATGCATAAATCACGAAAACCACGACGTTCCAGTGAGCATACAAATGACATGTGACGACTAAGCGCCAAATAGATTTGACACAATTTAATTCTGAACTGAGAACAAAAAATTACATTTTGTCACGAATAGAAGAATACGCCAACGAAGTGATTGCCATGATAGAGTCTGTCACGGATAAACGAACAAACCAACGAAATAATTGTCAGTAGAGTGTCTAATAATGGCAAAAAGATACCAGTCAGTAATTGATGGTCCCTGATCACCAAATTAGGAATACGATCTTTTACTGACACATGTCACGTAGATAGTTATAAGGCAGGCCTCCTGCACAACTCATATGTATCCATATCCCACAGTGTACACATTTCACCATGGTTTCTTTTCGCCGTTCGTTACACAGTACACAGTACCAATACTCGTTGTCACATTGACAGCTTTTTTCGTTTTGGCTGGCATGAGAAAGCTGCCGTTTTTGTCTTTTTCCTATCTTAATTGGATCTGTTCTCTTTATATTTATGTTGCCAACTGCTGAGTTATGCCTACTTTCGTGCCTTTTGACTTTTGTTGTTAAAGTTTTTTTGTAGGGACTGGAGGTTATGATTTCCGACTTGATGGTTCTTCTCTTGGCACTAGAAAGAGCTGGTTTTGGGATGGGAGACAGCATTGCAGGAGTGACGACCTTTCTACCCAGCTCTGGTTGATTAGTCAGCTGCTCCGTGATTGGGACTAATGCTTCATAATGACCAGCATCTTCACTGAGATTTAGGTATTTGACCATAATTGCACCAGACTCCTGAAATTCCGTCCCGAATTCAAGTACACTCTCCCCAACGGAGACATGCACTGGTCGTTGTAGACAGTGTGCCGTCGCAACGATCTCTATCTCCCCAATAATTTCACTGGGATTCGCCATCGATGCGATTATGTCCTCGATAGATGCGTAACACAATCTCTGAGGTAGATCTGCGTTCACCATCCTCTCAACAATGTTTTCATAAAGACCAAAGTTGCCTAGCATATGTGCAATGATGCTGGATCGTAGCGCATCAGCGGAAGTCATTTCTCGTATTCTCATTCGTAGGTCCTTTAAATTGCCATGGTTGTCTCTTTCTGCATGCTGCAAATTGAGGTCTTGACAAATAACAACGGCTCGGAAGAAACAACGTCCATCTGCATTGGTTGCGACACACCTGAAACCACTCTGTCTTCTGCTTGTGGATGGGCATGGATCATTGGACTGTTGCTCGGTCGTGTACAGGCTTTGGTTGTTGGATTGTTGCTCGGTGGTAGACGGGCGTAGGTCATTAGACTATTGTTGCTCATTCGCGGACAGGCTAGGTTTGTTAGACTGTTGATCGCTCATGGATGGGCTTGGGTTGGTTGTGACATGCCAGAAACTATTCTGCCTGGCGCTTGTGGATGAGCTCAGCTCATTGAGCTTTTGCTTGTTTGTGGGCGGACATGGATCATTGGACTGTCGGTGGCCCGTGGACAGGCTTCGGTTGTTGGACTGTTGCTCGCTCGCTGACGTGTTTGTTATATTTGACGAGTTGTCATTCTGCATAGTGGCATCTCTGGCAGAATTCGATGGGACATCTATACCAGTTTCCGAGTAGGACAACTCGAACCTTCCAGCCGCGAAAATCCATATGTTCCGATAACAAGGCCAAATGCCTGTGCACATGAAACCATTGGCAGCAGTTGCCATGGAAGCAGAGCGTACGTATGCCCTTCCGAAGATACGGCAGACTGAGGAGATGGTGACTGTAGTTGTTTTGGTCCTCAGTCAAGTGTCACATTCCTCATTGTAATAGGTCATCAGAGGTTTATAGAAAACCCGATCAAGGGATTGGAGACGGTGCGTTGTGTGTGGAGGAATAGATAATATGACGACTCCACGGTCCTGGGCGTATTGGAGTGCTTCGGTATTTTTCGTGTGTAACGAATGGCCGTCAATAATCAACAGAACATGTTTGTCTTTGGTGCAGCCAACATGAAATACAAAGTGCTTCAGCCAGACAACGAAGAGTTCCTTGTTCATCCAGCCTGATTCATTATTCATTATGACGCTTCCAGGTGGGGAGCCTTCCTGCAGTGATTCTATCATGCGTTTACGCCTGAAACTATCATTGGTGGAACATAGTTGCCCCCGGCCAGGCTTCTGCACAGTTGTTATATCCGATTCATCCATGTTAAATATGTTTGTAGCATCGAATCCGTACATGTCAACCAATGTTTCTAATTTATCGTAGAACTCATACACACTCTCAGGATTGAACCATTTGGCTCTCGTAACAGAAGTTGCCTTGGCTTGACGGAGGGAGAGTTCAGGGTGTCTCCTCATAAAATCACGGTACCAATGTCTGCTAGCTGCTTGTTTTTCAGTGTTGAAGCAATGCCTTATCCCATTCCCTTCAGCCAACTGATATGCCATATCCATCAAATCTTTCCTGGTCATACCAATCAACATATTCTCCAGTTCTAAAACATGCTCCACTAGCATTTTCTCCAACTCTGGCGGCAGAGTGCAAGGGCGACCAAAATACTTTCTTGGACCATTAGCGATTTTGTTTTCGTTGTTTAGGTGCCGCTTCAGGGTAGCCTTTGGAATCCCATAGGTCCTGCTAGTTGCGCTGAGGCTGGTGTCTCCATTTCTGAATGACATGACCGCTCTATCCAGTTCCTCTTGGGTCCACTTTCCGTATTTGCCTCTGGAAAATTAAATTTGTAGCCTCAATCAAACAGATGCGACATTCCCAAGTATTTCCTTGATTTAATATAATAATAATGGTATTCTGTATCTAAAACTAAATAAACCCATTCTCATGTTTTAGTTTTGGTCGTTCTGGCAGGAGGTGCTACGTTTGAATACGGGATGTTTTTTGCCAAAATGAGGGTGATCGACTTATGATGTTTGCTATGGGTTAAGTATACGTGCCACATATGCAAACCTATGCATTTTACAAAGCTCATAAACTTACCAATGAAATTTTGGTATATGTGGTGAGATTTCGCTAAATAAATTAAACTGTTGCCACGGTAATGCAATTATTGACCATTGATGAAAAAAGTAAGAGGCAGTTTCACATTCTTGTAATAGTCATGCCTATCAAACTTTAAGCAACGTGTGAAGAATATATTATAAATAAAATAATGAGGCATTCTGAATAAACAAATATTATTTGTTTTTTACTTTCCCGCATATTCCAGCAAAACTGTCTAACAAAGTGAACATTTCAGAAAATAATATTCCCCGTGTTTAAAAATGTAGGCCTCCCTGTTAGTCAACAAGGTCCCGAGCCATGAGTAGGAGTCTAATATATACATGTAGAAACTTCAATATGACACATTTTCATACCTCATATGTCTTGGGATGGTACGTATAGTGGACCACGGGTATCTTATATTGGACCAGTGGTCCAACATAGGGCACCCCGACTGGTCCAATATCGGTTGAAGGCATAATTAACTTCTTAGATGTGATTCTCGGAAACTGTACAATTTTCCGTCTTCATTCCTCTCATGCAAGCTTTATAGACCTCATATGACACTCTATTGTAATCGTGTACAATCTACTCTGTAACAGGTTTTGCATCACGCCTTCAAAGTTGGTTAAATATTACAACGAGATGGATAAAAATACATTTTTATCACCTTTTGCGCGTCTCCGCACTGGCCGCCATTTTTCGCTCTGCTTATAGATGGTATGTTGTGTGAAGCATCCGCCGGGTGTCACTGCGATCTAATTACTATATATATATAGGACGCAGAACGGACGGTGGTCCAATTTAAGTGCAGGTCCAATATCGGTGTACTTCCCCTATAGTTGTGATTATAACCTTATACTACCACATTAATGCATTAATTTTCGAAAGCTGATATCAGCATAATCGAAAATTGGCATTGGTTTGCCCAAGTCATTTTAAAATATTACAATTCTGTCATATTAGTAACATGTCTAGGATCGTTACAGTTCAGACATGCGATGATAGCAGGTGTTTTTAAATACGCATGTTCTGTAAGTTTCTTAATATAGATCGCTGCTGACTGTTGGTCGTTGGGGTTGAGACACTGGTCCATTATAATAACAATGTTTTGGATAAATTAAACAAAATATTGTTTGTACAAATTATCGGTTGAAATATACACGTTACTGTGAAATGGCTCACGCATCATATGCCAGTTTTCGTCCTGTGTGACAACAGCACTTATGCGGTTATTAACGGTTATTAACGTTTTGTTATATAAATATAACAAAACGTTAGATGAAGACTCATTAAACAAATTTGAGCGTGATGTAATTTATGCAAACTGGGATTCTGTAATGAACGAGTCAATCCCTGATTTAGCGTTCTCGCGCTCTATGTAAATTCTAGGTAACACATATAACGATGCCTGTCCTGACAAAATGACAACGTGTTCAGGATAGATAAAAAAGAATTATAAACCTTGTTTATCAAGAGGGCTACAGAACGCTTGCATAAAGAAGAATAACCTGTACTTAGCATTTCTTAAAAATAGGACAGAATTAACAGAAGGCCGCTACAAAAATTTCAAAAATAAAATAAAACAATTATTACGTCTAGAAAAGAATAACTATTACAGTTAAAACTCGACGATTGTAAGACCAATATGAGAAATTTGAAAAAAAAACTGTTAACAGCATAATAGGTAAAGATAATCTCATACCACATATTTGAACAGGTTTCATGTTGGTGAAAATCTAATAGTATTAGAAAATAAAGAAATAGCTAACCATTTTAACAACTTCTTCGTTGACATGAGTACCGAATTGTCCAACCTCATAGAACCCTGCCCGGGAACAAAGCCAACCGATTTAGTAAAACGTTTTGTATCACAATCAATATATATGACCCCGTTACTGAGCAAAAAGTACTCGAAATTGTGTCTCGGTGCAACAGTAAAACTTCATACGGACACGAAATCAGCATGACAACAGTTAAGCATGTAATAAAGCAAATGGTACAACCGCTAACCCACATTTTTAATAGATCTTTGATCAGCGGATCATTTCCAAATGATATGAAATTATAAAAATCATTCCTATATTTACGTCGGGAGACCGTTTTCAATTTTTTTTATAGACCTATATCTCTCTTATCCCAATTTTCAAAAATAGTTGAACAAATATTCAACAAAAGGCTAACGTCTTTCATTGAAACACAACGCATATTGACAGATGGGCAGTATGGTTTCAAAAGTAATCATTCAACTTCACCAGCTTTAATATAATTTGTTGAAAAATTGCTTCCGCAATGGATAAATGCCAAAGCACGATTGGTGTCTTTATCGACTTAAAAAGCCTTTGACACTGTTGACCACAACATACTGCTAAGTAAATTGCATTGCTACGGAATAAGGGGTCTGGCTCTGGCCTGGATAAAAAGTTATTTAACCACGTATGCTGTAACAACAGTAACTCGGAACAAAAGGAAATCAAGTGTGGAGTCCCGCAAGGTTCAATCATTATTATTTATTCTGTACATAAATGATATGTGTGAAGTCTCAAATTTTTTTGATATTATTCTATTTGTTGATATGATACAAACATTTTTATTCCGCTAGTAACACAGATGATGTAAGCACTGTTGTTAACAACGAACTAAAAAACTACACCTGTGGTTTCGAACGAACAAAGTAGGTCTCAATGTCAGTAAAGCACATTTTATAATGTTTAACAATAAAAAACCAACGTAGAACAGATGTGAATATAGTTTTGAATGAGACAAACATTGAGCAGGTATAAAATACAAACTTCCTTGGAGTAACCACTGATAAAAACTTAACATGGCGAGAAATTAAAAAAAGGTTGAATCAAAAAGCATAGCAGTTTTGTATCAAACTATGAATGTTCTTGATTGTCAAGCGTTACACACATTATATAATTCACTTGTTGAACCACATATATCATATTATGTGAGGTCTGCGTTATTTCGTATCTATATCCTTTTTTTCTCACAAATATACCGTTATAAATTCAAAATTATTATACAATATTCCCAATATATTCCACAAAGAGTTTTGAGATAATATGCTCGTTACTATTTCCAGAATATTTTATATTCTTGTTTAACAATTTGAATTCCTGTAAACAGCCTTCGGAGGTTGGGTAACAGGATTGATTACTTGATAAAGACAATATATATATGCCCATAAATAACATTTTTAGAGGTATATATATAATGGTCACAAATTTTACCTTTACTGATACACACACACGCACACACGCACACACGCACACACGCACACACGCACACACGCACACACGCACACACGCACACACGCACACACGCACACACGCACACACGCACACACGCACACACGCACACACGCACACACGCACACACGCACACACGCACATACACATCAGCTCTCGCAAAAAATACACAAATTATACGATGTAGTTAAATGCTGTTCACTGAAGTGAGTGTGTGTGTGTGTGTGTGTGTGTGTGTGTGTGTGTGTGTGTGTGTGTGTGTGTGTGTGTGTGTGTGTGTGTGTGTGTGTGTGTGTGTGTGACAACTAATATAGAAAGCTATCAGAATATGGTGGAAACAGTATGTATCAACTTTTAAGATGGGGTGTCTCCCCTTCAGCTTAGGACCTGCATGTGAGCCCAATTAAGCATACTCGATTGAAATATGGCACAAACTACATTGCAAGAAAAATGCTCACAGAACTAGCCGTTGATATAACTGGAACGACGTTGGTACCCGACGTTAAAACAACTTTCAAATCCCACTTGTTTTCAGTGTTGTTTCGACGTCGGTACCGGGCGTCGGAACGACATTTGTATCCGACGTTGATACATCTTTCAAATCCAGTGTGTTTTCGACGTCGGGACGTCGGGACAACGTCGACACCCGACGTTGGTACAACTTTAAAATTCAATGTTGAAACAACGTTGTTACAATTTCAGTTTGCCCGCTAGGTGGATATTGTGCACTGCACCGAGAGCGCGAAGACGGACGTGTACTGGTTAGGATACATAAATCAAATCCGTGACATAGTAGAAAGCTATGTAGAGTGCAGACGCCTGAAAAAAAAATGTTAGCTGGGGGAAACGTTTGCTTAAGACGCTAGCAGCAGTGCGCAGTACGCCGATATGTGATGGATTGCCGTCATTGGCCGTCTTACTACAATGTCGAAATCTGCGTACCAATCTACAACAGATGGGGCATATGCTACGACCACAGCACATTGATGCAGAGATGGTTAGAAGAAAACTACAAGCACCTAGACAGTGGACAGCTGCTTTGTTCGACGTTCCGTCGGGAACTTCACCCAGGTGAGTTCGTGAGGATGACGCACGATGGTAAATGGCAGCCGGCTACAGTCAGACGACATGACTGACGCCGCAGTCTTGTCGGTTGGGGACGAAAAATGGATGGGTTTTATGACCAAATCGAAATCAGATCAACACGACGGCGAGGGTGTCACACATGCTAGCGTCAACACAAGAAACGTCAGTGGTGAAGTGTGTCCTGATCCTACCCAGTCATCGGCCAGTGTGGAGCAACCAGCGAACAGTTCGACGTGTCGCACAGTCAGATCGGAAGAGTGAACGTGCAAGTGTGCGTCCGAAGTATCTCCAGGACTCTGTATCCAACTAGAAAGCACTTAAAATTGTACTCAACTTGATATGGACGACACATATAGATATAGTAATTTATAAATTTGCCTGACGTCGTAGTCATGGTAGAATATACAGCAGTCTTAGTTTCGTAAAAAAGGAGGTGTTGTTTAATGTAGTACGTGTTTTTGTCACACATTGGACTGGTTGCTATAGGAGACTGCGTCCTTGAGAGATTGCAACCCTGGTAGACACTATATAGGCTGGCAGAGGCCAGATTATTTATGTGTCAAGGAGGGGCTAATTTGTATGTAATAAACAGGCAGTCGCCGAAATAAAGTAGCCACGTGAACTAGGATCAGGGTACTTTTTGAGTATTGCCTTCGATCATTGCTATTGCATAATGCAACGTTACTACGTAGCAAGTGACTATATATACGTGACAATAAACTCATGCAAATTCACGCTAATTTAATAGCAATTTCGCAAGCCATGTAATGGTTTTAAGCCGATGCGTAACGCATTTATACGTTGTTTTGTACTCTGTAAAAGACCATCTTGAAAATGCTTGCCCAGCCAGATAGTGGGTCAGTGGCGCCACCTGATGACCAGTTATGTGCTCGATTTACAGACTTGAGGCTGCAGAACCAGGAAAAAACAAAAAAGCGTAATCAGTGGAGTGCCCCAATTTCCTAGAATAATTCGTTTCTTTCTCCATCGCATCCCCAGTCCGTACAGAATACAGAATATATCATACACTCGTGATAATAATCGTATACGTCAATATATTTCGAAATATATGTTCATGGGGTCACAGAAAGATGGCATATTACATGCCATGTGACCACCATGCAACACAACTTTATTTTAAAATGGTTGTTTTGTGTATGCCTACTGTTATGTAGTTGTTGCAAAATAAATTGATTTGATTTGATTTGAAATGTCCTCAAGATCACTGAGGGACTTCTGCTCCAATTCAGGGAACTGAGCTTGACATTCTCCTGGCTTAAGAGTCTTTAGTTTGTTTTCAACCTGTGTTATTTCATGTTCCTCCCTCTTTTGCCGTTTCTATGCTGCCCTCTTCAAAAGTTCGTGACGTAGTTCGACATAGTTGGTTGCGATTTTTCCGAGCTGCACCAATTGCCCATGTAAAGGCATTCTTCCTCTTTTCACGTGGCAACCCATCGATGTATGGCACTACACGATTCTTCGTGGCACGCATTCTAGATGACAGAAAAGACATGGTTGTATAGTTTGCACGTTGTTTGGAGTCGGAGAACATGCCTATGAATTCCTCGGCAACAATGTTATTCTATTTACATGACTCCGTCTCCCTCCGCAGCTGCTCCAAGATATTCATATCGAAATAACTATTGTATTGTCTTTAAAAAAAAAAACAGTGACTATGGCAGAGATACATGCTTTTGTCATCTCACAGAAGAGGTTTCTGTTTGATGGCTGGCTGAAATTTTTGTTGAGTACTGTCCTGCTCACTCAACTGCTCTCCAAAGACATCCCTGTCCCGAGACAGTATGCTGGCTGGGTCTTCACAACAAAGTTTCAACTCGGCGATCACCTCCTTCACCAAACCTATTCCATTCTCATGATCCACCGCGAGTCTGCTGAGGTATAAATCTCTTCATCCATAGACCAGGAAACATTTTGCCCAGAAGTCCAAGCACCTGCATCTCCAGCAGTGATATCTCCTTGAAATCTGATAGTATGCACCCTTGCAGTCTCCCACACGACACTGATCCGGTTGAGAAGAATTCTTGGAATAGATCACGAAACTCCACTAATTTCCCAGAGATGTCAATAAGTATATGTAATCTATTGCCTCGGTAACGTGGATCGCCCTTTTCGTCTTGCTAGCGCAACTTGTTAATATGCAGTATTTGGTTTCCTGCCGAGCAATCCTTACCTTAGCCATAGTGTTCATAGTATGTTAATAACAGTTAATTTCATTGAGGGTCTTATTCCAGGTTTCAAAAATACTGCGAATGACTACAGGGTTGACAGCTACTCTGTATGTCATTGTATTGGATATATTGCTTATCAATGTTGATCTGCATTCCTGAAAATCCGCTAAGTGTTTGAGCTGTGTGTGTTGTTGTTGTATGTCTTGGCTGGCACTAGTGTATTGGTTGGCTATGTTTGTGAAGTATTCGTTGAAGGTGTTTGCAATGTTTTCTGGTTCTGTAATTTCCTGTTCACCATCTCTGATGTTTCTGGTGTGCTCTTCGATGACATGTTGGTAGAAGGAAGTTCTCTCGTCATTTGCTCTGTCGTTGGGATACCTATGTTAAAGTTTGCCCAGTCCGTTCAACAAGTTTGTTTATTAGCACCGGAATGTTCTATGTTGGAGCTTGGTTAACAACACAGTCATAAACCATGAGTCGTTTACTATCGTCAAAAGTCCTGTCATCACGTTTAGTGTCTTTTTCTTGATTTTGCAACACCTCCACAACATCCTCAAGCTTTGCTTTCTTATTCTCAAGTGCTTTCATAATGTCCTCCTTGTTCTTCATATGTTCTTGCAAATCGACACACTCCTCCAGAGAGACCACTGGAGAAGCAGTGGAAGCAGATACGGTGCGTTTAACCCCGTTTGAATCCTTTAATCGTTTGTGAACAAGTTTTAGTTGCTTAAATCCTGTCCTGGATCCTGTCTCACCTCTCTTGTTGCCTGTTTCTGACGAAGGTCCCTGATATCTTTCTTCAGTCGAGCAATGATGGCATCCTTAAGCGAAATTGTAGTATTTGTGCGCTTAATTTCCTGTTTTAGATAATTGACCCGGGACAGATTCTGCACATTCAGTTGATCGCTGTATTACTTCAGCTACTTCTTTTAGTTAGTTTTCAGCAGTGCGCAAGTTTTTAATAAAATCCAGACGCTTTTTCATTCTCATCTTTTGAGGTGTGACGTTTCCTCTGGACGAAAGAATCGCAGGCATTTTAACTAATGGTGTGGTCTAAGTGAAATATCTAGCCCATCCTCACACCTAGATGGACCAGGTTGTTTCATTTGTTGCTGGGGAGGAGGCTGTGTCTGTATATCATTATCACATTCCATGCTCACCGAGTCACCATCAGCAGATTGAATAGCCAAGCGAAATGCAGTGAAATCTTCGCCACAAAATTGTATGAAATTATCCATAATATTCTCTCTCTTAATTTGTTTACTTTTAAAGAGCACTAATCACAGTTTTAAGTCATTGGTAGAAACAATTAACTGAGCGCCGTGTTTTTACAGCATAGAACGGATCGTTTTTCCATCAGACTTCTCATTTTCAAAGTACATGTAGAGAATGTGTCCTATTTAAGATTTCCGTCAGGTACCAGATAAAGTTATGCATCAGATATTGAAGGGCGACTAAAGGCTTAGGTGAAGGCAAGACATAATATTTTTGTTTCTTCTTCATATTTGAAGACCAATTTCTCAAAAGAGAGAAGCGAAAAATGTAATACCATCAATAATCAAAAATTGGAAGAAAAAAACATTTAAAACCATCACAGAGTCATCAACACGAACCTATTTGAACGGGCGAGCAGTTGCACATATCGGCAATTAGACAATCTACAGTGGTTCCGAAAAGTGAAAATATTGTTCTTCGTGGCTTCGCAGATGATGCTGCACCTATAACTACAAAACGTCGGCGCACAGCTTCCCAAAAAGTGAACATTCTAGAGGTCATGTTGGACCAGATTGCGAACAATTGTCCGTTGCTATCATGTAATACCTGCGTTCGTGGAAGAAAACGTGTTGAAACACGACAGTACTAGTATTACTCACCACGGCGAACCGACCACTGATGATAAAGAAATGTCTCCGGCAATGGAGAATTTCATTGTACTGGCAAGGTTACGATTGATTTACCCAGAACTACTGAAACTTGTGAAACAGCGTCACAGCACTGAATTACGGTCACGTATGCATGCGTCCATCAAACCAGAGATATTACAAGCTTTGTCGTCCGTGCTTGACGAATTGCATGCAGCTGGAGAGGCCAGGGTAATGCAAGCCGGACAGCCGGGGACCAGATTCAGTCCGAGTCCGGGAAGTAAGTGATTAGACAGGTCGTGCCCTCTATGCACAGAAGCCGGCAGAGCTGACCAGCACTTCTTGAGTGAGGGCACGTCTCATCTGAAAAAAAATACGGACGATATAGAAGCTGAAGGTCAGGAGTTTAAACCCATTACAGAAGGTGGGGTAATGGAACACCGAATTGACACCATTCCATCACCTGTACGGCTTGAATGGTAATGTGCCTAATTATTCCACCGTCTGACGTGCGTGTGTACTGAGAGCTCCTGCTGAGAAAACGACGATTTGGCCTGGCGAATATGTCGAAGTGACTGTGCAGAACGACTTGTCATCTCTTGACGAGTCATTTGCGCTAGAACATCGTGTCGATTCAACCAGTTTCAAACATGAGAAGCGATCACAATTATGGCCACCTCATGGTATCATCTCGGGTGTAGCTGGGAAGATCCGACATCCCAAACTTGACCAATTAGCCAAGAGTCTTGAAAAAGAATGAACAGTTATGTGAGATACGTAGCTGCCATCACGGGATACGAATCAGAGAGCGTCAGTGTCACCGTTGCTTCCCAGAATGCTCATCAACTACTTCATCTCACTGTGCGACCGTTCGCGTTGATCTTTATAGTATTTTGGATGACACTGTAAAGGAAAAGTTCCGAGGGAGGAATATGACAACGTTTTCGACCCAGCATTCAAAGACTACAATGGTGCAGCAACGCCATTCCAAACTGTCGACAATCTGGGTCCCGTCCAGCCCCCACAACGCAAGGGTCGTGTTCCACAATATTCACGGGACAAACTAGACGAGTTATAACAGAAATGCAATAACCTCGAAAGAAAATGAGTATTCGTCAATCCAGACGATGTTGGCATCACTGTTGAATACCTGAATCCGTTATTACTGGTCAAGAAAAGCGCTGGGAGTTTCAAACTAGTCATTGCATTCGCTGACGTGGAAAGATATAGCAAACTTCAACCTTCCCTTCTTCCGGACGTAGATTCTACACTTCGCAACATTGCCAAATGGAAGTACATTGTTGTCATGGATCTTACAAATGCCTTTTAAGAGGTCCCATTGACTCGTCAATCCACGAAACACTATAGTGTTGCGACACCAATTCGTGGAGTCCGTGTGTCTATTTATTTTTAGATGTATTTTGTTATGCCGGTTTTGTGTTTAATATTATGGCTATTTTTGACACTCTCCCTTATTAATAACTGATGCACAACATTTTACACAATAATATTACATTGATTTATAGAGTGTTTGTAATTGCAGGATTTTTGTTGAAATAAATCATTGTAATAATTTCACAAAAAGCTCTTCTTTGCCATATGTCAATGTTTATTTAATTTTTTATTTTGCCCGATTTTCTGTTTCCCCCCACATGAGAGACATTAAGTACACAATATTACACAGGTAGCTCACATAACACAGAATAATAAGAAAACTTTTTATGAGTGTTATTCTTGGGTCAGATTGTGTTTGTAACATACAATATATTGAATAATATTTGTCTGTAGTAGTAATCATGTGTAATTGTTGGCCTATTTGAAAGTTGCATAGGTTTTAATTTCAATGCAAGCAATCAAATATGGGTATGCCGATTATGCAAGATTTGTCTGCAGCTGATGTTATTAAATATATGGTAACAACCATCAAGTTGTAAAAGATGTACATACAATGACTAAGCTATTCATTTAATCATAATTACATGCACAAGTGAATACAATTGATTACACTCATATTCTCAGTAATCATGCTCATACATTTTAACAGTAATCCTATTTAACTACATTTGTGACCAAGCCTGGGGTCAAGTACTTTACAATGTAATATATTACTATTACCTCGTTTCCTTCGTATTAGTATTACATGTTATGTGAATATAAAATTATATGATATATTACTATTACATGTGTAGCAATTACTATTACTATTACATTTGTCATCATAACTACATAGTATAATACACGGTAAGCGTAAATATGTGCCACAACATATAACAATCATATTTAGTATTAGCTACTAACTACACTGTTTATGGATAGAACATATTTTTCGTTTTATATTTCAGTACTCTATTGGAATGAAAGACAAAAGCAATGTCGCTGTCACTTTAACTTTTTGAATTATAATCAATGTAATTAAACCATAGTGCACTACTGCTGCTTGGTGGATCATTGGCACACGTATAAATATATCAGGATGCTTTTCATACCTCTATTAATATGTGGACAGCCACTAAACCAATACAGGCTTCTGTGAAGAAGATAGTTTGCAAGAGAGCCAACTTGAAATAACTAATGAATCCCTTTAGCCATGTAGCTCTCACTCTGTCCCAATGTCTGCTAGTGCTATGTAAACTCTCATAACCTCCACGGTGAAACCAACTGAGCCATGATTCACAGAAGAGCAATCATAAAACCTGGAGAAACTAGCGGAATATTCTTTTTCTTGTAAATAATTAAATAACCATACCACAAATAAGCGCAACTCAAAATTAACTTTGAAATGTCCAATAGCAATATAAAAGTAACAGGTCAATTACTATTTCATTGCTTCCTATTACTATTACATTGTATTTTAAACCTATTACTATTACTTGAATATTTGTAATTGTTACTATTACATATTACTATTATCCCATGCCTGTTTGTGACTTGTGCCCTTCTAGTCACCGAATTGTTAAAACTGTTTTATTTTTTTCTTCAGAATTTGATTTATATATTTATTAATTAATTTATTTATTATCAAATTGTGTCTTTCAAAAAACGGCTGGACACTTCTTAACTTTTCAGATAGTTATGCTGGAAATAGAACGTGAAATGAGAAATTATAGTTGATATAAAAGCCAATACCAAGGGTGAGGTGATTACACTATAAATGTAATCAGTTATGATCACTATTGAAATGTATGACAACTTAGAATATAAACGTAATCAATTATTACTTATATATTTCTAGGATGTAAACATTATTACAATTATATGTAATATAATATATTATAAATTTAGTAATATAATTTATATAATTAAATAAAACTAGTATTTTATTTACACCAACTGTATTCAAGAACACATTTGGCCTACATTTATATTGTACAATAAATGCGATGTGTCAATGCACTAAGAGTAAACACCTTCAAAACCAAAAAATCGAAATTAATGTTATGACAACCTGGGCTATATGTATGGGCTAGTAGGCACACTGTCACAAACCTGCTCAAAGTATTATTCACGCCACGGTATATTCATAATGATTCCCATTAACATTACTGTCGAAACGGTATACATCTAGAGTGTCCCAATTTCGTGCGTCGCGCAATTCCGTGGCAATGCAATATTTTCATTAGTACATTTTTAGTACAAACCAACCAGATTTATAACAATTATATCTGCATTTCAATATAAACTTTCACCGACGCATTTAAACAGAATGGAACATATGACACAATACGAAAGTGATGCTGAATTACCAGTGCACAGAACACTAATCAATGTTACTTCGTTTCGACTTTCGTCTTCGAAGCTGAAGTAGATTTTCCTTCTTATTGATGTATGCTACTACACATCTTATGACACAATGATTCTTAATCACATACAACGCTACGATCCCACGGCATTAATTGTTACTGAACATGACGTATTTGATACAAATAACACGATAAATAACGTTTTGACATTGCCTAAACAACATCGAAAATGACATGTGTTCATGTTATTGTTGACGTTCTAAAATGTCGGGGCTCTGTAAACCGCTAAAGTAAACGTAGCAGAACAACGCGGAACCGATATAAAAATCTCTCTAACATTCGACGTATGCTTCGCATCAGACTGGTACATGATACATATTTAAATATTCATGTAATACAGTCTGTCAGGCAACATGCAGGCATACTATTGATATTAAGGTATATTTCTGCGCGATGGAACGACGGTGTCGTTTCGTTAGTGATTGCCGGAACCGCCGGTAGGTGACAGTCGTTCCATCGATGTTCCGTATCATAAAAGTGTAACTTAATCTATATATTATGCCTTCATATTGTCGGACAAGGGGTATTACATGCACATATAACTATGAGTGTAGTATAAGCCTGATTTAAAGCACACACACTAAATGAAAGAGATTTTAAATCGGTGCCGCGTTCCGCCGCCGCGTTCCGCAGTTTACAGACGCCCCGAACGGTCAACAAAACGACAAGTCACCCGCTCGACAGCGTGATTCACTTGATTCTCCCGTCCAACCATTCAGCGAATTAAACACCGCGGATTCAACGTATACAGTTATACGTTTTTGCGCCGTTTTATCTTAAAATGGCATATTATCTGAAAACAGGTTTATAGGGAGTTGAGGAAAGTGCTATGTAGTGTACGCGATATGTTAACTCGCTGAAAATTTGTATTTTAAACATGGAGGAACTCAGAATGCAACTTTAAACACACTGAAGGAGAAAAAGAGGTCACGCCTGTAAGTATGTTGACATCTAGCGGTTTATATGTTAGTTGTGTTACACTATCGCCCGGTAACAGTCACCCAGCGGTATTTATGAGCCTCGCACTGGTATGTCTCTTTATTATCGCTCAACCTCGTGCGTGTTGTATGTTAATGTTCCAGACGAAGTTGGCGCAATAAAGAATTTCCAGAAACACTGTGTCATACCAGTTTACTTATACCTTACTTACTTTACTTATGCCCAATGGTCCTCCCGGGGCACATATATAAGCTGTCGACAACGCCTCTCCATAGTTCTCTATCCTGACTACTTCTTTCCAAATTGTTTCCAGGTGTAGCCCATCTTCCTGTTGTCTACTTGGAAGTCCCTAAATATGTATTCTCCGACCGGCCTCTTTAATTTTTACTTGCCTTGGACATTCCATGTCAGATCTTGTCTGGCGATGCTTGATGCTGGTTTCCGCATTGTGTGATCAATCCATCCCCCATCTTCTTCTTCTAATTCCATCTTCCGCAGGCAGTCGGTGTGTCCTCCTCCACAAGTTAATGTTGCTGATCGTGTCTGGCCAGTAGATCTGGAGGGTTGATTTACGCAGTTTTTGAACACATGTGTAAGCTACGTACAGTAGGATTGACTTCAAAGTATACTCATCGTTGTCACATTTAAGTTTCTGGCGAATGTGGTGGATATGGAGAAGGTGGTGTCACGTGACACAACACAATCAGTTCGAATTGTACCAGTCGGCATGCAGAAAGGGTCTTGATACTGAGAACACAACGCAGAAAATCCAGGATGATATAGACCAGGTCTACTATTATCTAGTAGAGAGTGATTGTGAAGTGTCTAGAGTTTCGGACACGCGATCGAGAGAACCCGAGTTCGTTCATTCACTCTACGTTGCCTCATTTAGCTGCATGAATCACAACCTAACAATGAGAGTATTATTCGCGTGTACATAAAGCCACCCGTCGCCGCCTGAACTAATTCACCTCCAAGATGGTATTCACACCGTCTTTTTTGTGTCCAACCACACCATTTATGCTTTGTCCAAGGCAATCTTCAGCCCATGCCTCGCAAACACTTGATTTCACACTTGCAGTGCTTCTTGTAATTCAAGTTTGTTCAACGCCACTGTGGCGACATTGACAGCGACCTGTATATAAAAAACAACTGCACAAGCTAACCAGCTCGGCAATTATGTCAAACGCTGGCACTTTATTAGTGTCTCCTGTCTGGTAGTGTGACATGATGTGGTATTTGACACGATTTATTACCAAGTGTTCTTATCACATATGTATAATCAGATTATTATTTCAGGAGCAACTAGTTTACAATCTCGCAAAAACGAGTTATGATTGGAGGAACCATTTCAGCCGTGTTCACGCTGACATTTATTATTTAATACGGTCAGCATCAGACAACATGGGATATATTTACATACTTTCGCTCACGATATGTATAGTAATATAAATGTCATTATCTCAACATGTATGATGTAATTTGTCAGTTTGAACGGATATGAACCGTTGGTTGACTACAAACATATTTCAACAAAAAATAATGACGTCATAACTCAAGTTCTATTGATGCTTATAAAGTTACATACGGCCAGAGTTTTAAATTTTAAGGTTCATCTCACATGGGCTGTCACACACACACACACACACACACACACACACACACACACACACACACACACACACACACACACACACACACACACACACACACACACACACACACACACACACACACACACACACACACACACACACACACACACACACACACACACACACACACACACACACTCACACACACACACACACACACACATCACACACACACACACACACACACACACACACACACACACACACACACACACACACACACACACATAGTCTGTGCATTGAATCCTCATATGGTTCACCGATTTCAGGATAATCGTCACGGTTCATATTTGAGCTTTGTTTGGTGCTATGATCAACTGCAACATGTTTTAAACAGGGCATGGTAACTTTGAGCAGTCTGCGGTACGATACGGGCGGGGGTTCATCTTAAAATATACCAGTTGATCTGTCAAACTATCGGACGACCACAGATCGACCTCAGCTTTAGTGCTACTGCTGAAGTCGGTATCAAACTTTAAATTGTCGAAAATCAACACCTATATAGTAATATATAATAATATATATATATATATATATAGTAATCCAATATATGAAACAATGCTTCTTTGTTCAATCCCGTTTTGAAGAAAAAAAACATTCGTCTACAATATTCACATTTCCGAAAGCGGGATATAAAATTACTACAAAAAAATGGCGATGTCACGCAATTGCTTCATTATCGTTTCTCATTCTCAGGATTTTACACAGACAAATAGCCAGCGTAAAAAAAAAAAAAACACAGTATACGCAAATCTTTATTGACATTGAAGATGCACAAGTTACCCCCAGTATAAGGGAGATCGGGGAAAAGTGTAAACGATTAACCAAATTTCATTATCTGTAATAGGTCTCGACAAAGGTCTATATGATAATAAAGAAGCATCGTCGCAGCCTGCAAGACCGACAATGGCTGAGGTCACATGACAGAACTCAACGGCAGAACCGTAGTATACATTTAGCGCCTATACTTTTTTCTCTGACAACAAAGTTTCAGTTATCGCGAACGTCACTGTGCACAGTAATATGTAAAGCTGTCGTTATCCAGGACAAGAGCGGGTCTGTCATGCGTGACGATGTTTCAACCAGACGTAGGGTATATCACTGCATCGGCGAGTGCACGATTCAGTGGCACCCGCATCTAGCAGAGAGAACGAACGTGCGAGGGTAACTCGTTGAGCAGACTTAGACGCAGCTATAGACGAATACACCCCTGGGGACAACTCCACGTAAGTACCACGTCATTGTATGTGTGGCGATATCTCATTTCACTTATCCCTAACCGTCGGTGGTTGTTGTTGATGATGATGATGGTTTATTATAGAAACTACGATGCAATATATTCAATGGTATGTTGTATTCATATAATATCGTAGTTCCTATAATGAGGGTGCTAAGCCACGACTGTTTGGTTTCCCTCTCAATGCATACATTGCAAAATTATGTAATTTAATGACATACACATAACATTTCCTGGAGGAAGTTGAACAGTTATTTAACAAAAAGAAAACAGTTTGTGCATTTAAAAAAAAACTATTCTCGTGAATGTACACATTACGATTGTAACAATGAATACTATTATGTAAGACACTAATATTGTTGACTGAAAAAAAAAATTTCAGTTAACATTTAAATCCTACAATTGCCGAAGTAGGCCTCCAGTCTACTGGTTTACCTTATAGTCCCATATATTTTAACACAACGGTGTATAATGGTTTTGTATAACACGCTGGTTTTTGGAAACGGTACATGCAATAGTTCAGCGTGAAGTGTCCTGTATTTGTGGATTTCATTATTTCTATTGAACATACGTGTCCTTACCGACGGACATATTTTCTTGATAATTTATACATAAACAGAATAACTGCGTATTCATAATTTGTCTTAATGGTAAACTATGATTGGGCATTAACCTTGTATTGTACCAACACCTGAAATTGTGTGTATAATCTCAGATTAAAGGCTTCGATAAATAATATTAGAAACGTAGTAAATCCTTTATTAGTTTATGTTCTGTAAATAATATTAAATGGCTAGCCACGTATATAATACCACGAAACTGGCTGCAATACATGTGGCTCAATTTGATCAATGACTTATTGTTCGTTATATACAACGCACGAGCATTATATTAGCGCATTTAAAATGTTGTAAATTGTCTAATAATGTGCGTACTTCAATGATATGTTTTCCGCTAAATTGGAATCGACAATATCGCCGTTATATAATACTGCAACGTTGTATTGAACAAGTATGTTAGCTATTTAAATAACACAGTTACTGCGTGTTCATGACCACCCACGCAGACAGTCTTGGGGTCACTACATACACTTCAGAAATCAGCTACATTTACAAAGAGATAGAAACCGTATTAATATATGTATATATATATATATATACATATATATGTATATATATACATATATATATATATATATATCTGTGTGTGTGGGTGTGTGCGCGCGCGTGTGTGTATATGCGTGTGTGTGTGCGTGCGTGTGTGTGTGTGTGTGTGTGTGCGTGTGTGTGTGTGTGTGTATGTGTGTGTGTGTGTGTGTGTGTGTGTGTGTGTGTGTGTGTGTGTGTGTGTGTGTGTGTGTGTGTGTGTGTGTGTGTGTGTGTGTGTGTGTGTGTGTGTGTGTGTGTGTGTGTGTGTGTGTATACATTTCCAACATATCGCCAGGTATTTGAGTGCATAAATACAGTTTGCATTGCATAAAACGATTTTACAATAACATCGAACGGGCAACCTCTTTAAACAAGTTAAACCTGTCGCAAGGAAACACGTTGAAGCACGCACCACTGCAGGTGGCTCACGAATGATCATTACCTTCTGATTCAAAGCACACACACACTAAATGAAAAAGATTTTAAATCGGTGCCGCGTTCCGCCGCCGCGTTCCGCAGTTTACAAACGCCCCGAACGGTTAACAAAACGACAAGTCAACCGCTCGACAGCGTGAATCACTTGATTCTCCCGTCCAACCATTCAGCGAATTAAACCCCGCGGATTCAACGTATACAGTTATACGTTTTTGCGCCATTTTATCTTAAAATGGCATATTATCTGAAAACAGGTTTATAGGGAGTTGAGGAAAGTGCTATGTAGTGTACGCGATATGTTAACTCGCTGAAAATTTGTATTTTAAACATGGAGGAACTCAGAATGCAACTTTAAACACACTGAAGGAGAAAAAGAGGTCACGCCTGTAAGTATGTTGACATCTAGCGGTTTATATGTTAGTTGTGTTACACTATCGCCCGGTAACAGTCACCCAGCGGTATTTATGAGCCTCGCACTGGTATGTCTCTTTATTATCGCTCAACCTCGTGCGTGTTGTATGTTAATGTTCCAGACGAAGTTGGCGCAATAAAGAATTTCCAGAAACACTGTGTCATACCAGTTTACTTATACCTTACTTACTTTACTTATGCCCAATGGTCCTCCCGGGGCACATATATAAGCTGTCGACAACGCCTCTCCATAGTTCTCTATCCTGACTACTTCTTTCCAAATTGTTTCCAGGTGTAGCCCATCTTCCTGTTGTCTACTTGGAAGTCCCTAAATATGTATTCTCCGACCGGCCTCTTTAATTTTTACTTGCCTTGGACATTCCATGTCAGATCTTGTCTGGCGATGCTTGATGCTGGTTTCCGCATTGTGTGATCAATCCATCCCCCATCTTCTTCTTCTAATTCCATCTTCCGCAGGCAGTCGGTGTGTCCTCCTCCACAAGTTAATGTTGCTGATCGTGTCTGGCCAGTAGATCTGGAGGGTTGATTTACGCAGTTTTTGAACACATGTGTAAGCTACGTACAGTAGGATTGACTTCAAAGTATACTCATCGTTGTCACATTTAAGTTTCTGGCGAATGTGGTGGATATGGAGAAGGTGGTGTCACGTGACACAACACAATCAGTTCGAATTGTACCAGTCGGCATGCAGAAAGGGTCTTGATACTGAGAACACAACGCAGAAAATCCAGGATGATATAGACCAGGTCTACTATTATCTAGTAGAGAGTGATTGTGAAGTGTCTAGAGTTTCGGACACGCGATCGAGAGAACCCGAGTTCGTTCATTCACTCTACGTTGCCTCATTTAGCTGCATGAATCACAACCTAACAATGAGAGTATTATTCGCGTGTACATAAAGCCACCCGTCGCCGCCTGAACTAATTCACCTCCAAGATGGTAGTCACACCGTCTTTTTTGTGTCCAACCACACCATTTATGCTTTGTCCAAGGCAATCTTCAGCCCATGCCTCGCAAACACTTGATTTCACACTTGCAGTGCTTCTTGTAATTCAAGTTTGTTCAACGCCACTGTGGCGACATTGACAGCGACCTGTATATAAAAAACAACTGCACAAGCTAACCAGCTCGGCAATTATGTCAAACGCTGGCACTTTATTAGTGTCTCCTGTCTGGTTTAGTGTGACATGATGTGGTATTTGACACGATTTATTACCAAGTGTTCTTATCACATATGTATAATCAGATTATTATTTCAGGAGCAACTAGTTTACAATCTCGCAAAAACGAGTTATGATTGGAGGAACCATTTCAGCCGTGTTCACGCTGACATTTACTATTTAATACGGTCAGCATCAGACAACATGGGATATATTTACATACTTTCGCTCACGATATGTATAGTAATATAAATGTCATTATCCCAACATGTATGATGTAATTTGTCAGTTTGAACGGATATGAACCGTTGGTTGACTACAAACATATTTCAACAAAAAATAATGACGTCATAACTCAAGTTCTATTGATGCTTATAAAGTTACATACGGCCAGAGTTTTAAATTTTAAGGTTCATCTCACATGGGCTGTCACACACACACACACACACACACACACACACACACACACACACACACACACACACACACACACACACACACACACACACACACACACACACACACACACACACACACACACACACACACACACACACACACACACACACACACACACACACACACACACACACACACACACACACACACACACACACACACACACACACACACACACACACACACACACACACACACACACACACACACACATACACACACACATAGTCTGTGCATTGAATCCTCATATGGTTCACAGATTTCAGGATAATCGTCACGGTTCATATTTGAGCTTTGTTTGGTGCTATGATCAACTGCAACATGTTTTAACCAGGGCATGGTAACTTTGAGCAGTCTGCGGTACGATACGGGCGGGGGTTCATCTTAAAATATACCAGTTGATCTGTCAAACTATCGGACGACCACAGATCGACCTCAGCTTTAGTGCTACTGCTGAAGTCGGTATCAAACTTTAAATTGTCGAAAATCAACACCTATATAGTAATATATAATAATATATATATATATATAGTAATCCAATATATGAAACAATGCTTCTTTGTTCAATCCCGTTTTGAAGAAAAAAAACGTTCGTCTACAATATTCACATTTCCGAAAGCGGGATATAAAATTACTACAACAAAATGGCGATGTCACGCAATTGCTTCATTATCGTTTCTCATTCTCAGGATTTGACACAGACAAATAGCCAGCGTGAAATAAATAAAACAAAGTATACGCAAATCTTTATTGACATTGAAGATGCACAAGTTACCCCCAGTATAAGGGAGATCGGGGAAAAGTGTAAACGATTAACCAAATTTCATTATCTGTAATAGGTCTCGACAAAGGTCTATATGATAATAAAGAAGCATCGTCGCAGCCTGCAAGACCGACAATGGCTGAGGTCACATGACAGAACTCAACGGCAGAACCGGAGTATACATTTAGCGCCTATACTTTTTTCTCTGACAACAAAGTTTCAGTTATCGCGAACGTCACTGTGCACAGTAATATGTAAAGCTGTCGTTATCCAGGACAAGAGCGGGTCTGTCATGCGTGACGATGTTTCAACCAGACGTAGGGTATATCACTGCATCGGCGAGTGCACGATTCAGTGGCACCCGCATCTAGCAGAGAGAACGAACGTTGACTCGTTGAGCTGACTTAGACGCAGCTATGGAGGAATACACCCCTGGGGACAACTCCACGTAAGTACCACGTCATTGTGTGTGTGGCGATATCTCATTTCACTTATCCCTAACCGTCGGTGGTTGTTGTTGATGATGATGATGGTTTATTATAGAAACTACGATGCAATATATTCAATGGTATGTTGTATTCATATAATATCGTAGTTCCTATAATGAGGGTGCTAAGTCACGACTGTTTGGTTTCCCTCTCAATGCATACATTGCAAAATTATGTAATTTAATGACATACACATAACATTTCCTGGTGGAAGTTGAACAGTTATTTAACAAAAAGAAAACAGTTTGTGCATTTAAAAAAAACACTATTCTCGTGAATGTACACATTACGATTGTAACAATGAATACTATTAACTAAGACACTAATATTGTTTACTGACAAAAACATTTTCAGTTGACATTTAAATCCTACAATTGCCGAAGTAGGCATCCAGTCTACTGGTTTACCTTATAGTCCCATATATTTTAACACAACGGTGTATAATGGTTTTGTATAACACGCTGGTTTTGGGAAACGGTACATGCAATAGTTCAGCGTAAAGTGTCCTGTATTTGTGGATTTCATTATTTCTATTGAACATACGTGTCCTTACCAACGGACATATTTTCTTGATAATTTATACATAAACAGAATAACTGCGTATTCATAATTTGTCTTAATGGTAAACTATGATTGGGCATTAACCTTGTATTGTACCAACACCTGAAATTGTGTGTATAATCTCAGATTAAAGGCTTCGATAAATAATATTAGAAACGTAGTAAATCCTTTATTAGTTTATGTTCTGTAAATAATATTAAATGGCTAGCCACGTATATAATACCACGAAACTGGCTGCAATACATGTGGCTCAATTTGATCAATGACTTATTGTTCGTTGTATACAACGCACGAGCATTATATTAGCGCATTTAAAATGTTGTAAATTGTCTAATAATGTGCGTACTTCAATGATATGTTTTCCGCTAAATTGGAATCGACAATATCGCCGTTATATAATACTGCAACGTTGTATTGAACAAGTATGTTAGCTATTTAAATAACACAGTTACTGCGTGTTCATGACCACCCACGCAGACAGTCTTGGGGTCACTACATACACTTCAGAAATCAGCTACATTTACAAAGAGATAGAAACCGTATTAATATATGTATATATATATATATATACATATATATGTATATATATACATATATATATATATATGTGTGTGTGGGTGTGTGCGCGCGCGTGTGTGTATATGCGTGTGTGTGTGCGTGTGTGTGTGTGTGTGTGTGTGTGTGTGTGTGTGTGTGTGTGTGTGTGTGTGTGTGTGTGTGTGTGTGTGTGTGTGTGTGTGTGTGTGTGTGTGTGTGTGTGTGTGTGTGTGTGTGTGTGTGTGTGTGTGTGTGTGTGTGTGTGTGTGTATACATTTCCAATATATCGCCAGGTATTTGAGTGCATAATTACAGTTTGCATTGCATAAAACGATTTTTTACAATAACATCGAACGGGCAACCTCTTTAAACAAGTTAAACCTGTCGCAAGGAAACACGTTGAAGCACGCACCATTGCAGGTGGCTCATGAATGATCATTACCTTCTGATTCAAAGCACACACACACTAAATGAAAAAGATTTTAAATCGGTGCCGCGTTCCGCCGCCGCGTTCCGCAGTTTACAAACGACCCGAACGGTTAACAAAACGACAAGTCAACCGCTCGACAGCGTGAATCACTTGATTCTCCCGTCCAACCATTCAGCGAATTAAACCCCGCGGATTCAACGTATACAGTTATACGTTTTTGCGCCGTTTTATCTTAAAATGGCATATTATCTGAAAACAGGTTTATAGGGAGTTGAGGAAAGTGCTATGTAGTGTACGCGATATGTTAACTCGCTGAAAATTTGTATTTTAAACATGGAGGAACTCAGAATGCAACTTTAAACACACTGAAGGAGAAAAAGAGGTCACGCCTGTAAGTATGTTGACATCTAGCGGTTTATATGTTAGTTGTGTTACACTATCGCCCGGTAACAGTCACCCAGCGGTATTTATGAGCCTCGCACTGGTATGTCTCTTTATTATCGCTCAACCTCGTGCGTGTTGTATGTTAATGTTCCAGACGAAGTTGGCGCAATAAAGAATTTCCAGAAACACTGTGTCATACCAGTTTACTTATACCTTACTTACTTTACTTATGCCCAATGGTCCTCCCGGGGCACATATATAAGCTGTCGACAACGCCTCTCCATAGTTCTCTATCCTGACTACTTCTTTCCAAATTGTTTCCAGGTGTAGCCCATCTTCCTGTTGTCTACTTGGAAGTCCCTAAATATGTATTCTCCGACCGGCCTCTTTAATTTTTACTTGCCTTGGACATTCCATGTCAGATCTTGTCTGGCGATGCTTGATGCTGGTTTCCGCATTGTGTGATCAATCCATCCCCCATCTTCTTCTTCTAATTCCATCTTCCGCAGGCAGTCGGTGTGTCCTCCTCCACAAGTTAATGTTGCTGATCGTGTCTGGCCAGTAGATCTGGAGGGTTGATTTACGCAGTTTTTGAACACATGTGTAAGCTACGTACAGTAGGATTGACTTCAAAGTATACTCATCGTTGTCACATTTAAGTTTCTGGCGAATGTGGTGGATATGGAGAAGGTGGTGTCACGTGACACAACACAATCAGTTCGAATTGTACCAGTCGGCATGCAGAAAGGGTCTTGATACTGAGAACACAACGCAGAAAATCCAGGATGATATAGACCAGGTCTACTATTATCTAGTAGAGAGTGATTGTGAAGTGTCTAGAGTTTCGGACACGCGATCGAGAGAACCCGAGTTCGTTCATTCACTCTACGTTGCCTCATTTAGCTGCATGAATCACAACCTAACAATGAGAGTATTATTCGCGTGTACATAAAGCCACCCGTCGCCGCCTGAACTAATTCACCTCCAAGATGGTATTCACACCGTCTTTTTTGTGTCCAACCACACCATTTATGCTTTGTCCAAGGCAATCTTCAGCCCATGCCTCGCAAACACTTGATTTCACACTTGCAGTGCTTCTTGTAATTCAAGTTTGTTCAACGCCACTGTGGCGACATTGACAGCGACCTGTATATAAAAAACAACTGCACAAGCTAACCAGCTCGGCAATTATGTCAAACGCTGGCACTTTATTAGTGTCTCCTGTCTGGTTTAGTGTGACATGATGTGGTATTTGACACGATTTATTACCAAGTGTTCTTATCACATATGTATAATCAGATTATTATTTCAGGAGCAACTAGTTTACAATCTCGCAAAAACGAGTTATGATTGGAGGAACCATTTCAGCCGTGTTCACGCTGACATTTATTATTTAATACGGTCAGCATCAGACAACATGGGATATATTTACATACTTTCGCTCACGATATGTATAGTAATATAAATGTCATTATCTCAACATGTATGATGTAATTTGTCAGTTTGAACGGATATGAACCGTTGGTTGACTACAAACATATTTCAACAAAAAATAATGACGTCATAACTCAAGTTCTATTGATGCTTATAAAGTTACATACGGCCAGAGTTTTAAATTTTAAGGTTCATCTCACATGGGCTGTCACACACACACACACACACACACACACACACACACACACACACACACACACACACACACACACACACACACACACACACACACACACACACACACACACACACACACACACACACACACACACACACACACACACACACACACACACACACACACACACATCACACACACACACACACACACACACACACACACATACACACACACATAGTCTGTGCATTGAATCCTCATATGGTTCACCGTTTTCAGGATAATCGTCACGGTTCATATTTGAGCTTTGTTTGGTGCTATGATCAACTGCAACATGTTTTAAACAGGGCATGGTAACTTTGAGAAGTCTGCGGTACGATACGGGCGGGGGTTCATCTTAAAATATACCAGTTGATCTGTCAAACTATCGGACGACCACAGATCGACCTCAGCTTTAGTGCTACTGCTCAAGTCGGTATCAAACTTTAAATTGTCGAAAATCAACACCTATATAATAATATATAATAATATATATATATATATAGTAATCCAATATATGAAACAATGCTTCTTTGTTCAATCCCGTTTTGAAGAAAAAAAACGTTCGTCTACAATATTCACATTTCCGAAAGCGGGATATAAAATTACTACAACAAAATGGCGATGTCACGCAATTGCTTCATTATCGTTTCTCATTCTCAGGATTTGACACAGACAAATAGCCAGCGTGAAATAAATAAAACAAAGTATACGCAAATCTTTATTGACATTGAAGATGCACAAGTTACCCCCAGTATAAGGGAGATCGGGGAAAAGTGTAAACGATTAACCAAATTTCATTATCTGTAATAGGTCTCGACAAAGGTCTATATGATAATAAAGAAGCATCGTCGCAGCCTGCAAGACCGACAATGGCTGAGGTCACATGACAGAACTCAACGGCAGAACCGGAGTATACATTTAGCGCCTATACTTTTTTCTCTGACAACAAAGTTTCAGTTATCGCGAACGTCACTGTGCACAGTAATATGTAAAGCTGTCGTTATCCAGGACAAGAGCGGGTCTGTCATGCGTGACGATGTTTCAACCAGACGTAGGGTATATCACTGCATCGGCGAGTGCACGATTCAGTGGCACCCGCATCTAGCAGAGAGAACGAACGTTGACTCGTTGAGCTGACTTAGACGCAGCTATGGATGAATACACCCCTGGGGACAACTCCACGTAAGTACCACGTCATTGTGTGTGTGGCGATATCTCATTTCACTTATCCCTAACCGTCGGTGGTTGTTGTTGATGATGATGATGGTTTATTATAGAAACTACGATGCAATATATTCAATGGTATGTTGTATTCATATAATATCGTAGTTCCTATAATGAGGGTGCTAAGCCACGACTGTTTGGTTTCCCTCTCAATGCATACATTGCAAAATTATGTAATTTAATGACATACACATAACATTTCCTGGTGGAAGTTGAACAGTTATTTAACAAAAAGAAAACAGTTTGTGCATTTAAAAAAAACACTATTCTCGTGAATGTACACATTACGATTGTAACAATGATTACTATTAACTAAGACACTAATATTGTTTACTGACAAAAACATTTTCAGTTGACATTTAAATCCTACAATTGCCGAAGTAGGCATCCAGTCTACTGGTTTACCTTATAGTCCCATAGTTTAACACAACGGTGTATATTGATTTTGTATAACACGCTGGTTTTTGGAAACGGTACATGCAATAGTTCAGCGTGAAGTGTCCTGTATTTGTGGATTTCATTATTTCTATTGAACATACGTGTCCTTATCGACGGACACATTTTCTTGATAATTTATACATAAACAGAATAACTGCGTATTCATAATTTGTCTTAATGGTAAACTATGATTGGGCATTAACCTTGTATTGTACCAACACCTGAAATTGTGCGTAATGTAATTGTAATTTGCGTACTTCAATGATATGTTTTCCGCTAAATTGGAATCGACAATATCGCCGTTATATAATGCTGCAACGTTGTATTGAACAAGTATGTTAGCTATTTAAATAACAGAGTTACTGCGTGTTCATGACCATCCACGCAGACAGTCTTGGGGTCACTATATACACTTCAGAAATCAGCTACATTTACAAAGAGATAGACACCGTATTAATATATGTATATATATATATATATATATATACATATATATGTGTATATATATATATACATACATATATATATCTGTGGGTGTGGGTGTGTGCGTGTGCGCGCACGTGTGTGTTGTGTGTGTGTGTGTGTGTGTGTGTGTGTGTGTGTGTGTGTGTGTGTGTGTGTGTGTGTGTGTGTGTGTGTGTGTGTGTGTGTGTGTGTGTGTGTGTGTGTGTGTGTGTGTGTGTGTGTGTGTGTGTGTGTGTGTGTGTGTGTGTGTATACATTTCCAACATATCGCCAGGTATTTGAGTGCATAATTACAGTTTGCATTGCATAAAACGATTTTACAATAACATCGAACGGGCATTCTCTTTAAACAAGTTAAACCTGTCGCAAGGAAACACGTTGAAGCACGTACCACTATCTATGTATATATACCTATATATGTGCATTGGCTATATATGATAATTATTTGGTGGGAACACTGCCCTAAGAAATTACTTTACTAGTACGCACATGTGCATAGACCAGAGGCTAACGCCAATCAGATATTATTTGTTGGGAACACCGCCCTCAGAACTTACTTTACTAGTACGCACATGTGCATAGACCAGAGGCTAACGCCAATCAAATATTATTTGTTGGGAACACCGCCCTCAGAACTTACTTTACTAGTACGCACATGTGCATAGACCAGAGGCTAACGCCAATCAAATATTATTTGTTGGGAACACCGCCCTCAGAACTTACTTTACTAGTACGCACATGTGCATAGACCAGAGGCTAACGCCAATCAAATATTATTTGTTGGGAACACCGCCCTCAGAAATTACTTTACTAGTACGCACATATGCATAGACCATTGACTACCGCCAATCAAATGTTATTTGTTGGGAACACCGCCCTCAGAAATTACTTTATTAGTACGCACATGTGCATAGACCATGAGCTAACGCCAATCATCAAATATTATTTGTTGGAAACACCGCCCTCAGAAATTACTTTATTAGTACGCACATGTGCATAGACCATAAGCTAACGCCAATCAAATGTTATTTGTTGGGAACACCGCCCTCAGAAATTACTTTACTAGTACGCACATGTGCATAGACCATAGGCTAACGCCAATCAAATATTATTTGTTGGGAACAATGCCCTCAGAAATTACTTTACTAGTACGCACATGTGCATAGACCATAGGGTAACGCCAATCAAATATTATTTGTTGGGAACACTGCCCTCAGAAATTACTTTACTAGTACGCACATGTGCATAGACCATAGGCTAACGCCAATCAGATATTATTTGTTGGGAACACCGCCCTCAATAATTACTTTACTAGTACGCACATATACTTATGCACAGACTATAGGCTAACGCCAATCAAATATTATTTGTTGGGAACACCGCCCTCAAGAATTACTTTACTTGTACGCACATGTGCATAGACCATAGGGTAACGCCAATCAAATATTATTTGTTGGGGACACCGCCCTCAAGAATCACTTTATTAGTACGAACATTTACATCAACTTTAGTAGTATGCATATGTGCATAGACCGTAGGCTAACGCCAATCATATATTATTTGTTGGGAACACCGCCCTCAGAAATTACTTTACTAGTACGCACATAAATTTATGCATAGACCATAGGCTAACGCCAATCAGATATTATTTGTTGGGAACACCGCCGTCAGAAATTACTTTACTAGTACGCACATAAACTTATGCATAGACCATAGGCTAACGCCAATCAGATATTATTTGTTGGGAACACCGCCCTCAGAAATTACTTTACTAGTACGCACATAAACTTATGCCTAGACCATAGGCTAACGCCAATCATATATTATTTGTTGGGAACACCGCCGTCAGAAATTACTTTACTAGTACGCACATAAACTTATGCATAGACCATAGGCTAACGCCAATCATATATTATTTGTTGGGAACACCGCCCTCAGAAATTACTTTACTAGTACGCACATAAATTTATGCATAGACCATAGGCTAACGCCAATCAGATATTATTTGTTGGGAACACCGCCGTCAGAAATTACTTTACTAGTACGCACATAAACTTATGCATAGACCATAGGCTAACGCCAATCAGATATTATTTGTTGGGAACACCGCCCTCAGAAATTACTTTACTAGTACGCACATAAACTTGTGCATAGACCATAGGCTAACGCCAATCAGATATAATTTTTTGGGAACACCGCCCTCAGAAATTACTTTACTAGTACACACATAAACTTATGCCTAGACCATAGGCTAACGCCAATCAGATATTATTTGTTGGGAACAGCGCCCTCAAGAATTACTTTACTACAGTCGAGCACACACATGTGTATAGACCACTGGCTAACGCCAATAAAATATTATTCGTTGGGGACACCGCCCTCAAGAATCACTTTACTAGTACGCACATGTGCATAGACCACTGGCTAACGCCAATAAAATATTATTTGTTGGGGACACCGCCCTCAAGAATCACTTTACTAGTACGCACATTTACATCTACTTTAGTAATATGCACATGTCCATAGACCACTGGCTAACGCAAATAAAAATGTTATTAGTTGGGAACATTGCCCTCAAGAATTACCCCTATCTATGGATAAATACCTATATAACGTGCATTGGCTATCAAGATATTATTTGTTGGGAATACCGCCCTGAGGAATTACTTTGCTAGTGCGCACATGTGCATAGACCATTGGCTACTGCCAATAAAATTATTAATTGTTGGGAACACTGCCCTCAAGTCACACGTCAGACTTAAACGCCGGTTACCGGATAATCGATCAACTGACAGCTTTGAAAATAGCGCCGCGTATACTACGGAAAAGCCGGTAATTGCTTATCTCTGACAAATGAACGCCGTCCGGGTGGAACACTTGAGCCGGGCTATTCCAGGGTGGTGTGAGCCTCCAATAGAACAGCCCGGGCAATCACCACATTCGGCCTGCAGTACGTAATTTGCCGAAAGCACCCGATCCGCTCCCGTTGGGAAATCAAAATGGCGCCAGTAATTTCGGCGCTCGATTTGGCAGAGACACACTTGGCGAACTCCTATGGCCAAAAATTTTCTGGCGAGTACTCAGAGACTTGACCCGACTTCTTTAGGGGACGTGGAAAATTTGGAATAGAGGTCATTACCTCCTAGAATAGTTATGATCACAACGGGAGGGTTAGCCGCTATACGTGCCAGTACCGCGGCGCAGGCTCGCGGAATGTACTCACGCGAGCACCACGGCTACCCATAAAGTATGATAAACGAAATATTACATTTGTGAACTAGTTAAACGAAATCTGTCAACAATCCCGCGGATTCAACGAACTCGATCGCCTAACCGGCAATCGGCGTAACTATGCCCCAGGATTACATTGTTAAGATCAGGATTTGCCGACGACATGATTGAAGGCCGATGGCGATGCGGGTAACTGCTGATCTGATCGTAACAAACTTTACAAATGTTAACGGTTGACAGATGTACGCACTGGCACAAAGGAATGAGAAATAAACGAACGATACTCAGCTGAAATGCCGATCGTGACGGTCGTCCTTCGGTCCGGGTTACAGAGAAAAGGTAGCGTCAACTTAGTACTGAATAGAAATAGGATAATGAATAACTTTTACTATGATAGACAAATTTCAAATCATCAGTGAATGTAAAACACGTCTACCACTGGGTAACTGCTTGACCGGAGTGATAAGACATCTGGACTAATCCAGTGCTTGGTGGATTATCTTACGGGGTGATGTGATCTAGTGAGATAATCCAGGAGCTGTCGTTGGCTCAAGCACACAGGCCAGCGTCTGCGGAAGACTTGCTCTGCCCATTGCATAAAATCTATTATGCAACTTGTCGATTTGCATAAATTCATACATGCAAACTACATGGTTTATGTGTATGTATTATTATAAAGTTATATTTATTTTTATGATACGCTCACTGAAACTCACTTTGGCGTCAACGTTGATTGCCATGTTTTGTCCACATAGCGAATGTCAATGTTGTTCTGGCATTCCCTATTAGTTTGTGAGCATATTTTAAACTCGTACATCAACAATGTATGACGGGCAATACAGAACATTGCCACTTTTAATAACTTGATATTTCAACACGTTAAATCATATTCAGATGTAAGTTATAAGCAGACACCATACACTGTTTAAATGCATATACCGATGGAGTTACAAAAACGTCACACTTAATCAGTTGTCCGCATATTGACACAGTTGTTTGATGATGTCACACCACAAGTAGCGTTAGGAAGAGATACCGTATGCACATCAACATTATTTCTATCTAAAGAGATAGCATCATTCAATTAGTACAAGTACACACACAAGGGTAGAATGTACACACATATGGAAGGATCAGAGATTGTCCGCTGTGAAATTCCACACGAAGACTAGGATCTCAAACACAAACTGTCAGGAATAAGTAGACATTAGACGTAATGAGAAGGACCAACATTTTAAAATATAATCAGCTGTTAGATTCCATTCGGGGACTTCAAGCGAGAATTCAGTGCCCACATAACTGACAGAACGTATTTATCTAGTGCCTCAAGCACGAGCTAGAAGTAGAACAACAATAGGTTCCTGCATTGAATCCTCATTCCGATTTCAATAAAGTCATTACGGTATTTTGTTGAGCACACACTCACAAACACTACACACACACACACACACACACACACACACACACACACACACACACACACACACACACACACACACACACACACACACACACACACACACACACACACACACACACACACACACACACACACACACACACACACACACACACACACACACACACACACACACACACACACAAACCCATACACATACACACAAACACACACACACACAAACCCATACACATACACAAACAAACACTCACACACACACATACACAAACACACAAGCACGCACGCACTCGCATGCACGCACACAGACTCACACACACACACTCAATGAAATTGTACATGAAAACCCGCTGAAATTAAACGAACTCTATGTCTTAGGGTCTGAGTCATAGAGTAGCGAATGGTTTGTGCTGCTGTTTTTCTAAATGATCTATTGTCAAAGGTATAAAAAGAAGGTGAGTCGGTACACATTTATCTTTTGAGAACTATGCTGCCTGCTCAGCGCGTATTTAATGCACCTGTCCGCAATACTAGAGACAGAGGTTGTGTTAAACTGTAACATTTCTCACACCGTTACCATAAATGGACCTGGGTTGGGCACATCAGTAGACTACGAGATAGCCGATGGACATCGTGTATCACTACATGGAGACGTCGGGAAGGGAAACAATCTAGAAGAAGACCGACGAGACGACGATGATGATTATGATGATGCCATCAATGGTACAATTTAAATTCACATCTACGTGTACTATAAGTAATTAATTAGCGTGAATATATTATTTTTAACATGTGCTTTGTTAAACATTGAAACTTGCATTTCGACAATCTAGATAATTATCACTCTATGGTTGGCTAAGACACCCACGAAACTTGACGTAAGCCCTACGCGTTCAATAAACATTTGCGCTATAAATTATTTGATTGCCACTCAGACATGTTAATAATAATAATAATATAATAACTTCTATTGCGCCTAAATCTTTGGAAACCAAGCTCAAACGCGCGTTAAGACAAAGGGATTGGTCAAGCTCAAAATCCATAAGCAACAGATGGGTCAAGGGACTGTGGTGGATAAGCAAGGTTGTAAAGATAAGTTGTTAAAAGACGACGGAATGTTCACATTTACATGACTTGAAGTATGGCATGGGAAAGCAGAACGAATAACATTCATTTTATTCTTAAAGTGGACAGAGAACCAGTCACGTAGAGACTTAATTGACACATGATCAAGTAGAGATGAAGCAGGCCGTCTATGTAGAATGCTGTTGATGCAGGTCCATAACTGACGCGGGTTATCAGAGTTATTTATGACCATATTTGTATAATAATCTGATTTAGTTTTGTCCATTTGTCTCTTATAGAGGTGACTTTGCTTAGGATGATGTGCTCCATAACTTTGCAGAGGATGCATGTTAACGAAATTGGTCTATAATTAGCAGGGTCTGATTTGTGGCTTTTTTGTGTATTGGTGTTACTAGTGCTTGGAGCCAGTCATCTGGAAGTTTGTAAGTGTTGTATGACTGCTGGAAATGTGTGTGATGATGGGGGCAATTTCCACTGCAGTCTCTTTAAGGACTCTGGCTGGGAGTTCGTCGGGGCCTGTACCTTGATTTTGGTTTAGGTTTTTCAGTTGCTTAATTACTCCGTCTATCCCGATTTCGAGGGAGGGGATATCAGGATAGATGGATGGAGCTAGTTGGGGGATGGGGTAGATTTCTTGAGTAAACACGGAACTAAATTGGTTGTTAAGTGTATTTGCTTTGTCGTGATCGTTTGTGATTGGTTGGTCGTTTGCTTGCAGGGTAGGTATGCCAATGTAGTCTCGTTTGTTTGCTTTAATGAATGACCAGAATTGTTTGGGGTTTGTTTTTAGGCTGTCTCCAATGTGATTGTTTAGATAGTCTGAGTAGGATTTGGTTGCAGCTTTAGTGGCTTGTTTTCGGAGTTGCCTAAACATTTCCCAGTCACTATTACGTCCAGTTTGTTTAGCTTTTTTATGGCTTTTGTTGCGTTTTCTTTGCATTCTTATTATTTCACGTGTTATCCAGGGGAGGTGGGTTTTTGCTTTGGTGTTGCGGCTGGGAATATTATTGTTGACTAATGAAGTAAGATTATTCCGGAAAAAGTTCCAATTTGTGTTGACATCTGTTGAATTTGGGTTCGTGTCAAAGTATGTTGTTGTTAGTTGTTTTATGTCGTCTTTAAGCTTATCCCAGTTTGCAGATTTATATTGGAACACTTTGTGTGGTGGTTTATTGTTGCGGACTGGATTTAGGTTTACGTTAAAGGTCACAGCTTCATGATCACTCATGCCGGGAGTTGTGTGAGTGTTAGCAATTATCAATGGATTTGAAGTGAGTATGAGGTCAAGGATATTGCCGGAATCAACTCGTGTGGGATCGTTGACCATGTTTTGTAATCCAAATTCTCTCATTATTTCTAGCAGTTTGTTATGCTTGCTGGCAGTTCTGTTGTCAGTGGTTTGCTGCTTGCCCCAGTTAATATCAGGAAGGTTGACGTCACCTACTATATAACTACATTAGGGGAAGTTTTGTGTGATCTGTACAGTTTTGTCAGGGATTCATGGAGAGCTTCAATGGATTGAAGGTGGTTACTGGGGGATCGGTAGTAGGATGAAAAGTATATGGATTTGTTCGATTTGTTTTTGTCCATACTATTTCACAGCTTGAGTTTAGATTTGTAAGTGGTTCGGCTACAATGTCATCGCGGAAGGCTATGAGAACTCCACCACCATGGGTGTTTCTGTCCTTTCGGATGGCGTTATAGTTAGGTGGTAGGAACGAGTAGGTAGGGTAGTTTTCGTCTATTTTGGTTTCGACAAGGAATATGATGTCAGGATTATTTGACTGAATAGTTGTTTTTAATTGGGTTGTCTTTGCGATGCTTTTGACACTGTTGGTATTGATTAGAATTCAGCTAAGTGTGTTACGTTTGGTTTTCTTACGACGTTCAGGGGTTGATTCATTTTGAGGGTTTGGTCCAAAGGTAGGATCCCAGGTTTGGGATGTACGACTCATGTTTGTTTGAGAGATCTGTGTGTGGGAGGTCAATGTTTTGGTTATTTTGGTCTGTGTCACTAAGGCTGTTATATCGGTTGTAAGAACATTCCAATGAGTGGTCTTGGAAGAAGGAATGACTGTAGTTAGGATGATCGCATTTCATGCAATACCAGGAACAGGAACAGGAACTGTTACAGAGGAGATTATATTGATCTGGACTAATGTCACAACATTTAATGTGTACCCATTGGTTGCACCGGTCACAGCAGACTGCTCGGTGGTTTGAAGCAACAGGCTTTTTACAAAATCCACAGGGGTGTCTGACTGGGCCGGGGTTTGTTTGGATGTCCCCACAGAGGATTAGTAGGACAAGGTAACATGTTTTGTGTCCCGATGTAGGGATTGCATAAGCCAGTTTGGTGTGATACTTGTTACGGGAGTCTCTGGTGAAAGCTAGTGCCAGTCTAATACTTGAGTCGGTCCAGCAAGACCTGCCATATGTTAGCAGACCATTTGGATCATCCAGGAATTGGGTATGGTCCAGGTGTATCGGGATACACGCAGCGATAGTAAACATTGATCTTTAAAAGACACATATCTGGACGTTTCTACCGGGATCTCTTTTAATCTTTATAAACCAGACCTTCTGAAGATCAATATCCTTTGGGGAATAATGGAATTATATAGTGTTTTCTTTCCTAGAATCAGAGAAGCAACAGGGAAAACAACATTAAAACATGTTGCTCACATACAGTTGCCAGAGACGCGAAAGGAGATGCCAGGTTTGCCTCGTTTTTAGATTAAAGTGATGATGCATCAATACATTTTGAAAAAGGTATATCATCAGTACAGACGTGATATATAGAGGACTAATGTTTATATATTTTATATATCTTCGTCGCTCTTGTCACTGTCATCGTCTGTCCAACATATCCGAATCTTCACCGTCCATCGCTCTGACGACGTCCTCGGCATCAACGGGAGTTGCTAACAAAGATTCCGGCAGTGAACTCCCTTGGAACCACTCCATCTCCAAACTGCCTGACTTCTCTGTTCGTCCACAATCAATGGGCCTCTCCTCGCAATTCGGGTCAAGCTGGTCAACCATCTTCCACATCCGTGCAACGAAGTGGACACTCATGAGGTTGGTAAGAGTCTTGGAACAAGGGGGGAGATGCACTGTTGATTTTCCGGATCTTGGCCAGTGGCTCCTTCTCACCACCACCACTCATTCTGATGAATGCTCTGTATCTCGCTTCGTTGTGGTCGGTGCACTTAAACCCATACAGGGAGCAAACAAATGGCGTGATGGCTGGTAAGTCGACTACTTCTGAGGAGGTCAGTGACCGCAGTGCCATCACGTGTTGATGCACTACGTTCGTTACCCGTTTCACTTTGCCCTTTCTAAAGAAGCAGGATGTGAAGTCACATCCTGTCAAAGCATGCAGACACACGAGTGCATGCGTGAATCCATGGTTTCTCTTGTCAAGGGGGGCAGCTATATTTGTCACATCAATGTATCTACGGTTGTTTCCAGATACATAATCCAGGATGATATACATCCCTTCTGACCTTCCGACAAGCCCGAGAAGAATGACGAATACATCTGTATCAGTTGACCTCACCAGAATGTTTCCGGTTGAGACGCTGCTAAGAGATCCTTTTCTATGACCGCATACGTTGATTTGCTGTGCAGTAGCACGGTTTCATGGAGGAGGATATCCCATCAATCACAGTGGCCGCAATTGGGAGAAGTGTGGCATCGGAGAGCACGACATCTTGTATTTTCGCAAGAACCTTGGTAAGTGCTGCTTTGTCCGTCTTCAGTGGAGTCCCGTCTCTGTGGGCGAGAGAAATGGGGACCTCTGTGACAGGGTATCTTAGCAGGTGCTGCATGTCAACGGCATCACTTGTCTTGGCAGCGATAGCCAGAATTCTCCCAAAGACGTCCCTGACTCTCTCTGCTGCATTCACCCTCCGCACCATAGTCTTCCATTCCTTCACGTTCTCTTCAGCGAAGTTCAACATCTTGGATCTCGCCACTTTCTTCAGAAATCGTGCCAGTGTGAGTAATGTCTTTGTCTCGTCCTTCGCCGTCTTCCCCGATGACACATTGCCCAACTCAGTAAAGATGTCCGCTACGAACGGATTGCATGTGTTGTTTAAGCTGTCGGCGAGGGCATCCACGTCAGCATTGTCACGTCGAATACTAAATTTGTTCAGTTGGTTAGCCGGTTCTTCCCCGGTCGAACACCGACCATTTCCCGTAGTTTTGACAAGGCCATGCCGCGTTCCGTGAGAGTGACGGACCACCTTCTGAAGGCACGTGTTGGAGATGCAGCGTCCCTATTGATAGTCTGCTCCAAGCTCAAATCAACCGCGGACCTTGCGTACGATTTGTGTGTGCGTCGAATGGACAGAACGCCATCCTTCAAGATTCCCCGTGGACTCTATCTGCCGGAGTTTGTCATCTATCATAGTCACCTTCCAAAATACGACTCGATATACATTTTGCCGCATATAAATTGGCGCCATCTACCGGACTACAAAATCCGCTAGGGCTTTGCGGGAATGTATAGTTTCGTCAATCTTTGGGGGTTGCTGTCAGAGGAATTCCACCACTTAAAGTTGCTGGCATTGGTGGGAACAAGGGGTTACTTTTGAAACTGTTTTTAGCCCTGGCGCCATTCACATAAATAAAGGTACTTTTTGGCACACTTGGGGGGCTGCTGTCAGGGGGTTCCATCTCCTAAAGTTGCTGTCATTGGTCATTCCGTACTTGGGGAACACTAGGAAAACTTTTGAAACTCTTTTAGCTTTGACGCTGTTCACATAAATAAAGGTACTTTTCCCCCACTTCAGGGGGTGATTTAGGGGGCATTCCACCACCCAAGACCCGGCAGCAACTCGTTTTGTGGTGTTGGGGGATGATTCCTCCAACATATGGGGTCAAACACTTTTACCCTTTTTATATAAATAAAAGCTCTGGGCTCCCGGTCTATATAGTCGGCTGACAACTGAAAGAAAAAGGCAAATTATTAGTTAAGTACTTTGAGGATAGGTGGTGAAAACCTCTAGTTCGTGTTTATGTTTCCCGGACTTCGGTTGTTTCACGTGTCCGTTACCTCTAGATTTTAAAAAGTTTTAGAGTGTTTGACGTCACCGCAAACTATGATTTTGATTGGTTGATTTAGCAAACATAGTTTTAAATCTGGACATTATGCCGTATTGGTTCAGCTGAGAAGGTCGTGTCTGAGTCAGCGAAGATGAAAATCAAGAATTTAGCCGGGCAGAAAGCCCTTAGTAGTTTAGGAATGTTACTATTGATTTAGTTAACGTTCGTTATAAATGATTATAGAAAGTTGAGTATGTCCAAAAGGACATTTAGCTAGTTTAACCCAGTTGTAAACAGTCGTCATGACATCAACAGAATCAGCTGACGTAGTAGTCCCGAGAGTGCGACTCGCAAAAATGTGAAATTCTACTGATCTACATGCACTTCGAATTCGCCAAGCATCTACGAACGTTGTTACGACAACAATACCATTGAACAGTTATATAAATATTACCACAGAGATACGTTCAATGAACATTTAGTAGTTGGACTTTTCAAAGTATTACCCATCGCTATGTTATCTTAAACATTTCATTATATAAATTATTCGAAGTACTCGTAAAGATTGAAAATGTGTAAAATTTGAGGTGTATAAATTTGACTAAGTTACCAGTCTTTTTTTAAGACTGTTGACCCCGTCAATCAACGTTTGTATAAGTATGATTCGTAGTGATTAAATTGTGCATAACTTTATTCACTTATTTGTTGTATTTCATTTATATATCTGCCAACGATTGGAATTGTCAAACGAATCCGTAAATCATTACTCGTCTTCTCCTGTGTCACCATTAGTACCCCTAGACAAAACGATCCTTGACACAGAAATTGTGACAGAGTGCTTCTTGGAATTCTAGTTTGTTCAACGCCACTGTGGCGAGATTGACAGCGACCTGTATATATACAAGCCAACCAGGTCTGCAATTATGTACTTTATTAGTGTATTCTGTCTGATTTAGTGTGACTTGATGTTGTATTTGACACGATTTATTACCTAGTGTTCGTATCACATACGTCAAACCAGATTGGTATTTCAGGTGCAACAGTTTAGAATCTCGCAAACAAACAAATCACTCCGTAATGATTGGAGAATCCATTTCAGCCGTATCCACGCTCACATTTAACACGGCCAGCATCCGACAACATGGGCTACATGTTTACCTATTTTCGCTCACGATATGTAGTATTATAGATGTCACGATCCATACGTGCATGGTGTCATATGTCATTTTGAACTTTGAAGAATGCATTCCGGATACCAACCATTGGTTGACTACAAGCATACTTCAACTGAAATTAGTGACAACAGAACACAAGTTCTATGTGTGCTTATAAAGATACATACGGCCTTGTGTTTTAAGTTTTTAGGTTCGTCTCACATGGGCAGTGTAACATTTAACATGGGCATACACGCAGTCATGTACGCACGCTCGCAGGCACGCAGGCACGCTCGCAGGCATACAGGCACGCAGACACGCAGGCACGCAGGCACGCAGGCACGCAGGCACGCAGGCACGCAGGCACGCAGGCACGAAGGCACGCAGGCACGCAGGCACGCAGGCACGCAGGCACGCAGGCACGCATGCACGCAGGCACGCAGGCACGCAGGCACGCAAGAACACACACACACAGACTTACAGATACACAAACACACACGTGTAAACACACACGTGTACACACAAACGTGTACACATATCTGTACACACACACACACTCTCTCTCTCTCTCTCTCTCTCTCTCTCTCTCTCTCTCTCTCTCTCTCTCTCTCTCTCTCTCTCTCTCTCTCTCTCTCTCACACACACACACACACACACACACACACACACACACACACACACACACACACACACACACACACACACACACACACACACACACTGTCTCTCTCTCACACAGACACACACACACACACACACACACACACACACACACACACACACACACACACACACACACACACACACACACACACACACACACACACACACACACACACACACACACACACACACACACACACACACAATCACTCACACACACACACACACACACATGCACACACACACACACTCACACACACACACTCACACACACACACACACACACACACACACACACACACACACACACACACACACACACACACACAGGGTCTCCGCATTGAATCCTGATATGGTTTACCGATTTCAGGATAGTCGTCACGGTGTTTTGTTGAGCTATGTTTGCTGTTGAAGAATGGTGCTATGCTCAACAGCAGCATGTTTTAAACAGAGCATGGCAACTCTGAGCAGTCTGCGGAACAATACGGGCGGGGGTTCATCTTCAAATATCCGATCTGTCAAACTGCTGGACGATCACAGATCGACATCAGCCTTAGTGATGCTGCTAAAGTCGGTATCAAATTTTAAATTGTCGAAAACCGACACCTGATATATGGTAATCCAATCTATGAAACAATGCTTCGTTGTTCGGTCCTATTTTTATAAAAAACATTCGTCTACAACTTTTTTTTTTAACTGTCCAAAAGCGGAATATAAAAATATTATGACAAAATGGAGATGTCACGTGATTGTTTCAATATCGACTCTCATTGTTTTCGAGATACTAATTATGACTTATTTTAGAATCAGAAGAATTTCACAAAGACATAGCAGGATTTTACACGAAAAAAATAACCAGCGTGAAAGAAATTAACACACTGTATAATGCAAATCTTTATTGACATTGAAGATGTACAAGTTACCACCAGTGTAGGGGAGATCGGAGGGAAGTGGACCCCGTAACGGCTAAGTAAAAACCTGCTACTGAATGCATAATTACATATATTTGAATAAAATAATTTATTCTCAGAATTACTATTGAATTTTATGTAAACGATTGATTATCTGTAATTCATCTCGACAAAGGTCTAATGATAATAAAGACGCATCTTCGCTTCCTGCAAAACCGACAATGGCTGAGATCACATGACCGAAGTCAACGGTATAACCTTAGCCTACATTTGGAGCTTGGACTTTTTTCTTTGCCAACACAGTTTCAGTTATCGCGACGAACGTCACGGGGCACAGTCGTATATAAAGCCGTCCTTATCCAGGACAAGAGCGGGTCTGTCATGCGTGACGACGTTTCAACCTGACGTAGGGTATATCACTGCATCGGTGAGTGCACGATTCAGTGGCACCCGCATCTAGCAGAGAGAACGAACGTTGACTCGTTGAGCTGACTTAGACGCAGCTATGGAGGAATACACCCCTGGAGACAACTCCACGTAAGTACCACGTCATTGTGTGTGTGGCGATATCTCATTTCACTTATCCCTAACCGTCGGTGGTTGTTGTTGATGATGATGATGGTTTATTATAGAAACTACGATGCAATACATTCAATGGTATGTTGTATTCATATAATATCGTAGTTCCTATAATGAGGGTGCTAAGTCACGACTGTTTGGTTTCCCTCTCAATGCATACATTGCAAAATTATGTAATTTAATGACATACACATAAAATTTCCTGGTGGAAGTTGAACAGTTATTTAACAAAAAGAAAACAGTTTGTGCATTTAAAAAAACACTTTAGTGCTACTGCTGAAGTCGGTATCAAACTTTAAATTGTCGAAAATCAACACCTATATAATAATATATAATAATATATATATATATATAGTAATCCAATATATGAAACAATGCTTCTTTGTTCAATCCCGTTTTTAAGAAGAAAAAAAACGTTCGTCTACAATATTCACATTTCCGAAAGCGGGATATAAAATTACTACAACAAAATGGCGATGTCACGCAATTGCTTCATTATCGTTTCTCATTCTCAGGATTTTACACAGACAAATAGCCAGCGTAAAAAAAAAAAAAACCCACAGTATACGCAAATCTTTATTGACATTGAAGATGCACAAGTTACCCCCAATATAAGGGAGATCGGGGAAAAGTGTAAACGATTAACCAAATTTCATTATCTGTAATAGGTCTCGACAAATGTCTATATGATAATAAAGAAGCATCGTCGCAGCCTGCAAGACCGACAATGGCTGAGGTCACATGACAGAACTCAACGGCAGAACCGTAGTATACATTTAGCGCCTATACTTTTTTCTCTGACAACAAAGTTTCAGTTATCGCGAACGTCACTGTGCACAGTAATATGTAAAGCTGTCGTTATCCAGGACAAGAGCGGGTCTGTCATGCGTGACGATGTTTCAACCAGACGTAGGGTATATCACTGCATCGGCGAGTGCACGATTCAGTGGCACCCGCATCTAGCAGAGAGAACGAACGTGCGAGGGTAACTCGTTGAGTAGACTTAGACGCAGCTATGGATGAATACACCCCTGGGGACAACTCCACGTAAGTACCACGTCATTGTGTGTGGCGATATCTCATTTCACTTATCCCTAACCGTCGGTGGTTGTTGTTGATGATGATGATGGTTTATTATAGAAACTACGATGCAATACATTCAATGGTATGTTGTATTCATATAATATCGTAGTTCCTATAATGAGGGTGCTAAGTCACGTGTGTTTGGTTTCCCTCTCAATGCATACATTGCACATGTGATTTCAAAACATACATATGTAATTTAATGGCGCAAATTGAACAATTATTTAACAAAAAGAAAACAGTTTGTGCAGTTAAAGAAAAGAAAACAAAGACAGCGACACAAATCACATAGGTACACGTACTCGTCATTGTGCATGGCTTTGTACGTGAGTATCAGTATCTTGTAATCCATTCTGCTCGCAACAGGCAGCCAAAGAAGTTCGCGTAACAGGGGTGTGGCGCTGTCACTACGTGGACGACGCAGGATCAGTCTGGCAGCCGAGTTATGTATTCGTTGCAGACGCGCGATGTTAACTGCAGACGTGCCGTGCCGTACAAGAGTGCGTTTCAGTAATCAATCCGCGATGTGATGATGGCATTGACTACGCGTTCCTTTGTCGGTTTGGGTAGAAAACGGCTAATCTGATTTATGTGGCGGAGGTAGAATGAGCATGCGCTGACAGTTTGTGACACTTGCTTTTTCATACCTAGGTGCCTGTCAATGAAGACACCGAGACTTTGAACACATCGTGAAGCTGTAATTGTAGAACCACCAACGCGAATCACAGTGCCATCAACGATTGCATCCACAGACTTGGGTACAATCGGAAGATACTGTGTCTGGCCGTCGTTCATGCACGTAGAATTCCATGCCATCCAGTTCTATAATTAATCCAAACAGTCCTGCATTTGTTGAACTGCAGTCGTTAAAGCGGAAAGATTCAGGTCGAAATGTGAGTAGATCTGTAAGTCGTCAATAAAGTGTGGGAGGAAGAATAGTCCATGGGCTCGAATAATGTCACCGATAGGTTGGACATACAATGAAAAGAGCAGTGGTCCAAGGACAGAGCCTTGCGGAACACCTGTTGTTAGAGTAGTAGTATTCGATTATTGGTCACCGATAACTGCTCAGAATGTCTTTGTCAAGTGACGGTTTCTTCAAAAGCGGACGGATAATTGCATGCTTCAGCGACTTTGGCATGACTGCCTCGTCCAGCGAAGTAATCGAAACATGGTTTTGTTGTTTGCCTTCTCCAGGCGGTTTTGATTATAATCCGTTTTTGCGTGCTGATATCAACGTAGTGCATTCTTCACGAGCGGTGACATATAATTGCTGATGAATCTCCAGTTTAGTTCTTCTCCACACATTCTCCCGTTTCCTCTTCTTATCCCTGGCGTCGTCGATGTCAGCGTCGTACCAGGGATGTGGTGTGCTGTTACTTACTTTCACATTGCGTAACGGGGCATGTTCGTCAAGGCATTCAGTGAGACAGGTGTTGTAAATATCCACCAAATCCTCTGCTTGTCGATCATTCGCATATGTACGCAATGTCATGTCAGCATATGCAGACTCGATATCGTTTCGGAGTGCATGTGTTTCAATGTTCCTGAAATTCCGCTTTGCAATCGTCTTAGTTATTATTGCAGGCTACAGTGCTCTTAGTGTGAGTTCAATGCGATGGTGGTCAGACAGAGAGTTAGGATGCACAGTAACGGAAGTAATGAAGTCGTCATCAGTTTGACTGATCACAAGATCCAATATATGTCCAGTTTGGTGCGTTGGCGAATGTATATGTTGAGTTAGACTGAACAATTCACTTAGAGTGCGAAGTGGTTCTGATTTGAGGGTATCGTCAAAATGAACATTGAAGTCACCAATGATGACAGTAGGAATAACGGAGATGGATGCCTTGATGATTAGCTGCTCAAGTTCAGCGTAAAAATTCGATATTGTTCCAGGCGGGTGATAAGCTATTGTATTTCAGCAAGAACGGGTTGGTGAGTTGAAGACGGAGAAGTTCGATGGTTGTGAATGGCAGCTTTGGGAGGATCTTGGTGTTGAAGGTATTTCGATGAACTATGGCAACTCCGCCGCCACGACCAGAGGCACGTGCTACATGATTGAATGTGTAGCCGGGAGGCGTCAATTCAGCCACACTCGCTTCGTCTCCAGTTTGTTTTGCCACGTCTCGGTGATGGCTAAAACATCCCAATCGTGTTGGATAATGTCCTCATTTATAGTCAGCGTTTTAATTTTCACAGATCTTGCATTGATCAATGCGATGTTGGCGTAACGATTCTTAAAATCCTTGTCATCGGTTTGACAAGACGACAGTTTCACTCGTGTAATGTTTGTGTTGTTAACACCGCGTTGGTGGTAAGTGGGTGTAAAGCCGGGCCGACGTCCAATTACTGGACGTATTGTACGATGACGATTGCGATCGGCTCTGCAACCTCGTGTGACCGCACAGGTTCCATTGTCCTTTAACGTGTCGAACAAAGGCTGAGTTAGCCTTTCGCCAGTGACACTCGCTATTTTATGGGCGAACAGTTGGTGCCGAGTATAGGTCACCAAGGGTACAGGTGTGCCACCGGAATAAACGTCGCAGAAATACACACACATATAAAACCAATAACACGAACGAACAGTTCCGTGCATTCAGGGTAATGTTATCAAAACGATGTTCAAATCTCACCAGTGTCGCAGTAATACAAATAAGTAAAATTCAATTATAAACACTGAGTAAATGAATAGCTGCCACTGGGGCGCTTGTCACATGGTAACAAAAATGTTTACTAACAAAAATCTCATCAGTTGACATATAAATGCTACAAATTCCCAAGTATGCCTACAGTTCACTGGTTTACGTTATAGTCCCATAGTTTAACACGACGGGGTCTAATGGTTTTTGTATAACACGTTGGCTTTTGAAAATGGTACACGCAATAGTTCAGCGTGACGTGTCCTGTATTTGTGGATTCCATTACTTCTATTGAATATACTTGTCCTTACCGACGGATAGGCATAGACGCGGGAACAGGGGGGGGGGGGTCGTGGGGCAGCTTCCCTCCCTGGAATTTCTCCGGGAAGGCAGATATATGGTTCTTCCCCGCATTAAATGTGAGCGTGAATGTTTGTTTTTGTGGCAAGCGTCAATGGCGGGTGGACATGTAAAGACGATGATTTACTTTGTTCTAAAATCGGTCTCAGCGTGAAGATGTGGTCAGTGCAAGACCGTCCCGATCGAAAGACCGCCTTTTCTTGTCGGATGTGCTTGTCAAGTGATTCTGCCAGTCTCTTATAAATGATCTTGCTGAGTACCTTGCTGGTGAGGGACAGCAAGGTGATGCCCCTCCAGTTGTTGCAGTGCTATCTGCGCTGTGTAAATTGCTTGCGTGTCACGTGAATCAGTGCGAGACCACGTAGTGTTTTGAAATAGGCCAAGAGCGTTAGAACACAAGATTTCAGTACAATGAATTTTGACCTGCCCCGAATATTTATTGTTGAAGAATAACAATTGATGTAGTCGACTAATGGTCTGGAGACATTTTAAACAACGATCAAAGGTAAACCAGCGACATCGTATATTGCGGGCAATATTGCGGGCAAAATGCTAACAATGAGAACATGACAGGTGCAATATTATTATTGAGGGTAAGTTTCTAACATTGCGAGTATGATACTAACACGGAGGGCACGATACCAACATTAAAGGCACGACACTAACATTGCCGGTAAGATACTAATATGGAGGGCTCGAACCCAGCACCAGGGGCTCGATAGTAACATTGAGAGTGCGATACTAACATGGCGGGTATGATACTAACATGGAGAGCACGAAACCATCATTAAGGGCACGGTACTTAAACTTTGGGGAGACACTAATTTGGAGGGCACAAATCCAGCATTGAGGGTAGGATGCTGACATTGACGGTAGGATGCTGACATTGATGGCACGAGAACAACATTGATATCGCGAGACAATTGTTGAGGGCAATGGACAAACGTCGAGGGCAGGATATCTACATTGAAGGCACAGAACAGTCGGCACGATAGCAACCTCACAGACACTATACCAACATGGGGGCCCAATAGGACACGAATAAAAATCACCATTAGCAACATGTTTCTTCACATGTTAACTTCTTTATACAGAACCTTGCAGCAGAATTGTCCCAGGGTTTTGAAGTGTTATGTATATATAATTTACTTGTCAATACGGCACAGCTTCTGAGAGTTGGTCCACCCAAATAGGTCTACAAGATAATGTCTCCGTATGCGGATTATCTAACATTAATACCAGTTCAAAAGCTGCAGTGTTATAAATTTGTTCCCGTGTTATTTTTTATTATAACATTTAGACTAACCTAACGTTGTACATTTAAGGCGAGAAAAATACATTACACTGCCGTAATACAAATTAAATTAAGACAAGGACATATCTAAATATTTGACATGCCACTCAGCCTCGGGTCCTATTTTGCTTTTAAAACACTACTTTGCACCTGCATATCAAGCACAACCTCCCAAGGTACGTCTTTCGGGACAATGCCTAACTTTAAAAGACCACAATCTATCAAACACACCTAGCCACAATACATCTTTCGAGACATGCGCAACATGAACATACATTCAATCTAGCGTACCTTTCCACAAATACGTCACCAGTAAAACCATTAAATCTAAATGATTGACGTGCCACTCAGCCTCAGGCCCTATAGTGTTTTTAAAGCATTGCATTGCACCTAGACACCTTTGATCTTCCGTAGCATGGCCAGCTAATTTACGTCAACCATTATTAATGCATTCCTTTTAGTAACTAGACATGTATATCAATCAAGCACCCCTTTCCACGATGTGTCTTTCGGAACAATGTCTAACCTTAAAAGACGACATAAAACAATCAAAGACACCTAGCCACGTCACCACTTAAACCACTGAATCTAAATGTTTGACGTGCCACTCAGCCTCAGGCCCTATATTGCTTTTAAAGCACGGCTTTGCACCTACACACCTTTTGTCTTCCGTAGCATGGCATGCTATTTTACGGCAACCATTATTGATGCATTTCCGTTAGTAACTAGAACTGTCTGTTCAATCAAGTACACCTTCCCCGGTACGTCTCGGGACAATGCCTAACCTTAAAAGACGACACCATTCAATCAAACACACCTAGCCACAATACATCTTTCGGGACATGCCCAACATGAACAGACAATCAATCTACCGTACCTTGCCACAAATACGTGACCAGTGAAATCTGAATCTAACTGAATCTAAATCTTTGTCGAGCAACTCAGCCTCAGGCCCTATGTTGCTTTTAAAGCACTGCTTTGTACGTACACAGCGTTGGTCTTCCGTAGAAAGGCCTGCTAATTTACGGCAACAATTACTAATGCATTCCCATTAGTAACTAGAACTGTCTGTTCAATCAAGCACACCTTCCCCGGTACGTCTTTCGGGACAGTGTATAATCTTAAAAGACGACATATTATCAAACACACCTAGCCACAATACATCTTTTGGGTCATGCCCAAAATGAACAAACATTCAATCTAACATACTTTGCCACAAATATGTCACCAGTGAAACCACTGAATCTCATTTTTAATGCAGATTGATGATGTAGTTCCGGTAGAATCAGCTTCAAACGAGCCAAGCCTAGGGCAAACATAGTTTTTTGAATTATTTTTATCACGCACACTGGAATGATACGCGTAGGCACCAACAGCTTTAAAATAACAGCTTAAAAATAAATTCGCAAGACGGCAGTTTAGAGTAAACAAGATTTAACATGATTGCATTCATACGTAAAGAAGGACACAGATCAGCAATTATTTCACGAACGGGACAAACTACCGAAACACTAGCTAGACTAAAACTAGTCTGGAAAGACAAACACATCTCAGTCTAATTCTTTAATATTATGTAAGTGATACAATTATTCTATCAATATGTTCATAACCATTCAATATCGTAACATCTGCTATAGTTTGATATCCTCGTTATCTCGAGGTCTAAACTACATTCAAAGTAAGGTCTGTCAGTTCTGGAATCATTTTAATTGTTCTCCTTTGTACTCTTTCTTGCGTATCAATGAACCACACACGCCATGGGCTCGTTTAGCATCTGACATGACTTTGTTGGTTCATAAATTCCTTTAGGTATATCTCTTCTGCGTGTTATGGATAATCTAGTTCGGTTTCTTGTGTACGTTCCTCGTGTTGACATTTTTAACTAGTCTAGTTTTTGAGAGAGAACAAATTGTAGTCATTTTAGCGGACGTCTTACTGCGGGGCATGAAGCCCACCTACGTGGCACAACGTCATGAGGTTGCCTTTTGAAATGTTATAATTTATTGATTTATGTATTGTTCTAAAATGTTGCCCCCGACTGATACATTTATACCACTACTACAATAACATATGCATGTTCTATACTTTCGTTTCAGTTATCTCAGTTTCCCGTGGCTACTGTATACAGTTCCATATGTAAGGACGTTTTTATGTAATTCTGATGGTCAACTGGTACTGTGAGCAGCTGACCACGGGTTTTGTTTCTGTTGCAGCCATTTTGTAAACAGACAGACATAATGATATACAGCTCCATCTGGCTTTCTCGAAATTCGTATTTACAAATATTATAGTCAGATAGGATGGGAGGGCGCAGGGCTGACTACCATTGCGGATTTTCCGTGATCATTACAGAAATAAATTTTCCTCAGATTACGGCATTACGGAAACTGCCGCCGTATTACGGGAATACAAATATCCACTACAGGAAATGTTACACACTAAAGAATTGCTAAATCTATAAATAATACTGCTCGAGATTCCCTGAAGAAACTTCCAGCATTCACTTGTTACAATTTATCAATAAATATTTCGTCCACTACAAGTTCGACAAAATCAGAACAGTGACGTCATCTAATGCTGTGCCTGTGTACAATGTCACAACTTTGAATGCCAGCAGCCTGCTGATGACTGCCCTGGTACGTGACCCACACGTGAGCATATTATTATGTCTGCATTTGTCAGTCAACAGCAAAGTGTCATTAATGCGCATCTAGACATTAATACAATTTACAGGTGTAGAATGATATAATGAAATAAATAAATTAAGATGACGTTAGGTAGAACCATTAAATTCCATTAAATAGTAATGGTTTTCTGAAAGTTATGAATATAATTATAAAATGTCTTAAAATAATATAAAATGAGTATTATAATTTATGTTTTTATTCGGATACAACAATTTAATTGTCATTGACTGTTAGTAATAATTATAATGTTTCCTAGTGTGTGTTGTAAATATAGAATCGCGTTGGATGATTATTGGCTATTCACTGGCGCTGTCTTTCTCACGGTGATGCTCTACAGACGTAAACACTTGGACATGTCTGGTCATGCTGGAGTTACAGCGTAGCAACACAATATGTTGAATCAAAGTATATCTACTTTTGATGATTAAATTAGTAACTTCCTTGATTCCCAGGCACCGTGAACATGCTGGGCTTGTCAGTGTATCTACCTAGAAATGTGTGATTGGCAACCTTGTGGACCGGGGAGCGGGGCGGGATGCGACGGGGGTGCGATGGGGGAGGGGTCATTACGAAATTGATTTGTCTGGTAAGCAGCCCTGGAGGGCGTTTCGCCCCAGAGATGGTTTTTAACATCCTCCTACTGTATACGTATTATATGAAGATAAATATATCCTACCATAATGTTTAGTTCGCTTCTGTTGTTTACTACAAGTTATGTTTCTTGCAATTACGCACACGAATGTATATCTAGCTGTAGAACGGTTCTCTTCGCTGATTTGTTTATGCTACTGGCTTCTATTACTTTGTTAGTTATATCTAACAATCCCGTCTCGTCTAAATGATGTACGGATCTCATGCCCGTACCCGTCTGTATGGAACCCGTCAATCATGGCTATTACTGTACTGGTGTCATATTTCGGAGGCTTTGAGCTGAGTACGCGGACAAGTGCTAAAATAGAAATACTTACAGATTGCAATGCAGCATTTCTTAGAAGAGTAGCAGAGACTTTGGAATGGGCCGCAGCTATGCCATTGTGTTGCGGCGTGACATACTAGTGTCATGCACTAGGGGCGTCTGCTCAAAAGAGTTTGTCACTCCAGTGTTCTTCAGTGCATGGAGACCAAACGTTCCCATGCTAAGACCATGCCCTTCTGATGCCCTGTTGATGTGTTGCTATTTATAAAGGACGACGCAAATGAACCCCCTTTATTTGAATGTTCATATCACGTTTCAAGAATATCTATTCAGTCTGAGATTAATTTATAAATAAATATAACTATAGTGTCTGGCTGACATTCGAAGATTCATTATATTCCGATTATTATCCTAAATATATGTTTGAACATAATACATGTTTAGCTGCTTACGTGTTAAGTTGATAAGTTTAATCAAAATAAAAATCCATATTGTTTATATAAAATACATATATATTTATAAAACAAATATACATCAGATATATAAATACGTGTTTTGGAATAAAATAAAATGCATAAATATATACATACATATTTACACTATAATACAGTTTTATAATAACAATAATGCACATTACAGTAAAACACACACGTGCGTCAAAGTTGTCGTGATCTTGCATGACATGACTGACTAACCGGTTGCCAGGAAGCTACACCAATTAATGCACGCAAAAATCCAACATAATGTTGCCATCACGGCAATATGCGTAGAATAAAAGTAGCACATTTTTTTAAGCTGAGTATCAATCAATGTTACAACAACATATAAAATTAGCTGCTGAATATGTATGCGATTTCCGGTGGAGTGTATATAATAGACACAAAAGCAGAACTATTTACATAGTTTACATGTTGTACTGAATTTTCAATAAGTTATATATAACATATATAAGTTATATTTAACGACATACTAACAAATTGACCGATTGATCTGAAAAATGGTAGATGTTGTTCAACTGTGAGAACATGGCAACAAAGATACTTAATATACAATGGGTGATATTGTCCAAAGTACTATCTTAAAAGGCAATCATTATCGATATGAAATCATCGATAACACTGCATTGCATACGGTAGACGTATAAACAAAACAGCATAACATGATATAATATTTTATTTTATCAAAAATATATTATCGGTTTAAACGTACAATCGTGAGTTTGCGCACGGATGTTCGTTCGCCATTATATACTACATTATTAGTTATGTGCTCGTGATGCCGTGAATGGGATGATCTGATTCTGTAGAACTCGCCAGATGAAATGTATGATCGCTATTACCAAAGTTACAAGGAGTGACTCAAATCCCCCTATGGGCACAGGTTCCCACCTTCCCCTATTCCCAATAGACCGGGTTAGGTTTTGAGTTCACATGGTGTCGTTCCAAATTTTTTCTATATAATTCACCAGACTTTGCGTCTGTCTTTCGGACGAAATGCTAAGTATTGTAGGTTTCTTCTACCTTATATTTATGCCAGGATATTTCATATATGTTTAATGTTCTAATATATTAATTAAATATTCGTCGCATAGTAGAAGTAATTTACTGTACAGTGAACTCTCACTATACGTATAAGGAACATGTAAGGTTGTTCCTTATACGTGTTTCTTGTCTGTGTGTACATGTCTTTAGCAAGCGACCCGTCGACCAGTTATTAGAATGGGTATTTTGAAAATCGAAACGATTTTTTGTCTTTCAAATTACTTTTCTTATAGTCATAGATAACGGGATTTAAATTGTTTAAATACCTTGATTTTGCGTTGGACCATAACTTGATTTCATTTTCCCAATAAGAAGGTCAACATTGTATTTGTATTGGCGCGGTAGCGGTGGCTAAGGTGTAATTTAGACTGTTTGTTTTTTACCGGAAATACTTCGCGTTTGATCGCACTACAAATGTGTGTATCCATTGTAATTATTGGCTGGTATTTCACGGCAGCTAATTATTGACATTGTCATTGATTTCCGTAGCACGATCGCGAAATACGTTCAGTCGCTGCCAACGCATCGCGCGTGCTGACGATTTTTGTGTTGTTACTTAAGTCTCGGAAGTGACGGCAAACAGCGTTTTGATTGTGATGTTACAGGCATGTGTAGATAAATAATAGACTACTGTAACCTTTCTCCAAATGTGAAATAGTCATACATACATTAAGGTGTCTATTTTTCTATCCGAGAACGGCGGGGAATGTCACGCGGCAATCGGAGGTCGTGTTTATATTCAACCAGTGTTATTCATCCTTTGGAGTGATTGATGACAACTACTGTTTAACCCGTGTAATGGCATGATTAAGTATGACAGTCATCTCCACTGGTGTTCCCGAAGACTCGAATTAGGACCACTCTTATTTATTACGTACATCAACGACATAGCACTTTCTAGCGACCTTTTCAAATTCGTAGCTTATGTTGACGACACCAATCTTACAAGCACACTAAATATATTTAAAATTTCAGAAAGTTAAATGCAAAATGAAAATATTATACATGCAAATGACTTGTTTATTGGTGTTGCTGGTTTATCTATCTTTCTATTACACACACACACACACACACACACACACACACACACACACACACACACACACACACACACACACACACACACACACACACACACACACACACACACACAACACACACACACACACACACACACACACACACACACACACACACTCCCTCTCTCTCTCTCTCTCTTATATATATATATATATATATATATATCTCTCTCTCTCTCTCTCTCTCTCTCTCTC
>OZ023213.1:31012443-31293068 GCA_963995525.1 Escarpia spicata
TGTTCTTGGTGCCTAACCCAACACATCCAGGGTTAAGGAATCCATTTCTGTCGTATGCAGTATCCAACGATGATGTCCATATTGAAATTCAAGATGGCCGCCATGGAAATTCTTCACCCATATATCCCAACTTCACAGCAATATATAAACATGTTCTTCTTGAATAAACCAACATTGTTAGGGTCAAATAATCCATTTCTGCCATGTACAATATCCTCAGATGACGGCCGATTTGAAATTCAAAATGGCTGCCCTGCATATTCCTTTTACGTATATGATTTTAGTCCATATCGAGGTTGAGTTCATACATGATTACCTATAATATATTCACGAGTATGTGAATTCCTGTTAGCAGTTCTTGCTGAGCTATATTCGCAACCATAAGATAAGAGACGGTGCTTAACTTTCTGAAGAGAAAAAATATACCATTGATGAAGAATGGACAACACAAATGGCTACACTTCGAATTGACGTTAGCGAACAAAAACATACTCAACACGTCTTGATGCTTAATTACAACTTGTGAATTGACATTTTGTTGTGTATAAACCACAACATGTTTTCTCTGCAATAACACTAGGCCGGTGTCACGATCAAGTTGGTGACACAAAATGTGTGACGGTTGTGCTGTAAGTTTGACAGACAAATCCAAAATTCTTGGAGAGGTGGGTGGTGGCAGGGTCAGATATATCACAGGTGTAGGTGGAGTTGGAAAATAATGTTCTAACTGCAAAATGTCAAAATATTGTGTACTCTGGCATACAAAACAACTTTGCCAAATAAATACCATCTTCAGTGTCAATACTTAAAAGTGTGTTTAACTCAATCGCTGAAAGTCGTGCATATAGCACATGTGCACGACTTTCAGAGATTGACTCCGAGTACAAACTTAGTCATGGACAAAAACATGTAATACAAACAGTATACAATGCTAAGCTGCTAAGAACACGTGGAAATACGTTAGAGTGGATACGCGGACGAAACGACTGAAACGCGGTAACTGTGACAACGATCACAATCAGACTGCTGGAGTATCAAACAACGGTTGCTCCATATCTCGACAACAAGGTGTTGGATGATGATGATACTCTTATCCACATGCTCTACCAGGCGTAGATGGACGGTTGACTAAGATGCCAGCAATAAATTATCCTATACATTGCTTTGCATCCCAGTTGATAACTGTCAGAAGAATGAATATTGTGTTATAGGTATTTTGCTGACATCCTCAAGCAACCAACAAGAGAACGCACAATATATAGCGGAACCAATCAGAGGTTGTTTCATTATTTGCTACACTTTATAATGTCATACGTTTCGGTGGATGGGCAAACATCAGCACTTCTTCACTTCACTTCAATTTCCCAGTACCCTCAAGGATCATTGGGGCACCACTGACGACTTTTTAACCAGCTCTCTCCACGTTTCCCTGTTCTCTGCAGTCCTCTGGGAGTCGGCGAAATCCAGTCCTGTCCACTCTTTGATGTTGTTTTCCACCTCTTTTTCTGTCTACCATTTCTTCTTCCCCCTCTCACGGTACCTTGCAATATGGTCTTTTTAAGGCCAGTTGATCGTGAGACGTGGCCGCACCACTTCAGTTTGCGCTTCTTGAACGTTGTAATGAGGTCTTCGTCTGGTCCGATGGCTTGTTTAATCTTGTTGCAAACGTCGTCGTTAGTAACATGGTCTTTGTATGATATGCGCAAGATCTTCCAAAAGCACCTCATTTCCATGGCTTGTATCCTCTTCTGTAGATCTGCTGAGAAGGTCCGTGTTTCACAAGCGTATAGAAATATGGACATGACAGCGCATCAGTGTTATTGTTGAAATGAAATGGATGTTACTGTCGTTCCATATGGGTATCAACCTTGTAAATGCTGCTGTTGTCTGTGCAATCCTGGTAAGTATCTCAGAGTTGGAATAATCGAATGTGAAGATTGATCCCAAATACTTGAAGATTGTTACTGTTTCATGTCTCTGTCTGTTATCTTTGACCTATGTGTTGATGCCTTGTGTGTTGTATGTCATCAGTTTGGTTTTTGCATGCCGTATGCTATAGAGGTTTTGTCGAGGAACTCCACCAAGTTTATTAGTTCTTGTTCGTCTCCTACTAAGCCGTCGATGTCATTAGCGAAATGAAGGTTCGTGATTGTCCTACCTCCAATGCTGATAGTGCCTTGGTGGTTTTCCAAGGCATAATTCATTATCCTTTCCAGAAATATGTTGACGAGGGTGGGTGATAGTAGGCATCCTTGTTGAACTCCCACTGTTGTTCGAAACCAGTCTCCTATGCTGCCATTGAAGATGACTGCACTGGTGGCCTTGTCATATACGTGTTCATTTTTTCGGACAAGATTGGAGCAAATGTTGTATTTCCTCATGGTCGCCCATAGGGCCGCATGCCATACCTTATTAAATGCCTTCTTAAAGTCTATGAAGATATGGTACAGGCTTTGCTGATGTTGAAGGTGTTTCTCGCAGAGGATTCTAAGTTTGGCGAGATGTTAACTGGTGCTCCGTCTAGCTCGAAAACCCGCCTGTTCTTCAGCAATGATCTTTTCCGCCTTAGGTTTGAGTCTGTTGAGTAGGACCTTCAGCATGACCTTGTTCGGGTGACTGATGAGGCTGGTTGTTCTACAATTTTTGCACAGCTGTAAGTTGCCTTTCTTGGAAAGCGTGATGATCAGTGACTGAGTCCATGGGGTGGGCCATTCTCCTGTCTGCCAGATCTTGCTGCATATTGTTGAGAGGGTGGTGATCAAGGTTTCTCCCCCAGCTTGAACCAGTCTGTTGGTATGTTGTTAATTCCAGCGGACTTTTTTTTTATAGAGATTTCACGCAGCCTCCAATTCCTCACGAACAATGGGTCGTCCTCTTCGGTGATCTGTGGACAACTTAGTATCCTTAATTTTATCGATGTCAAATTAAATTTTATCCAGTTGATTCCAGGTGTAGCCCATGCTGCTGGTGTCTGCATTAAGTTCTCGGAGCCAGGTGTTTCGTGATTGACCTTTTATTCTATTACCCTGCTGGTTCCAGGACAACGCTTGTTTGGTTAGATTTATGTCTGGTTTCCGGAATGTGTGCCCGAGCCATCCCCGTCTTCGTTTCCTGAGTTCCTCTTCCACAGGCAGTTGACTGGTCATCTGCCACAGATCCACATTTCGGATTTCAATCAGAAATGGTCTAACATCCTCTCCCACTATTGCAATTAGATTGTCTATATTTGGTGTTTGATATCTTGCAGTTGGCCATATAAATCTTCCATCTCACTGTCGTCGTAGTCAGACGTTGGGGCGTAAACTTGTATGACTGTGATGTTTAAGGGAGTTGCCCTCAGGCGGATGGTGATGAGCCTGCTGGAGACGGTTCAACAACCTACGACAGTGTTCACGATGTCTTTGTGTACAAGAAACCCAACGCCTTGTTCGTGATTGTCCTTATTGCCACTGAAGAAGACCTTGCGTCCTTCCTCGGTTGATGTTCGCCAACGTTTTTCCAACTCATCTCGGAGAGTCGAAGTAGTTTCCATCGGTATCTCTCCATCTCATTGTGCGTTCTTTTAGTTTTCCTGCAGCTCTCAGCGTCCTGACGTTCCATGTGCCGTTGATATTGTCTCTTCAACGGATTTCCTTGGTAGGGATACCAGGAGCATACTTATCACCTCCGTCCTGGTGTATGGCGGAAGGCGCGGTCATTGTTGACCACGGCCGCGACCGATCCTGTATGTGATTTGCACTGGTTGATCATGGTGTGTCTTGGGCAGATTTACAACCTAGCCCACCCCTCTCCAGGCTGGTTGAACACAGTCGATATCCACAAGATGATGTGGCACGCCTTGATCCCGAACACGTGGTCATTGAACTCTTCCTGGAGCCCTGTCGACGAAGACATCCGCCCTGCGATGTCGTGCTAGTATTACCGTATGTTACCATAAGTGGTAGACTCGTGGGGGTGGGAGAGTCTTGTTCCATCTCGTATATGTCCGGCCCCAGGCTATTATATGCTAGGAATCTAGAAGAAGGAAAACTCTGATTTCAAAACAATAGACGCCGGGCAGTGTTTATTGTTTTGAAATCAGAGTTTTCCTTCTTCTAGATTCCTAGCATATACTAGCCTGGAGCTGTAAGGTGTCCAGTTACCGTGAGGAGGTCATGCTAAAGTATTGTCCATGGAGAGGGTAAGTAATTATCTTCTGCATTTATCACGCATCTCCATCAATAGTGCTTGTTTCAACTTTTTACCCCCAAGAAAACCTTCTTTCGACGGCCCCCACTCCACCAGTTCGACGTCTCCAGTAACCAGCAAGCCCTCTCTCAACTGTTTCGAGGTCGTGATCTTTGTAATCAAATTCATTCATGATGCCTGCTGCCACAGTGTCACTTGTCGTTTTAGAATAAGAAATGTGTATGGATGTATTATTTATTATTTATCTGCTGTTTTTATCGAATGGTTTTATGGTTTTATGTACATTTTGCAGTCATGTCTGTTCTCACCCGACACACATTTCTCTTTCAACTCCATAGTTGAAACAATAAAGCATTATCTTATCTTATCTTATCCACATCGAACCAGACATGACACATATCCCTGCAGACAATGGCACCCGTCCAAATGTCCTCAAGATCACTGAGGGACTTCTGCTCCAATTCAGGGAATTGAGGTTGCCCGTCTCCTGGCTTAAGATTCTTTAATTTTCTTTAAATCTATTTTCTTTCCTTTTCCTCCCTCTTTTGTCGTTTCTGTGCTGCCCTCTTCGAAAGTTCGTGACGTAGTTCAACATGTTTTTGGCGATTCAAACGCTTTTTTCCGAGCTGGACCAACTGCCCGTGTAATGACTTTCTTCCTCTTTTCAGGTGGCATCGCATCGATGTATGGCACAACAAGATTCGTCCTGGCATGCATTCTAGACGACAGAAAACACATGGTTGCGTGTTTTGCACGTTGTTTAGAGGCGGACAACATGCCCGTGATTTCCTCCGCATCAATGTTATGCTACCTACATGACTCCGTCTCCCTCCTCAGCTGCTCCGATATATTACTTTCGAAATAACTCTTGTATAGTCTTTTAAGTGCAGTGACTATGACAGAGATACATGCTTTTGTCATCTCACAGAAGAGGTTTCTGTTTGATGGTTGGCTCAACATTTTTCTGGAGTACTGCCCTGATCACTCAACTGCTCTCCAAAGAAATCCCCGTCCCGAGACAGTATGCTGGCTGGGTCGTCACAACAAAGTTTAAATTCGACGATCACATCCTTCGCCAAATCTATTCCATCCATATGATCCACCTGCGAGTCTGCTAAGGTATAAATCTCCTCGTCCATGGTCCAAGGAACATTTTGCCCAGAAGTCGAAGCACCTGCATCTCCGGCTGTGATGTCTCCATCTTCAAATCTGACAGTGTGCTCCTTTGCAGTCCCCCACACGACATTGATCCGGTTGAGAAGAATTCTTGGAATAGATCATGAAACTCCACTAACTTCCCACAAATGTGAAAAAGTATATGTAACCTGTTGCCTTGGTAACGTGGAAGGATATCCCTTGGTAACTTATTGGCATCGAGGAAGATGGCGAAACCCAAAGGATTACCCTTTCCGTCTTTATTGCGCAACTTGTTAATCTGCAGCACCAGGCTTCCTGCCAAGCAATCCTTACTAAATATTTGGTCCCTTCCAGTTTCGAGAGACTTCAGGGCAGAACAACACGAACTAGCCATAGCATCCAAAGGATGTAAATGACATTTCATTTCATTTAAGGTCTTATTCCATGTTTCAGAAATACTGCGAACGGCTGCACGGTTAACAGCTACTCTCTGTCTGTCATTGAATTGGATATATTACTTATCATTGTTGATCTGCATTCCTGAAAGTCTTTTTCGTGAACGTCTGCATAGACTGTGGCCAAAGTATCCACTGCATCACTCACATGGTCCTTATAGTCGTCAGCTGCCCCCCCCCCCCCCCCCCCCCCCCCCGCTAACTGAACCACAGCCACTACCTGACAGTCTGTCTTTGTAGTAAGATGGATGTTGTTGACGTGATCGCCGTATTGCGTTGTTGCATCAAAACCTAAGGTGAGATCTTCTGTTGACAAGGCCACTTCAGCACATTGCAGGTCTGCAAATATGCCTAGTTCTCTCGTCATTTGCTCCGTAATTGTCCTGGAGGGTACCTCTGTTAAAGTTTGCACAGTCCTTTCAACAAATTTCTTTATTAGCACCGGAATGTTATGTGTTGGAACTTGGTTAACAACACAGTCATAAACCATGAGCCGTCTACTATTATCACACGTCCTGTCATCACGTTTAGTGTCTTTTTCTTTATTTTCTAATACCCCCACAACATCCTCCAGCTTTGCTTTCTCATTCTCAAGTGATTTTCTAGTATCCCAATGACCTGAACATTAGTGTTAGTTCGAACATGATTTGTGTAACAGAATAATCCACATTGCTGGAGAACAGTGTACACGTGTTTACATACAATGAGAATAATAGTTAAGCATGATTTGTTTTCTTGTGTCTAGTTCTGGGGCAGAACAACCCCCTGTTTAGTTGCTTGAGGGCAGTCTACCCGATGACGGCTATATTTTATAATGTTGAACCGTTTAGTCATGATCGTTATGTTTCGTAGATAAACGTTTAGCCATGGTGGTCAGTGTAGTCTAGTCATTTCTGTGCAGTCGATTACCGTATTTAGTAGTATAGATAGAACGTTGGCCTTTACTATTTATACGCACTGAAGGAGCAAAAGAGGTCACGCCAGCAAGTGAGCTGACATCTAGCGGCTTATATGTTAGTTATGTTACGCTAGCGCCCGCTAACAGAGGAGCGCTGTCACCCAGCTGTATTTATGAGCCTCTCTCTGGTGGGTCTCTTTATCATCGCTCGACCTCGTGCGTGTTGTACGTTAATGTTCCAGACGAAGTTGGAGCAATACATTATTTCTATACAAACGTTCGTCCCTTATCTAGGATACCTATGGTATAACCTCTCCACATTAGCGGTATATATGTGTGCGTGTGTGCGTGTGTGCGTGTGTGCGTGTGTGCGTGTGTGCGTGTGTGCGTGTGTGCGTGTGTGCGCGTGTGCGCGTGTGCGCGTGTGCGCGTGTGCGCGTGTGCGCGTGTGCGCGTGTGCGCGTGTGCGAGTGTGCGTGTGTGCGCGTGTGCGCGTGTGCGCAATTGCGCGTGTGCGCGAGTGCGCGTGTGCGCGTGCGCGCGTGCACGCGTGCGCACGTGTGTATGTATCTATGTATGTATGTAGGCCTATATACGTATGTACGTTTGTATGTACGTACGCGTGTATGCATGTATGCATACAGGCCCTGTATATGCAAGTATATATGCACATATAAGTGACAACAATTAAACTGTGCATGACCCGACTCCTTGAAAGTACCAGCCATAGTCCCTGACACAATCTCTAATCGCCTTCGGGGCCGGCATTCGTTTGTAGTGTCTCTTATGCTGCTCTTGGCCTACATAGAAGTTACCCCTGGGATGGCTATTGCCTTCGCTGTGGCTTGTGCACCAGCGAACTCACATCCGTCGCTACCTATTCTAGTGCCAAGTCCCGCTGTCATCTCAGAGATGTCGTCAGCCTCTGAGGATCAGGTCAGAAACATGTTACAAAATGATACAACATCTACTCCTCGATCCTCTGCTAACAAGGATGTTGAAGAACCTTATAATCACACTTGTTCCTGTCCATTCCCGTGACTGTAAACACCTCGCTAATTACAGGAAATGTGTCAACCGAATTGAGAGCGACTTTAATGACCACTCTCCTTACGATGCCGTCCCTGGATACAGAGAGTCTTACCAGTTTACTTATACCTTACTTTATTTACTTATGCCCATCGGTCTTCCCGGGGCACATATATAATAATAATAAGATAACTCCTATTGCACCTAAATCCTCGGAAACCCAGCTCTGAGTCGCATCAAAACATCCGTCGCTACCTATATTAGTGCCAAGTCCCGCTGTCATTTTAGAGATGTCGTCAGCCTCTGAGGATCAGGTCAGATACATCATTGCAAAATGATACATCTGCTCCTCGATCTTTTGCTAACAAGGATGTTGAAGAAACGTAGAGTCGCAATTGTCCCTGTCCATTCCCGTGACTGTGAACACCTCGCCAACTACAGGAAATGTGTCAACCGAATTGAGACCGACTTTACTAACCACCCTCCTTACGAAGCCGTCCCTGCATACAGAGTGTCTTACCAGTTTACTTATACCATATTTTACTTATGCCAATCGGTCCTCCCGGGGCACATATAATTTTCTGACTACAAGTATCATAATTATGCCGTCGACAACACCATTCCAGAGTTCTATGTGTTGGCTACTTATCTCCTTTCCAGGTGTAGCCCATCTTCCTGGTGTCTGCCTGGAGGTCCCTCGATATGTATTCTACGGCCGGCCTCAATTATTTTCACTTGCATTGGGGATTCCAAGTCAGAGCGTGTCTGGCGATGCTTGATGCTACTTTCCGCAGCGTGTGACCAATCCATCCCCATCTTCTTCGTCTGATTTCGTCTTGGGCAGGCAGTTGGTGTGCCTTCTTCCATCAGTCAATGTTGCTGATCGTGTCTGGCCAGTAGATATGGAGGGTTGTTTTAGGCAGTTGTTGCTAAAGGTCTGCACGTAGTTGATTGTGGTGTTATTTGTTCTCCACGTGCCAGCTCCGTACAGTAGGATTGACTTCAATATATACTGATCGTTGTCACATTTTAGTTTTTGTCTGGCGAATGTGGTGGATATGGAGATGGTGGTGTCACGTGACACAACACCATCAGTTTGAATTGTACCAGTCGACACCTTCTTTTGATCCAGTCACACCATTTATGCTTTATTATTATTAATCTTCAGCCAATGCGTCGCAAAAATGTGATTTTACTCTTGCAGTGCGTCTTGTAATTCACGTTTGTTCAACGCCACTGCGGCGAGATTTATAGCGACCTGTGTGTATATATATACTGTATATATATAGAAAACTGCACAAGCCAACCAGGTCGACAATTACGTCAAACTCTGGTACTTTATTAGTGTCTCCTGTCTGGCTTAGTGTGACATTTAACACAGCCAGCATTCGACTATATATTTACATATTTTCACTCACGATATGTAGTATTATAGATGTCTCGATCCAAATGTGCATGGCGTCATATGTCAGTTTGAAATTTGAAGAATGCATTCCGGATATCAACCGTTGGTTGACTACAAACATACTTCAACAAAAATTAATGACGAGAGAACACATGTTCTATTCATGCTTATAAAGGTACATAGGACCAGTGTTTTAAGTTGTAAGGTTCATCTCACCGGGCAGTGTAACATTTAACATGGACATACACCATGGTTACACAAATACACATGCACGCACGCACGCACGCACGCACGCACGCACGCACGCACGCACGCACGCACGCACGCACGCACGCACGCACGCACGCACGCAGACAGGCAGGCACTCAACCATGCACACATATATACACACACGCACACACACACACACACACACACACACACACACACACACACACACACACACACACACACACACACACACACACACACACACACACACACACACACACACACACACACACACATATAATGTATCTGCATTGAATCCTCATACGTCACGTCACGGTATTTTGTTGAACTTTGATTGCTGTTGAAGAATGGTGTTATGCTCAACAGCAGCATGCTTTAAACAGGCCATGGTAACGCTGATGAGTCTGCGGTACGATACAGATCGACAGCAGCCGTAGTGGTGTTGCTAAAGTCGCTATCAAACTTTAAATTGTCGAAAACCGACACAGGATATATAGCAATCCAATCTATGACACAATGCTTCGTTGTTCGATCCCATTTTGAAAAAAACATTTGTTAATCTTCTAAAAAACTTTCCGAAAGCTTACATTTGGAGCCTAGACATTTTCTCTGACAACACAGTTTCAGTTATCGCGAACATCACGGTGCACTATCGTATATAAAGCCGTCGTTATCTTTGACAAGGGCGAGTTTGCCATGCGTGACGTCGTTTCAACCAGACGTAGGGTTTATTACTGCATCGGCGAATGCACGATTCAGTGGCACCAGCATCAAGCAGACAGAACGAACGTGCGAGGGGAACTCGTTGAGTTGACTCAGTCGCAGCTATGGACGAATACACCCCTGGGGACAACTCCACGTAAGTACCACGTCATTGTCTGTGTGGCGATATCTCACGTCACTTATCCCTAACCGTCGGTGGTTGTTGTTGATGATGATGATGGTTTATTATAGAAACTACGATGCAATATATTCAATGGTATTTATATTCATATAACATCATAGTTCGTATAATGAGGGTGCTAAACCACGAGTGTTTGGTTTCCCTCTCAATGCATGCATTGCATATGTAATTTCATGGTGGAAGTTGAACAATTATTTAACAAAATTAAAACAGTTTGTGCAGTTAAAGAAAAGAAAAACAGCAGCAGAAATCACAGCAGCATTATTCTCGTGAATATAGACATTACGATTGTAACAATGAAGACATTAATATTGTTTAGTAATAAAAATCTCTTCAGTGGACATTTAAATGCTACAAATGTCTAAGTAACCCTACAGTCCACTGGTTTACTTTATAGTTCCATAGTTTAACACGACGATGTCTAACGGTTTTGTATAACACGTTGGTTTTTGAAAACGGTACATGCAATAGTTCAGCGTGACGTGTCCTGTATTTGTGGATTTCATTATTTCTATTGAACATATTTGTCCTTACCGACGGACACACGTTCCAGCAATTTATATATAAACAGAATAACTGCGTATTCATAAATCTATCTTAATGGTAAAATACGATAGGGCATTAACCTTGAACACCTGAAATTGTATGTATAATCTCAGATTAAAACGTATGGACAAATAATATTACAAACGTAGTAAATCCTTCATTAGCTTATTTGCTGCGAAGTGCATGCGTCATAATAACAATATTCTGTGCACATTTATTTTCTACAACAAATAGTTTAATCTGTAAATGATAGGCATAAACAATACAAAATAAGTTAACATACATACAAAGGTTTATTGAATATAACTTTTGACTCTCATTTTTTATAATATACAAACTTGATGGGCGATAATTTCGACAATAAATTATTCACAGTTCCATCCGTAGGAAATCTATGAAATGCGAAAGAGGGCGCTACTTGTAAACGTGCGGACGTGACCAGCGACAGGTAGACCTGGTGCATGTTAAGGGCTGAGGATTTTCAAACATCAGTAACTTAAAAACTACCAGGTATTCAAAATGTGTGTATACATCCAGCGATATATTTGTAGATAACGTAATTATCTTGACTATGATTTGGAAAAACATTAAATTCCGAGGCTGGAACTCCACGTACAGCCTTTTGAAATATTGAGATCCCCAATGTCTCCATCCCCCGGTCGAATTTCGAAAATGTCTCAAACTACGAACCATCTCAATGGGCCCTTTAGATCACATGCAAAATTTCAGCTCGATACATGCAAAACTGACGGAGATGTAGGTACTCATACAAAACAGAGAACGAACTGTTTTATAATATAGATGGTTGAAAAATGCAAAAGGTAAACGTTTAATGTTCTTGGCTGTGTCAATTCAGATTACAGTTTACACACAATAAAAGGGAAAGACTATGACCTGTTAGATAGACACAGTCCGTTCGTTTTCTTTCATAAAAACAAATAACTATATATGTTATAGTATACTGACAGCCAAATATGTTTTACTGAACAATTTGTGTTGTTGAAATCTAAGCGTTTCTGGAGGAATCAATTTGGTTTACATGGCAGCACGCCGCTTTCAAAGGCGTGGCCTTCAATTTATAAAATGTGTATACGTCACGTGATACGTCATCACGCCTCCGACGAGTCAACGCCTTTCTCGGAATTACCCGGGCTCGTTATTCGGAGATTTCCGTGACAGCTCGACGATTTTTGTAAGCATTGAATTGTTGAATTGAAACGTTGTTTCTGCTTCGCTAAAACTTTCATGGTCGTAACTACATTCGAAAGAAAGTTTATCTGACCACATGTATATAATTTCATTCTTCTTGGTTGTATACACGTCATAAGCATTGATAAACAAATCTACACTTATACTACATCATAGAGTATACGTATGCGTATAGATATTTACGAATAATAAGTAAATAAGTAACATTTTATCCAGATCGGTGACTCCTGTTAAGACACAATGTCGCTCTCATAGGAGCCACCCCATTTTCATTAATAATTACACAGGTCCACTTAACAACAATAATGTCTATCTCACGAGTGAACGTGTGTTTACATGTGAACATGTACATGTGCGTGGGCATGCGTGCGCGCGTGTGTTATTTGTTTGTTCGTGTTGCCTATACATGTGTATTGACATGCTAATGGTTTGTAGGCCCTACATTTGCAACAGATCACGAGGTATTGGAGTGCATAATTACAGTTTACATTGTATAAAACGATTTTACAATAAAATCGAACGGACAAGCTCTATAAACCAGTTAAGCCTGTCGCTGGACATTACGTGAAGCTCGTCCCACTGCACGCGGCTCATGCATCATCATTACCTTACACCCGGAAGGTAATGATGATGCGTAAGCGTACGTGTTTTGATTCATACACGTTATCGTTCTTTTGTTGGCGCCAGTTGTCTAATAAACTGCTCTTTTTATTTTTGTGCCTGTTCAGCCCGGTGTACTTTGTTGATTTTTGACGATGCTACCTATGCAAAAAAAATCACATAGACGAGCACAAGCATACTAGCACGCACGCACGCACGCACGCACGCACGCACGCACGCACGCATGCACGCATAATACAAACACAAACATATATATATATATATATATATACGAGTCAGATACGTGTTCTTTTGGATCTGTGATAAGGATATCAGCCATTAAAGCTGTAATGTCAATCCTTTGAATGGCTCTGTAAGACACATTGTGTTTCGACTCTAATGCAGTTATAGAAACGTTAACATTAGCAATGACAGTATGACTGTTCTGATAACCAATCTGAAACAGTAGGTGTTTGGATATTACAAGTTGAACGCGTTATCAAGAGGTCAAGCCAATGGCCATGTATATGTGTCGAAAAGTTAACAGGTTGTTTCAAATCAAAGGATGCCAGAATATCATAAAACGTAGTTGTAGTTGTAGGTGTATCCAAATGAAGATTAAAATCACCAAGAATGTAATATTCTGAATTAATGTTTGCCAGATATTCCAACAGATCCTGAAAGTCTTTAAAGAAATTTGCTGGGTGTCTTGGAAGGCGATAGATACAAACAAAGTACGTGGAGAAAGAAAAATCTGAAATGTCAGCAAAGATTGACTCAAAACTGGAGTATTCAGGGTTAGAATTTAACTTTGAACTGCTATGATACTAGAAAGCCAACTCCACCACCACGTCAGACTAAACGTGGTCGATGGTGAATGATGTAACCAGAAGGAGAAACGTCAGCAATGCATGCAACTATATCATGTGGTCTGAGCCAAGTCTCAGTTACAGCAAGGATGTATATTTTCTTTGAAATTAATAAATCACAAAGTGAGACTTTCTTATCTCGAACAGATCGAACGTTTGTAGTGGCCACTCGAATGTTTTGCCTAACAGCTGCAAAGGATTCAGACTTACAAACCACACATACCAACCATCAAAGGCAGCATTCTGTCAAGCACACCCACTCTTCCACTGTATGTCTTTTGGGACAAAGCCTAACCTTAAAAGACGACACTCCATCAAACACTACTAGCCACAATACATCTTTCGGGACATGGCCAACGAACCAAGCCCAAGGCAATTGGAGGTTTTTTAATTATTTTATCACGCACACTGTAATGACGCACGTTGGCGTTAACAGCTTTAAAATAGCAGCTTAAAATAACTTCGCATGGCGACAGTTTAGACTAAACAATATTTAACTTGATTGCATTGCATTAAAAAATATAGACGGAACTATACCAGCAATTATTTCACGAACGGGACAAACTATCGCAAAACTAGCTAGACTAAAACTAGTCTGGAAAGACAAACAAATCTCAGTCTAATTCTGTCATATTATATAAGTGATACCATTATTCTATCAGTATTTTCATAACCATTCAATGTCGTAACATCTTCTATAGTATGATATCCTCGTTATCTCCCGGTCTAAACTACATTCAAAGTAAGGTCTGTCAGTTCTGGAATAATTTTAATTATTCTCCGTTGTACTCTTTCTTGCGTATCAATGAACTACACACGCCATGGGCTCGTTTAGCATCTGACATGACTTTGTTGGTTCATACATTCCTTTAGGTATATCTCTTCTGCGTGTTATGGATAATCTAGTTCGGTTTCTTGTGTACGTTCCTCGTGTTGACATTTTTAACGAGTCTAGTTTTTGAGAGAGAACCAATTGTAGTCATTTTAGCGGACGTCTTACTGTGGGGCATGAAGCCCACCTACGTGGCACAACACCGTGAGGTTGCCTTTTGAAATGTTATAATTTATTTATTTTTGTATTGTTCTAAAATGTTGCCCCAACTGATACATTTATACCACTACTACAATAACACACGCATGTTCTGTATTTTCGCTTCAGTTAACTCAGTTTCCCGTGACTATTGTAAACAGTTCCATATTAAACAGACAGACATGATGATATACAGCTCCATCTGGCTATCTCGAAATTCTTATTTTTAAATCTTATAGCTAGATAGGGTGGGAGGGCGTTTCGCCTCAGAGACGGCCTTTAACCTCCTACTGTATACATATTATATGAAAATAAATATTCGCTTCTGTTATTTACCACAAGTGACGTTCCTTGCAATTACGTCTCGTCTAGCTTAAATGATGTAAGCATCTCATGTCACTCACAGCCGTTCGTAGTAGTGTTTCTGCGAAACTATCGGTGGGTACCCGTCTGTATGGAGCCCATAGATCACGGCTATTATGCTGCATTCCAATGGGCTCGTTTATATCGTAAACACGACTTGGCGAACTGGAACGTTCACGAGCTCCTCTAGTTTATCACTTGTAAATTTACGCAACTATGTCAAGTAGGGGTTACGAAATCGTATTCACGGTATACACGAGGTGATTGGAACGCAGCATTACTGTGCTGGTGTGATACTTCGGAGGCTTTGAGCTGAGTAAGCGGATAAGTGTAAAAATATAAATACTTACTAATTACAATGCAGCATTTCTTAGAAGAATAACAAAAACTGTTCAGTATGTCACGCAACTATGCCACTGTATCGCGGCGTGACACACTAGTGTCTGTTTGCATATCACGTAATAGGGACGTCTGTTCAAAAAGCGTGTCACTCCAGTGTTCTTCATTTGTAAGACTAGTGCGACCTTCAGATGCCCTGAGAATATGTTCCTATTTATACAGGACGACACAAATTGCTTTCGTGATAGGAAACCCATTCATTATTATTATTATGAGCCCCCTTCATTGTGAATGCTTTTATCACGTTTCAAGAATATCTACTCAGTCTGAGTTTAATTAATAAATAAGTATAATTATAATGTCTAGCTGACATTCAAAGAGTCATTATATTCCAATTATTATCCAATATATTTGTTTGAACGTAATACATTTTTAGTTGTTTATGTATTAAGTTGATAAGTTTAATTCATATTGTTTATACAATATACACCACACACACACACACACACACACACACACACACACACACACACACACACACACACACACACACACACACACACACACACACACACACACACACACACACACACACACACACACACACACACACACACACACAACACACACACACACACACACACACACACACACACACACACACACACACACACACACATATATATATATATATATATATATATAAAACAACTAAAAATCAGATATATATATATATATGTTATGGATTAAAATAAAATGAATAAAACTATACAGGCATGTATTCACATTAATACTATTTTGAATAATAGCAATAATACATATTACAGTAAAACACACACGCGCGTCAAAATTGTCGTGACCTTGCTTGACATGACTGACTAACCGGTTGCCAGGAAGCTACACCAATTAACAGTTTTTGGAAAATCGAAATTGTTTTCTCTTTCAAATAACAGGACTTTTGTTCCTTAGATAATGGGATTTTTATTTTTCAAATACCTTGATTTTGCGTTGGACCATAATTTGATTTAATTTGCAGAATAATAAGGTCAACATTGTATTGGCGCGGTAGCGGTGGCTAAGGCGTTATTTAGACTGTTTGTATTTCACCGGAAATACTTCGCTTTTGATCGCACTACAAATGTGTGTATCCATGTAATTATTGGCTGGTATTTCACGGCAGCTAAGTATTGACATTGTAGTTGATTTCCGTGGCACTATCGAAATACGTTCAGTCGCTGACCTTCTGCTGATCTTCTTGATGTTTCTTAAGACTCTGAAGTGACGGCAAACAGAGTTTTGATTGTGAGGTTACTGGCATGTGTAGATAAATAATGCAGATAGTTTGTTCTATCCGAGAACGGCGGGTAATCGGAGGTCGTGTTTATATTTAACCAGTGTTAGTCAACCTTTGGAATGATTGATGACAACTACTATTTAACCCATGTAATGGCATCAGTAAGTATGACAGTCATCTCCACTGGTGTCCCCGAAGGCTCGATTTAGTAACACTCTTATTTATTACGTACCTCAACGACATAGCAATTTCTTTGAATAATAATAGTCACTCACTCACTCACTCACTCATTCAGAGAGAGCGAGAGCGAGACTATAGTGCTTATTCAAACCTTTAGTCATATTCGATGTTATTATTTATATCTCCAAATTGACGGTTAATGCAAATCGTTGATATTTATTTGGCAATTGTCAATTGACCATCGATACATATATAATTGGGTTTCTCATGTGAATAACTGGTAAATAAAACATGACAACTTGTAATTTGCAAAATTCGGCAGTCCTAGCTAAAGGACTACACGGGTATATAAAATTGTGCATGCTAGATCGGTGATTTCAAAGTTTTTTGTATGAAATTAAACAGATGTTCCTTACATACGAAATCCACATAGCGAGTCAACTGTGTTTGTATTGGAAATGCCAATCTCATGTTTGTACCATGTCGACCTCAGATCGACCCCTGATGACACCTCGACGACAGCAAGGCGTGGTGACATGAACATCACAGCCTTGCTCGTCCTCGTGGCCTTCTACTTCGTCATCTTCCTCGTCGGTATCTTCGCTACGTGGAAGTCGAAGACGTGGAAGGCAACGAACACCGTCACTATGATGCTGGCGAAGAGAGACATCGGCTTCGTCGTCGGAGTCTTAACATTAACAGGTATCTGTGTTACTTCCAACAGGACTGTAATATATGCACAACATTTCAATGAAGCAAAGAAGTTACGCGTGAATGTTGTAATAGCATTGTAAGAGACAATGCTATCAGCAAGTTATTACATTATCGTTTTGAATACGCTTCAGCGTTGTTGTAGTTACGACTTTAGCGTACCGGAAATTACGCTTCCTTTCGGAATAATGCGAGAAGACTCTTTTTACAGACACGGTAGGAACTCAGACAATTACCAGAAACTGCAGTAAGTTGGTCGCACTTCCATTTTACATATCACTAACAAAAAAGAAACAATTTCATTAAAGATAACTTACATCGAAGTGCCTCCAACGTAATACAGTTTACGGTCCTTCTTCTGTTAGAGTGGATCGACAACGAATTAAATAAACAGTGGTGATGTTGTATGACTGATATACCAAGTTCCTTACGCGTATCTAAACGTAATCTTCTCGCGTTATCCCATATATAAATCTCACATTTTCAAACGAACAAATAACCAGAGACCCATACACTGTTTTATGATTCATATAATATACGCGTACCAGCCTGTTTTACGTGCAAGTATGTGAATTTTAATTACGAGTTATCTTTGTTCGACACGTGACAGCGACGTGGGTGGGCGGAGGCTACACAAACGGAACGGCGGAGGTTTTGTTCACTCCCGGCCAAGGTCTTGCCTGGTGTCAGGCTCCCGTTGCGTACTCCTTGAGTTTATGCATGGGTACGTCGTCACCCGTCAAGCCGTCTCTTACTTACTTGTGTGTACTTAAGTCATCAAACTTCCATAACATAACCAAATGTATTCCTGATTCTTTGTGTGCCTGGCTATACCATTACTATTTGTTTGTGTGTATGTGTGCGCGTGCGCATGTGTGTGTATATGCGTGCGTTCGTCCATTTCTGCCTGAGTGTGTGCGTGTGTGTACGCGCGCACGGGTGTATCAGAAATATCAGCACATTATGTTTTATCCGTGTTTCATTGGATCGCTTGCTTAGTACTTATCTACGTGTGCGTACCTACGTGTGCGTATGGCTGGGTGGGTGGTTGAGGGGGTGGGTGAGGGGGTGGGTGGTTGGGTGGGTGGGTTGGTGGGTGGGTGGGTGGGTGGGTATGGGTGGGCATGGGTTGGTTTGGGGGTGGGTGGGTGCGTGCGTGGTTGAGCGCGTGCGTGCATGAGGTGTTTTGTGTTTCAATATGTCGAGATGTTTCAACTAATTCGTCACATTACAACCATACCTTTCTTTATCTATCATTGCATTATAAAGGCGGGATGACATTAGTTAAATCAATGTATTGTTTTAGGCGGCCTGTTATTCGCAAAGAAGATGCGAGCAGCTGACTACGTCACGATGCTCGATCCATTTGATTTGCGTTACGGCCGCGTGATGGCAGCACTGCTCTACATCCCGTCTTTACTTGCCGATGTGTTCTTTTCGGCAGCCATCTTGTCAGCTCTAGGTCAGTTTTTGCTTAATGCACTCAGGAGTAGGTCCATGTACATGTACAAACTGACGCCCAGTTTCAAGAATAATGCTGGTTATTAAGATCTAATAATTTAGGCGCGCACAAATACATTCTCACATAAATAATAATTATTATTTTATTTATAAAGCGCCGTATATCCGGAATAAAATTCTGCTCAGAGGCACATAAAAATACAACATTGTTACAATATAAATATACAATTGTTTGAGCTTATATGGTAAATATATTATATAAGATTAAATTATTATGTAGAAAATGTAAAGCTTCTAAAATTCACACGCGCGCGCGCACGCACGTACGCACGCACACACACACACACACACACATACAAACAAACAAACACACACATTATCAGAGAATCGGACAAACATCCAGTTACATCTAGAATGTCCTCATTTACATTATATAGAAACTTTAGAAAACAATACTTGTTATAATACACTCTCAGAGTGTCAGCTAATCAATCACTCTAACGGCCTATCAACAACGTGGTACACTGATATAATAGCAAATAAAAAAGCCAATCTTTGGTGTTATGCACCCAATCGTGTTAATATAAGTTAACAATTTGCAGCTGCAATCAACAGTTTCACCTTAGTGGTTTATTCGGAATAAGGTCTCAAAATGGACGGTTTTAATTAATATCCGATAACACATCGGCTGACATCTGGCTCATGAAGCGGAGGCTTGAATAAGACATGAAATAATCGAGACCAGGTACTTATATAGCTGAGTGAACTGGAGCAGCACTGAGTGAACGAACATTCTCAAGGTTGGAACATGACAAAAAGAAGATTCGAACGAGGAATTTCTCGGCTGAAGGTCCAATGCTCTAACTGTCTACCACGCTCCACGTGTCACTTGACGAGTGGCACACTTAAATATCAATTAAGTGCTAAATTAAAATTACTTCACGAATAACTTATCCAGAAAATAAATTAACTGCATGCAAACAATAATTAACATCAACAAACCAGCTGAATGAGACGTTAGGAGATGTATTTTGTTAAACCAAATGTAGAAAAATTAGTTAACATTTCAACGGCTGTTAGCAATCTAGTCACAGTAAAACTATTTAACCTATAATACCACAACTATTTGTTTGTTTCTAGGTGCCACTCTCACGGTGATTGTGGGGCTAGACGACACTTTGGCCATCGGCATATCGACCGCGGTTGCACTTCTCTACACAATTGTTGGCGGACTTTATTCCGTTGTACTCACTGACATAGTTCAACTGGCGTTTATTGTCTGCGGCCTGGTGAGTTCAGTCAATAATGGTAGCTCATATGACTCGATGGCTCAATAGGTATTTTCGTTTTCGTGTTTAATTAGGAAACGAAAAGGCAAACAATGATCGTTTTTCTTTACTTGAAGTAATGGCTCAGTTGATGTCATGTTGGCCAAGTGGTCAGGAAGATATGCAATCTCATTGAGGTGTAACGAAACATCGAAATATCGATGTATCGTGATAGTCGATGTGCCGATACTGTACTGTCAATAACAAATTTCACTATCGATAGTTATTTCCAATAGTACATTGAAATATTGATAGTTGGCACAATGATCAGCAGAAATATTTGCGCGCACATACAAAACAACGTTCGTAAGCATGCGTTTTTAGTTTCGCTTATGTGTAAATGTTATCGAAGTTTAAACACGATTCGAATGCTTTGTTTAAATTGAAAACAAAACACTTTAATTTTGTGATAGTTTTAGAGTCAATTTCATTGGTTACCCTGATTGAGGCACTAGGTAAATTTCTTTCATGACGAACCTAACACGGTGTGTTAGGTTCAACAAAACGTTTCTATTAAATGCCATTTCCCTGTGAATAGCACATTAGATCGTTTTTAAACAATTATGATTGTATAAACAAAGACGGTACATTTTCAATTAATTGTTTAACTGTACCGTGCAGGTTTTGGAATGTTGAGCTTTAGGGAAATGTATTTAGCATTAGGTAGGAAGAACATGCGACGGCTTCCAGTCGAAAATCTTGGTCTTCGTCTAACTACTATCCATCAATGTATTTTCATTTGAATTAAACCCTTGTTACGAAACACGTCATGCAAGGCTGTGTCTGTTCCTTGTTTTTAAAATAATGTTCTCAGTACTAGAATACTTATAATAATGAGTATATATATATGTATATATATATATATATATACTGCCAAATTTTGGTTTAGTAAGCCGAAACATTGCGCCGACGAAATATGCAAATTGTAAACAAATCATAAAGTTTGCAAACATTATGTTGGATGTATATCAGGCAGGCGGGGTTAACAGCAAACCTTTTTGGTGATCGGCGCATTCGTGTAGTTTTTATATTCAAAATTACTAATTCAGCGAATATCTAGCTAATATTTACCACCACTTAGTTGCTGGATGAACAGGAACAGACAACTTTAATAAGGCACATAGTGACAGTTTAAACGGAATTATGTTTCAGCGAAAGAAATGTGAACACCGTGTATTGTTTACGCAGTAATGTACCCTATATTGCAGTGGATGGCTATACCCTTTGCGTGGACTAACCCGGCTGTGACGTCGATAGCGGAGACGGCACGTGATGTCAACAACACGTGGCTAGGGACGTGGCCGGAAGGAGAACATATTTGGCCCTACATCGATGCAATGATCATGTTGCTCTTCGGCGGGATCCCATGGCAGGTGCGTTCAGGGGTCACGGGGGCACGTGTCCCCTAGACCATTGGAAATTGGCGTACCTGTAGATTTTGAATGGGCCTACGTGACCGTGCCTCCTAGACCCTTGGAATTGTGGCCCCCGATGCCCCTTTCATGTTACAATCACCCCTCCCGTCTCCCAATGTCATCAGTCGAGCCGAGATAGCGGAGAAGCTTAAGTTACGACGCAGCAGCGAAACACGTTCTATGCAATTTGGTTCGGACGCCAGTGGAGATTTATGTGCCTTCCCCCCAGACTAACCTCTGTGGATCCGCCCCTGGTGTGTTTGCGTGTGCGCGCGCGTGCGTCCACACGCGCGGGCGTTCGTGTGCGCATGTGCGGTTCTACTGTGCGGCCTTATGCATGTTTGTGTGTTTTTGTATGTCAGCACGCGTGTGTATGCGTGTGTGTGCCCATGACAGTGCACTTGTGTGCGTGCTTGCGTGCGTGCGTGTTTGTGCTTGTGCGCGCATGTGTGCGTGCGATTTGCTATGGTGTTTTATATGTTTCATTTGCTCAATGCTATTTTGTTCTTCAGGTATACTTCCAGCGAGTTTTGTCTCAAAAGACTCCGATGCGAGCTCAAATGTTGTCGATAGTTGCAGGGTTTGGCTGTATCATCATGGCAGTTCCGGCGGTCCTTCTAGGGGCCCTTGCAAAATCGACAGGTTTGACTGACGCTTTTTGGAACATTTATAAGCATGCCTTGGGAACTAAACGATACATTTACGTCAACTTGTAGGACGCCATTTGACTTATATAACACGGTTTAACAATGCAATCCAAAGTAAAAACAGAGACAAGTTGACTTGATATTAATGATCAAAGTGTTGCTCGTGGCGTTTAAAGTATATAAGTACACATGTTAATACCCATTTTGGGAATACATATTTTGTGTTATTTAATCTACCCTGTTCCTTCTCGTGAGGCATCGGAACCGGGGGGATTTGGGGGCGCGAATATGTTTGGTTAGGGGTTGGAGATGGTTTAACCCCTACTATTTAGGGAAGGGAGTGCATTTTTAGATGCAATTGGGTGACTTCGGAGAGTCTGTAGGTGGGGTTGTGTAGGGAGCCTTTGGGTTTTTTAGAGAGCCTGAAGATGTGGTTTTGGGAGCCTCAACAGGGTGTGTAATTGAATGTTTTTAGCTAGCTTCAACGTGTTTTAGAAGGTCCCAGTGGGGGTGCAATTGGAGGTAACTGGTTAAGCTCAGCTCCCCGAATATTCACCACGTTCCGATATTAATGCTCCCAAACATTTCTTCGTGTGATCAGACTGGAACGCCACGGACTATCGCTTCCACGGCGAGGTTCCGATTCCCCCGGAAGACTATAAGCTCGTGCTGCCGCTAGTGCTGCAGTATCTGACGCCACTTCCGGTCGCCATCATCGGCCTCGGTGCCGTGTCGGCCGCCGTGATGTCGTCTGTCGACTCGTCCATGCTGTCGGCAAGTTCCATGTTCGCCCGCCACGTCTACCTTCCCGTCAGAAATGCCTGTTCGACCCGACGTGATGGGGAAAAGTACCATGTACGTAGATAAATACACCAGTGCACACTACAGAAGGAAATGTTGTTATTCTCCTCATCGTTCTCTGTCTTCAAGGGAGAGGCTGGTTTGGATACGTCGACATTTTCTTTTCTTTCTCTCTCTTTCTCTCTCTCTCTCTGTCTGTCTCTCTGTCTCTCTGTCTCTCTGTATGTCTGTCTGTCTGTCTGTCTGTCTGTCTGTGTGTGTGTGTGTGTGTGTGTGTGTGTGTGTGTGTGTGTGTGTGTGTGTGTGTGTGTGTGTGTGTGTGTGTGTGTGTGTGTGTGTGTGTGTGTGTGTGTGTGTGTGTGTGTGTGTGTGTGTGTGTGTGTGTGTGTGTGTGTGTGTGTGTGTGTGTGTATGTGTGTGTGTGTGTGTGTGTGTGTGTGTGTGTCTCTCTCTCTCTCTCTCTCTTTCTCTCTCTCTCTCTCTCTCTCTCTCTCTCTCTCCACTACTTTCTCTACCATCCTTTTCCATTCTCATCGGTCTTTTGTTCTTTTTCTCCATTCCCTTTCCATCCCTCCAAGTCTCTCTTCACGCAATCATCCCACCATAGTCTCGGTCGCCTTCGTCTTCTTTTTCCCTCCACTCTCCGGGCATCTGCTTTCTTTGCCAACTGTTCTTCTCCCATTCGCCCCACATGTCAACCGACTTCTCACCAACTTCTTCTTGAAACTTTCTTTCACACAAACATCCTCCCTCAGCTCTTCCACTCTTCGCTTATCTATTCTCTTTACCCCCGCAATTCTCCTGATCCAGTTGTTTTCTCACACTTGTACCCTTTCCTGTTATTTCTCTGTCATTGCTATAGTTTCTAGGCTATACAGGTAGCCTTGCGCATAGTTCATCTACAGAAGGAAATGTGTTTGAATAAACAGGAATGTTGTGATGCAGGAATCACCAGACGCTACTGTGTTCTGCCCTGTGGTATTGTTGAGGAATTTGGACAATAAATACGCGTATGAAGGATAAACTAACAACAAGAAAACTATGTTTCCTCTGGACAACAGAAACATGTATTTGATACACTTAATTACAAATGAAGATGTTATGTACAGATTGCAACAGTAATTAATAGAAACGATAAGAATAATGCTTAACTAAAAGAAAGAATTGCACAGAAGGCCATAATTAATAGCCAATGTAAGAGATTCAGGATAATAATAATGTGATTTCTTAATATGGGATGCCACGAAAAACATTACTGATGTCCGCATTAACACTTGTCACTTGTTAGTTTCATCTCTCTTTCGCTGATATCTGTATTAATGTCATCTATACGTTTTAATTATGCTGTAGTTCTGATTCTGTCACATCAATAAGTAGTGTCGTTATAAGCCAAATGTTGACATCTGTCTTGCAGACGTCAGAGCGGGAACTCCTGTGGGTTCTGCGTTGCGGCATCGTCGTGGAAGGGGTTTGTGCAGCAATGATGGCGATTGCCGTGCATACGATCTACGGACTCTTTGTGCTGTGCACCGACCTTGTGTTCGTCATCATCTTCCCTCAACTCTTCTGCGTCTTCTACCTCCCGATGTCCAACTCCTACGGCTCGCTCTTCGGCTACCTTTGTGGTGCCTTCTTGCGGTTGATCGGAGGAGAACCTTTGCTGGGTCTTCCTGCCTTAGTCGAGTATCCGTTCGCATTCAAGACGCTGGCAATGGTCGCCAATTTTATATCCATCATCGTGGTATCATATATCGCTCACGTCTTGTTCCGCGCGGGATGGCTGTCACCGCGTCTCGATGTCTTCAAGTGTTTCCATGACGCCGACGACAGCGATAGTATAGACAACAACACCAAGAAAATGAACGGAGAACACAATCTGGCCTACAGCGGCGACGGCAAACACTGTACGAAGTTGTAAAAGACAGTTTCAGCTGTACGTTACAAGCTTCGAACATATATGAAGGGTTTCAGGGAAAAACGCAAGATGTCCATTTTGTTGGTTTTGAGAAACACTCATTTTTGCGTTTCATTATACACATTTTAATATAAAAACTTGGAATATATTAAGAATCCAAAATCAAATAGAATGGTAATAAAGACGGACATATTTGTTTTGCAGATATGTAATACACATGCGCTATTAAGTGATATTGTTACCAAAACCCGATATATGGTTGACATAATCTATATTTGATATTCTTGTAATCTCCACGTTATTGTGGATATAACCATATATATCTTCATGTTTTGTTATGTGTTGAGCAGATTTATATAATTATGTAAAGTTAGCGTGTTTTATGCTGGACTAAAGAACGATGGATTCAAAAGGTTCATAATGCAAACATGTTATTGTCAATTGATATCAACAAGTATGCCAAGGAAATACATGTAAGGAAGTGTGTATAAAGGCATAAATTGCTGATGTACATCAATTAACTGTCAGTAAATATATATATTGTCGACATATATAATTTTTGCGACCGACCGACCGACGGACCGACCAACCGACCGACCGACCGACCGACCGACCGACCGACCGACCGACCGACCGACCGACCGAACGAGCGAACGAACGAACGAACGAGCGAACGAACGAACGAACGACTGATCTACCAACGTGACCGACTCCAGGTTGCATGGGCTAAAATGTTTCAGCTTCCCATAGAAGGCGATACTGTGGGGTTGGTTCGGCTGAATGGTTAAGTTCCCCAAAGAGGGTGAGGCTGTGGCCTTGGTTGGACTGAAATGTTTCAGTTACCCAAAGACGGCGAAACTGTGGGATTAGGTGAACTCAATTGTTTCAGTTCCCCAGAGGGGGCGAGGCTGTGGTATTGCTTCGGCTTAATTGTTTCAGTTCCCCAGAGAAGGCGAGGCTGTGGTATTGCTTCGGCTTAATTGTTTCAGTTCCACAGAGAAAGCGAGGCTGTGGTACTGCTTGGGCTGAATTGTTTCAGTTCCCCAGAGAAGGCGAGGCTGTGGTACTGCTTGGGCTGAATTGTTTCAGTTCCCCAGAGAAGGCGAGGCTGTGGTACTGCTTGGGCTGAATTGTTTCAGTTCCCCAGAGAAGGCGAGGCTGTGGTACTGCTTGGGCTGAATTGTTTCAGTTCTCGAAAGAAGGCGAGGCTCTGTTGTTGCTTGGACTCAACTGTTTCAGTTCCCCGGATAGGGCGAGGCTGTCGGGTTGCTAGGGCAGAATTATTTCAGTTCCCAGGGAGGGCGAAGCTGTAGGATTGTTCGGGTTTCATTATTTCAGTTCCCCGGAGAGGGCAAAGGTTGTGGGATTGTTTGGGCTGAATTGTGTCAGTTCCTCGGAAAAGGAGAGGCTGTCGGATTGTTTTGGCTGATTTGTTTCAGTTCCCCGGAGAGTGCAAAGCTGTGGGATTGTTGGGTTGAATTTGTTTTAGTTCCCCAGAGAGGGCGAGGCTGTTGGGTTGCTTGGGTTGAATTGGTTCAATTCCCATGAGAGTGTGTGATTGTATAGGACCTACCATCATAAATGATATACGACATCTGCGCTAAACTTGCTAAACGGGTAAGGGATATGATTGCGCACTTTTTTACAAAAGCATGACAATTTGCACAGATGTAGTTTATGATATAGGGATTCATTTAATGCTAGGTACCCATCGCCATCGACATGGTACCTAGCCGCCATCTTGATTTTAAAAATGGCCGCCAAATAAATCCATTATCTAAATTTATTAGCTTCTAAGCAACATAAAACATGTTCTTGGCGTCTAATCCAACATATCCAGGGTCAAGGAACCCATTTCTGTCGTACGCAGCATCCAACGATGATGCCTATATTGAAATTCAAGATGTCCGTCATGATAATTGTTTTTTCGCACATGATTTTATTAATGCCTCTCGAGGTTGAGTTCATATATGAATACCTATAACATATTTACGAGTATGTGAATTCTTGTTAACAGTTCTTGCTGAGCTATATATATAAGATAAGTGACAGTGCTTATACTGCTGAAAAGAAACACACATGATTAATAAAGAATGGGCAACGCAAATGGCTGTATTTCGAATTGACGTTGGCGAACAAAAACATACTCAACACGTCTTGAAGTTTAATTACAACTTGTGAATGGACATTATGTTGGGCACAAACCACAACATGTGTTTCCAGCAACAACAGAAAGCCGGTGTCCTAATCAAGTTAGTGACACAAAATGTGTGACATTTGTGTTGTAAGTTTGACAGAAAATCAAGAATCCTTAGATAGGTGGTTGGGGACAGGTCCAGATATATCACAGGTGTAGGTGGAGTTGGAAAATAATGTTCTAACTGCCAAATGCCAAAACATTGTGTACTATACTCTGGCATACACAACAACTTTGCTAAATAAATACCATATTCAGTGTCAATACATAAAAGTGTGTTTAACCCAATCGCTGAAAGTCGTGCATATAGCAAATTTTCACGACTTTCAGCGATTGACTCCGAGTACAAACTTAGTCAGGGTCGAAAATATGTAATGCAAACGGTATTCACCTCTAAGCTGCTAAGAACACGTAGAAATACGTTAGAGTAGATACGCGGAGGAAACGACTGAAACGCGGTAACTGTGACAACGATGACAATCAGACTGACTGGGGTACCAAACAACGGTTGCTCCATATCTCGACACAAAGGTGTTGGATGATGATGATACTCTCATCTTTACCAGGCGTAGATGGACGGTTGGCGAAGATGCCCAGCAATAACGCATCCTATATACTACATTGTATCCCAGTTGATAACTATCAGAAGAGTATATATATCGTACGTGATAGGTATTTTGCTATGTTATCCCCAAGCAACCAACAAGAGAACGCAGAATATATAGCGGAACCCTTCAAAGGTTGTTTCATTATTTGCTGCACTGTGTAATGTCTGTATAGTGTAGCAATAATCGGTCAACAGATTAAGTCAAAGAAATGCCTAGAACATGACATGATACATGATAATGGACGACTGGTTATTTAAAGAGGTACACATAAAATGTGTATTCATGTTTGTTATTCACTCATTATGACAAATATAACAATTTTGTAATGTACATACAGGTAGATACGTCTGCAAATAATAACGTTTAACATGCATTGCAAACCCGTGTAAGTTGTGAGTGTAACCTTATTGTTTTACTAAATCAGGTGCATTATTGATAGTATGCGTGAATATTATATTGCCCACGTGTGTTGAAGTTGTAAGCGGTAAATTTTGGTAGCTTGAGGAAGCGTCTCCCATCCTCGATCATCCATCCAAAGTCCTTTGGGGACGGCACATCGGCCGAACCACATACCTCAAAGACATATGCTTCCCTGACGTGTTGCATCAATGTATCCTCTGTTGGTGGCAGACGATTGAATGCGCAGTTTTTCTTCATGAAAAGTTCTCGTCTTGCCTCGTTAACAAACGTAACTGCATTTGACTTGTCATACATTATGATGACGAACTTCTCTATCAACTTAAATTTTGGACTAGCCACTTCTAACTTGGCAAACATTGACCTCGCTATGGTTGCAAATGCCTCTGTCACACCAGGAAATTCAGACCAAGCCGTCCAAGTCGTTCTTTTCTCCACGCCATGGAACGCTGGAACTACATCACAGCTCTCATGGTATGGAACATCAGGAGTCCCTTAGCCCACCGCTCTCCAATGCTGTCAGAAACCGTGTTGACCTGTATGTTTCTGAAGTTTCGCCCTCTTCCGAATGCCACCCACAGTTGGAAGTTACCGACGGTCGTTGTCAAACAGAAGAATAATCCAACGAAGATGACGACAACATCCGTGTCTACTGTGCGCACCACGACTGTCTTCGTCCCTTGCTGAAGTAAGTGGTACACTACACGCGCGTCTGGCTCCTCGTGGGAACACAATTCATCCATGACTGTCCCATGAGCAGCTACACTGTCACCAGTTGTCAGGTACACCACATTGTCCTCTGGCCATTGCTTCTCCGAGAAACGTGAAAAGATCCTCCTTGTTTTTTTAGTCCCGCAGAAACTCTAGCCATTTCTTTGGAACCTAGGCTTGTCTTGTAACTCGCACTCTTCCACCGTGTCCGCGCTTCTCCCTGGTTGTTTGTTTCAAGCTAGTATCGGTATATTTGTCCCACACAATGTCCAACCTCGATGTCGATTCAAGTTCCCTCTTGATGAATGGTATGAACACTTGCTCGGCGTATTCCTGGAATGTTGCACAGCCTGTGGGGTTCAACGTGTGAGTTAGGACAGGTCCGACAAAAACCTTTGCGTCTACAAATGGGGGAGCCTCGGTTTGAACATCAAGACAAGACAGGAGGTCCGACTTTGTACCAAACCTCACTTCCCCAAATTGTGATACGGAGGGCGGGAAATGTTGGTTCTTGTGCGAAAAAACACAACGGGGACGCCATCGCGGACTTGGTTTGTAATGTACAACTTGCCAAACAGTGATGCGTCTGACTTGATGTTCAACAGGTGCGTGCCTTTCTTCTTCACCAGCTTCGGTTTTCTTAGCGCGGGAAAGCCGTGTCTCTTGATCGGGGTGCTGAATAATGTGCTCCTTTCGTGTAGGACATTCAACTGGAATGCCTCGTATTGTGCCTGGCCCACAGTCTCCAGCTTCTTTATGGTCTACACCACGGACTCTGGTGCGCATGCTTGGCTGTGGAGCATAACCAAACTGCTGCACTCAAATCCAAAGGGATTTCCGTGTTGCCGAATGATACCGACAAGTACAGACACATCGGAATGGAACTCTTGTTGTAATTGTTGTTTGTGCTGCGGGTGATATCTGTGTTTCAAATTCTTGCAGGAGTCGTGCCAACTCTGGTCCCGTAAGGTGCTATCTTTGGAGAGCTGTTGCGTTTCCAGTGAGACCGGTGATGCATCCTTTCCCCTTCACGCCTCCATTTGCCTTTTCGTGCACCTGGTCGACGGGCATTGCTGAGAACCGGCGAATCGTTTTGGGGCACAACCCAATCGCCTTGTGTTAACATCGTTAACGCTGCATGGGGCAATGTCTTTATGTTCTCCAGGTGCACGCTGACCCATCAACTGTAGTTCATGTGGTCGAGGCTGAAGAACATGAGTACATGTGCGTCCATGCAGGCGACGTATTATGAACTTACGTTTAATAGCTTCTGGCATCGCGTCCGTCTCGAGTCTGGCAGGTGGCTGACAGCATCATCTAGACGCTACTAATTCCCGTTCATTAATTTTACCTGTTTAGAAGTAGGCCGTGAAGTAACACAAAGTAGATCAGTATATAAATTTAGCTTGCATATATGCACAAAAACAGTCAAATTTCCCTATCATTGCCATTTGACCTTGACATTTCCAGGTTACTGACATGTAACCTTGACATTCACGGTCAAGAACACAACATCAGATTTGGATCCGGCATGCATGCGTACAAAAACAGCGATGGTACTGAACAATATGAGGTTCATTATCATTATTATTATATAATCAAAACAGGAATGTTTTTGAGAAAAAAGTTTTACCTCAACGTTCAAGGTCATAGCTATATATACATGGCCAAATACATGCATACATACATAATGATATACACACATTCGTACACTTATACAACAATAGTGGTAGTATTGAAAAATATATATGTCACGTTCAGAAATGTTACATATATGGTCCAATGTTCATGTTTTTTTCCGGGAAGTAACGATAATATCACTTAGACATCCCACTAATGGGCCTACTATGTATAGTAACTTAAACTTATGTATTTATTTTATAAAGGTAGTTCAGTCGTTGGTTGCATTATGTCTACTCTGGCTATGTTACAATGCTGGCATATCACGTTTTTGTGCAACTACGAAAATAAATATCTTTAAACAGATGGCCCGGCTACCTAGTAGCAGTGCCTTAGGCCGTTAACACCCCTCACCTTTAACGTTTGTTTGAATGTCACGTTTATTTATGCATTGTATTTTTTGTCGAGTCTTGAACAATAATCGGTTCTTGGCGTCAATACAATCGCACTGGTGTAATTTATGCCATGACATTTGAGCATAGGCAATAAATATTGCCCATTTACAACTCGCACACTGTTTCTGTTAGTGTATATATCAAACTACCAGCGGCCATTATGACTGTACCTGCAGTATACTTTATTTATAGTAATAGCCCGACAGAAGTCGTAAATACAAACTTTTGTGCGTTAATGTCTTTGCTAGGGAATAATTAAATGTCAGTACTCCATGCACGGCTGTCAGCAAAGATATCAGACAACCCCTTAACGGTCCGACACCACACAATCACGCGAGAGGACCGTCGCATCGCCATTCTCAATCGAAGCAGATGTGCACTTCTTCGTAACCCACCTCCTCCTCTCCACCACGCCATCTGTTGAGCTTCCCAGATATGATATAGAGATTTCCATTATTTTTCGAGAAGATGCTATGTATAATCTATATGATATTTTATTATTGTTCTTAGTTAGTTCATAGTCAGGGAATTATAACTAGTTGTTTACAGTTGCCGTACTCTACTGAACTATCACCAATAAGGTTCCGGTATGTTAAGAGGTGGGCGGTTAACGAAGGTAGTTATTTAGAGGTATATGTTCCCACCCACCCTCCCTGATATTGGGTTAACAGTGGTTGTCTAATAGATCAGCTCGTTCCCCGCGTATAGATACATTGTGAAACATTGCGCACAGAAAGGTAGTTCACGAAGTGTTTTTTTGCCGCTTTTCCCTGCTTTAGTTTCGTACACGAGGTTTTGCATTATTGCTTTATCCACCACTGAACGTTCCGTAGTGTACGCAGGTTTTTTAGTGCGGGGACGTTTTATAAGTACGTTTTATGTGGCGGTTCGCCCCTGCCTTTTTGTGTGATGTGTTACTAGTTGGTGGTTTTGTTATATATGTGTATATATACATAACATCTTTGTTAATTATGTGTTGTTACCATAAATTTCGTTATGGTTTGCTTACCATTGTTGGGGTGATTAGCCTACATCCTTTATGGATTACGCCTTGCTGGGGGGATCGAGTACCCCAGCCTCTCTGTTTGTACACGTATGTGTGTAGGCGACGGTTAACACACCTCACCTTTGATGTTTGTTTGAATGTCATGTTTATTTATGCATTGTATTGTTTGTCGAGTCTTGAACAATAATCGGTTCTTGGCGTCAATACAATTGCACTGATGTAATTTATGCCATGACATTTGAGCATAGGCAATACATATTGTCCATTTACAACTCGCACACTGTTTTTGTTATTGTATACACCAAACTAGCAACGGCCATTATGACTGTACCTGCAGTATACTAGTTAATTATAATAATACTAATAGTCCGACAGAATGCATAAATAAATATCTTTAAACAGAAACCAAAGCATTGTATTTGGCAGTTTATAGAAAATGTAGATTTACGGCCTATTTACGTTGCCGACGGGACTAAATGCAGAGGGTTGATTAAAAAAAACCTGTTATTGAGCAAAGTGCGCTGACCAGCTGTCAATCAGTGTCAGCTGTGGCGTTTTTTTGCAATCTGTTCCTGCCGTTCATATAGCACTCGCCAGCTTTGAGGCAGTAAAGCGTCACATCTGCATTACATCATTCTATTTTAGCAAGCGCGCCGCAACGCCGAATGCTCTGGCAAACAAATTCGTCGTACAACAATAAAAAAGCGGGTCCGCGCCTTTAAAAAAAAAAGCTATTGGAAAATGACACCCCTGCGGTGAAACTGTATCCTGCAAATGTAGAAAGGTACTCGAATACATAGTTAATACTGCGGCTGCAATACCACCGCCTTCCTTCGAGCGAAGTTTGTTTGTCTAGTTTGGTTATGCTTACAACAACGATATGACCAGCAATTTGTATTTTTGATAATTATGCCTGATACTTATATAATACATACTGTCACTTATTGACGTGATGTTTTGTGCATTGTAATATGTATTTGCCTTTATTTATTTATTTTAAAGCAGTGACTAATTATGTTTGTTATCTATTATTATACTAGCTAAATACACACTTTACTCAGTACAGCTGTATTAACTTATTTGTCCGATACTTTATTTCACATAACGTAAGTTATTTCTTTACAAAGGTATATTTTATATTACATATATTTTTATTCTTTCTTAAATTGTTATGATAGTGATTGTTTTACCAATGATGCATTTTAATACGGACAGGTTTTTCTGATCCGAATACACGGCATTACACAATTATCACTTTATTAGTATTATGTATGAGTATGTGTGTATGTGTGCGCGTGTGGGTGTGCGCGTGCGTGTGTGTGTGTCAGTTTCCAGATCCAGCCTACGTTTGGAGTTGTATGTATTACTCACTGCAAGCAAGGCACCACCGCCTCGACACTTCTTGTTGTTTGCCACAACCGTGCTGTCTCTGTCTCTTCTGTATATGTTGTATGAATTTGGCAGTACCTCCTTGTCGAAAATATCCCCCCGCAGCCATGTTTCGGTTATCGCTATGAAGTTGCAGTCATGATCACTAAAGAAAATGTTAATGTCTTGTAATTTGCCGACGATGCTAGTAGTGTTCTGGTAAAAGAGTTTATGGGTTGGGCTAGGTCCGGGGTTGGGATTTACATCCCCACTCAGCAGAATCGGCAGAAGAGCCATCAAGATTAAACCGGCCGTCACGCGTGTGTGACTGCGTCGACGCATGTCACCGCCGTGATGGAGACCCGACGACTTGTGCTTTCTACGGGGACACAACACGAAACGACCCGTGCTGATTCTATGTTGTATTGGGTCGATCGGCATCGGCACCCAGTGACGCCTCGTCAGGGCACAAAAGTGCAGCCACGCGTGACCTCGACACAGCAGTTCAGCTGGTGCAGGACAATAGCGAGTCCTCGGTGGCCGATATTGGCAGCTTTTACAATAAAATCAATATATCAGTCTTTAAGACCACATAAAATATGTATAAGACGTAATGTTGTAGACGCACTCAAGTACCATTCACGCATTGTGTAGCGCGTTGTCTTAATTATGAAATAATTAACATTAACACAAATAAACGTTGTTCGTATTCAGTTGAATTTAAGGTGTAATAGTTCTGGTATTATGTGCAATTGCGATTTAAATATACATGGCTGTCAATACCAAACAGTTACTTTATTGTAAGTTCACAATAATTAGTGTTAATACTATTAATTCGATAGCAACACATGCCATACTAAATAAAAACCAAATAGGCCATTACACTAATACAATACACCAATGACGTAGTTTAACAAATTAGGTCAATAATAGAGTAGGCCACGCTGGGGTAAGGATGTCAACAAACGGAACATTTCGGGAATAATACATATTTACTTGCAACTTTAACGACTTGTAATAAGCGCCCATTGGCGCTGCAGCCTCACTGGTCTCGGGCGATTTTATTCATGTGCTATCGTTTCGCCGCAAAATACTGTTGCAACATTGTATTGTAATTTGTTCTCAAACCTAAAACTTGCACTGAACTTTGGCATACCAACAACGTTTATTAAGACTGTAGCTGCCAGTTTAACATACACTTTCACCGAAGCAGTCAAACGAGACAACGTCCAAGGGGATATCGAATTGGACGGTGCACGAATTTAGGACGTGCAACTATAAAACAATGGATATGCAGTCTGAAATTGTCATCGCCATCCCTAGCTGCAGTAAGGTCGATAAATTGTCCCTAGGCTTCAGGAGCCCGGCATTGGTTGTAAATTGGTGAAGGCTTCCCTCGGACCAACTGCAACAACGTTTATAACCATTTTACAAATGGTAACGTAACAATTACCCCGACACCCCTCCAGCCCATGTAACGTTTCGTCACATACACCAGCCAAGCCTAAGCTTGACATACTTTATGGACGTCCCCTAATTCTTTAAACTATATTGCCAATTAAGGTACCCCACGCTGTGGTATACAAACATCATGATTAGGCTATGTTATTGCATAAAAGGACTCGAAACACTATATTTTGTTTGGTTACCCTAATCGTACGAGCCGGAATGAGTGCATTGGGGTTCGCGTTTGCCGTTCTTGCGTCCTAAATTCTACCTTCCTGCGATTATCGATTGCGATAAAGGTTAAATTGTTGCGTTAGCACATTTATACATATATCTATATATTTCATACATGCATTTTACTGCTAATAACACACAGAAAATCACTACATATGAGAAAACAATAACCTATTGCAGCCGAACGTAAAACCGCTCACTGCGCGCTTAGCTAATGGTGTTTTATTAGACGTCGACGCGAGATCTGTGGTTTACTTCAAATTTGAGGTCGCGTTCAGATTTGGCGTACGGTCGCGGCGCTTATTGCGTTAGCTAATGGTCTCTATTAAACCAAACATATAACCAGTTGATGCTGTGAACAGAATGGTTGCACCATAGTTGTGATGTCTACGTCGAAGAACAAGATTACGTAAACACCTTTATATTGACATCATCATCATACCAGTGCACACGTGAGATTTCCTAGCTAGTTCTTTGCCACGAGTACATATATTATGACCTAAGGATTTGATAACTTCGTTAATTTCCTCCCCATTTAGCTTAGATGCAAGGGGGCATACATTCTTCATAAACAGTCCTCTATAGATCAATATTACTTTTGTCTTGTCGCTGGAATTTAATTCAGGCTGACCTTCCATACTCCACCCGCAGGGTTTCGGGGAGACGGGATGTGAAGGATGTCTCGGAGCTTCGACCCACGTTACACGTAACTTGGTCCCACGCTACATGGAGCTAAGCCGGACAATATACCTGGACCTATGTCCTACGTTACACGGAGCTTGGCCCTACGCTACATTTCCGTTGATTCCCATCAGACACGTCAAACTATACGTCAATGTGGTGATGGTCAATGTATCGTCTAGTCCCACAATCACCGTGAGAGTGATACAAAGAAATAAACAAATATTTATATCGCCCATTCTGGATGCGCCTGCTCTCAGACTCACTCAGGCTACACTCTTTCACACTGCTAGCATCTCGCGTGTTCGAGAACTGTGTAGTTTCCTACATTTGGCTAAGTCATAATCAATGTTTTTTTTCTCGAAAGTATAAACAATTTATCTATTGACATGTACAAGGACTACCATGTATTATAAGGCTAATTGTCTTTGTTTTCGCCCAGAAATGTATATTTATGAAACATGTTTTCGATTTGTTTTCGAAAACAAACCGAAAATTGTCATTGATTAGATAAGCGCGTCTGAAATGATTCGCTTGGAACTCGCATAAAAAAAATGGCGATATGCAGTGCCCGAGTTTGCCGATTTAGGCATCGAACAAAATCAGTTTTTTCAGTGTGTCTCATAAACAAGTGGGTTACTGTCATCATTATTGCTTCAAATATATGGCCTAAAACGGCTGTGTTTCAGTTCCCCTTTAAATAAAAAACGATCTAGAGTTGGCAGCCGGCTACAGTCAGACGGTCATGATCGGACGCCGCAGTCTTATTGGTTGGGGACGAAAAGTGGATCGGTGTTACGACGAAATCGAAACCAGATCAACACGACGGCCAGGGACAGTGTCACACAAGCTAGAGACAACCCTATTGACGTCAGCGTTGAACGCGCGCGTCCTGATGCTACCCAACCATCAGGCAGTGTGGAGCAACCAACGAGCAGTTCGCCATATCGCACAGTCAGCTAGGAAAAGTGAACGTGCAAGTGTGCGTCCGAATTATCTCCAGGACTGTGTATCCAACTAGAAATAACTTAAAATTGTAGTCAACTTTATATGGATGACACATATAGATATAGTAATGACTAAACTTGCCTTACGTCGTAGTCATGGTAGAATATACAACAGTCATACTTTTGTAAAAAAAAAAGAGATGTGTTGTGTAGTACGTTAGTTTGTCACACGTTGAACTGGTTGCTATGAGAGACTGCGTCCATGAGAGACTGCAACCCTGGTAGACTCTATACAGGCTGGCAGTGGCCAGATTAATTATGTGTCATGAAGGGACACGGACTCTGCCTTGTAGGCTAATTTACTGTAATAAACAGGCAGTCGCCGAAATATCGTAGCCATGTGAACTAGTATCAGTGTACGTTTTGAGTATTACTTTTGATCATTGTTATTGCATAATGCAACATTACTCCGTAGCAAGTGATTATATATATGTGAGAATGCGCTCATGCAAATATTGACGCTAATTTAATAGCAATTTCGTAAGTCCCATGCCACATATTGGTTTTATGTCGATGCTAAACGCATTAATACGTTGTTTTTGCACTCTGCAAAGACCATCTTGAAAATGCTTGCCCAGCCAGATAGCGGGTCAGTGGCGCCACCTGATGACCAGTCACGTGCTCGATTTACAGATTCGAGGCGGCAGAACCAGGTCGTTTTCTAGTACTTTTGATCGTGGCATTGCTATACTGTGTGAAGTTTTTGTATGTTTCTCGCAAATCGGAGTCAGTCACGTCATGTTGTTGATGCGGTGAAGCAGTCGCCGCTAGAGGTTCTACTCCGGCAAGACATACAACTACCAGATCATGTGTAGCGACCGCGTATTCCACTTACGTCTCTACATAGCTGGGACATAAAAATATAAATTAACTCTTCCCAACTTAATTGGTATCATTGGAAAAGGCTTGAAAAGACCTTTCCAAAGATACAAGATCACCTCATTAGGCTCCTTTTTGGTTCTTTGTCTTAATGGAAAAACAATTAGCAGACTTGACTTGACTTGTGACCCGTTTCTCAGTTTTCCGTAGGTTTCATGCCATACCTTTCTTAATTCTTGTTCGATTTTCAAAAACTTGTTATCATTGGAAAGCTTAAAATGAATTAGGATTAAGAATGTGCAATTTTAAATCTAATTAATTTATTATTATATAACATATCAGAGTGGAACTAAAGGCAAGTGTAGCCCTGAGTTCATCAGTGGGGCAGCTAATTCTCTCCAGATAATCCTCGCAACCTTGGTGATTCTCACCGAAAACACACACAATTCTTTTTTGGGCATTTTCAGGGCAAAACTTGTTATGGATGGGACAGCTGCAACTGAAAGATGGAATTTATTTGACAATTTTGGTGGACTTAACCACAAATATCCAAAATTCCTCATGTAGTATACCTGTTAAGACGAAGACAGAAAACGAATCGGTGAACATAAAGAGTAACCCACATTGTTTTCGAGAGAAGTCCGCAACAATATGCTCCAGTTCCACTGTACAAAAATATTCAACAGTCACTTATGTTTGTTTGTGTACAAAAACACCAACATGAAACAATGTTGCGGAGGTTGACTAGTTTGAAGTTCTTTAGAATGTTAATTAAGACAGCAGTTAAGTTCAACACAAAGAGATCTCATAGTCCATATCATCAGCGTAAGTTTCACTCTGACTCCAGTATGCTATCTTGTACACAGTTCCTTTCCTTCCTTTTAGTTTTTCGACTCTTCCGTTGTAGACGGTCTTCTCTATTTCATCCACAGCGAACCAGACATGACAAACGTCGCTGCCGACAATGGCACCCGTCATATTGTCCTCAAGATCACTGAGGGACTTCTACTCCAATTCAAGGAACTGAGCTTTACACTCTCCTGGCTTAAAAAGTCTTCACTTTACTTTCAACCTGTTTTCTTTCCTTTTCGTTTCTGTGTTGCCCTCTTCGAATGTTCGCAAAGTACTTCGACATGTTTTGTGTGTGATTCAAACGCCTTTTTTCCAAGCTGCACTAATTGCCCATGTAATGGCTTTCTCCCTCTTTTCACGTGTCATCCCATCGATGTATGGCACAACACGATTCTTCCTGGCATGCATTATAGATGACAGAAAACGCATGGTTGCATGTTTTGTACGTTGTTTGGATGCGTAGAACATGCCCATTATTTCCTCCGCATCAATTGTATGCGACCTACACGACTCCGCCTCCCTCCTCAGCTGCTCTGAGATATTCGTCTCGAAATAACGCTTGTATTGTCTTTCAAGCACAGGGACTATGGCAGAGATACATGCTTTTGTCATCTCACAGAAAAGGTTTCTGTTTGATGGCTGGCTCAACATTTTTAGAGTACTGTCCTGCTCATTCTACTGTTCTCCAAAGAAATCCCTGTCCCGAGACAGTATGCTGGCTGGGTCTTCACAACAAAGTTTCAACTCGGCGATCACCTCCTTCGCCAAATCTATTCCATCCATATGATCCACCTGCGAGTCTGCTGAGGTATGAAATCCTTCTATCCATGGACCAGATAACATTTTGCCCAGAAGTCGAAGCACCTGCATCTCCGGCTGTGATGTCTCCTTCTTGAAATCTGACAGTATACTCCCTTGCAGTCCCCCACACGACACTGATCCGGTTGAAATTGTTTTTGGGAATAGATAATAAAACTCCACTAATTTCCCATATATGTGAAAAAAGTATATGTAACCTGGTACCTTGGTAACGTGGAAGGATACCCCTTGGTAACTTATTGTCATCGAGGAAGGCGTCTTTGTAACGCAACTTGTTAATCTGCAGCACCAGGTTTCCTGCCAAGCAATCCTTACCAAATATTTGCCCCCTTCTCGTTTCAAGAGACTTCACGGCAGATCAACACGAACTAGCCATAGTGTCCAAAGGATGTAAATGACAGTTCATTTCATCGAGGGTCTTATTCCAGGTTTCAGAAAAAGCTACGAATTGCTACAAGGTTGACAGCTACTCTGTCTGTCATTGTATTGTATATATTGCTTATCATTGTTGATCTGCATTCCTGAAAGTCCTTTTCGTGAAAGTCTGCATAGACTGGGGCCAAATTATCCACTGCATCACCCACATGGTCCTTATAGTTGTCAGCTGCCCCCCCCCCCCCCCCACTAACTGATCCACACACATGATCCGTATAGTCGTCAGCTGTCCCCCCTTCGCCTTCTTGCGTTGTTGCATCAAAACCTAAGTTGAGATCCTTTGTTGACATGGCCACTTCCGCACACTGCACGTCTGCAATTACTCCTAGATATCTCGTCATTTGCTCTTTAGTTGTCCTTTGGGGTACCTCTGTTAAAGGAACTTGGTTAACAACACAGTCATAAACCATGAGTCGTATACTATCATCGTAAGTTCTGTCATCACGTTTAGTGTCTTTTTCTTGATTTTGATACCTGTACAACATCCTCAAGCTTTGCTTTCTCATTCTCATGTGATTTTATTGTGTCCTCCTTGTTCTTCATATGTCCTTGCAAATCGACACACTCCTCCAGAGAGACCATTGGAAAAGCAGTGGATGTAGGTGCGGTGCGCTTAGTCCTTTTGAACCCTTTAATCGTTTGTGAACACGTTTTAGTTGCTTGAACTCATGTCCTGGATCCTGTCTCACTTCTCATGGTGCCTGTTTCTGACGAAGGTCCTTGACACCTCTCTTCAGTCGAATAATGATGGCATCCTCAAACAAAATGGTGGTCTTTTTGCGCTTAATTTCCTGTTTTTGTTTTAGACACTTGATCTGGGACAGTTTCTGCACATTCAGTTGATCGCTGTATTCGTTCAGCTTCTTCTTATATATAGTTTTTTCAGCAGTGCGCAAGTTTTTTCATAAAAGCAAGACCCTTTTTCATTTTCATCTTTTGAGACGTGACGTTTCCTCTGGACCAACCAATCGCAGGCATTTTAGTTAATGGGGTGTCTGCCCAAGTTAAATTTCTACCCCATCCTCACAACTAGATGGACCAGGCATTGGCTGGGGTGTTTCATTTGCTGCTGAGGAGGAGACTATGTCTGTGTATCATCATCACGTTCCATGTTCACCAAGTCATCATCAGCAGATTTAATAGCCAAGCGAAATGCAATGAAGTCTTCACCACAAAATTGTATGAAATTATCCATAACATTCTCTCTCTGAAGATGTTTGTAATTTTCAAGATCACTAGTCATAGTTATTAAGTCATTGGGAGACACAATGAACTGAGCGCCAAGTTTTTCCAGCACAGAACGGATCCTTACCTTAGCCATAGCGTTCGTAGTATGTTAATAACAGTTAATTTCATTGAGGGTCTTATTCCAGGTTTCAAAAATACTGCGAATGACTACAGGGTTGACAGCTACTCTGTATGTCATTGTATTGGATATATTGCTTATCAATGTTGATCTGCATTCCTGAAAATCCGCTAAGTGTTTGAGCTGTGTGTGTTATTGCTGTGTGTCTTGGCTGGCACTAGTGTATTGGTTGGCTATGTTTGTGAAGTATTCGTTGAAGGTGTTTGCAATGTTTTCTGGTTCTGTGATTTCCTGTTCACCATCTCTGATGTTACGTGGCGTTTGTGTTATATCTCGTGGACACAGGTCACGAAAATGCGCCCACAGCTGACGTTTGCCCAGTCCGTTCAACAAGTTTGTTTATTAGCACCGGAATGTTCTGTGTTGGAGCTTGGTTAACAACACAGTCATAAACCATGAGTGGTTTACTATCGTCAAAAGTCCTGTCATCACGTTTAGTGTCTTTTTCTTGATTTTGCAACACCTCCACAACATCCTGAAGCTTTGCTTTCTTATTCTCAAGTGCTTTCATAATGTCCTCCTTGTTCTTCATATGTTCTTGCAAATCGACACACTCCTCCAGAGAGACCACTGGAGAAGCAGTGGAAGCAGATACGGTGCGTTTAACCCCGTTTGAATCCTTTAATCGTTTGTGAACAAGTTTTAGTTGCTTAAATCCTGTCCTGGATCCTGTCTCACCTCTCTTGTTGCCTGTTTCTGACGAAGGTCCCTGATATATTTCTTCAGTCGAGCAATGATGGCATCCTTAAGCGAAATTGTAGTATTTGTGCGCTTAATTTCCTGTTTTAGATAATTGACCCGGGACAGATTCTGCACATTCAGTTGATCGCTGTATTCCTTCAGCTACTTCTTTTAGTTAGTTTTCAGCAGTGCGCAAGTTTTTAATAAAATCCAGACGCTTTTTCATTCTCATCTTTTGAGGTGTGACGTTTCCTCTGGACGAAAGAATCGCAGGCATTTTAACTAATGGTGTGGTCTAAGTGAAATATCTAGCCCATCCTCACACCTAGATGGACCAGGTTGTTTCATTTGTTGCTGGGGAGGAGGCTGTGTCTGTATATCATTATCACATTCCATGCTCACCGAGTCACCATCAGCAGATTGAATAGCCAAGCGAAATGCAGTGAAATCTTCGCCAAAATTTTGTATGAAATTATCCATAATATTCTCTCTCTTAATTTGTTTACTTTTAAAAAGCACTAATCACAGTTTTAAGTCATTGGTAGAAACAATGAACTGAGCGCCGTGTTTTTACAGCATAGAACGGATCGTTTTTCCATCAGACTTCTCATTTTCAAAGTACATGTAGAGAATGTGTCCTATTTAAGATTTCCGTCAGGTACCAGATAAAGTTATCCATCAGATATTGAAGGGCGACTAAAGGCTTAGGTGAAGGCAAGACATATTATTTATGTTTCTTCTTCATATTTGAAGACCAATTTCTCAAAAGAGAGAAGCGAAAAATGTAATACCATCAATAATCAAAAATTGGAAGAAAAAAACATTTAAAACCATCACAGAGTCATCAACACGAACCTATTTGAACGGGCGAGCAGTTGCACATATCGGCAATTAGACAATCTACAGTGGTTCAGAAAAGTGAAAATATTGTTCTTCGTGGCTTCGCAGATGATGCTGCACCTATAACTACAAAACGTCGGCGCACGGCTTCCCAAAAAGTGAACATTCTAGAGCTCATGTTGGACCAGATTGCGAACAATTGTCCGTTGCTATCATGTAATACCTGCGTTCGTGGAAGAAAACGTGTTCAAACACGACAGTACTAGTATTACTCACCACGGCGAACCGACCACTGATGATAAAGAAATGTCTCCGGCAATGGAGAATTTCATTGTACTGGCAAGGTTACGATTGATTTACCCAGAACTACTGAAACTTGTGAAACAGCTTCACGGCACTGAATTACGGTCACGTATGCATGCGTCCATCAAACCAGAGATATCACAAGCTTTGTCGTCCGTGCTTGACGAATTGCATGCAGCTGGAGAGGCCAGGGTAATGCAAGCCGGACAGCCGGGGACCAGATTCAGTCCGAGTCCGGGAAGTAAGTGATTAGACAGGTCGTGCCTTCTATGCACAGAAGCAGGCAGAGCTGACCAGCACTTCTTGAGTGAGGGCACGTCTCATCTGAAAAAAAATACGGACGATATAGAAGCTGAAGGTCAGGAGTTTAAACCCATTACAGAAGGTGGGGTAATGGAACACCGAATTGACACCATTCCATCACCTGTACGGGTTGAATGGTAATGTGCCTAATCATTCCACCGTCTGACGTGCGTGTGTACTGAGAGCTCCTGCTGAGAAAACGACGATTTGGCCTGGCGAATATGTCGAAGTGACTGTGCAGAACGACTTGTCATCTCTTGACGAGTCATTTGCGCTAGAACATCGTGTCGATTCAACCAGTTTCAAACATGAGAAGCGATCACAATTATGGCCACCTCATGGTATCATCTCGGGTGTAGCTGGGAAGATCCGACATCCCAAACTTGACCAATTAGCCAAGAGTCTTGAAAAAGAATGAACAGTTATGTGAGATACGTAGCTGCCATCACGAGATACGAATCAGAGAGCGTCAGTGTCACCGTTGCTTCCCAGAATGCTCATCAACTACTTCATCTCACTGTGCGACCGTTCGCGTTGATCTTTATAGTATTTTGGATGACACTGTAAAGGAAAAGTTCCGAGGGAGGAATATGACAACGTTTTCGACCCAGTATTCAAAGACTACAATGGTGCAGCAACGCCATTCCAAACTGTCGACAATCTGGGTCCCGTCCAGCCCCCACAACGCAAGGGTCGTGTTCCACAATATTCACGGGACAAACTAGACGAGCTATAACAGAAATGCAATAACCTCGAAAGAAAATGAGTTTTCGTTAATCCAGACGATGTTGGCATCACTGTTGAATACCTGAATCCGTTATTACTGGTCAAGAAAAGCGCTGGGGGTTTCAAACTAGTCATTGCATTCGCTGACGTGGAAAGATATAGCAAACTTCAACCTTCCCTTCTTCCGGACGTAGATTCTACACTTCGCAACATTGCCAAATGGAAGTACATTGTTGTCATGGATCTTACAAATGCCTTTTAAGAGGTCCCATTGACTCGTCAATCCACGAAACACTATAGTGTTGCGACACCAATTCGTGGAGTCCGTGTGTCTATTTATTTTTAGATGTATTTTGTTATGCCGGTTTTGTGTTTAATATTATGGCTATTTTTGACACTCTCCCTTATTAATAACTGATGCACAACATTTTACACAATAATATTACATTGATTTATAGAGTGTTTGTAATTGCAGGATTTTTGTTGAAATAAATCATTGTAATAATTTCACAAAAAGCTCTTCTTTGCCATATGTCATTGTTTATTTCATTTTTTATTTTGCCCGATTTTCTGTTTGCCCCCCACATGAGAGACATTAAGTACACCATATTACACAGGTAGCTCACATAACACAGAATAATAAGAAAACTTGTTATGAGTGTTATTCTTGGGTCAGATTGTGTTTGTAACATACAATATATTGAATAATATTTGTCTGTAGTAGTAATCATGTGTAATTGTTGGCCTATTTGAAAGTTGCCTAGGTTTCAATTTCAATGCAAGCAATCAAATATGGGTATGCCGATTATGCAAGATTTGTCTGCAGCTGATGTTATTAAATATATGGTAACAACCATCAAGTTGTAAAAGATGTACATACAATGACTAAGCTATTCATTTAATCATAATTACATGCACAAGTGAATACAATTGATTACACTCATTTTCTCAGTAATCATGCTCATACATTTTAACAGTAATCCTATTTAACTACATTTGTGACCAAGCCTGGGGTCAAGTACTTTACAATGTAATATATTACTATTACCTCGTTTCCTTCGTATTAGTATTACATGTTATGTGAATATAAAATTATATGATATATTACTATTACATGTGTAGCAATTACTATTACTATTACATTTGTCATCATAACTACATAGTATAATACACGGTAAGCGTAAATATGTGCCACAACATATAACAATCATATTTAGTATTAGCTACTAACTACACTGTTTATGGATAGAACATATTGTTCGTTTTATATTTCAGTACTCTATTGGAATGAAAGACAAAAGCAATGTCGCTGTCACTTTAACTTTTTGAATTATAATCAATGTAATTAAACCATACTGCACTACTGCTGCTTGGTGGATCATTGGCACACGTATAAATATATCAGGATGCTTTTCATACCTCTATTAATATGTGGACAGCCACTAAACCAATACAGGCTTCTGTGAAGAAGATAGTTTGCAAGAGAGCCAACTTGAAATAACTAATGAATCCCTTTAGCCATGTAGCTCTCACTCTGTCCCAATGTCTGCTAGTGCTATGTAAACTCTCATAACCTCCACGGTGAAACCAACTGAGCCATGATTCACAGAAGAGCAATCATAAAACCTGGAGAAACTAGCGGAATATTCTTTTTCTTGTAAATAATTAAATAACCATACCACAAATAAGCGCAACTCAAAATTAACTTTGAAATGTCCAATAGCTGATATAAAAGTAACAGGTCAATTACTATTTCATTGCTTCCTATTACTATTACATTGTATTTTAAACCTATTACTATTACTTGAATATTTGTAATTGTTACTATTACATATTACTATTATCCCATGCCTGTTTGTGACTTGTGCCCTTCTAGTCACCGAATTGTTAAAACTGTTTTATTTTTTTCTTCAGAATTTGATTTATATATTTATAATTTTTTTTATTTATTATCAAATTGTGTCTTTCAAAAAACGGCTGGACACTTCTTAACTTTTCAGATAGTTATGCTGGAAATAGAACTTGAAATGAGAAATTATAGTTGATATAAAAGCCAATACCAAGGGTGAGGTGATTACACTATAAATGTAATCAGTTATGATCACTATTGAAATGTATGACAACTTATAATATAAACGTAATCAATTATGACTTATATATTTCTAGGATGTAAACATTATTACAATTATATGTAATATAATATATTATAAATTTAGTAATATAATTTATATAATTAAATAAAACTAGTATTTTATTTACACCAACTGTATTCAAGAAAACATTTGGCCTACATTTATATTGTACAATAAATGCGATGTGTCAATGCACTAAGAGTAAACACCTTCAAAACTAAAAAATCGAAATTAATGTTATGACAACCTGGGCTATATGTATGTGCTAGTAGGCACACTGTCACAAACCTGCTCAAAGTATTATTCACGCCACGGTATATTCATAATGATTCCCATTAACATTACTGTCGAAACGGTATACATCTAGAGTGTCCCAATTTCGTGCGTCGCGCAATTCCGTGGCAATGCAATATTTTCATTAGTACATTTTTAGTACAAACCAACCAGATTTATAACAATTATATCTGCATTTCAATATAAACTTTCACCGACGCATTTAAACAGAATGGAACATATGACACAATACGAAAGTGATACTGAATTACCAGTGCACAGAACACTAATCAATGTTACTTCGTTTCGACTTTCGTCTTTGAAGCTGAAGTAGATTTTCCTTCTTATTGATGTATGCTACTACAAATCTTATGACCCAATGATTCTTAATCACATACAACGCTACGATCCCACGGCATAATTGTTACTGAACATGACGTATTTGATACAAATAACACGATAAATAACGTTTTGACTTTGCCTAAACAACATCGAAAATGACATGTGTTCATGTTATTGTTGACGTTCTAAAATGTCGGGGCTCTGTAAACCGCTAAAGTAAACGTGCAGAACAACGCGGAACCGATATAAAAATCTCTCTAACATTCGACGTATGCTTCGCATCAGACTGGTACATCATACATATTTAAATATTCATGTAATACAGTCTGTCAGGCAACATGCAGGCATACTATTGATATTAAGGTATATTTCTGCGCGATGGAACGACAGTGTCATTTCGTTAGTGATTGCCGGAACCGCCGGTAGGTGACAGTCGTTCCATCGATGTTCCGTATCATAAAAATATAACTTAATCTATATGTTATGCCTTCATATTGTTGGACAAGGTGTATTACATGAACATTTAACTATGAGTGTAGTATAAGTCTGATTCAAAGCACACACACACTAAATGAAAAAGATTTTAAATCGGTGCCGCGTTCCGCCGCCGCGTTCCGCAGTTTACAGACGCCCCGAACGGTCAACAAAACGACAAGTCACCCGCTCGACAGCGTGATTCACTTGATTCTCCCGTCCAACCATTCAGCGAATTAAACACCGCGGATTCAACGTATACAGTTATACGTTTTTGCGCCGTTTTATCTTAAAATGGCATATTATCTGAAAACAGGTTTATAGGGAGTTGAGGAAAGTGCTATGTAGTGTACGCGATATGTTAACTCGCTGAAAATTTGTATTTTAAACATGGAGGAACTCAGAATGCAACTTTAAACACACTGAAGGAGAAAAAGAGGTCACGCCTGTAAATATGTTGACATCTAGCGGTTTATATGTTAGTTGTGTTACACTATCGCCCGGTAACAGTCACCCAGCGGTATTTATGAGCCTCGCACTGGTATGTCTCTTTATTATCGCTCAACCTCGTGCGTGTTATATGTTAATGTTCCAGACGAAGTTGGCGCAATAAAGTCTTTCCAGATACACTGTGTCATACCAGTTTACTTATACCTTACTTATTTTACTTATGCCCAACGGTCCTCCCGGGGCACATATATAAGCTGTCGACAACGCCTCTCCATAGCTCTCTATCCTGACTACTTCTTTCCAACTGTTTCCAGGTGTAGCCCATCTTCCTGTTGTCTACTTGGAAGTCCCTAAATATGTATTCTCCGACCGGCCTCTTAAATTTTTACTTGCCTTGGACATTCCATGTCAGATCTTGTCTGGCGATGCTTGATGCTGGTTTCCGCATTGTGTGACCAATCCATCCCCCATCTTCTTCTTCTAATTCCATCTTCCGCAGGCAGTCGGTGTGTCCTCCTCCACAAGTTAATGTTGCTGATCGTGTCTGGCCAGTAGATCTGGAGGGTTGATTTAGGCAGTTTTTTTAACACATGTGTAAGCTCCGTACAGTAGGATTGACTTCAAAGTATACTCATCGTTGTCACATTTAAGTTTCTGGCGAATGTGGTGGATATGGAGAAGGTGGTGTCACGTGACACAACACAATCAGTTCGAATTGTACCAGTCGGCATGCAGAAAGGGTCTTGATACTGAGAACACAACGCAGAAAATCCAGGATGATATAGACCAGGTCTACTATTATCTAGTAGAGAGTGATTGTGAAGTGTCTAGAGTTTCGGACACGCGATCGAGAGAACCCGAGTTCGTTCGTTCACTCTACGTTGCCTCATTTAGCTGCATGAATCACAACCTGACAATGAGAGTATTATTCGCGTGTACATAAAGCCACCCGTCGCCGCCTGAACTAATTCACCTCCAAGATGGTATTCACACCGTCTTTTTTGTGTCCAACCACACCATTTATGCTTTGTCCAATGCAATCTTCAGCCCATGCCTCGCAAACACTTGATTTCACACTTGCAGTGCTTCTTGTAATTCAAGTTTGTTCAACGCCACTGTGGCGACATTGACAGCGACCTGTATATAAAAAAACAATTGCACAAGCTAACCAGCTCGGCAATTATGTCAAATGCTGGCACTTTATTAGTGTCTCCTGTCTGGTTTAGTGTGACATGATGTGGTATTTGACACGATTTATTACCAAGTGTTCTTATCACATATGTATAATCAGATTGTTATTTCAGGAGCAACTAGTTTACAATCTCGCAAAAACGAGTTATTATTGGAGGAACCATTTCAGCCGTGTTCACGCTGACATTTATTATTTAATACGGTCAGCATCAGACAACATGGGATATATTTATATACTTTCACTCACGATATGTGTAGTAATATAAATGTCATTATCCCAACATGTATGATGTAATTTGTCAGTTTGAACGGATATGAACGGTTGGTTGACTACAAACATATTTCAACCAAAAATAATGACGACATAACTCAAGTTCTATTCATGCTTATAAAGTTACATACGGCCAGAGTTTTAAATGTTAAGGTTCATCTCACATGGGCTGTAAAACACACACACACACACACACACACACACACACACACACACACACACACACACACACACACACACACACACACACACACACACACACACACACACACACACACACACACACACACACACACACACACACACACACACACACACACACACACACACACACACACACACACACACACACACACTCACACACACACACACACACACACACACTCACACACACACACACACACACACACACACACACACATAGTCTGTGCATTGAATCCTCATATGGTTCACCGATTTCAGGATAATCGTCACGGTTCATATTTGAGCTTTGTTTGGTGCTATGATCAACTGCAACATGTTTTAAACAGGGCATGGTAACTTTGAGCAGTCTGCGGTACGATACGGGCGGGGGTTCATCTTAAAATATACCAGTTGATCTGTCAAACTATCGGACGACCACAGATCGACCTCAGCTTTAGTGCTACTGCTGAAGTCGGTATCAAACTTTAAATTGTCGAAAATCAACACCTATATAGTAATATAATATATATATATATATATATATATATATATATATATATATAGTAATCCAATATATGAAACAATGCTTCTTTGTTCAATCCCGTTTTTAAGAAAAAAAACGTTCGTCTACAATATTCACATTTCCGAAAGCGGGATATAAAATTACTACAACAAAATGGCGATGTCACGCAATTGCTTCATTATCGTTTCTCATTCTCAGGATTTTACACAGACAAATAGCCAGCGTAAAAAAAAAAAAAAACCACAGTATACGCAAATCTTTATTGACATTGAAGATGCACAAGTTACCCCCAGTATAAGGGAGATCGGGGAAAAGTGTAAACGATTAACCAAATTTCATTATCTGTAATAGGTCTCGACAAATGTCTATATGATAATAAAGAAGCATCGTCGCAGCCTGCAAGACCGACAATGGCTGAGGTCACATGACAGAACTCAACGGCAGAACCGTAGTATACATTTAGCGCCTATACTTTTTTCTCTGACAACAAAGTTTCAGTTATCGCGAACGTCACTGTGCACAGTAATATGTAAAGCTGTCGTTATCCAGGACAAGAGCGGGTCTGTCATGCGTGACGATGTTTCAACCAGACGTAGGGTATATCACTGCATCGGCGAGTGCACGATTCAGTGGCACCCGCATCTAGCAGAGAGAACGAACGTGCGAGGGTAACTCGTTGAGTAGACTTAGACGCAGCTATGGATGAATACACCCCTGGGGACAACTCCACGTAAGTACCACGTCATTGTGTGTGTGGCGATATCTCATTTCACTTATCCCTAACCGTCGGTGGTTGTTGTTGATGATGATGATGGTTTATTATAGAAACTACGATGCAATATATTCAATGGTATGTTGTATTCATATAATATCGTAGTTCCTATAATGAGGGTGCTAAGCCACGACTGTTTGGTTTCCCTCTCAATGCATACATTGCAAAATTATGTAATTTAATGACATACACATAAAATTTCCTGGTGGAAGTTGAACAGTTATTTAACAAAAAGAAAACAGTTTGTGCATTTAAAAAAACACTATTCTCGTGAATGTACACATTACGATTGTAACAATGAATACTATTAACTAAGACACTAATATTGTTTACTGACAAAAACATTTTCAGTTGACATTTAAATCCTACAATTGCCGAATTAGGCCTCCAGTCTATTGGTTTACCTTATAGTCCCATAGTTTAACACAACGGTGTATATTGATTTTGTATAACACGCTGGTTTTTGGAAACGGTACATGCGATAGTTCAGCGTGAAGTGTCCTGTATTTGTGGATTTCATTATTTCTATTGAACATACGTGTCCTTACCGACGGACACATTTTCTTGATAATTTATACATAAACAGAATAACTGCGTATTCATAATTTGTCTTAATGGTAAACTATGATTGGGCATTAACCTTGTATTGTACCAACACCTGAAATTGTGCGTAATGTAATTGTAATGTGCGTACTTCAATGATATGTTTTCCGCTAAATTGGAATCGACAATATCGCCGTTATATAATGCTGCAACGTTGTATTGAACAAGTATGTTAGCTATTTAAATAACACAGTTACTGCGTGTTCATGACCATCCACGCAGACAGTCTTGGGGTCACTATATACACTTCAGAAATCAGCTACATTTACAAAGAGATAGACACCGTATTAATATATGTATATATATATATATATATATACATATATATATGTATATATATATATATATACATACATATATATATATATGTGGGTGTGGGTGTGTGCGTGTGCGCGCGCGTGTGTGTATGTGTGTGTGTGTGTGTGTGTGTGTGTGTGTGTGTGTGTGTGTGTGTGTGTGTGTGTGTGTGTGTGTGTGTGTGTGTGTGTGTGTGTGTGTGTGTGTGTGTGTGTGTGTGTGTGTGTGTGTGTGTGTGTGTGTGTGTGTGTGTGTGTGTGTGTGTGTATACATTTCCAACATATCGCCAGGTATTTCAGTGCATAATTACAGTTTGCATTGCATAAAACGATTTTACAATAACATCGAACGGGCAACCTCTTTAAACAAGTTAAACCTGTCGCAAGGAAACACGTTGAAGCACGTACCACTATCTATGTATATATACCTATATATGTGCATTGGCTATTTATGATAATTATTTGGTGGGAACACTGCCCTCAGAAATTACTTTACTAGTACGCACATGTGCATAGACCAGAGGCTAACGCCAATCAGATATTATTTGTTGGGAACACCGCCCTCAGAACTTACTTTACTAGTACGCACATGTGCATAGACCAGAGGCTAACGCCAATCAAATATTATTTGTTGGGAACACCGCCCTCAGAACTTACTTTACTAGTACGCACATGTGCATAGACCAGAGGCTAACGCCAATCAAATATTATTTGTTGGGAACACCGCCCTCAGAACTTACTTTACTAGTACGCACATGTGCATAGACCAGAGGCTAACGCCAATCAAATATTATTTGTTGGGAACACCGCCCTCAGAAATTACTTTACTAGTACGCACATATGCATAGACCATTGACTACCGCCAATCAAATGTTATTTGTTGGGAACACCGCCCTCAGAAATTACTTTATTAGTACGCACATGTGCATAGACCATGTGCTAACGCCAATCATCAAATATTATTTGTTGGAAACACCGCCCTCAGAAATTACTTTATTAGTACGCACATGTGCATAGACCATAAGCTAACGCCAATCAAATGTTATTTGTTGGGAACACCGCCCTCAGAAATTACTTTACTAGTACGCACATGTGCATAGACCATAGGCTAACGCCAATCAAATATTATTTGTTGGGAACAATGCCCTCAGAAATTACTTTACTAGTACGCACATGTGCATAGACCATAGGGTAACGCCAATCAAATATTATTTGTTGGGAACACTGCCCTCAGAAATTACTTTACTAGTACGCACATGTGCATAGACCATAGGCTAACGCCAATCAGATATTATTTGTTGGGAACACCGCCCTCAAGAATTACTTTACTACAGTCGAGCACACACATGTGTATAGACCACTGGCTGACGCCAATAAAATATTATTTGTTGGGAACACCGCCCTCAGAAATTACTTTACTAGTACGCACATGTTCATGACCATCCACGCAGACAGTCTTGGGGTCACTATATACACTTCAGAAATCAGCTACATTTACAAAGAGATAGACACCGTATTAATATATGTATATATATATATATATATATACATATATATATGTATATATATATATATATACATACATATATATATATATGTGGGTGTGTGCGTGTGCGCGCGCGTGTGTGTATGTGTGTGTGTGTGTGTGTGTGTGTGTGTGTGTGTGTGTGTGTGTGTGTGTGTGTGTGTGTGTGTGTGTGTGTGTGTGTGTGTGTGTGTGTGTGTGTGTGTGTGTGTGTGTGTGTGTGTGTGTGTGTGTGTGTGTGTGTGTGTGTGTATACATTTCCAACATATCGCCAGGTATTTCAGTGCATAATTACAGTTTGCATTGCATAAAACGATTTTACAATAACATCGAACGGGCAACCTCTTTAAACAAGTTAAACCTGTCGCAAGGAAACACGTTGAAGCACGTACCACTATCTATGTATATATACCTATATATGTGCATTGGCTATTTATGATAATTATTTGGTGGGAACACTGCCCTCAGAAATTACTTTACTAGTACGCACATGTGCATAGACCAGAGGCTAACGCCAATCAGATATTATTTGTTGGGAACACCGCCCTCAGAACTTACTTTACTAGTACGCACATGTGCATAGACCAGAGGCTAACGCCAATCAAATATTATTTGTTGGGAACACCGCCCTCAGAACTTACTTTACTAGTACGCACATGTGCATAGACCAGAGGCTAACGCCAATCAAATATTATTTGTTGGGAACACCGCCCTCAGAACTTACTTTACTAGTACGCACATGTGCATAGACCAGAGGCTAACGCCAATCAAATATTATTTGTTGGGAACACCGCCCTCAGAAATTACTTTACTAGTACGCACATATGCATAGACCATTGACTACCGCCAATCAAATGTTATTTGTTGGGAACACCGCCCTCAGAAATTACTTTATTAGTACGCACATGTGCATAGACCATGTGCTAACGCCAATCATCAAATATTATTTGTTGGAAACACCGCCCTCAGAAATTACTTTATTAGTACGCACATGTGCATAGACCATAAGCTAACGCCAATCAAATGTTATTTGTTGGGAACACCGCCCTCAGAAATTACTTTACTAGTACGCACATGTGCATAGACCATAGGCTAACGCCAATCAAATATTATTTGTTGGGAACAATGCCCTCAGAAATTACTTTACTAGTACGCACATGTGCATAGACCATAGGGTAACGCCAATCAAATATTATTTGTTGGGAACACTGCCCTCAGAAATTACTTTACTAGTACGCACATGTGCATAGACCATAGGCTAACGCCAATCAGATATTATTTGTTGGGAACACCGCCCTCAAGAATTACTTTACTAGTACGCACATAAACTTATGCACAGACCATAGGCTAACGCCAATCAAATATTATTTGTTGGGAACACCGCCCTCAAGAATTACTTTACTAGTACGCACATGTGCATAGACCATAGGGTAACGCCAATCAAATATTATTTGTTGGGGACACCGCCCTCAAGAATCACTTTATTAGTACGCACATTTACATCTACTTTAGTAGTATGCACATGTGTATAGACCGTAGGCTAACGCTAATCATATATTATTTGTTGGGAACACCGCCCTCAGAAATTACTTTACTAGTACGCACATAAACTTATGCATAGACCATAGGCTAACGCCAATCAGATATTATTTGTTGGGAACACCGCCGTCAGAAATTACTTTACTAGTACGCACATAAACTTATGCATAGACCATAGGCTAACGCCAATCAGATATAATGTTTTGGGAACACCGCCCTCAGAAATTACTTTACTAGTCCACACATAAACTTATGCCTAGACCATAGGCTAACGCCAATCAGATATTATTTGTTGGGAACAGCACCCTCAAGAATTACTTTACTACAGTCGAGCACACACATGTGTATAGACCACTGGCTGACGCCAATAAAATATTATTTGTTGGGAACACCGCCCTCAGAAATTACTTTACTAGTACGCACATGTGCATAGACCACTGGCTAACGCCAATAAAATATTATTCGTTGGGGACACCGCCCTCAAGAATCACTTTACTAGTACGCACATGTGCATAGACCACTGGCTAACGCCAATAAAATATTATTTGTTGGGGACACCGCCCTCAAGAATCACTTTACTAGTACGCACATTTACATCTACTTTAGTAGTATGCACATGTCCATAGACCACTGGCTAACGCAAATAAAAATATTATTAGTTGGGAACATTGCCCTCAAGAATTACCCCTATCTATGGATATATACCTATATAACGTGCATTGGCTATCAAGATATTATTTGTTGGGAATACCGCCCTAAGGAATTACTTTGCTAGTACGCACATGTGCATAGACCATTGGCTACTGCCAATAAAATTATTAATTGTTTGGAACACTGCCCTCAAGTCACACGTCAGACTTAAACGCCGGTTACCGGATAATCGATCAACTGACAGCTTTGAAAATAGCGCCGCGTATATTACGGAAAAGCCGGTAATTGCTTATCTCTGACAAATGAACGCCGTCCGGGTGGAACACTTGAGCCGGGCTATTCCAGGGTGGTGTGAGCCTCCAATAGAACAGCCCGGGCAATCACCACATTCGGCCTGCAGTACGTAATTTGCCGAAAGCACCCGATCCGCTCCCGTTGGGAAATCAAAATGGCGCCAGTTATTTCGGCGCTCGATTTGGCAGAGACACACTTGGCGAACTCCTATGGCCAAAAATTTTCTGGCGAGTACTCAGAGACTTGACCCGACTTCTTTAGGGGACGTGGAAAATTTGGAATAGAGGTCATTACCTCCTAGAATAGTTATGATCACATCGGGAGGGTTAGCCGCTATACGTGCCAGTACCGCGGCGCAGGCTCGCGGAATGTACTCACGCGAGCACCACGGCTACCCATAAAGTATGATAAACGAAATATTACATTTGTGAACTAGTTAAACGAAATCTGTCAACAATCCCGCGGATTCAACGAACTCGATCGCCTAACCGGCAATAGGCGTAACTATGCCCCAGGATTACATTGTTAAGATCAGGATTTGCCGACGACATGATTGAAGGCCGATGGCGATGCGGGTAACTGCCGATCTGATCGTAACAAACTTTACAAATGTTAACGGTTGACAGATGTACGCACTGGCACAAAGGAATGAGAAATAAACGAACGATACTCAGCTGAAATGCCGATCGTGACGGTCGTCCTTCGGTCCGGGTTACAGAGAAAAGGTAGCGTCAACTTAGTACTGAATAGAAATAGGATATTGAATAACTTTTACTATGATAGACAAATTTCAAATCATCAGTGAATGTAAAACACGTCTACCACTGGGTAACTGCTTGACCGGAGTGATAAGACATCTGGACTAATCCAGTGCTTGGTGGATTATCTTACGGGGTGATGTGATCTAGTGAGATAATCCAGGAGCTGTCGTTGGCTCAAGCACACAGGCCAGCGTCTGCGGAAGACTTGCTCTGCCCATTGCATAAAATCTATTATGCAACTTGTCGATTTGCATAAATTCATACATGCAAACTACATGGTTTATGTGTATGTATTATTATAAAGTTATATTTATTTTTATGATACGCTCACTGAAACTCACGTTGGCGTCAACGTTGATTGCCATGTTTTGTCCACATAGCGAATGTCAATGTTGTTCTGGCATTCCCTATTAGTTTGTGAGCATATTTTAAACTCGTACATCAACAATGTATGACGGGCAATACAGAACATTGCCACTTTTAATAACTTGATATTTCAACACGTTAAATCATATTCAGATGTAAGTTATAAGCAGACACCATACACTGTTTAAATGCATATACTGATGGAGTTACAAAAACGTCACACTTAATCAGTTGTCCGCATATTGACACAGTTGTTTGATGATGTCACACCACAAGTAGCGTTAGGAAGAGATACCGTATGCACATCAACATTATTTCTATCTAAAGAGATAGCATCATTCAATTAGTACAAGTACACACACAAGGGTAGAATGTATACACATTGGAAGGATCAGAGATTGTCCGCTGTGAAATTCCACACGAAGACTAGGATCTCAAACATAAACTGTCAGGAATAAGTAGACAATAGACGTAATGAGAAGGACCAACATTTTAAAATATAATCAGCTGTTAGATTCCATTCGGGGACTTCAAGCGAGAATTCAGTGCCCACATAACTGACAGAACGTATTTATCTAGTGCCTCAAGCACGAGCTAGAAGTAGAACAACAATAGGTTCCTGCATTGAATCCTCATTCCGATTTCAATATATTCATTACGGTATTTTGTTGAGCACACACTCACAAAACACTACACACACACACACGCACACACACACACACACACACACACACACACACACACACACACACACACACACACACACACACACACACACACACACACACACACACACACACACACACACACACACAAACCCATACACATACACAAACAAACACTCACACACACACATACACAAACACACTACAAGTATCATAATTATGCCGTCGACAACACCATTCCAGAGTTCTATGTGCTGGCTACTTCTCTCCTTTCCAGGTGTAGCCCATCTTCCTGGTGTCTGCCTGGAGGTCCCTCGATATGTATTCTACGGCCGGCCTCATTAATTTTCACTTGCATTGGGGATTCCAAGTCAGAGCTTGTCTGGCGATGCTTGATGCTGGTTTCCGCAGCGTGTGACCAATCCATCCCCATCTTCTTCGTCTGATTTCGTCTTGGGCAGGCAGTTGGTGTGCCTTCTTCCATCAGTCAATGTTGCTGATCGTGTCTGGCCAGTAGATATGGAGGGTTGTTTTAGGCAGTTGTTGCTAAAGGTCTGCACGTAGTTGATTGTGGTGTTATTTGTTCTCCACGTGCCAGCTCCGTACAGTAGGATTGACTTCAATATATACTGATCGTTGTCACATTTTAGTTTTTGTCTGGCGAATGTGGTGGATATGGAGATGGTGGTGTCACGTGAAACAACACCATCAGTTTGAATTGTACCAGTCGACACCCTCTTTTGATCCAGTTACACCATTTATGCTTTATTATTATTAATCTTCAGCCAATGCGTCGCAAAAATGTGATTTTACTCTTGCAGTGCGTCTTGTAATTCACGTTTGTTCAACGCCACTGCGGCGAGATTTATAGCGACCTGTGTGTATATATATATATATATATATATATATATATATATATATATATATATATATAGACAACTGCACAAGCCAACCAGGTCGACAATTACGTCAAACTCTGATACTTTATTAGTGTCTCCTGTCTGGCTTAGTGTGACATTTAACACAGCCAGCATCCGACAACATGGGCTATATATTTACATATTTTCACTCACGATATGTAGTATTATAGATGTCTCGATCCAAATGTGCATGGCGTCATATGTCAGTTTGAAATTTGAAGAATGCATTCCGGATATCAACCGTTGGTTGACTACAAACATACTTCAACAAAAATTAATGACGAGAGAACACATGTTCTATTCATGCTTATAAAGGTACATAGGGCCAGTGTTTTAAGTTGTAAGGTTCATCTCACCGGGCAGTGTAACATTTAACATGGACATACACCATGGTTACACATATATACACACACGCACACACACACACACACACACACACACACACACACACACACACACACACACACACACACACACACACACACACACACACACACACACACACACACACACATAGGGTATCTGCATTGAATCCTCATACGTCACGTCACGGTATTTTGTTGAACTTTGGTTGCTGTTGAAGAATGGTGTTATGCTCAACAGCAGCATGCTTTAAACAGGCCATGGTAACGCTGATGAGTCTGCGGTACGATACAGATTGACAGCAGCCGTAGTGGTGTTGCTAAAGTCGCTATCAAACTTTAAATTGTCGAAAACCGACACAGGATATATAGCAATCCAATCTATGACACAATGCTTCGTTGTTCGATCCCATTTTGAAAAAAACATTCGTTTACACTCTTCTAAAAAACTTTCCGGAAGCTTACATTTGGAGCCTATACTTTTTCTCTGACAACACAGTTTCAGTTATCGCGAACATCACGGTGCACACTGTCGTATATAAAGCCGTCGTTATCTTTGACAAGAGCGAGTTTGCCATGCGTGACGTCGTTTCAACCAGACGTAGGGTTTATTACTGCATCGGCGAATGCACGATTCAGTGGCACCAGCATCAAGCAGACAGAACGAACGTGCGAGGGGAACTCGTTGAGTTGACTCAGTCGCAGCTATAGACGAATACACCCCTGGGGACAACTCCACGTAAGTACCACGTCATTGTCTGTGTGGCGATATCTCACGTCACTTATCCCTAACCGTCGGTGGTTGTTGTTGATGATGATGATGGTTTATTATAGAAACTACGATGCAATATATTCAATGGTTTTTGTATTCATATAATATCATAGTTCGTATAATGAGGGTGCTAAACCATATGCATTGCATATGTAATTTCGTGACATACATATGTAATTTCATGGTGGAAGTTGAACAATTATTTAAAAAAAATTAAACAGTTTATGCAGTTAAAGAAATGAAAAACAGCACCAGAAATCACAGCAGCATTATTCTCGTGAATATAGACATTACTATTGTAAAAATTAAGACATTAATATTGTTTACTAACAAAAATCTCTTCAGTGGACATTTAAATGCTACAAATGTCTAAGTAACCCTACAGTCCACTGGTTTACTTTATAGTTCCATAGTTTAACACGACGATGTCTAACGGTTTTGTATAACACGTTGGTTTTTGAAAACGGTACATGCAATAGTTCAGCGTGACGTGTCCTGTATTTGTGGATTTCATTATTTCTATTGAACATATTTGTCCTTACCGACGGACACACGTTCCAGCAATTTATATATAAACAGAATAACTGCGTATTCATAAATCTATCTTAATGGTAAAATACGATAGGGCATTAACCTTGAACACCTGAAATTGTATGTATAATCTCAGATTAAAACGTATGGACAAATAATATTACAAACGTAGTAAATCCTTCATTAGCTTATTTGCTGCGAAGTGCATACGTCATAATAACAATATTCTGTGCACATTTATTTTCTACAACAAATAGTTTAATCTGTAAATGATAGGTATAAACAATACAAAATAAGTTAACATACATACAAAGGTTTATTGAATATAACTTTTGACTCTAATTTTTTATAATATACAAACTTGATGGGCGATAATTTCGACAATAAATTATTCACAGTTCCATCCGTAGGAAATCTATGAAATGCGAAAGAGGGCGCTACTTGTAAACGTGCGGACGTGACCAGCGACAGGTAGACCTGGTGCATGTTAAGGGCTGAGGATTTTCAAACATCAGTAACTTAAAAACTACCAGGTATTCAAAATGTGTGTATACATCCAGCGATATATTTGTAGATAACGTAATTATCTTGACTATGATTTGGAAAAACATTAAATTCCGAGGCTGGAACTCCACGTACAGCCTTTTGAAATATTGAGCTCCCCAATGTCTCCATCCCCCGGTCGAATTTCGAAAATGTCTCAAACTACGAACCATCTCAATGGGCCCTTTAGATCACATGCAAAATTTCAGCTCGATACATGCAAAACTGACGGAGATGTAGGTACTCATACAAAACAGAGAACGAACTGTTTTATAATATAGATGGTTGAAAAATGCAAAAGGTAAACGTTTAATGTTCTTGGTTGTGTATATTCAGATTACAGTTTACACACAATAAAAGAGAAAGACTATGACCTGTTAGATAGACACAGTCCGTTCGTTTTCTTTCATAAAAACAAATAACTATATATGTTATAGTATACTGACAGCCAAATATGTTTTACTGAACAATTTGTGTTGTTGAAATCTAAGCGTTTCTGGAGGAATCAATTTGGTTTACGTGGCAGCACGCCGCTTTCAAAGGCGTGGCCTTCAATTTATAAAATGTGTATACGTCACGTGATACGTCATCACGCCTCCGACGAGTCAACGCCTTTCTCGGAATTACCCGGGCTCGTTATTCGGAGATTTCCATAACAGCTCGACGATTTTTGTAAGCATTGAATTGTTGAATTGAAACGTTGTTTCTGCTTCGCTAAAACTGTCATGTAACTACATTCGAAAGAAAGTTTATCTGACCACATGTATATAATTTCATTCTTCTTGGTTGTATACACGTCATAAGCATTGATAAACAAATCTACACGTATACTACATAATAGAGTATACGTATGCGTATAGATATTTACGAATAATAAGTAAATAAGTAACATTTTATCCAGATCGGTGACTCCTGTTAAGACACAATGTCGCTCTCATAGGAGCCACCCCATTTTCATTAATAATTACACAGGTCCACTTAACAACAATAATGTCTATCTCACGAGTGAACGTGTGTCTACATGTGAACATGTACATGTGCGTGGGCATGCGTGTGCGCGTGTGTTATTTGTTTGTTCGTGTTGCCTATACATGTGTATTGACATGCTAATGGTTTGTAGGCCCTACATTTGCAACAGATCACGAGGTATTGGAGTGCATAATTACAGTTTACATTGTATAAAACGATTTTACAATAAAATCGAACGGACAAGCTCTATAAACCAGTTAAGCCTGTCGCTTGACATAACGTGAAGCTCGCCCCACTGCACGCGGCTCATGCATCATCATTACCTTACACCCGGAAGGTAATGAAGATGCGTAAGCGTACGTGTTTTGATTCATACGCGTTGTCGTTCTTTTGTTGGCGCCAGTTGTCTAATAACTGCTCTTTTTATTTTTGTGCCTGTTCAGCCAGGTGTACTTTGTTGATTTTTGACTATGCCAAAAAAATCACATAGACGAGCACAAGCGTACTAGCACGCACGCACGCACGCACGCACGCACGCACGCATAATACAAACACAAACATATATATATATATATATATATATATATATATATACGGGCGATAAGTCAGATACGTGTTCTTTTGGATCTGTGATAAGGTCAGATTTAAGGATATCAGCCATTAAAGCTGTAATGTCAATCCTTTGAATGGCTCTGTAAGACACATTGTGTTTCGACTCTAATGCAGTTATAGAAACGTTAACATTAGCAATGACAGTATGGCTGTTCTGATAACCAATCTGAAACAGTAGGTGTTTGGATATTACAAGTTGAACGCGTTATCAAGAGGTCAAGCCAATGGCCATGTATATGTGTCGAAAAGTTAACAGGTTGTTTCAAATCAAAGGATGCCAGAATATCATAAAACGTAGTTGTAGTTGTAGAAGGTGTATCCAAATGAAGATTAAAATCACCAAGAATGTAATATTCTGAATTAATGTTTGCCAGATATTCCAACAGATCCCGAAAGTCTTTAAAGAAATTTGCTGGGTGTCCTGGAGGGCGATAGATACAAACAAAGTATGTGGAGAAAAAAAAATCTTAAATGTCAGCAAAGATTGACTGAAAACTGCAGTATTCAGGGTTGGAATGTAATTTAACTTTGAACTGCTATGATACTAGAAAGCCAACTCCACCACCACGTCAGACTAAACGTGGTCGATGGTGAAAGGTGTAACCAGAAGGAGAAACGTCAGCAATGCATGCAACTATATCATGTGGTCTGAGCCAAGTCTCAGTTACAGCAAGGATGTATATTTTCTTTGAAATTAATAAATCACAAAGTGAGGCTATCTTATCTCGAACAGATCGAACGTTTGTAGTGGCCACTCGAATGTTTTGCCTAACAGCTGCAAAGGATTCAGACTTACAAACCACACATACCAACCATGAAAGGCAGCATTCTGTCAAGCACACCCACTCTTCCACTGTCTACTGTGTCAAGTAAGGTATACGAAATCGTATTCACGCTATACACTAGGTGATTGGAACGCAGCATTACTGTACTGGTGCGATACTTCGGAGGCTTTGAGCTGCGTGAGCGGATAAGTGTAAAAATAGAAATACTTAGTAATTGCAATGCAGTATTTCTTATAAGAATAACAAAAACTGTTCAGTAAGTCACGCAACTATGCCATTGTGTCGCGGCGTGACACACTAGTGTTTTTTTAAAACTAACCCAGCAATTGCGCCGGCGTGGCTGCACTCTGCAAGTGCTGTATAACATCTGATTTATTAGAAGTTGTGGCTATCTGATATACGTATTGTTTACCAGACGTGATTTTTGAATATACGTGGACTACAATTCGACGAACAATGTTATGAAAGTGCGACATATATGTGAGTTTTTAATGGTTTAATGACCTTGCCTTGCTGAACTAGTGATCAGTCAGGTTTGACCACTACCAGAACCAGAGACACACCCAACCAGCCGGCAGATCGGCCTTCACGCTTCAGTGACAGTGTCAATTGGCTGTACCTGGTCAAGCATGACAGAACTCGCCCACGCCTTCTACACCTACACTATTTGTCAACTGGCTCATTGCAGACATTCTATCAAGTCACGCTTGGATGCCAGTACGTGGACAGTGTTATGTAAACTTGGCATTGCTGCGAGACCTCCTACCAAGCGCGGGTGCCGAGGCGGACGTAAACAACACCGAATACCCACCGTGATCGGTCATCGACCACCCACACACAATAACAACTACAATGAACCGAACATTTGTGGAACTGGTGCTAATCTAATCTAAGTCTAATTCTTTCATATTATGTAAGTGATACAATTATTCTATCAATATTTTCATAACCATTCAATATCGTAACTTCTGCTATAGTTTGATATCCTCGTTATCTCGAGGTCTCTATGTTTGTTAAACTACATTCTAAGTAAGGTCTGCCAGTTCTGGAATCATTTTAATTATTCTCCTTTGTACTCTTTCTTGCGTATCAATGAACCACACACGCCATGGGCTCGTTCAGCATATGACGTGACTTTGTTGGTTTATACATTCCTTTAGGTATATCTCTTCTGCGTGTTATGGATAACCTAGTTCGGTTTCTTGTGTACGTTCCTCGTGTTGACATTTTTAACGAGTCTAGTTTTTGAGAGAGAACAAATTGTAGTCATTTTAGCCGACGTCTTACTACGGGGCATGAAGCCCACCTACGTGGCACAACGTCATGAGGTTGCCTTTTGAAATGTTATACTTTATTTATTTATGTATTGTTCTAAAATGTTGCCCCCGACTGATACATTTATACCACTACAGTTATCTCAGTTTTCCGTGGCTATTGTATACAGTTCCATATGTGGACGTTTTTATGTAATTCTGATGGTCAACTGGTACTGTGAGCAGCTGACCACGTGTTTTGTTTCTGTTGCAGCCATTTTGTAAACAGACAGACATAATGATATACAGATCCATCTGGCTTTCTCGAAATTCGTATTTACAAATATTATAGTTAGATGGGTGGGAGGGCGCAGGGCTGACTACCATTGCGGATTTTCCGTGATCATTACAGAAATAAATTTTCCTCAGATTACGGCATTACGGAAACTGCCGCCGTATTACGGGAATACAAATATCCTCTACAGAATTGTTACACACACACACACACACACACACACACACACACACACACACACACACACACACACACACACACACACACACACACACACACACACACACACACACACACACACACACACACACACACACACACACACACACACAACACACACACACACACACACACACACACACACACACACACACACACACACACACACACACACACACACAACACACCTCTCTCTATCTATCTATCTCTCTCTCTCTCTCTCTCTCACTCACTCACTCACTCAGAGAAAGAGAGAGAGAGAGAGAGAGAGAGAGAGAGAGAGAGAGAGGAGAGAGAGAGAGAGAGAGAGAGAAGAGAGAGAGAGAGAGAGAGAGAGAGAGAGAGAGAGAGAGAGAGAGAGAGAGAGAGAGAGAGAGAGAGAGAGAGAGAGAGAGAGAGAGAGAGAGAGAGAGAGAGAGAGAGAGAGAGAGAGAGAGAGAGAGAGAGAGAGAGAGAGAGAGAGAGAGAGAGAGAGAGAGAGAGAGAGAGAGAGAGAGAGAGAGAGAGAGAGAGAGAGAGAGAGAGAGAGAGAGAGAGAGACTATAGTTTATAGTTAAACCATTGACGGTAAATGCACATCGACGTTTCATCGGCAGCTGTCAATTAACCATCGATACATGTATAACTGGGTTTTTCATATGGTAAATAAAGCATGAGAACTGGTGATTTACAAAATTTGGCAGTCCTGGCTAACGGACTGCACGGGTATATCAAATAGTACAAGCGAGATCGGTGATTTCAAAGTTTTTTGTTTGAATTTAAACGGATGTTCCTTACATACGAAATCCATATAGCGAGTCAACTGTGTTGTATTGGAAATGTCAATCTCGTGTGTGTACCATGTCGACCTCAGATCGACCATCGATGACACCTCGACGACAGCAAGACGTGGTGACATGAACATCACAGCCTTGCTCGTCCTCATAGCCTTCTACCTCGTCATCTTCCTAGTCGGTATCTTCGCTACGTGGAAGTCGAAGACGTGGAAGGCAACGAACACCGTCACTATGATGCTGGCGAAGAGAGACATCGGCTTCGTCGTCGGAATCTTAACATTAACAGGTATCTGTGTTACTTCCAACAGGACTATAATATAAGCACAATGTTTCAATAAAGCAAAGAAGTTACGCGTGAATGTTGTAATGACACTGTGAGAGACAATGCAACCATGAAGTTATAATCGTGTTGAATACGCTCCAGCGTTATTGTAATTATAACCAGAGTGTATCGGAAAATACGCTTCCTTTTCGGAATAATGCCAGAAGACTGCTTTTACATACGCGGAAGGAACTCAGACAATTACAAGAAACTACAGTATATTGGTGGCACTTCCATTGAACATACCAGTAACGAAAAAATTTACAATTTCTTTAAAGATAACTTACATGGAAGTGCCTCAAATGTAATACAGTTTATGGTCCTTCGTTTGTTAGAGTGGAACGACAACGAACGAAATAAACAGTGGAGATGTTGTATGATTGAGATACCAAGTTCCTTGCGCGTATATAAACGTAGTCTTCTCGCGTTATACCGTATAGAAATCCCATATTTTCAAGTTTTCAAACTTCAACAACGTAATAAATATTCTAAGTATGTGCGTACATCCAGCGACATATCAGTAGGTGGCACTATTTTCTTTACGAAGACAAAGACAACTCGTTAATTCCCGCCGTTGCGCCATCAGATACGTTCTTGTGAAATCCGTAGACCCCCAGGGGCATGTTAACACAATTTCAGCCATAAACAATCTCCCTAACGGAGATGTATACTAGGACGAACAAATAAACTAACAAATAAACAGAGACCACACACTGTTTTATGATACAGATAATATACGCGTGCCAGCCTGTTTTGCGTGCAAATGTGTATGTGTATTTTAACTGAGAGTTATTTTTGTTCGAAATGTGACAGCGACGTGGGTGGGCGGAGGCTACACAAACGGAACGGCGGAGGTTTTGTTCACACCCGGCCAAGGTCTCGCCTGGTGTCAGGCTCCCGTTGCCTACTCCTTGAGCCTATGCATGGGTACGTCGTCACCCGTCAAGCCGTCTCTTACTTACTTATGTGTACTTACGTCATCAAACTTCCATAACTAAATGTATTCCTGAATTGTTATGTGCCTGGCTATGTCATGTGTGTGTATGCGCGTGCGTTCGTGCATTCCTGCGTGTGTGTGCGTTTGTGTGTGCTTGTGTGTGCGCGCGCGCAAAGGTGTACTAGAAATATCAGCAGTTTATGTTGTATCCATGTTTCATTGGGTCAAAATGATGAACAGACTGTTGCTAAGTACTTATCTACGTGTGTATATGGCTGGGTGGGTGGGTGAGTGCGTGGTTGCGTGGTTGCGTGGTTGCGTGGTTGCGTGCGTGCGTGCGTGCGTGCGTGCGTGCGTGCGTGCGTGCGTGCGTGCGTGCGTGCGTGCGTGCATAAGGTGTTTTGTGTTTCAATATGTCGAGATGTTTCAACTAATTCGTCACATTACAACCATAAATTTCTTTACTACGGCGAGATGACATTAGCCAAATCAATGTATTGTTTTAGGCGGCCTGCTGTTCGCAAAGAAGATGCGAGCAGCTGACTACGTCACGATGCTCGATCCATTTGATCTGCGTTACGGCCGCGTGATGGCAGCACTGCTCTACATCCCGTCTTTACTTGCCGATGTATTCTTTTCAGCAGCCATCTTGTCAGCTCTAGGTCAGTTTTTGCTTAATTTACTCAGGAGAAGGTCCGTGAATAGGTCTTCGTGTACTAACTGACGCCCAGTTTCAAGAATAATGCTGGTTATTAAGATTTTATAATTTAGGCGCGCACAAATACATTGTGTTAATATAAGCTAACAATTTGCAGCTACAATCAATATTTTCACCTAAGTGGTTTGTTCAGAATACGGTCTCAAAGTGGTCGATTTTAATTTATATCCGATAACACGACGGCTGTCATTTGGGTCACGATGCGGAGGTTTGATCAAGACATGCAATACTCGAGACCAGGTACTTATACAGCTGAGTGAACTACAACAGTACTGAGTGAACGAACTTTCTCAAGGTTCGAACATGGCAAGAAGAGGATTCGAACGAGTAATCTCTCGACTGAAGGTCCAATGCTCTAACTGTCTACCGCGCTCCACGTGTCACTTGATGAGTGGCACACTTAAATATCAATTAAGTGATAAATTAAAATTAATACACCAATAACTTATCCAGAAAATAAATTAACTGCATGCAAACAATAATTACCATCAACAAACAAACTTATTAAGACCTTGATTAAGCGTCTACGTTTGCGCTATGGCTTTGTTGGAAAAGCACTGGACTGGTTGACATCGTACCTGCAAGACCGGACGCAGCGAATTGTAATCGGTGACCAATCGTCGAGTATTGCTACTCTAACAACAGGTGTCCCGCAAGGCTCCGTCCTTGGACCACTGCTCTTTTCATTATATGTCCAACCTATCGGTGACATTATTCGAGCCCATGGACTCTTCTTCCACCACTATGCTGACGATTTACAGATCTACTCACATTTCGACCTGAATCGTTCCGCTTTAACGGCTGCGGTTCAGCAAATGGAGGACTGTTTGGGTGAAATAAAGAACTGGATGGCATTGAATTCTATATGCATGAACGACGGCAAGACACAGTATCTTCCGATTGTACCCAAGTCTGCGGATGCAATCGTTGACGGCACTGTGATTCGCGTTGGTGGTTCTATAATTACAGCTTCAAGATGTGTTCAAAGTCTTGGTGTCTCCATTGACAGGCACCTAGATATGAAAAAGCAAGTGTCGCAAACTGTCAGCGCATGCTCATTCTACCTCCGCCACATCAATCAGATTAGCCGTTTTTTACCCAAACAAACAAAGGAACGCGTAGTCAATGCCATCATCACATCGCGGATTGACTACTGCAACGCACTCTTGTACGGCACGTCTGCAGTTAACATCGCGCGTCTGCAACGAATACACAACTCGGCTGCCAGACTGATCCTGCGTCGTCCACGTAGTGACAGCGCCACGCCCCTGTTACGCGAACTTCATTGGTTGCCTGTTGCGCGCAGAGTGGATTACAAGATATTGGTACTCACGTACAAAGCCATGCACAATGACGCGCCCGTGTACCTGTGTGAACTCGTGCACCCATATCAACCAGCAAGAGCACTGCGCTCTGCCAGCAGTAACATGTTGGAAGTGAAGCGCACTCGTATCAAGGCTGGGGACGGCTCGTTCGCTGTAGCTGCTGCGTCCCTATGGAACACTTTACCGAGTGCTGTTAAAACCTGTGACACTCTCGCCAGCTTCAAATGTCGTCTGAAGACACATTTCTTTTGTGTTTCATATTAGTGCCACTCTACATGAACACTGCCCTCTACTAAAACCAATTTTAATTAGTTATCGTATTCGTATAATGATTATTCATTATTTCTCACGTAAACTATTTTATATGAAATGTTTTACTAAATTATTTATTATTATTAATTTTATATAGTTATTGTGCTAGATTGATTATTATCAATATTATTTAATTTTGATGAATAACTGATATTTATTTACTTGTTTATTTAGAAATTCTACATTATTCAATATGTATGTATTTATTTATTTTATTCTTTACCACTAATATTTATTTTAAATTAATATACATATACATATTTATTGCAATTCTACGATTTTTATGTATTTTAATATGTTGTGAAGCGCCACGAACAATACTGGATGTGGCGCTATACCAAATAAAATATATTATTATTATTATTATTTAGGAGATGTATTTTCTTAAACCAAATATTTTAGTATTTTCTTAAACCTTGTTTCTAGGTGCCACACTCACTGTGATTGTGGGGCTTGACGATTCTTTGGCCATCGTCACATCGACCGTGGTAGCACTTCTCTACACAATTGTTGGCGGACTTTATTCCGTTGTACTCACTGACATCGTTCAACTGGCGTTTATTGTCTGCGGTCTGGTGAGTGCACGTTATAATGGTAGCTCACATGACACGATGGCTCAATAGGTATTTTCGTTTTCGTGTTTAATTTGGAAGCGAAAAGGCAAACAATGATCATTTTTCGTTACTTGAAGTAATGGCTCAGTTGATGTCATGTTCGCCAAGTGGTCAGGAAGATATGCAATCTCATTGAGGTGTAACGAAATATCGAACTATCGATATTTCGTGATAGTCGATGTGCCGATATTGTACTGTCAATAACAAATTTAAATATCGATAGTTATGGTACACTGAAATATTGATAGTTGGCACAATGATCAGCAGAAATACATGCGCGCACGTACAAAACAACGTTCGTAAGCATGCGTTTTCAGTTTCGCTTATATGTAAATGTTATCGAAGTTTAAACACGGTTCGAATACTTCGCTTAAACTGAAAACAAAACACTTTCATTTTATGGTAGCTTTAGAGTCAATTTCAATGGTTACCCTGATTGAGGCACTAAGTCCATTTCCTTTATAACGAACCTAACTGGGTGTTTCTAAGCATAATTGTTTTATCGTAAAACATATTTTAACTCAACAAAACGTTTCTATTAAATGCCATTACCCTGTGAAAAGCAAATGCCACGTTAGGTCTTTTTAAACAATGATTATTGTACACACAAAGACGGTACATTTTCAATGTTGTGTTTAACTCTAACGTGCAGGGTTTGGAATGTTGAGCTCTAAGGAAATGTATTTAGCATTAGGTAGGAAGAATATGCGACGGCTTCCAGTCGAATGTCTTCGTTTTCGTCTAACTACTATCCATCATTGTGTTTTCATTTGAATTAAATCCTTGTTACGAAACACGTTATGCTGTGTCTGTTCCTTGTTTTTAAAATAATGTTCTCAATACTAGAATACCTGTAACAATGAAGGTACAGGTGTATACTGCCCACTACATTTGGTTTAATAAGCCCGAAACATTGTGCCCACGAAATGAGCAAATTGTAAACAAAGCACAAAGTTTTCAAACATTCTATTGGCAGTATATCGCACGCAGGCGGGGTTAACAGCAAACCTCTTTGGTGATCGGCGCATTTGTGTGGTTTCAATATTCAAAACAACTAATTCAGCGAATATCTAGCTAATATTTACCACCACTTAGTTGCTGGATGAACAGGAACAGACAACTTTAATAAGGCACATAGTGACAGTTTAAAAGGAATTATGTTTCAGTAAAACAAATGTGTACACGGTGCATTGTTTACGCAGTAATGTACCCTATATTGCAGTGGATGGCTATACCCTTTGCGTGGACTAACCCAGCTGTGACGTCGATAGCGGAAACGGCACGTGATGTCAACAACACGTGGCTAGGGACGTGGCCGGAAGGAGATCAGATTTGGCCCTACAGCGATGCATTGATCATGATGCTCTTCGGCGGGATCCCATGGCAGGTGTGTACATAGACGCTTCCAATAGTCCTGGTGGGTACATGCCCCCTAGACCATTGGAAATTGGCGTACCTGTACATTTTTTTGGAATGGGCCCATATGACCGTGCCTCCTAGACACTTGGAATTGTGCCCCCGTACCCTCTTTCATGTTACAACCACAATCGCGTATGTATGCGTGTGTGTGTGTGTGTGTGTGTGTGTGTGTGTGTGTATGTGTGTGTGTGTGTGTGTGTGTGTGTGTGTGTATGTGTGTGTGTGTGTGTGTGTGTGTGTGTGTGTGTGTGTGTGTGTGTGTGTGTGTGTGTGTGTGTGTGTGTGTGTGTGTGTGTGTGTGTGTGTGTGTGTGTGTGTGTGTGTGTGTGTGTGTGTGTGTGTGTGTGTGTGTGTGTGTGTGTGTGTGTGTGTGTGTGTGTGTGTGTGTGTGTGTGTGTGTGTGTGTGTGTGTGTGTGTGTGTGTGTGTGTGTGTGTGTGTGTGTGTGTGTGTGTGTGTGTGTGTGTGTGTGTGTGTGTGTGTGTGTGTGTGTGCCCATGAGAGTGCACTTGAGTGCGTGCATGCGTGCGTGCGTGTTTGTGTGTGTTCGCGCAAATGTGCGTGCGATTTGCTGATGTGTTATATATGTGTTATTTGCTCAATACTGTTTTGTTCTTCAGGTATACTTCCAGCGAGTTTTATCTCAAAAGACTCCGATGCGAGCTCAAATGTTGTCGATAGTTGCTGGGTTTGGCTGTATCATCATGGCAGTTCCGGCCGTCCTTCTAGGGGCCCTTGCAAAATCGACAGGTTTGACTGTTTTTTTTTGCACATTTACAAGCATGCCTTGGGAACTAAACGTTACATTTACGTCACCTTTTGGTTTATATAACAAGGTTTAACAATGCAATTCAAAGTAAAAACACCCAGGTGACAAGTTGTCTTGTTTGTAAACATTATTCACGCTGCTAGTATTTACACAATCAATAGAAAACATGTTCAATTAAATGAATGAATGAACATTTATTCAAAGACGTTGGCAACAGAATATTCAAGACAAGCAAGTTCAGTTATGATTGTGTTACTACAAATGAGATTGTACAATGTTGAAGATGTGAATGCGATGCCATTGACGTTGTGTACATTTCCCCTGACATGAGTATTAATGCTTTCATGTTGTAACTATTCCACTTGCTGTTCGTCTATCTGAATGACAGCCTGTAATCACAATTAATATAACGTTATTGAAAATATTAATTTTCAGAGTGTTGCCCGTGGCGTTTAAAATATATAAGTACACATGTCAATACCCATTTGTGGACATTAATATTTTCTGTTATTTAATCTACCCTGTTCCTTCACGTAAGGCGTCGGAACCGGGGGGATTTGGGGGCCCGAATATGTTTGGTTACGGGTTGGAGATTGGTTTAGCCCCCTACTATTTAGGGAAAGGAGTGCATTTGAGATGAAATTGGAGGACTTCGGAGAGTCGGGTTTTTTGGGAGCCTCAACAGGGTGTGCAATTGAATGTTTTTAGCGAGCCTCAACGTGGATTTTAGAAAGCCCCAGTGGGATGCAATTGGAGGTAACTGATTAATCTCAACTCCCTGAATATTCACCACGTTCCGATGTCAATGCTCACAAACATTTCTTCGTGTGATCAGACTGGAACGCCACGGACTATCGCTTCCACGGCGAGGTTCCGATTCCCCCCGAAGACTACAAGCTCGTGCTGCCGCTGGTGCTGCAGTATCTGACGCCACTTCCGGTCGCCATCATCGGCCTCGGTGCCGTGTCGGCCGCCGTGATGTCGTCCGTCGACTCGTCCATGCTGTCAGCAAGTTCCATGTTCGCCCGCCACGTCTACCTTCCCATCAGAAATGCCTGTTCGACGCGAGGTGATGGGGAAAAGTACCATGTACGTAGATAAATACACCAGTGCACACTACAGAAGGACATTTTTTGTTCTTCTCATCGTTCTCTGTCTTCAGGGGTGACGTTGGCTTGGATACGTCGACAATTTATGTTCTTTCTCTGTCTCTTCTTTCTCTCTCTTCCTCCTTATTGCGCTTGCACTACTTTCTCTACCACCCTTCTATATTCTCCTCGGTCTTTTGTTCTTTTTCTCCATTCCCTTTCCCATCCCTCCAGGTTTTCACGCAATCCTCCCACCGTAGTCTCGGTCGCCCTCTTCTTCTTGAACATTTCTTTCACACCAACATTCCCCCTCAGGTCTTCCACTCTTCGCTTATCTATTTTCTTTACCCCCACAATTCTCCTGACCCATTTCTTTTCGCACACTTGTACCCTCTCCTGTTGTTTCTCTGTCATTGCTATAGTTTCTAGGCTATACAGGTAGGCTGGTGCATAGTACATTTACAGAAGGAAATGTGTTTGAATAAACAGGAATATTGTGATGCAGGAATCACCAGATCTACTGTGGCGTGCCCTGTGGTATGGAAGAGGAACTTGGACAATAAATACGCGTATGAAGGATAAGCTAACGAAAATAAAATTAGGTTTCCTCGGGAGAAAGGAAACATGCATTTGATACACCTAATTACAAATGGAGATGTTATGTACATATTGCAACAATAATTATTAGAAACGATAAGAATAATGTTTAAATAAAAGCATGAATAGCACAGACGGCCATAATTAATTGCCAATGTAAGAGATTCAGGATAATAATAACGTCATTTGTTAATATGGGATGTCAAGAAAAGCATCACTGATGTCCGCATTAACACCTGTCACTTGTTAGGTACATCTCTCTTTCGCTAACGTCTGTATTAATGTCATCTACACGTCCTAGTGATGCTGTAGTTCTGTTTTGGGGAGATCAATCAGTATTGTCGTTATAAGCCAAATGTTTTGATATCTGTCTTACAGACGTCAGAGCGGGAACTCCTATGGGTTCTGCGTTGCGGCATCGTCGTGGAAGGGACTTGTGCAGCAATGATGGCGATTGCCGTGCATACGATCTACGGACTCTTTGTGCTGTGCACCGACCTTGTGTTCGTCATCATCTTCCCTCAACTCTTCTGCGTCTTCTACCTCCCGATGACCAACTCCTACGGCTCGCTCTTCGGCTATCTGTGTGGTGCCTTCTTACGGTTGATCGGAGGAGAACCTTTGCTGGGTCTGCCTGCCTTATTCGAGTATCCGTTCGCATTCAAGACGTTGGCAATGGTCGCCAATTTTATATCCATCATCGTGGTATCATATATCGCTCACGTCTTGTTCCGCGCGGGATGGCTGTCTCCGCGTCTCGATGTCTTCAAGTGTTTCCATGCCGCCACCGACGGCGAGAGTAAAGACAACAAGAACGAGAAAATGAACGGAGAACACGAGTCGGCCTGCAGTGACGACGGGAAACAATGTACGGCGTTGTAAATAGACAGTTTCAGCTGTACGTCACAAGCTTCGAACACATATAAAGTGTTTCAGGGGAAAACGCAAGATGTCCATCTTGTGGTTTTGAGAAAAATTTAATGTTGTGTTTCATCCTCAAAATTTAAATTAAAAACTTGGAATATATTAATAATCCAAAATCAAATAGAATGGTAGTTAAGACAGAAATATTTTAGAGATTAAATTATTTTGTTACCAAAACCCGATAGATCATAGTATAATGTTTTGTGAACACGATATTTATTTTATTAACTCAACGTTTGGTTAGACAAACGTTTCGTCCCTACTTGGGCGAAAGTTCAGAAATGGCGTTTATCGCGTTTTGCCTTTCAGTATTCCCATTTCAATTTCAAACAATGTTACACATTTGGTTTTTCAAAGTAAGTAAGATTTAGTATTAACTAATAATTACGGAACTAACTATCTGTAGAGCAAACACTTATTGCTGAAACTGTATATTAATATATCATGTAAATGTAATTCACACAAGGACATGCGTTGTGAAACAAGTTGTTGACGTGTCACTAGAAATGTGGTGACATGTCACTACTTACTTGGTGATATCTCACTGTTGCGTAATCTCGTACGTATATTTTGTACACGTACCTTTTACTGGTGACATATTCATTATTTGATATTCTTGTAATATCAACAATATTGTGGACATAACCATATATATCTTCGTGTTTTGTTATGTGTTATGCAGATTTATATAATTATGTAAAGTTAGCGTGTTTTATGTTGGACTAAAGAACGATGGATTGAAAAGGTTCATAATGCAAAAATGTTATTGTAAATTGATATCAAGAAGTATTCCAAGGAAATACGTATAATGAAGTGTGTATAAAAGCATAAGTTACTGATGTAAACAAATAAACTGTCAGTAAATATATACATTGTCCACATTTTATTATCGACAACAAATTAATGTAATTTTGTAAACTGGTCGTGCATTTTGCGGCTGATTGACAGACCGACCGTCCCCGACCGACCGACCGACCGACCGACCGACCGAACGGCCGACCGACCGACCGACTGATCTACCAACGTGACCGACTCCAGGATGCATGGGCTAAAATGAGAAGGCGATACTGTGGGGTTGGTTCGGCTAAATTGTTAAGTTCCCCAGAGAGGGCGAGGCTGTGGCGTTAGTTGGACTGAATTGTTTCAGTTCCCCAGAGAGGGCGAGGCGAGGCGTTAGTTGGACTGAAATGTTAAGTTCCCCAGAGAGGGCGAGGCTGTGGCGTTAGTTGGACTGAATTGTTTCAGTTCCCCAGAGAGGGCGAGGCGAGGCGTTAGTTGGACTGAAATGTTTAGTTCCCTAGAGAGGGCGAGGCTGTGGTATTGCTTCGGCTTAATTGTTTCAGTTCCCCAGAGAAGGCGAGGCTGCGGTGTTGTTTGGGCTGAATTGTTTCAGTTCCCTAAAGACAGCGAGGCTGTAGGATTAATTAAACTCAATTGTTTCAGTTATCCAGAGAGGGCGAAACTGTGTGATATACGACATCTGCGCAAAACGTACTAAACGGCTAAGGGATATGATTGCGCACTTTTTTTGGAAAAGCATAAACATTGGTACATATGTAGTTTATGATATAGGGATTCATTTAAAGATAGGTACTCATCGCCATCGACATGGTACCTAGCCGCCATCTTGATTTGTAAAAATGGCCGCCACGTTAATCCGTTATCCACATATATCGGCTTCTAAGCAACACAACAACATGTTCTTGGTGCCTAACCCAACACATCCAGGGTTAAGGAATCCATTTCTGTCGTATGCAGTATCCAACGATGATGTCCATATTGAAATTCAAGATGGCCGCCATGGAAATTCTTCACCCATATATCCCAACTTCACAGCAATATATAAACATGTTCTTCGTGAATAAACCAACATTGTTAGGGTCAAATAATCCATTTCTGCCATGTACAATATCCTCAGATGACGGCCGATTTGAAATTTAAAATGGCTGCCCTGCATATTCCTTTTACGTATATGATTTTAGTCCATATCGAGGTTGAGTTCATACATGATTACCTATAATATATTCACGAGTATGTGAATTCCTGTTAGCAGTTCTTGCTGAGCTATATTCGCAACCATAAGATAAGAGACGGTGCTTAACTTTCTGAAGAGAAAAAATATACCATTGATGAAGAATGGACAACACAAATGGCTACACTTCGAATTGACGTTAGCGAACAAAAACATACTCAACACGTCTTGATGCTTAATTACAACTTGTGAATTGACATTTTGTTGTGCATAAATCATACGGTGGGGTGGTCACAGGTTCCTCTTGATGACCTTGTGGCGGAATGGCCCCACCTTTTTGTAATTGCATGTGTCTATTGGTGGTGGAATGTTTGTATTGTTTGCTTAGGTTTATATTCATAGTGGTTTTATACTTCTATAGCGACAAATAATGTATGTCTGTATATTGTCATCATGTTGTAGAAATGTGTGCCTGAGAAACTTTGATGGGGCTGTACAAGGGTTCAGTTTCCCATCTGGTTTGCATGTTATACATCACATTCCTACTATCTTTATGCCCAAAAGTGGCTGCATTAGAAGCAATCCACTTTCCAATAAAAACGTCATCCTTTGGCCAATTTCAATTCTCAAACTACAATGGGCTTGTGTTGGTTATTGCATAAACCACAACATGTTTTCTCTGCAATAACACTAGGCCGGTGTCACGATCAAGTTAGTGACACAAAATGTGTGACGGTTGTGCTGTAAGTTTGACAGACAAATCCAAAATCCTTGGACAGGTGGGTGGTGGCAGGGTCAGATATATCACAGGTGTAGGTGGAGTTGGAAAATAATGTTCTAACTGCAAAATGTCAAAATATTGTGTACTCTGGCATACAAAACAACTTTGCCAAATAAATACCATCTTCAGTGTCAATACTTAAAAGTGTGTTTAACTCAATCGCTGAAAGTCGTGCATATAGCACATGTGCACGACTTTCAGAGATTGACTCCGAGTACAAACTTAGTCATGGACAAAAACATGTAATACAAACAGTATACAATGCTAAGCTGCTAAGAACACGTGGAAATACGTTAGAGTGGATACGCGGACGAAACGACTGAAACGCGGTAACTGTGACAACGATCACAATCAGACTGACTGGAGTATCAAACAACGGTTGCTCCATATCTCGACAAAAAGGTGTTGGATGATGATGATACTCTTATCCACATGCTCTACCAGGCGTAGATGGACGGTTGACTAAGATGCCAGCAATAAATTATCCTATACATTGCTTTGCATCCCAGTTGATAACTGTCAGAAGAATGAATATTGTGTTATAGGTATTTTGCTGACATCCTCAAGCAACCAACAAGAGAACGCACAATATATAGCGGAACCAATCAGAGGTTGTTTCATTATTTGCTACACTTTATAATGTCATACGTTTCGGTGGATAGGCAAACATCAGCATTTCTTCACTTCACTTCAATTTCCCAGTACCCTCAAGGATCATTGGGGCACCTCTGACGACTTTTTAACTAGCTCTCTCCACGTTGACCGAGTGACCGACCGACCGACCGACCGACCGACCGACCGACCGACCGACCGACCGACCGACCGACCGACCGACCGACCGACCGAACGACCGAACGAACGACCGACCGAACGACCGACCGACCGAACGACTGATCTACTGACGTTACCGACCCCAGCCCAGGTTGCATGGGCTAAAATGTTTCCCAGAGAAGGCGATACTGGGGGGTTGGTTCGGCTGAATTGTTAAGTTCCCCAGGGAGGGCGAGGCTGTGGCGTTGGTTGGACTGAATTGTTTCAGTTCCACAGAGAAGGTGAGGCTGTGGTGTTGCTTGGGCTAAAATGTTTCAGTTACCCAGAGAGGGCAGGACTGTGGCGTTGGTTGGACTGAAATGTTTAGTTCCCCAGAGAGGGCGGGACTGTCTTATTTTGTCGGCTTAATTGTTTCAGGTCCCCAGAGAAGGCGAGACTATGGTATTGCTTCGGCTGAATTGTTTCAGTTCCCCAGAGAAGGCGAGACTATGGTATTGCTTCGGCTTAATTGTTCAGTTCCCAAGAGAAGGCGAGGCTGTGGTGTTGCTTGGGCTGAATTGTTTCCGTTCCCCTGGAGAGGGCGAGGCTGTGGGATTAATTTAACTAAATTGTTTCAGTTCCCCAGAGATGACGAGGCTGTGAGGTTGTTTGGGCTGAATTGTTTCAATTCCCCATAGAGGGTGGGGCTTGTGGTGTTGCTTGGACTGAATTGTTTTCAGTTCCCCAAAGAAGGCGAGGCTGTGGGATTCATTGAACTCAATTGTTTCAGTTCCCCAGAGAAGGCGAGGTTGTGCTATTGCTTCGGCTTAATTCTTTCAGCTCAAAAGAGAAGGCGAGGCTGTGGTGTTGCTTGGGCTTAATTGTTTCAGCTCCCCAGAGAAGGCGAGGCTGTGGTATCGCTTGGGCTGAATTGTTTCAGTTCTACAGAAAGGGCGAGACTGTGGTGTTGCTTGGGCTGAATTGTTTCCGTTCCCCTAGAGAGGGCGAGGCTGATGTGTTGCTTGGGCTGAATTGTTTCCGTTCCCCAAAGAGGGCGAGGCTGATGTGTTGCTTGGGCTGAATTGTTTCAGCTCCCCAGAGAGGGCGAGGCTGATGTGTTGCTTGGGCTGAATTATTTCAGTTCCCCTGACATGGCGAAGATATGCTGTTGCTTGGGCTGAACTGTTTTAGTTCCCCAGATAGGGCGAGGCTGTCGAGTTGCTTGGGTTGAATTGGTTCAATTTCTATAAGAGTGTTAGACTTTATAGGATCTACCATCATATGTGATATACGACATCTGCACAAAACGTTTAAGTGTAGATTTATATATAGTACAGCGGCTAATGGATATATGATTGTGCACTTTTTGACAAAAGCATGAAAATTGGCACACATGTAGTTTATGACATAGGGATTCATTTAAAACTAGGTACTCATTGCCATCGACATGGTACCTAGCCGCCATCTTGATTTTTTTTAAATGGCCATATTGAAATTCAAGATGGCCGCCATGGAAATATAAACATGTTCTTTGTGTATAAACCAACATTTTCAGGGCCAAAGAATCCACTTCTGCCATGTACAATATCCTCAGATGACGGCCGATTTGAAATTCAAAATGGCTGCCCTGCATATTCGTTTTACGAACATGATTTTAGTCCATATCGAGGTTGAGTTCATATATGATTACCTATAATCTATTCACGAGTATGTGAATTCCTGTTAGCAGTTCTTGCTGAGCTATATTCGCAACCATAAGATAAGTGACAGTGCTTATCCTTCTGAAGAGAAACATATATCATTGATGAAGAATGGACAACACAAATGGCTATACACTTCGAATTGACCCCAGAAAGCATAAATAAATATATTTAAACAGAAACCTAAGCATTGTATGTGGCGGTTTATATAAAATGTAGATTTACGGCCTATTCGCGTTGCCGACTAGACTAGATGCAGACGGTTGATTAAAAAACTGTTATTGAGCAAAGTGCGCTGACCATCTGTTCATCAGTGTCAGCTGTGGCGTTTTTTTTGCAATCTGTTCCTGCCGTTCATATAGCACTCGCCATCATTGAGGCAGTAACGCGTCACATCTGCATTACATAATTCTATTTTTAGCAAGCGGCCCGCAACGCCGAATGTTCGGGCAAACAAATTCGTCGTACAACAGTTAAAAAAAAAGCGGGTCCGCGCTTTTTCCAAAAAATAAGCTATTAGAAAATGACATCCCTGTGGCGAAACTGTATCCTGTAAATGTAGAAAGATACTCGAATACATAGATAATACGGTGGCTGCAATATCGCGGCCTTCCTTGGAGCGAACTTTGTTTGAAACTGGCAGAAAAGTGGTCGTCTAGTTTGGTTATGCTTGCAACAACGATATGACCAGCCTGATACTTATATAATACACACTTTCACTTACTGACGTGATGTTTTTTGCATTTTAATTATGTATTTGCATTATTTGTTTTAAAGCAGTGACTAATTGTGTTTGTCATCTATTAGTTTTATGTACAGCATTAGTTTTATGAGTATTAATGGATATGGCGCTGCATAAACAAAAAATACACTAGTTAAATACGCACTTTAGTCAGTACAGTTGTATATACTTATTTGTCCGATACTTTACTTCACGTAATGTAAGTTATTTCTTTACAAAGGTATATTTTATATTACATATTAGATTTTTATTCTTTCTTAAATTGTTATGATAATGATTATGTTTTACCAATGATGTATTTTAATACAGACAGGTTTTTTTTATCCGAATACACGGCATTATAAAATTAGCCCTTTATTATTATTATTATGTGTGAGTATGTGTGTGTGTGTGCGTGTGCGTGTGTGTGTGAGGAACCTTGTGAAGAATCAATATTCTAAATTATTAATTATTTAGTTATGTCATCGATTGAGTACAAACAAATTGTTAAAACGTTGTATTGTCTTGTATTTATTCAGATTCCGACAGGTCCAGTGGACCCAGTAACAGGACTGATAACTGAATAAATAAATAAAATAAATAAATAATAGTACTTATATAGCGCCCAATCAATTAAAATTGCCCTCGGGCGCTTTACATACATGCACACGTATATAATAGTATATTACATAAAAAGAAATGCAAATTAAGAAATAAATATGTAAAAAATATAACATTAACTTAAATATAGTTACTAAAAAAGAGAGATCATTAAAAAAGCGTTTACATAAATTAAGACATTTATAAAAACTACTAGAAATACATTCATTTATACAAGAAGAATAATCATAAATATGTTAAGAAACTATTAAAAAAAATACATTTATCAATAGAAAGCACATAAAATGTCCTAGTCGGTGAATTATAAAAACGCTTGTTTAAATAGGTGAGTCTTCAAAAGTATTTTAAACACTTGTAATGATGTTGCTGTCCTGAGCGTAGGAGGCAAATTGTTCCATAGAACCGCCGAGCAAACCGCGAAACGGTGATCACCATGAGTAACAGTTTGTGAGGCCGGTACGAACAAAAGGCGAGGCTGTGAGGTAGATCGTAGAGTTCTGTTGATGGTACGGTAGCCAATTAACTCACTTATGTAGTCCGGCGCAAGACCATTCAAGGCACAATACGTAAACACCAGCACTTTGTAGGTCGGTCTCAAATGAACGGGTAGCCAGTGTAAACGCTGCAACACGGGCGTGATGTGTTCGTATTTCCTCGTGCGAATAATTAGGCGAGCGGCACAGTTCTGCACCCTTTGTAGACGTTGCATCACCGTGTGTGGGAGACCACAAAGAAGTGCATTCCCATAATCTAAACGGGATGTCTCTAGTGCTGAAACCATACATATAAATAATAAAACAATAATAGAATAATAAAAACAATAAGAACAATAACGACACAAAAACCACACAATATCAACATCAAATATACCAGGCAAACATATGTTATACATATAAATGTCTTTGAATTGAGGATCTAAATGGTTCAGCTCCTGAATATATATATTACAAGTTGGATCACTTAAATACAATGTGTTGAAATTAGTCATACAATACATCTATTCAAAACACAATGTTTTCTAATGTTGATTCTGCTATTGGAAACTCTAAAAGGGATGTAGTTTCGTAGAGATCGTGAAGGACAATGAAATTGGATAGCCCCTACCAGATACGAAGAATCTAGTTGGGAGTGCACACTTGTGTAAAAACATAAGATCTGCAACTTGCTTACGATGTTGAAGGGAAGGTAGTCTAAAGTGATGGCAAAGCTCAGGATAACTGTCAGAGGAGTACTGTATTTTGGATTTGTAACATAGATATTTAATTAATTTCTTTTGAACTCTTTCGATTTTGTCAATAGACGTACGTTGCCAGGGATTCCAGATAACACTGCAATACTCCAACTGGCTTTTGGCTAAATATATATATGCCATTATGCAGCAGTTCTCAACGTTAAGTTTAAGGTGCCATGTTTCACACCAAAGACATACACTGTCCAGATCCTTCTGCACCAACTGACTATTGGTCACCGACGTAATTTCTTTAAACAATTTGGAATCATCAGCATACAATGACATTTCACATGAATCAACATGATTAGTGAGATCGTTAATATACAAGATAAACAGAAGTGGTCCAATTTGTGAACCTTGTGGTACACCAGACAACACTGGCTTCCAGTCAGATGTTTTGCTTTCGAGGACCACGCGTTGTTTTCGGTTGACAAGGTAAGACTGCAACCACTCTATGCATTGCCCGGAATAGCCATATGATCTAAGCTCGTGAATTAACAATGGGTGGCACACTGAATCAAAGGCTTTACTGAAATCCAAATAAACAGAATCAACCTGTTTCGTGTTGTCAATAGATTCAGAAATGGCGTTTAAGTAACAAGCTAGATTAGATACTGTACTTCTACACCTCACAAATCCGTGTTGGCTGCCCGAAATTGTGTTACGCACATGCTCATACAATGAGTCGTACACGACTTTCTCAAACACTTTGTTAAATAGTGGTAAGAGAGAGAGATAGGTCTGTAGTTGCACACATTTCGTTTATCTCCCTTCTTGTACACAGGAACAGCATTTGTTCTTTTAAAACAAGTTGGAAAAGTTCCACAATTTAAGGACATATTAAAAAGCATAGTTAGTGGACCTGCTAGTTCGCCAGCACCTAAGGTGACCTAAGGATTACACCTGATATATTGTCAGGACCGCATGCTTTGTTTACATCGGTGGTTCTTAGTACTCCGATGACATCATCATAAGACACATTGATATTAGTCTTTGAGTTGGATTGATAGGAGGGAATACTTGGATAAACAAAGTTATCTACTAATGTAAAGACATATTCGAAGTGGTCAGAAAATAATTCTGCTATGTCAGCTGGACTGTCTGCCTCAATGCCTTTATATACCATTGAGTTAGAAAGTTTTACATTACCTTGTTTTCTTTTGGCAAAACTGAATAGACGTTTGGTGTTTTGTTTGACGGACTTTTCAATTTCCGATATCTACTCACAATACCTTTCTCTCTTAAGTTTCTTAAAAGTGGTTCGTAGTTCAGAAAATACTTGGTAATCAGATAACGAATGTGAGCGTTTCCATGTTCTGTGTGCGGTGTCTTTCTCCTTCAAGGTTGCGATCATATCGTTATCATACCATACTGGGTATTTACGTCCACGAATGCAGATACGAGGAACGCATTCGTTTATGGCAGCTTACAAAATGTCATAAAATATATCAAAACTGTCGTCAATGTCAGTACTGTCCGTGAGAAATGACCACGGGATACAAGACAATAGGTGTCTTAGGTGACTAAAGTCCGCTTTGCGATAGTTATAAACAAAACGTTGAGCGGGTTCCTGCTTTGGTCAATTGGCACATAACAGTTCACAATGTAGGGCGTCGTGTGTGGATTTCACCTCCTTGTCTATTTTCTTAACATTACACTCTGCACCATGCACAAAGACAAGATCATATACATATTGTATTTTGGCTTGGGGATACAAAGGCAGTGGAATAATGAGAATAAAAAATGGCAGTTCGAATAATAACATTGAACAGGTATATTTCACATACTGAACCCCTTTTTTAAAAACTTGAAATACTGAAAATAGAAGTTCAGTTAAAGTTACAAGAACTGAAATTTTACTATAAATACAGTCATGGTAACTTGCCAGTTTATTTATTAAACTGGAGAATTATCCCAGATTATAATATACACAGTCATAATACTCGCAATGTTACAAATTTACATACATCTAGGACAAGACATGAATTTGCCAAAAAATGTTTAAAATACAATTTGCATCACGTTATAAATGATACTCCAGAATTAGTTATAGAACAAATATTTACTCACAGTTTACGTAGGTTTGCGTACTATTTAAAAAATCACCTCTTACAAAAATATGAAAACTTGTACACAATCAAATTGTTACATATGTCAGTTTAATCTCCAAAACTAATAAAATACACATATATATGGATATATGCATAGATATTCTATACATACACGTATTTAGGAATCTTCACTCAAATATTTATATTTGTACTATAAAAAGCATACCACTACCTACACACCAGATACAGCTACATTTATAAAGAGATAGACACCGTATTATATATATATATAATAGATTCATATGAAGAGAGACCAATTAAATGTTTGTTATACTATGAGTGACTCCTGTGATAGCGACACGTTTTGTCTTAACAGGAGTCACTGACCCCATTTCACTGTTCTTTTTTTATTACATTGTTTTTAATTAGTTATCATTACGTTCTGTTTACTAATAGTTGATGTACACTATATTGTGATTATACTTGTACTCTTTGGGGTCAAAATAAACATCTTGTTCTTGTTCTCTCAACCGTAAGCCGCTACCGTGCTCACATCAAACACATCGATGGCGTTGCCAACTTACCGTCAGACTTTGGAAGCCGCAACCCTTGTGAGTGCCAGAACTCCAGTTGTCAAATTTGCAAGTTCATTGAAGAGATGGAGAACTCGGTTGTGCTGAGTGTTTCCATGAGCGATGTCAACGACAATTCTGTCAAGATGCCATTCACGAACCCTGTTGCCTGGCATGCCACTCAGCTCGAATGCCCCGACCTCAGACGCACTCACGCTCACTTGACTCACGGCACACGCCCTTCCAAAAAGTTGACAAAAATCGGCGATGTCAAGAGATATCTAAAGACTGTCACCGTAGCCAGTGAATGTTTTTTGACTGTCAAAGATAGTCAGCCTTTCCAACTACCACGCGAGCGCATCGTTGTCCGCCGTCGTGTTATAGATGGCCTCTTAACTGCATGTCAGATTCTGCCACCCGTCAAAGACCCAACTCAAACGTGTCTTTAACAGATACTTCTTCCCACTAGACATCGATAAGGCTTCAGAAGCAGCTTCAGCTGCGTGTCACCAGTGTCAAGCACTTGCACCCACAGTCATCCACACAAGCTCCCGCTGTAGTGGGTTCATCCTTCGCTGCAGATGTTATGCGCCGCTATCGTCAGTGCATCATCGTTCTTCGCGAGACCGTATCTTCATATACTCTGTCGTCGCTTATTGACGGTGAGAGACATAACCAGCTTCGCGACGCCCTTCTCACCATGTGTGTTGAACGGCGATTACTTGGCGACAATTCGATCACAGTCCGCGTAGACCCTGCTCCAGGATTTGTTGCGTTGGTCAACGACTCGATCATGCCATCCAGTTGGGTATTGGGCAAGTTAAAAACATCAACAAAAACCCAGTAGCCGAACGCGCCATCAAAGAGTTGGGCGTTGAGCTCCTGCAGCTTTCACCAGATGGTGGTCCCATATCAAAGGTTACACTCGCGCTTGCCACAGGGAACTGGAACTCTCGCATTCGTAGAGATGGGTTATCAGCCCTTGAAGTCTGGACACAGAGAGACCAAGTCACAGCTGAGCAGCTACCGATCACAGATAGGCAACTTATCTTAAACCAACAGTCAAGATTAGGAAATCATGCACACAGCTCCAAGTCAAAAATGCACGGACACGACCTACCGCCCGCCATCAGTATCTCCGTTGGTGACCTCGTTTACCTCAAAGTTGACAGAGACAAATGCAGAGCACGTGATAAATATATTGTTACACAGCTGCTCAACAGTGAGGGGTGGTGCCGACTTAGAAAGTTCACGAAGTCGCAGTTCCGTAGCAAGACTTACGATGTTTTAATCTCCGATTGTTATAAGGTAACACCTGCGCTTACTTCCCATCCCACCGAAGGCCCCGTCCGTAGCCAAGATGAGCGCTCTCACTCGTAATCGGAGTCAGAGTTGTCAAGACCAGTCAGCCCTGTTCACCATGCTGCAACTCTAGAGCAGCCGGTGTTACCGTCTATGCATGCCCGCACTCCCAGATGCCATTGTTGTCCACCCTACGGTCAACGATCCGGTCACATCAGGTCCTCCTGGTCCTAGGAGGTCTGGGCGTCACGCGATTGGCCAGCAGCGCATGCGCGGGAAAATGTTTGCAGTAAGAACAGAGAAGCGTGGTTCTCGTTCAGTTCGATTCGCATTGCCGTACAGAAGACTTCGTCTTCAACTGTCAACAAAATTTTGATTCCCTCCCACCCTCCCAGTGTGTCTTTGATGTACATGTATTGTCTTTTATATAATATCTGCAATTTAGCACGGTCAATATCAGATCACTAAGGGGGTTTGAGCCCCCCACTTTTGTATATAGCAAATTGCGGTAAATAATCTAGCTAGTAATATAGAAGGTGTGCAGTATGCACAGAGGTATCTTTTCCCTTGAATTATATATTGTAAATCTGTGACAGTTCGTATGCTGTAAATATGTATAACAGCATTCAAGGGTTTTTTCAGTCACTAACTAGCTAGAATGGAAAATTATTATATATATATGTACAAATTGTAGTACATAGCATATGCGGTACATAGATCAGTAATCTTTATGTACCTGTCTGTGCACAGGATGCGAAATACACTGTATATATTGTCTGTGCACAGTGGCAATCCCTGTGAATTAATAAATTTGGATTGCCCATTACCAACCTATGCAATAGTTGGTGTAACTTTATACAAACAGAGAAAGGGCTGCATGAACAATTCTGTAACACATGTCATCATATATACACTGGGGGTGTTGACCAAGTGTTTTTACTGTTATGCTAAGCACGCATACCACTTACTCTTAGTTGTTAGGCGGAGGAGAAAGAAACAATCACGCCAGTATTCTGTTATTGTATAATTGTGAGCTGCCGCCAGTATTCTTTTTTTTGGTATAATTGTGGCCTGCCCCAGGCATCACCCGGGCTTCGCCGGTTCACATGTGCCAGGTTTGTAATTGTGGACCTTTTTGCAGTAAACCCTTCTTGTAGAACACGGGTTTTATTTATTGGCGCAGGGCATCTTACATAAGGCCTCCGTGCACTGGTGAACTTTGACAAACTTCCTTGAGCAGACGTCCTCATTACGTAACATGCAAGCCGACACTAGTAGATCACGCTATTAATCACAACACAATGGCATAGCTGCGACCCATTCAAAACGTTTGCTATTACTATTTCTATTTTAGCACTAGGATAAAAACTGTATCTCAGCCTACTTATTCAGTTGAAAGGCTCCGACGTGTCACACAGGAATAGCTTAAACGAGTGAGGTCACTTTTGGTCAGTAGTTGCAGAAATGTTAGCAAACCGCGTCAATTGAAAGAATCAAAACACCTTTTGAATGAAATTCAAACGGCATTTATGTGGGCAACAAAACCAATGCTTCTATTCTGGAATATACGGTAAGCTCAAAAAATTATGAGGCTGACGGAAACATGAGACTAGCTCTCCAATCCCAGCCTCTCTCTCGAAATTTCCAGAATTGAAAAGGTATATTCGCTCTCGATTTTTTAAGTTTGTTTTTCAAAAATACTGCTACGGGGTTGGTGTTGACGTTACATTTTTATTCTGTTAGACGCTATCGTCGTGATTCCTTTTGACCGGTTGTCTATTTAATTGCACTTGCGATCGCAGTGATGGAGACGATAAACATTGCTATTGTTGGCCATTCCTTTGTTCGCCGCCTTGCGGCTTTCGCGCTGACGCATCGGTCCATGAACCTCGCTTTGGATGAGAGTTATCATGTTACCTTCATTTCGAGAGGGGGTTTGAAAGTGCAGCAACTACACACTGACGCATGATATTTTAAATGCCAGTACATGTAGTTTTCATCGAAATTGGGACGAACGATTTAATGAATTGTGGACATATTGAAGTTGGCGATAAAGTGTTGGCTTTCGCAACGTATTTAACTGTGATGGCAGGGGTCCGTCGCGTTGTAATCTCGCAAATGTTGTATCGTGATGCTAGCGCATCTGTTTCTCCAGTGGATGCCGATTTTAACACTAGGGTTTTTCTATACAATAAGTATATGCACGAGTCCACCAAATGTTTTGACACTGTTGATTTCTGGTCGCATCGTGGCGTGTGGTCTGCCTGGAAGCAGTATCTACTTGATGGTGTACATTTTAATGACGAGGGAAATATAAAATATTTCAATAGTGTTCGAGGGGCAGTTGTTGCCGCGGCGAATAAGTTGTAAAGTTGTTAATGCCAGAGGTGTTTTTTTGGGACAGATAAAGTTTGACAATTTCTGACAATTGGTTTGGATTTACTACTGCTTAACAAATTTTTGATGGTGTGGCCGTGTAAATGTTCTGCCACTAGGCCTAGGGTTGTGCCCTTGTGAGCCGTGTACATGTTCTGCCATTATGGCTGTGCCCTTGTGGGCCGTGTAAATGTTATGCCATTCTGGCTGTGTGCCCTTGGTGGCCGTGTAAATGTTCTGCCATTATGGCTGTGCCTCTGGCGGCCGTGTACATGTTTTGGCATTCTGGCTCTGTGCCCTTGGTGGCTGTGTAACTGTTCTGCCATTCTTGGGATACCCTCGGTGGCTTTGTAATTATATGTTCCGTTGCAATTCCTTAGTTACAGAGGTTGGCATTATTACCCATACGCTTTTATGACTATCCTGGTTTTGGTTTTATGGTACAGAACATACTGTTGGTGGCAGTACATATTAATGCAATTACAGTGTGTAACGTTTGTATATGTGTGTTTCGTTCCTACTTTGGCCTGCTTCCATATTAGCTAGAATGAATTTACCTAGCGGTATGGGTTCATTATAATGTTCATTATAATATATGACCCAGTGTCTGCCCGGCTTTCATTTCTCAATGTTTCAGAATGCCTCCAAAACGTAAACGTTCTACAAAAGCGCCAGCTCGTTATCGCGAGACAGTTGTGGGACCTCCTCGCAAACGAGCCAGGACGGTTGATGGGGACTGGCCCGATGAAAGGACATCCACAGCCATGGCGATGGTTCCACCAGCCCCAGTGTTGTCAGCACCTCCTCCAACTGGCGAGATTGGCATCCTACGTGACCACATGCGTCCTATGCAGGAACAGGTGGAATCAATTCGGGAGGCGGTCATGGGGATGGTTGAATCCTCTCAGGTAGCGAGGGAGGCGACCCCAGTGGCAGCTGCATTAGCAACACCAGCAGCAGCCGGGTCAGCAGCAGCGGCTGGGTCAGCGGCAATGGTCACTGAGTCAAGCATGGGTGAGCTATGTGAGGAATTACCTCAATACCCCTCTAACATGAGGGCATTGGCAGCGGTACCGCTTGGTAGCCTGGTGGACCAAAAGATTAAAGACAGAATTTGGTCCAACCAATATATTGATTTGGCTTTACTAATTAGTGACGCAGCGCATGAAACAACATATATGTCTCCCAATCTCATCTTTGATCAACCTCGGTCGCAGGTCATAAAGAAAATTGCTAACATCGAGCAGTGGTCAGATGCTTTTCTCATTTTCATGGCCATATATACACAACACTGCCCATTAGAGACACAGGCTATCATGAAATACATGCAGATCATCCGGACCATGGCTTCCAATTCACCCCCCAAGGTTTTTCTTACATATGACAGGGACTTTAGGAAGTTGAGGGCACACTTCACCATGCCGTGGTGTACGTTATATCAGGAACTCCTCCATTCGGCTAGCAAGATCATAGGAACTCAGATTCGTCCCTTTCTCCAGTGGAGACAGCCCATAGCCAGACGACAGCTCTTTCCCACCGGCTACTGCTTCGCCTACTGCAGTGATGGGCGTTGCACCAATCAGAAATGTACCTTCGCACACCGATGCCCTTCTTGCAATGGACAGCATGCAGTGTCACAGTGCCATGGTAGTCGTCCGGCCATCCCATTCAAACGCCCTGCCACCCCCTTCCATCGCCCTGCCACCCCCTTCAAACGGCCTGCTTTCACCGGCATCCAACCTCCCAACGCCAATCCACGCCGCCCGGCTATGGCAGCTCCTACAGGAAAGTAGGTATGAACCAGCCTTGACGGAGGAAATTTGCCAAGGATTTACCCATGGATTTCCACTTTCTTTTCAAGGCGATCTAAGCCATAGGACAGTACCATGCAACCACCCATTTCTCCTAGCAAACCTTTCAGGGGCAAGGGACATGATTATGAAAGAATGTACTTTAGGTCGTATTGCAGGCCCCTTCGAATTAATCCAAATTTTTTACTTGGTTATATCACCATTAGGGCTTATTCCAAAGGCGGAGAAAGGCAAGTTTCGGATAATTCACGACTTATCATTTCCAAAGGGAAATTCAGTTAATTTTGGAATCCCAAAAGAGTTGTTCTGTAACATATGAGGATTATGACTACTTTGTTTCATTGCTGACATCAGTGGGTCGTGGTTGTTTTATTGCCAAAGCTGATATTGAATCTGCATTTCGGATTATTCCGGTTCATCCTAGAGATTATCATCTGCTTGGTTTTTCATTTGATTGTCAATATTATTATGATAAATGCCTTCCAATGGGTTGCTCCATTTCGTGCAAAATTTTTGAACAATTTAGCTGTGCCTTGCAGTGGATTCTACAAACAAATTTTCACGTTATGCATATGTCTCACATCCTGGACGATTACATTTTTCTCTCGCCATCTCAGTCGATTTGCAACTTCTATCTGCAGCAATTTTTCTTGATGGATAATTGGTTGTCAATTCCGATCAAGCATAACAAAACTGTGTTGCCATCTACTTGTGTGGTTGTTCATGGTATAGAAGTAGACACTGTAAAAATGGAGGCTAGAATCCCACAGGACAAACTTGAAGCAGCGAGTAAGTTAGTCAACTCCTTTAGTCACCGTAAAAAGGTTACCTTGCGAGAACTACAAAGTCTCCTTGGAACTTTACAATTCTGTTGTAAAGAAATAATTTCCGGCAGACCATTTCTCCGAAGGTTGCATGACTTAACCCAGGGCAAAGTTAAACCTCATTTTCACATACGCCTGGGTAAGGAGGCACGGCTAGACTTAGCTGCGTGGTCTATTTTTCTGGAGAACTTTAATGGGTCATCACTTCTCATTAATGATCAGTGGCTGTCTTAAGAAAAGCTTGAATTATTCACAGACGCTTCAGGTCTGGGTTTTGCTGGTCTATTGAAAAGCCAGTGGTTTCAAGGTCATTGGCCTTTGTCATGGCAGAACTTCAATATTGCCGTAAAGGAATTATTTCCTATCGTACTTGCCTTGTACTTGTGGCCGCATGTTCTGAAAGATAGGAGACTGCTTGTGCTATGTGACAATGAAGCAGTGGTACATGTTATCAATAACCAAACGAGTAAAGACAAACAACTGATGTCACTTATCCGTAAGTTGACTGTAGCACTCATGAAAAACAACTTGATTTTAAGAGCAAAACATGTCCCAGGTAAACAGAATAGAATCGCTGATGCGCTGTCTCGGTTTCAGGACACGCCAGAACTGTGCAGACAGTATGGCCTCGAGCCAGTGCCGTCGGTCATCCCGTCGGATCTCCTGCCTTGGTAACTGTCGTTCAACATTTGTTAGATGCTTCCTTGTCTGACCTCACCAAACAGGCTTATCAAAAAGTGTTACAATGTGTCACCAGTTCTGCCAATCTGAACTTCACCTCACACACTGGTTTCCAGCAAAAACACCAGCAATAATTTCTTTTATAGCATTTTGTTTTCAAAAAGGTTATGCGCCATCATCCATTACCAGTGTGATTTCAGCAATTTCATACGTGCATAAAATGCACACTTTTGCAGATCCAGCTGCTACATTTGTTGTTCGAAAATTATTGCATGGGGCTGCAAAATTGAGGTCATCAGGTGATCAGCGGGCATCAGTCACAAAATCGGTCTTGCACAAGTTGGTTTGTTCTACACCACACATCTCATGTTGCTATTATAACAACATTTTAACTTCGGCCATGTATTTACTAGCCTTTCACGCCTTCCTTCGAATAGGGGAAATTGCAGTGACTTCTACTGCAAAAATCGGTCAAGTCTTGCAGGTGAGCCAACTGGCAGTGGCGACTAATGGCAGGTGAGCCAACTGGCAGTGACGACTAATGGCAGGTGAGCCAACTGGCAGTGACGACTAATGGCAGGTGAGCCAACTGGCAGTGACGACTAATGGCAGGTGAGCCAACTGGCAGTGACGACTAATGGCAGGTGAGCCAACTGGCAGTGACGACTAATGGCAGGTGAGCCAACTGGCAGTGACGACTAATGGCAGGTGAGCCAACTGGCAGTGACGACTAATGGCAGGTGAGCCAACTGGCAGTGACGACTAATGGCAGGTGAGCCAACTGGCAGTGACGACTAATGGCAGGTGAGCCAACTGGCAGTGACGACTAATGGCAGGTGAGCCAGCTGGCAGCGACGACTAATGGCAGGTGAGCCAACTGGCAGTGACGACTAATGGCAGGTGAGCCAGCTGGCAGTGACGACTAATGGCAGGTGAGCCAACTGGCAGTGACGACTAATGGCAGGTGAGCCAACTGGCAGTGACGACTAATGGCAGGTGAGCCAGCTGGCAGTGACGACTAATGGCAGGTGAGCCAGCTGGCAGTGACGACTAATGGCAGGTGAGCCAACTGGCAGTGACGACTAATGGCAGGTGAGCCAGCTGGCAGTGACGACTAATGGCAGGTGAGCCAGCTGGCAGTGACGACTAATGGCTGTACAGTGGTGTTTTATGCATACAAGCATTATCAAGGCCCGCCTGTGACTTTAGCTATTCCAGCACATATCGAGTCACCATGTTGTCCAGTTAAAGCTATGCGATCATATTTGGCATTACGAGGCAATTCGCCAGGTCCGCTCTTTATTTTTCCAGGAGGAGCTCCAGTTACAAAATCGTTCTTTGCTACTCAGCTGAAAAGGTCTCTTACATGGGCAGGTCTCTCGACTTTATGCTATAAAGGTCATAGTTTTCGGATAGGCGCTGCAACAGCAGCTGCAATGCAGGGGGTGTCGGACGACGAAATCCAGCGCATGGGACGGTGGAAATCCCAAGCTTTTAAAAAATATACTCGAATTCCAATGTTGCAGTTGCAGTGACCTCTTTTTGTTTTGCAGTGGTTATGCTCACATAAGGTGGCAGGTGCACAAAATATGCTTTCTACTTAGGTGGGGCATATGGGGCAGCAATGCTTGTATTCATTCATTTCGGACAAAAAACGGAAAAATGTTGCATGAATGTTTTCTACTGAGGTGGGGCATTCCATGTAATGTAAGCACCATTTCAGCTACACAGTTAATATGTCAACTTAAACCAGTAAATATCAGTGTTGTGTTACACTCCTGGTAGTGAAATACTCCTTGTTTTGGCTATGTTTCACTGATGCTTTCTGCTCACCAATACTGTGTAGCACTTCAGTTACCGAAATGTGTGGATTCCTAATGTGTTAGGCAGGGCATTACATTTAGCCTTCACAATTGTTGTTTCCAAACCGATGGCTATGTTAATTATACGCATAATGTGTAACGCTTCAGGTACTAAATCATTGTAGGATTAATATGTTGTGGCGCGTGCTTTCTGCTGAGGTGGGGCATTCCATGTAGCATAACATTTTTGTTTACACACATGATGGATATTATATAGCAATAATGTTTAGCACTTAAGGTGCCGGTATATACTTTCGTGTGGTTTTCATGTATAGCATGAATGCTTTCTGCTTAGGTGAGGCATTCTAAGTGGCAGTAACAGTGTTCGCAGTAACACAGGTTATCTAAGTTCGTGCTAATTGCCTTTGGACACACGTGTGGACTAATGTGTTGTTACATTGAATACCAATGTTTTTACACAAAAGCTCATAGTATTAGTAGGTAACATCCATGCTTTCTACTGAGGTGGGGCATGATAGGTACTGTTTTGATGAATAGTTGTTACATTATGAGTGTAATTGCTGTAATTTTGCTTAGTGATACGGAATCCGGTGGGGTGGGGGGAGCCATTCTGAAAATTAGTTATTACAGAATTGGCCTGGTGTGGTCGGTTCCCCCACCTTTGCTGTCAGTTTTGTGTATTTGTTATGACATGTATAACTACGTATCGACATTGTATATTATTGTAGTTATGTAATCTAGTTATACATAAAGAGTTGGCTTACTATTAAGCTCTTATACAAACATACATCTGACTTGTGTTATCAGCAAACAAGCCACGTTTCCGAGTCACGGAGTCACAACTTTATTTGGTAGTGTTTTCCCGCATAAAAACACCTTTTGAATGAAATTCAAACGGCATTTATGTGGGCAACAAAACCAATGCTTCTATTCTGGAATATACGGTAAACTCAAACAATTATGAGGCTGACGGAAACATGAGACTAGCTCTCCAATCCCAGCCTCTCTCTCGAAATTTCCAGAATTGAAAAGGTATATTCGCTCTCGATTTTTGAAGTTTGTTTTCCCACCCTCCTACCCCGTCCACACCTGAGTATTTATATGGCTGGTGGTGTTTTTTATAATTTATTTGTGTGTTTCTGCATGCAATTTTAAATACACGGTTTATATTAAGTTACAGTGTATGCATAATTGTGTTCTGTGCCATCATTGTTTTCTCTGATATCTCTTGCAACTATAGCCATGCATTCTGTACCATAGTTTGTCTTACGAGATTCTGGCTAATGATAATAGTACACTGTGTATATGATACATCTTCCAAGGGGTTTTATGGCGGGGACATGTGCACATGTACCTAACGCTTTCCCCTTGTATTTGAATCACAGAATGTCACACATGTAAGTAAGATGGTGGGTTTCCTCCACCTGCGTGTGGTCGGTTCCCCCATCTTTGCTGTCAGTTTTGTGTATTTGTTATGACATGTATAACTAGGTATCGACATTGTATATTATTGTAGTTATGTAATCTAGTTATACATAAAGAGTTGGCTTACTATTAAGCTCTTATACAAACATACATCTGACTTGTGTTATCAGCAAACAAGCCACGTTTCCGAGTCACGGAGTCACAACTTTATTTGGTAGTGTTTTCCCGCATAAAAACACCTTTTGAATGAAATTCAAACGGCATTTATGTGGGCAACAAAACCAATGCTTCTATTCTGGAATATACGGTAAACTCAAACAATTATGAGGCTGACGGAAACATGAGACTAGCTCTCCAATCCCAGCCTCTCTCTCGAAATTTCCAGAATTGAAAAGGTATATTCGCTCTCGATTTTTGAAGTTTGTTTTCCCACCCTCCTACCCCGTCCACACCTGAGTATTTATATGGCTGGTGGTGTTTTTTATAATTTATTTGTGTGTTTCTGCATGCAATTTTAAATACACGGTTTATATTAAGTTACAGTGTATGCATAATTGTGTTCTGTGCCATCATTGTTTTCTCTGATATCTCTTGCAACTATAGCCATGCATTCTGTACCATAGTTTGTCTTACGAGATTCTGGCTAATGATAATAGTACACTGTGTATATGATACATCTTCCAAGGGGTTTTATGGCGGGGACATGTGCACATGTACCTAACGCTTTCCCCTTGTATTTGAATCACAGAATGTCACACATGTAAGTAAGATGGTGGGTTTCCTCCACCTGCGTGTGGTCGGTTCCCCCATCTTTGCTGTCAGTTTTGTGTATTTGTTATGACATGTATAACTAGGTATCGACATTGTATATTATTGTAGTTATGTAATCTAGTTATACATAAAGAGTTGGCTTACTATTAAGCTCGTATACAAACATACATCTGACTTGTGTTATTAGCAAACAAGCCACGTTTCCGAGTCACGGAGTCACAACTTTATTTGGTAGTGTTGTCCCGCATAAAGAGTATTGTGTTGTGTATTTTGTACAGTTGTTTGTACCTGAAAGGCGACTGTAAAAGAAGACTGTCTGTTCTTCGAGCTGTTTACCACGGAGGGCTACGAACCCCAAAATTGGCAACACACGTGATGAGGTTCCATTTCAGCGTTCTTCTCTTCTATATGGTGGATCGCTGGTTATCGTGTTCTCCCTTATGTAAGGGGAGAGCCGCCACAGGTCAGGTGACGATATCAAACAATGAGGCCACACACTTATTACACAGTTGGGCTATATTGCACAGATCAGCTGACATTATATTATCTATCTATCTATTTAACTGTCTATCTATCTATCTATCTGTCGATCTATCTATTATATATATATATACATCTATATATGTATGTATGTATGTTTGTCTGTCTGTCTGTCTCTCTCTCTCTCTCTCTCTCTCTCTCTCCTCTCTCCCTCCCTCTCTCTCTCTCTCTCTCTCCCTCTCTCTCTCTCTCTCTCTCTCTCTCTCTCTCTCTCTCTCTCTCTCTCTCTCTCTCTCTCTCTCTCTCTCTCTCTCTCTCTCTCTCTCTCTCTCTCTCTCTCTCTCTCTCTCTCTCTCTCTCTCTCTCTCTCTGTCTATCCCTCTGTTTCCCTCCCTTCCCCCCTCTCTCTCTATCTTTCTATCTACATATAATTATGATTATATATATATATATCCCCCCCTCTCTTTCTGTAAACGTGTAATTTTTATAAGTTTTTTCTTTCTTTCTGGTAAGCAGCGTCTTTCGGCGACCAGTTTTGACGATAAGCTGATGTAGGCCTATATTGCTGTAAAACGTTTTAAGTTCCCCGGAAAGGTAGGCGGTCATACAGTTGAGTAACTCAAAAAAGTTACTGACCCGACAGCAAAGTAGGTTTAGTGACTACCAGGTCAGCGTATATTTCGAACGCTGGTTCGTGTCAAGGTGACTGTTGAGTTGTCTTGCGGTCACTTTTTCCATGACTTATTATATAAACGGCAAATTTACAACTGGCCTTCATTAGTAATTACGTGAAGCGTTTGAGTGGAACACCACAAAAAGCCGTGTCGTCGCCGAATGCAGCAGCCATGGCGTCTGAACGATCACCGTCACAACGGACTATAGCTCTGTCGGATGTCATTCACTTTTTACACGATGTGGTTTGATTGCCGAACCATTGGGCCATATCACTGGAAGACACATACAATGACAGGTTCGCAATGTTTGTGTCTGTAAATCCTGCATATCTCCGTCACTTCTACATGCGTGGGACTGAAATGCTGTAGGTGTATGTGTGTACGTCTATTTAATATGGACTTTTGTCCGAATTAGAATGATCAACTTAAAACGGCGTCAGTTTGGTCGTTCTATATAAATAGGAACTTATCGTCAGGGCATCGTACACAAGGCCTCCATGCACTGCTGAACTTTAACAAACTTCTTTGAGCAGACGTCCTCTGTACCTGACATGCAAGCCGACACTAGTAGGTCACGCTATTATACATAACACAATGGCATAGCTGCGACCCATTCAAAACGTTTGCTATTATTATTTCTATTTTAGCACTAAAATACAAACTGTATCCAGCCTACTTATTCAGTTGAAAGGCGACTCTGTAAAAGAAGACTCTGTTCTTCGAGTTGTTTACCACGGAGGGCTACGAACCCCAAAATTGGCAACACACGTGATGAGGTTCCATTTAAGTGTTCTTCTCTTCTGTATGGTGGATCGCTGGTTATCGTGTTCTCCCTTATGTAAGGGGAGAGCCGCCACAGGCCAGGTGCAAAGTTGGGCTATACTGCATAGCTCAGCTGACATTATATTATTGTAATGGTCCAACATTATATATATATATTTATCTGTCTATCATTCTATATATGTATATATATATATATATATCTTTATACACTGTATGTCTGTCTGTCTCTCTCTCCCTCTCGCCCCCTCTCTCTCTCTGCTGCGAAACGTCAGCAGTAGTTTGTACTGGATGCGCTGTTTAGTCGGCAGCCAGTGAAGCGCAATCAGAACAGGGGTGATTTGATCGTGCTTCTTGGTTCTGTTTATGAGACGGGATGCAGCATATGTTACACTCTATAGAGTCTGGCGAGGAGATGGTCAGAAATCCTACACTGCAGTCCATTTCCATCGTCAAGACTGGACACTGGGCAGATGGAAATATGTCACATGACACATATGCTGCAATGGTTGTTCATGTTTAGGGCATCATCAAAGAAAACGCCAGTGTTCCTGGCCACAGTGGAGGTAGGCATGATGTTATTGGCAAGTTATATGGGCGGCATAGAAAGTTTGTTCTACCATTGAGTTTTAATTTATTCATGTGTATGCATGCTTGCGTTTCAGCGACACATGCATGTATGCGCTTCACAGACTGGGTACTGTCTTTATAAAGTTGTCCATAGGGGTGTATCAATCCATTGCTGAGACTGAGTCAACTCGACAAATTCCCCTCGCACGTTCGTTCTCTCTGCTAGATGCTGGTGGCACTGAACCGTGCACTCGCCGATGCGGTGATGTAACTGGCGTCGTGGTGAAACGACGTCTCGCATGGCAGACTTGCTCTTGTCTTGGATAACCGACTTCTATATATGAAAATGCTACTGAAATCGAGGAACGAAACCGAGGCCAGCCTCACCCCTGACGACGGGGAATCAAGAGGAGAACAAAAACCGCGTGATGCTCGCGAAAACCGAAACTTTGTTGTCAGAGAAACAAGTCCAGGTCCCAAATGCAGGCTAACGTTCTGACGTTGACTTCGGTCTTGTGATCTCAGCCATAGTCAGTCTTGCAGGCTGTGAAGATGGTTCTCTCTTATCATTTATATCTTTGTCGAGACCAATTACAGAACATGAAACTGGGTTCATCTGTTACATAAATTACAATAGTAATATCTAAGCGTTAGCATAAATGAGTTTCTTCAAATACGCGTGCATCCAGTAGGCCTAACAGGTGTTTGGTTAGGGGGTACGTCCATTTGTTCCGATTAATATGGGGGTAATTAATGCTGCTGCGTTCCAATGAGCTCTTTTATATAGGTTTATATATGTAAAGTTCACGAGCATACTGAGTTTATGACTGGTAATTTTATGCAACTCGGTCAAGTAGGCGTTGCAAAGTCATAATCAAAATATATAGGGGCATTTCTATAATTTGGGTACATTTTATGTCTCTATGATTACATTGGAATTTAGGCACCAAATATCAAAGGTAAAGATATATATTATATAATAATAAACGATTAGATTAATCCACCAATACAGGTTATATATAGTTTGTGTACAAATATGTGGCATTTTATCAATAATTTGTATGGTATGTAGTATAGCTGCTGCATAATGGGTGTCCCTACGCACACTCTAACGTCGTTGAATCATAATAACTGATTTCTGAACGAAATTGTTGTTACCTAATATCAACAATTTGACGATTACGATGCACACATTTGCCAAAATAACAATTAGTATGGTTGTCCCTCAATATGTATGTCCACTCGGTTACTGTATAGATATAGAGCTAGTATAGATATCGAGCCAATCTGCAATCTGCTTAAAAGCTTGATCACCAGATGGCAGCACTGTATGTGTTTACGGTAGCAGTCAGTTTGGCGTTCGTCGTACATCGGATGAGGTCACATCAGCTTTCAAGCACGCAAAGGTAAGCATCCGACAGCTAAACATGTCCCCTCTGTTACACCACTTTTCATAGAGCACAATGATATCATATATGTCATAATTCATCAACGGATATATCAACGCTACTCATTTATGGTGAGCAAAATTTGCAGCAACTGCGAAAACAAATTGGATGCCGTAAGCCGCGAAAATGCAGGAATTTTCCACTCGGTTACTGTCCACTCGGTTACTATATCAATAGCAACCGAGTGGACAGTATAAGTAACCGAGAGGACAATTGCAATCAAATAACTAATAAAACAGTTACAGCATTGCATATTACATGTAAATACTATACTACTTATAGCATAACTAAAACTGTATGATATAGGCTATAATTATATCACATCATTATAATAGGCTATTTCAGGCAGGTAGAGTAGCAGATCGTAATATCACCAAAACAATCAACCAACATAATGCAACAGATTACTGACAATGCGCTATACACAGCAATTAATTATAGTTCTATAGTAAATGTATTGTGTAGTGTGTTCCAGATGCCATTGACTTCCGCAGAGAAACAAAAGCGGTATAGAGCAAAGAGAAATGCCGACCCTGCAAGGCGGGCAGAGTTTTTACAGAAGGAACGAGAAAGCTGGCATAAAAGAAAGAAATTGGTGAACAGTCTGAGTGAGAGAGAGAAAAAGAGGACGCGGAAGATTTGGAAAAATTCAAAAGCGAATGCACGTAAACAACGCGACGAAGAGCAAGTTATGATTGACTTGACACCGCCATCCACTCCAGTCGAGCCACGGTCATCACCGCCATCACTGCTGTCTCCAGCGATTCAACCTTCCAGACAACACATACGAGGGCGGAAGATCCGAAATCAAAACAAACAGGCCATGCGGAAAGAGCTTACAAAAATTAAGCATAATCTAGCTGTCCAGCGCACATTGACTGAACGCTTCAAGAAGAGATGGCACCGAGAAATGAGGAAAAACAAGTTGCCTGACACTCCACGAACCAGAACTCGTAATCTACTGCGTCACGCAACTTCAAAGGTGGTTAGGAAAAGTCTTGAATTTCACAACGTGCTAGTGGATTCGATCAAGCAGCGCTATATGGAGACGAAACAAGAGCGCCAAAGGCAGCTCTTTGCGAGACTACTGACAGGATCACTGGTACGCCAGTACAGAATGCAGAAGTACGCGCAAGAGACGTTTGGCTTCTCAGCAAAACGTTGGCGATACAGGCATTGCTCTACCGAAAATCTCTTCATCAGGAAGAAATCTTCATCGTTGGGAGTGCGACTGAAGGAGCGGGTGGTGCGTTACTTCACAAGAGATGACGTCAGCAGAGTAATCGCCGGGGTGAGGAGTACGTGCACTCTCCGAAAGGACAAGCAACAGAAGCGGTTACTTAACGACATACTGCAGAACCTGCATGCGAAATACCAAGCGGAGTTTCCGAACCACACCCTCAGTTTTGCATTGTTCTGTAAGCTGCGTCCCTTCTACGTGGTCATCCCGAAGGAGAGTGATAGGCAGACTTGTTTGTGTAAAATATGCGAAAACCTGAAGCTGGTGGTCGACAAACTAAAAGCCCTGAAGTGCTTGAGCCTGGACGTCGTGAACGTGGATCAATTGCTAAATGCGGTGACATGCGACAAAACAAGTGAGAAATGTATGCATGGAGGCTGCTCGCAATGTCAGGAGCCGCACGACCACATTCCACTCAAAGCAAGCGTCGACCTCAATGAGATGACTTCATGGCGAACATGGAAAACCGTCAAAGAGAATCGTGAGATTGCGAAAGAAATGAAGCAAGTGACAATGACCGTGAAAACAACATCCGAGGGGACAGTCAGCGACTTAATAGGCGAGTGCAGCAGTCTTCTGCTAAGGTACAAGAAACACGCGTTCAACATCCACCACCAGTTCGCATTCAGTCGAAAGTTGCAACAGAATATCAAGGAAACCGAGTGCATCATTCATGTCGATTTCGCAGAAAACTACATAGCAAAGATGGAGAGCGAGATCCAGAGTGCGCATTTTGGAGCTTCGAAAGTTCAAATCACCCTGCACACAGGCATATACTACGTGGGAGGACCTGAGAAAAAAGCGACATCATTCTGTTCAATATCGGACTCGCTACAGCTCAATCCAGCAAGTATCTGGGCGCATCTGGATCAGATCTTGGATGACATCCAAAAGAAACACCGACAAATCGACACTATCCACTTCATGAGCGACGGGCCAACAACACAATATCGCCAGAAGGGAAACTTCTTCCTCTTTCTCGACATGCTCTCTAAACGGCAAATGAAGCTAGGTATGTTACGGCAACTCTCCTATTAGGCTGATATTGACTAACAATATATAATTATATAAATCACAGTTTATTATAACGAATAGTCTACTACTACATCTACTAGCCTATATACTGGTACATGCTGCTTCCGCTGCCTCCGCCGCCACCGCCTAAGTTTTGTTGGTCACAAGTCTGTAACAGTGCATGCTATAATGTATGTTGGTTTTCCAGGGACGTGGAACTTCTCCGAAGCTGGCCAGGGAAAAGGCGCACCAGATGGTATCGGAGCGACGGTGAAACGTCTAGCAGATCGACTCGTCCTCCGTGGAACTGACATCCCGGACGCTGTAACGATGTTCGAGAAGCTCCAGCCACACACCTCCGTCGCACTGTATCTAGTCAGCAAAGATGCAATACTAGAACGTACACAACATCTGGCCAAGCATAATCTGGTGCCAGTGCCAGGTACCATGACCATTCATCAGTTGATTTGCATTGCACCAGACACGATGACCATGTACCACCGCAAACTGAGTTGCATGTGTAAGGCAAATACCATGTGTGATTGTTTCGCTCCCACTGTCTTTACTTTTCGTGACTTAGGCCTACCGGTAGCCAGCAAAGATACAGTCGGCACTGCCATGGGCGTGGGTTCATTCGAATTAGACAGCCACGTAGTTGTCTCGTATGACGGGGCGCCATACCCAGGTCTAGTTGTCGATACCGACAACGCAGACGTGCAAGTAAAATGTATGCACTGCGTAGGAGATAACCGCTTTTATTGGCCTATGCGTGATGATGTCTGTTGGTATGGACCAGACGCTATATTAGCAGTTATTCCTGCTCCACAGCCAGTCACCTCCAGGCATTTCTGTATCGATGCTTCGATATGGAAACAGGTGACAGCATGAATTGTTTCTAGCTCGAGCTGTCATAATCATTTCCTCAGATCATAGCAACTAGCCTACATGGCCATTCACAGATATCGCCATCAATTGATGTGGCCTATAGTTGACATGTTTTCCAATAAAAACGTTCATTGTTTGACATAATTATTACACGTGTGATTGTAGTCGGATAGCGTGATATGAACAACATGTCCACTCTGTTACCATATCGTCCACTCGGTGACTTGCTTGTCTCCTCGGTTACTGTAACTAACGACAACCATATAAACACAGCAAGTGTAAAAGTGCACATCTTACGACCGTAGATGAATAGCGTTCTTTATTCTTAACACATACAAGCGTTTATGATGAATGCTAGCCACAAATGCAAATGCTATAGGCAGTAAAGCAATGCAATATTATACAATTTTATAAGGTGACTCCCACGACCAATGCAATAACAAGATTTCTGCTGGTCAATGTAAGAAAGTATTTCATTTTGGGCTAGCTAAAACAACTTAGAAGCAAATATAACTGGGATTTGCGCCTAAATGTATCTACAAAAAAACAAAAAATTACATTAGAATGGAAGTAACAGAGTGGACATTTATTGAGGAGACGGGTAGCCCAGTATTTTTTTGGGTAAAAGTTACAATGGTTGAACTGTCCAACTTGCAGCGATGGCAATAGTAAGCGCCACGCTAAACAATTAGTAAAAAACACAGCGATTATTTAAAAACCGGATTTGTGGAAAATGAATATTCAAAATGTACCCGAATTATAGAAATGCCCATAGGTATAAACCATGTGTAGTCATATGCATTGGAACGCAACATTATAACTTGCGCGTCTCCAATGTCGATATACAGATTTGCCGTATGCAGTGTTTCATGGTTTTTCACACAGTCCCGTGTGAAATCCTGCTACGTCCGTGGGCGATTCTTCTTCTGATTTGCAACCGACGTAATGTGTGAAAAAAACAAAAAAAGCATATGTATATAGGCCCTAGGTCTACCTGCCAAGTCTCCCGAAAAAATCCGGTAGTCTCCCGGATTTTTGGTGTACCTCAAGGTCTCCGGAATACAGGCAAATCTCCCGGATTTCCGCTGAAAATATCCAACAGCACCCCGACCGTCTTCCGATGTTTTGAGTCGAGCCGAGACAGCGAAGAAGCTGAAGTTACGGCGGCGCGGCGGCGAAAAATACGGCGGATCGAGCGGCGGCGAAAAATTTACTACAGTACCCCCCCCCCCATGTCTTCCAGTGTCAATATCAGAGACAACGGGACGACACAGCTCGACACGGGAAGCGTGCTGATCCGCTGATGAAAATCTTGCGGATTTCAAGGTATACGCAGGTATATATGTATGCCTCTTCCCGCTAAAGCCGAAACGGTCTGTAGTTGATTCGGTGTGGAGTTGGTGGTGTATCGATTTATGCGGTTCTATTTTTACCCCTTTCCTCGCTGTACGAATCGAGGCGGGAAACTTCGACGCTCGGCGAGCTTGAAGCGTCAAAACATGGTAGGTTAAGATCGATTGTGTTTTCGTGAATGACACTCTAATTTTACCAAAAGGGTGTTCTATTCTAATCGTTAATAAAAACCTGCAGGATGAATAGGTTAACTCCAGACACTTGTTGGGGAATGGCGAAAAAGACGAACGCGGCTGAAACCTCAATTGTTCAGACTCCGTGGGGTGGCGCCACCATCCGACTGAAATGTTGACAAGAATTTGAAAGTTGAGCGTCGAACTTGTTTCATTCGCCAATTCTTGGAGTTGAACGTTGCATTATTATTGCATTATTGAGGGGAACGAGGCAGGGGTCTCATCCTCTAGCTACCCACCTACGCCTAGTCTATGGCCTATGTTTGTTTGCGGGCAACTTATAATAAAGACTAACTCCCACCTCACCTGTCACGCTGTCAGTGACAGTGCGACTCGGTCACTCACTGACACTGTGACAGTGTGACACTGACTGAGTGACTCACTGTTAGTTTTAGATCCCATCTCTCACCAATTCTTAGAGCAATCAAACTACTAATTCCACCCCAGTTTCCAATTATTACAGGGGTGGGCATTTGTGTTGAATCCATCACCCACCTTAAATTGTCCTTGATTTCGCCATTATAAGTATAACTACATTTTTACCCGAATATGATACCTCAGTGCATTTGTTCTGTCATTAAAGGAAATAAAAATAAGGCATTAGCTAAAATCCTTTTTCCATGTGTACACAAAGTTTAACATTGTATGTAACATTTGACAACATTAAAAAAATACATTTGTAGCATAAATTCCATTTTAAACCCATCTGTGGAACGATTCCCGCGGAAAATAAAATTTTAATGAGCTAGGCGATCACGTGGTATCGTGACGTCACTTATGACACACACTCGCATCAGGCCGACCCTTTCCATGCATTCAGAGCACTTTACAGGTATAGCTTTTGGGTCGAAACGAGTGTCAGAATGAGTTATTGTGCAATATTCTGACGTAATACAAATACTAGTCATCATAGAGGAACAAGCAGTTATCTTACGGTTCCATATGAATCAAATTTTATTCAAAACAATGAATGCGAATGGGAGGTGGGGAAGGGGCCATGCTGGCCGAGTGTGGTTGGTTCCCCCACCTTTGCTGTTGAGGTTGTATTATGGATTATAATTATATAGGCTAATTCACATCATTTACACATTGTATATATATATGTATTGTATGAATTAGCTAAAAATGTGTTGGCTGAATACAAAGCTCTTTTACAAACTCATACCTGCCTTGTTACTTAACAGCAAAACTAGTCACGATTCCTAGTCATAACTCCATTACATTACCAAGGAGCCTTGTCCCATATAAATACGCCATTATGACGCAAGTCAAATGACTTTTATATGGGCATTGCTCAGGTCTTAAATTCAACAATTTACGGTATTCCTGCTGGATCTAGTCACGTGATAAATTCACGGTATAAAGACAAGCGGCCACGGGTCCGCTGCCTCAGTTCGATTTCTCACTGAAAAAGGTAATCCATTTGTTGTCATTATTGAGATCTGCATTTTGTTTCCCGCCCACCTACCCCAGCTACACCTGAGTTTAGGTTACTTTAAAAGGATAGGTCTGTAAGGTGGTTTGAAAGTCTGGAAAATCTATGTAATATACACCTAATTACATGTTGGTGTGAAGGCGTTTGCAAGAATAAACTGTTGGTCTTGCTGTATGTTAGTTAATTACATTGTATATTTCTGTTGTTAGCATGACAATAATATGTACAAGGGGTTTTGGGGCGCTGTGACGCTTTCCCCTTGGTTTCAACTATTAAGGTTATAATCCGTAAACAGGTCTGGTTATAATATGTAGGGTGGGTTCAGCCACCTGCGTGTGGTTGGTTCCCCCCACCTTTGCTGTTGAGGTTGTATTATGGATTATAATTATATAGGCTAATTCACATCATTTACACATTGTATATATATATGTATTGTATGAATTAGCTAAAAATGTGTTGGCTGAATACAAAGCTCTTTTACAAACTCATACCTGCCTTGTTACTTAACAGCAAAACTAGTCACGATTCCTAGTCATAACTCCATTACATTACCAAGGAGCCTTGTCCCATATAAATGAAAATATGGTAATTATATATATAACGATGCTAAATTTTATTTATCCAGACGGATCACAATTTGTTTTCACATATATAATTACCATATATGTACAATTAATAAATTATATATCCATTATATTTGTTTGGATAAGTAAAATTTAGAAATATCAATATCATTTATAATGACCATATTTTCATTTTTGTGGCGAATAAATAATTATAACAAAAATTATTTACAAACAGTGCATTATAGTATAAAATGGTTTGGTTTATATTACTTGGTGAAAACATAAACAAAAAAAGTGTAAAGAAAATCAATGATTTGCATGGTGTCAGGAATGAACCGGCGTCGCCCGATTGTAAAATAAGTGACAAGAAACCAACGCGCCTACCAACTGAGCTAGCGGCACCAACGGAAATTCACTGACTGATTTAAGTTGTTATGATAAATTGTACAATTCCTTCATATATCGATATTCTAGTGATATTATGAGATTATATACGTTACTTTATGTTGCTGGATACAACATATGTTTGCTATGTATGTTTATTGGTGTAGATTATCTCCCGTTGGTTGCATTCGATATAATTCTTCTGAAAACGAGCCCAAGCTCGGCGAAACCTAGTCGACTTGTACTAGTTGTAGGTGCAATCGCACTCATTGTTTTGAATAAAATTTGATTCATGTGGAACCGTAAGATAACTGCTTGTTCCTCTATGATGACTACCGGTAGTGTTTGTATTACATCGGAGTATTGCACAATAACTCATTCTGACACTCGTTTTGACCCTAAAGCTATACTTGTAAACATGCTCTGAATGCATGGAAAGGGTCGGCCTGATGCGAGTTTGAGTCATAAGTGATGTCACATCTCGGCATCCCGAAAAGCGGGCCAAAAATATGCATATTCTAAAATGTTCGGATGCACAGCATAAAATGTGGAATATCTAATTCATTGATTTTTTTGGCTTGGACATGGAAATAGATAGCAGGATGTAATATAACATGAATTCAAGCAATAGGTGTTTTTATTCCCTTTAAACGGAGGTGTGTCCAGATTTTAAACAAGTGCCCAAGGGTGTTTTGATAACTTAGAATTGAAGTCAACGATCTTGTTCTTGAGTAGGCCATAATATCTACCCTAAGACAGACCTGTCTCGCCATGACAGAGCGTCTCCTGTCAGTCTCACCATTGAGACCATTTACTGGGCTGGCCGACAAGCATTCCCCTTAAAAGAAAGCAGTCTTCATAGTTTAATATTTATTAATTAATATAATATTCTTAAGACTATTCTAAGATGCACTGATCCCAATTGTCATAACTGTAATCATCATCATGATCTCGATGACTTTTACAATTCTATTGTGACTAAATTGAAGAGGTGTAGTCACACACTCCGGTCAAATCGCAAAGTTGCTTATAAGTATAATGCTGTACCAGGTTGGAACGAGCGAGTGAAAGAGCTTCATTGTGCAGCCCGTGATGCTTACTGTATATGGAAAGAGATTGGTAAACCTAGACAAGATGAAATTTTTAATGTTATGAAATTATCCAGAATGAAATTCAAGCAGGCGATCAGAAAATGTAAAAGGGAGAAAGAAACTATCATTGCTGATAACATTGCAGAACAGTTGTGTCAAACAGACCACCGCAAATTCTGGAAAGAAATTAAGCACTGTACGAACAGTAAAGTAAAACTTCCGACAAACATTGATAATATACACGGTGACATAAACATCGGGTCAACGTGGAAGCATCATTATGAATTTTTATTTAATGATGTGGAGGATAGTCAATGTGATAAAGTTTGTTGTGATTATTCCACTGGCAATGAGGGAATGACTGTTGGTGCAGTTGAACTGATGGATATTATTAATGGACTCAAAAACTAAGTCACCAGGTCTGGACGGTATCAATGCAGAACATTAAGTTCGCTGATTATCAACTCGCTGTGCTTTTGTCTGTCCTTGTGTCTTCAACTCTGGTGCATGGTTATTTACCAAAAGAAATTTCACAGTCTGTTATTGTACCAATTATTAAAGACAAGAATAAACGAGTAAATGACAAAGGGAATTATAGGCCCATATGTCTATCGAACATATTTTCGAACATAATAGACACTGTTCTTTTTAACAGGATGGAAATGTACTTGGAAACCACTCCTAATCAATTTGGCTTTAAGCCTAAACATGGAACGGAGTTATGCATGTTTGCATTTAAGGAATTATTATGGTTCTACACAGAACATGGTTCAGGTATGCACGTCGCGTTTTTAGATGCATCAAAGGCGTTTGATCGTGTCAACCGATATAAACTTTTAATGAAACTAGAACAACGAAATGTACCGAAACAAATCTTAAGAGTACTCAGCAATGAATTCAATAATCAATATGTATGCATACGATGGGGAAATACGTACTCGGATTCTTCTAGGTAGGCAATGGTGTTAAGCAAGGTGGGAAGTTATCCCCTTTACTTTTTAACATTATATGGATTATCTGAGTATACAACTGCACAAAAAACAAATCGGTTGTAGTCTTGGTAACATGGTTGTTAATCACCTTATATACGCCGATGATCTACTTCTGTTTGCACCTTCTACTAAAGGACTACAAACACTACAAGACATGTGTTACTCATATGGATGTGAGCATGACGTCCAATACAATGCGGGTAAATCCTTTTGAATCTAGAAAATCAAATCTTTCTAAAGAAATGACAGGAGGAAAGAAGTTAAACTTTGCTATCTCTTGTAAATATCTTGGACATGTCATTTCTAATAACTTGTCTGATGAGTCTGACATGCAAGCCAAAGTGAGACTTTTGTATGCCAAGAGTAATATCTTACGTCAAAAATTCTACTTTTGTTCAATTGCTGTAAAAAATAAGCTGTTTACAGCGTATTTTGGTAATATCTATATGTGTGCGTTATGGGTGAACAGTTAATTTTCAGCAATTCGTTGTTGCACATAACAACTCTTTCTGGATATTGAACAATTTGCCCATGAGATGTAGCGCTAGCCACATGTTTGCTACAGCTAATGTCAGCTCGGGTAAATGTGTAATCAGAAAGGCTATTTTTAGTTTAATGAATAGGATTGACATGTCTTTGAATCCCATTATTTATAGCATTAAGACAAGTATTGTACTTCGCAACTGCGGCACCAGTGGGTCCGGGATTTATATAATTTTTAAACATATTGTTCTTATCGATGTATTTTTACGACAACGGGAAACATTTTCAAATAGTGAACAAAACATCCAGTTTCAAAACAAGCTGAGTTTACTGCAATTTCCTTTGATGTTCAGCTTTCCCATGTTCAACACAGCAGATTTCCTGTTACAAATTACTATGTGTGTGTACGCTAATTTCAGGTAGACGAACAGACTGGATCCCTTCAATATAATAAGCTGTTTTAATAGCAATCTGAAGAATTTTTGGCGAAATAGATCCTTTTTATAACTTAATTCCTACCACTTGCTTATTCTATGTTATGCAAACAAATTGTTATGTTAAAAACAAGTTAGTTTTAGTTAAATGCTTCGGTGTTGATGTGTTTGTACTTGTAAGGGTGATTCGGTGTTGATGTGTTTGTACTTGTAAGGGTGATTCGGACATACGCATCTGTCAGCAGGTACTAAAATGTTTTTGGTCGGAACAGCAATTTGGTCACGGACAATTACACGTAGATGGGTAAGAACACAGTACTGGTACACACTTGTGGTGCCTTAATTATAAGTGAAATAAATATTGTAGAGTATAAGAAAATTTTATCTTTGACTTATTATATATTTACTATACATCCCATAGAGATAACATCAACAAAAAAATCCCATTACTCAACCCAGTTTATGTATGAACGATGTCCACCCGAAATCGACCTGATTTTTTACGTCATATTTGGGACTCGGGGAAAACCAGTGTATATTGAATTGGGGGCTGGCTCTGTGGCTCTGTTTTTGATTATAAAAGATTCACCTTAATTGGAAAATAACCCCAAAAGCACATGTGTTTTAAACTACATAATTATAATTTTATTACCTCAAGTTGTTAATAAACAGGAACCCAAAATATCAGGTGGCGGAGGTACATAATATTTTGTGTCATACAATACGTACCCCTTCGGAACATTACGACCGTGAAGTTAAAATGTAGGACATATCAGACATGTTGTGAAACAATCTCATTGGCACTAATTAATTTGGGAAGTTATTTTTCTTGAAGCATAAACAACAAGTTTTTGATGCAGACCTAATGAAAGTTATCTTGTATCGTGTCCTTTTACCAATTATGTACCTCCAAGGAATTTGTTCCAATAAAAGAAAAATCTTAACCATTATACAACATCATGAATACCAGGATGTAACGCGAACTAATTTACGGCAACGAGAACCCAACTACAACAACATGGACGCCAGAAATTCTGCAGGCACGTTTTTCATCTTTGTTGTCCGATTCGAAAATGTTACGTACCCCCTCGGCCAAATCGTCTCATTACGTACGCAGTCAGAAAGTTTAAAACATTGTTCACTGTGTTTAGATAAAATCTAGCCATTATTTCTTTGTAAAATATATAAATTTGTGGACTTGATTCGGCCCTGACGATCCGCGTGTTGATGTGTTGCATAACTGCTGTATTGCACATAACTGGGACATTATCGTTATTTTGCCTTTCCTCTTTTGTCAGGAATAATTCTAAATTACTGATTAGAAATTATACACGCCTTGTAGGTGATATTTTTTTTCAATAATATATAATTTGAACAGCATTCCGACTTCTTTTGCTGATGACATCGATATGTTGCCTACCGATGTCGGGCGCTGAGGATGTACGTCACTGGACCGCCCCAACTCTCTTTGCTCTTGGTCTTCATTAACTCCAGCCATGTAGCGATATTCCTCAGCTGTGATGACACATTTCCTAGTTGTTAACCCACTTTCTCATGCAGTATTTGTTTGGAGTTTGTTAACTTTTTCATTTAAGACTAATTATACTACCGGGTACTCTGTGTACTGTTTGTTTTGTGTAGGCATCTACTGCTTGTTACATTATTGTTAACATATATTAGTTAAAGTATTAATTTACTAATCATTGATATTCACAACGGTATTCCCAATAAGCTAATGCACAATCCTGCCTTTATTTTAACATACATACCTTAATTTTGGCACCATCCTTACCAGGCTTGGGATCGATTACATTGCAATGTAATATATTACTATTACCAAAAATAGATAAGCGAGCGAAAAATGAACAACTGTTAAACACGTTCCAAAAACGCCTTTTGAACGACTGCTAGTACAATTACGCTTCGTCAGATCCCAACAATATTTATGTCGTTTGAGTTTAAGCTTTCTGCTATTCAAGCATATAAATGGTTTCCTGATAATCATTCCTAAAATTAACTAAAAACGGACCAACAACCGGGCCCGTTCCGGTGTCTTAGACACTGCGAACGATGTTGTTTCGTCGACACAGTTCACCAATCTACCGATTGAGGCACCACTATCTGATTTCATGGTATAAGCTCCACCCACTTTCAAACGGCTGCTAAAATGACATACGCGAAGTAGCCATGACGTCACAATCACGTATATCAACCAACCAACGCAACAAATTTAGTCCCGTTGGGTGGCGTACGTTATTGTGACGTCACGCTGACGTAGAGATATATCGGTTTCGCTGCAATCAAAGCACATCAATTTCGCCGTGGTTTAAAAGTGAGTGGAGCTTATAACATTAAATCAAGAAATGGTGAAGTGCGCATGTCTGAACCTATGCAAATGAGGAAAACAGCGCCGCAATCGGATGGTTAGTGTACTGAGTACCCGGCGCCAACATCGTTCGGAACCGTACAGAACACAGAAAATGGCGTGATTGTACGTCCGTTTATCGGTGTTCTTCAAACGGTTACAGGGAAATCAAGATGACGCTAGAATAACAAAAGTGCGTCCTTTCAAATGATACCAAGATCGTTGGGACAGGACGAGTCATGAGGGTGCTAGCGACCGTAGAATTTCATGTTTTGGACGTGTTCTGAGTTGTTCATTTTTCGCTCACTTATCTATTTTTGCTATTACTTAGTTTCCATCCTATTACTATTACATTTGAAGCAATTACTATTACATTGTATTTTGATTCAACCTATTACTAAATTACTTCAATAGTTGTAATTGTTACTATTACATATTACTATTTCTTCAGGCCTGATCATTACAAGTTTACTTTTACAAATACTTACTAATAATATAGTATGTGCCACTGTCACATACACCCCCTATGCAAAGCAACAATGCAAGACAAGTGTAGATTGGTAGATTGAAATAGGTCAACTTAATGACATTTTAGTTTTATTCATTTACATATATATATTATATAGATGACAGCATAAATACATCAATACATATTCACAGCAAGTATGCCGGCCCCAATGGTATTGCTAACCAATACCTACATGTCCTAGACGTATTATAGTATATTAATACTGGAGTATCTTGTTTCAGATCGTGCACACAGAACCGCTGGGAGTGCGGTACCTTGAAGTGGGACCGCAAGGTCTTTTCCGGGCCACCAGATACACTCATGAAATTCTTGGAGAAGACATCGCAAGGCAACTGGGGGAGCCTATTTGTAGGTCTACAAATCAAACCAACAATAAAGGCTTAGACTGTGTTTTGTTGATTCCAGTATGCAGCCAAATGATCTAGGACCTCTGTACCTTATAATAAACAGTGCATTTTTTCATAAAGATAAGTGTTGAGTTCTTTTTTTCTTTACTAAATTTAAGTTTGGCAAATCAAGATCTCCACCTACCTCTGTCCGTGTTGCTGGGATAATGTATCATCTGGTGAAGTTTTTTCTGCTGCTCCCAACAGTCTTCCAACTTCAGTTGGTTCCAGCACAGAAGAAGGTCTGTTTTGATCTTTTTGTTAAAATTGGAGGTATTTAAAAAAATTATTTCAAAAATGTCCATGTTATGTACTGCCTTATCATACACTAAGCCTATTCTGTATGGTGCAGCAGGATATTACCTTGCCAGAAATTTAGATTAGCTATAAGGCTCTTGGGTTACATTAGCTTCTAGCTGGTTCCCAACTACCTTTGATAGTGACGACACACCAAACTGAAATTTTTGTCCATGTTACCTACTGCCCTCGACCAGCATGGTAAATCTAGTATCGTTGCTTAAGAGAACACCAAACTTTTATGGAATAGAACACAAAATGAATCTTGCTGGTTCTCAAGTTAAGTCTAATCAGGATGTCATGGTCATATTGACTTTAATTTGTGTCCATGTTACATACTACCTTTGAGATTAACTTCAGTTGCCATCTCTTGACCGTGAGGAAAGTTATCCCGTCCTCGATAGCAGTTATGCACAGTTACCTCCTTCAGAATGTAAGCATTTTGAATCAAAATTATGCATTTGAATTTTCAAATCTTGTTGCATTTTGTCTTGTTGAGTCTTGTCTTGTTGAATTTTGTCTTATTAAATCTTGTTATGTATGTTTCCAGTCTCGCAAGAAGGGATTGAGTGTGGAGGAAAAGAGAACACGAATGATGGACTTCTTCTATGAGAAGGTACGTTGTTGCCAAACATTTGTATTAACTGGGTCATTGATTCCATGCCAAATCAACTAAAATTAAGATTATTTATGAAGTTATGGTTGATTGAATGCAGGGCACATTGTACTTTTTTATATTTGCGACTACAAAATAGATGCACATTGATGCAAATTTCATAGAATTTGGAGATGGTCACAGTGGTTGAGTTGGTATGAAATGAGTCAAATGACCCAACTTCAAGATGCCCATACAGGCCTCGACATTAACACTGGCCCGATGGCCTGGCGCCTTTTTTGAAGCTGTCGGGCCAGTTCGGGCCACCAGTTCTTATATTTTATTGGCCCGACAGGCCACTGGTTTCCAGTTCTCAAACGCCACCGAGACAAAGCTGCGGTCACCGCATCAGTTATCAGATGCAGTTCGCCATAATTCTTAGACGCGACTCGGTTATAGGACATTGTAAACATAATGTAGATACTAATTCTGATCAATAATGAGTCCAAACTCCATCATTTATCATGCGGACCGCCGCGTCCCCTGGACACACTTTGTACTGTGGTTTAATAAGATTTAACAAGATTGCCTCTAGGTGCCTTTAACTCTAGGTGGCAGGTGGACAAGGAAGCCCTTTGGCTTATCGAGAGTCCGACCCTTTTATCTATGTGTATCCCGCCCGTCTGAGGTATGTGTCGATTTTATTTTTAAACATTCACGTTACTAGCACCCACACAATCAGCAGGTAATCTGTTCCATTCATTTACAATGAAAACTTTCTTATATCCAATCTACTCTGCTCCTTTGCCAATGTAAGTTCATGTCCTCTCAATCTCCTGGTCTCTCGCATTTTTTTAGGCGTATTTCGTAACTAAGATCCCTCAGTTTTTGTATCATTTTAGTTGCTCTCCTCTGCACTCTTTCTAGCATATCTATGTCCTTCCTGCAATATGGCCTCCACGCTTGAATACAATATTCTAATTGAGGCCTAACTATTGTTTTGTACAGCGGTATTATTAGCTCTTTTTCCTTATACGTTATGTTTCGCCGCCTTGGAAGCTGCCTTGACTTTAGAATTACGCACGCTTTTTCTTCTCTAGATATATGAAAGGAATACAGCTTAAATCCAAATTTAACTAGTGACTAAAGTGACAGAAACCAAATGTAAAGCTGCATCAGCAAGGGCAAGGTGAAGGCTACCTATTTTGGGTGGTGCCACCTAGCGAATGAACCGTGAAATAATCTAATGCCTTGATTGGCCTGTACATAAAAAAGCAGCGTCAACTCAACTACTGACTAGGACTGACTAGCTGTCGTCACACTGGCCACACTTTATTTAAACTTGGCAAATACTGTATGTATGCATCTGAATACACACTTGAACAATATTACAATATTGTTACCATCGGACATCTCACTTTGAACAATCAATATGTGTATAGTATCTTCTAACAACTTTGTTGGTAAAATTTTTAAAAAGACTAATAATGTTTTGCACCTCAGAAAGAGCGTATTTTTGACGGTAACACAAAATCCGGGCCAGTAACTTTCACAGACGGGCCACTAAATTTTCAAATCTACTGGCCCCCTGGGCCAGTGGATTCAAAACCTTAATGTCAAAGCCTGCCATAAGATATACGTTATCCTAAGATAAATTCACATATTTATTAATTTTAACTACTTACATGACACCAATTATCCTAAAATAAATTCACATATTTATTAATTTTAACTACTTACATGACACCAATTTGATTATTCGAATTATGGACCTGCCGACATTGTTTTTTTTATAAAACGGAAATAAAATTGCAATTTTGAACTTTTATTTCTGATCAAAATGCCAAAAAATGATTTTGTATCGATTCATCAAGCATATACACATCATACCGAACGTTGTATGTTAAACACCGTTTCATTGGTTGTCGTGCATCTTCGGTCTACGATACAACGAATCCACAAAAGTCCAACTGTCATTAATTGATCTAAACGATGGCTGAACCAGACGCTGCAGTGTGGTTATGTATCAAACATTTCAATTGTTCGACACGATCAACAATATAATTTCCCGTGTTTGTAGCGACGCTGCTCTAATATCGAAAGTATGTGTTCGCGTCAAATGCGTGGATTGTTGTCGAAATGACAGCGAGCGTCCTTACGGATGTTACGTTAGTAATTCTACATTTAACACATTTATTTTCTTGAACGATGACAACGTTAGTGCCACCAAAATTAAGTGAAAAGGTAACCCGAAGGCTGACATTTTCAGTGCATTATTTTTGAGGCGAGCGATAACTTGCTTCCTATCGCTTGCGCTAATCACTCGTTTAGGGAGCGATTTATCGCTTGCGCTAATTGTCATTATTGCTCGCGTCACCAGATCTGCGGCAACATATTCACCCATTTGTTTGAAAGAAAGTCTGTTCTTGTCACGTAAATTAGCGTTGACACGCAGCTGCCGACGTTTCCAGAGCCATGACTTGGAGTTTGCTTATTGCCCAACGGGATTCTTATCGGCCGGCTGTCGTTTGACAGCCATAAATCATTAATCAGCATCCATCCCATAAACAAAACAACTTGATCATCAGCGTTGTTACACTGCTGTCATTTTCTGTAACATCATCACTAGTACTTCCTGTCTCAAATGTTTTATCAGCATGCAACTTTTCAATCTGTGCCAACGCTTTATGTCCCGAATTGACCTGATGGAATTAATCTTGCGTAATAGATCCGCTGTGGCATGGCTAGCCTTGACTGGGCAATGGCATCACCAGACGGACAAACAGGAATGCCACCTAGTGGATAGAAATACAACTAATCAATCGCTCGCGCTAAATGATTTGACAATTTTAGATGAGCAATTTACCGCTCACCTGGTTTTTTCAAACATGAAGCACTGCATTTTAGACAATGCAAAATAGCAATAAAGAAAAATAAACTGCCAACTCGCAACACAGGCGAAACCAGTAACGTGTGCATGTTTAACGCGCTACTCATTCTGTCTACATGCAAAAATCTGAGTATTGGATTTTGGCCAATCAAGTTAACACACTGGGAAAACAGGTTGTAGACACTCTCTTCAACATCAGCATCGCATTGCATTAGTTCGGAATAGAATAGTGTAGTTGTATTTGGAGGTACCACAATTGAATCCTAATTATGCCAGTCAAATTAATATTATCACCGCAAGATACATTCTGCCTCTAATCTACACGTTTATGGCTGTATTGTTAACCTCCTATAATGTCATCTGCCATTGTTATCAGTACTTGTTATTCTAAATTCTTATAGTCTTCAACTTTTATTAAACTTTCATAAAAGTACATGTCTAGTAAGTTTTGATACAAGGCTAAATAATTTGTTTAGCAATGTACTGTATGGCTCATATGACAATTCATGTATTTACACTTTTCTCGTGCAATGACTTATTTTTATTCCCCCCTCCTCCCTAACAAAAATGTCAAAAAAAAATATAATCCTAACAATCAAATTGGTGTGGCCTTACATAAACAAAAAAAGTATAATGTGGTTTTTTTTCCAATTCACTGCACCCTGTCATTTGCATATAATTATTTGTATAATGAAACCCCACTTTACTATGCACTGATCTATATAAACAAATAAATAAATATTCTTTATTTGTATTATTATTATATTTATGACAAAACAACACAACAATTCATTTAATAAATGCATCAAATTTATTATGGCAAAATGGGACAGTCCGGCCAGATCTCTTTGGGGCCAGCTGTGACAGCCTGAGAACAGGATGCAAGACCACGATATGTGATCCTGGGTCAGTTACTTGATCATGTGACTGCGGCCACATGACCAGAATCCTGGGTCTGAACCCATCTGGGTGTCAAGCCAACCCCTTGGAGATACTGACCCTCTTATTATTTATAAAGGTGGAGAAATGGGGCTGGTTGGTGGGTGACGTGCTTCTTTGTTCGTGCTAGAGACAAAGATAGCATCGAGCGTGGAAGTTGTTCTTCCTATAACCCTGGGCAAATGTAGATGATTGGATAGCTTTACTTAATTCCCATGCCACAGGGTATATGTTATGATTAGGCAGCTACGCCCTGGAGGTAGAGGTTGAGTTTCAGAGGGTGCCAATGTTGTGATTGGCTAGCCACCCCCTACAGACCTTATGCAGCCTTCTGACCCTGCAGTGACTTGTTGTTGTTCTGGATTAAACCCTGCACGGTCAGTGATAAATGCCTCAATTTAGTCTTTAGTGCTCGTATTAATAGTTTCTTGTAAACATCGCTGAATATACTTTTACGTTTGATTTTAGTGTATAAAAATTATGCATGAAAAATGTTGATAGTTTCATGTCATCCCTTTCTAAGTACTGGTGTTGCTTGCAGAAAGACTTCTTCCAGCTGAAGGAGTTGGAGCGAATGTGCCAGAAGGAGAAGGGTATCACGTCAATGTCAGTGAAGGAGATTCTACAGAGTCTAGTTGATGACGGCATGGTCGACACGGACAAGATTGGCACCTGTGTTTACTTCTGGGCCTTCCCCAGCAAGGCCAGTCAAAAGGTGAGAAGGTCAGTTCTTCCTCGTGTTCCCTGTTCAGGGGTGAGGTCAGGTGTAGTATCGTTGAACCACTTGTCCTGTTCTTTCCTTCCATAGCTTCCTGTCAGCCGTCTCCTCTCTCCATCTTTCATCCTCACCTTATTGTCTCATGTCCCTCCTTGCACAGTCCTCCCATCTCAGTTGTTGCCTTCTCCTTCGTCCTTGGTGGTGTTACGCCTCTGCTCTCTTTGTAAGTTTGCCTGCATCCGTCCTTGCCAAGTGGCCTGCCAATCTCATCCGACTTCTCACCAGTCTTCTTGTTAGGCAGCATTCCAGCCCAGCCTCTTTCTTCAGATCGGTCATCCTTCTTCTGTACACCATCTTTGTTGTGATTCTTCAAACCCAATTGTTCTCACAAACTTGCTGCTTCTCTTGTTGAACAATGTCAATGACAAAAAGTTAGTCAGTTGATTGATAGTAACTACCGGTAGTAAGGGTTGTAATAACATATATCGGAACTATGGATGTAGCTTGATAGTCAATGTGATGATAGTATGCTATTGATAGTAACGATAGTTGGCAAACAGATCGGCAGGCCTACTTGTGCCACACAAAACCAGTGTTCGTAAACATGCGTTTTAAATTTTTGTAATTTAAATTTTTTGTAATTTTACATCAATTTTTTTACAGTCACCTGCCTCCAGTGACAACTGTATTACACCCTCCTATGGAGCAACAAACATTACAGTATTTTGAACTTTTAGAACTTGTTCCCACCGAGCAAGAATGGTTCACCACCAAGTTGATCAGAAAGGCCTTCTAAAAAGCATAGCATATTACAATTTCACAAATGTTATTAAATAACTATCAGGGATTCCCTTGGAGTGCGAAAATGCATCTAGTTTTGTAACATTACAGATTTTTTAAAAACCTCAACATTTTGGAGCACTTTGATATTGATGGTTATATATTTTGTACACAGAAATATGTCGCATAGGCAGAAGCGAATGGACTCGGTGTCTGGGAGGGTATAACATCACAATGCTCTAAAGAAGTGAATGGACTTGGTGCCTGGGAGGAGATAATGTCGCAATGCTCTAAAGAAGCGAATGGACTCTGTGCCTGGGAGGAGATAATGTCGCAGTGCTCTAAAGAAGCGAATGGACTCGGTGCCTGGGAGGAGATAATGTCGTAATGCTCTAAAGAAGCGAATGGACTCGGTGCCTGGGAGGAGATAATGTCGCAGTGCTCTAAAGAAGCGAATGGACTCGGTGCCTGGGAGGAGATAATGTCGCAGTGCTCTAAAGAAGTGAATGGACTCGGTGCCTGGGAGGAGATAATTTCGCAGTGCTCTAAAGAAGCGAATGGACTCGGTGCCTGGGAGGAGATAATTTCGCAGTGCTCTAAAGAAGCGAATGGACTCGGTGCCTGGGAGGAGATAATGTTACAAAGCTCTTAAGTTAGCATATTAATGTAATGATAACGGTGCACAGCTCTTATGAATAATAACAATAATTAAACTTCTGTAGTACCTACATTTCCAGGAACTGTAGTTCAGAGGGACAACAAACCAGAAATTGTAATTGTGCCATCATGGACGTGGACATACAAAAGGGGATTTACAGGGGAATGCATTTTGGATTTTTTTTCCAGATTTCCATTGAGGAAACAGGGAAATAACCTCTTGTGAACTTAATTACTCAGGAGGACTTGTGGACAAATCTTCAGGGATTTGTGTGACCTTGAACCTGTTAGAACAGAAAGAAATCAATAAAACTGCTCCAGAAGTTTAATTATTATAAAAGAGCTGCGCACCGTTATCTGTAAATTAATACGCTAACTTTAGAGCACTAAAAAATAGAGCGTATAGTTTGCGGGTTTGAATCCTGTGCTGCCATGTCGTACCTTGGGCAAGTTTGTCAACTCTGCATTGCTCCAGTTCACTCAGCTGTATGAATGAGTACCTGGCTATAGACAGTGGTTGATATTTTTGTACTTTGCGCATTAATTTCAGCATATCTGGATACTTCCCAGAGAAGTTGAGATAGTGTTCGATTGAACAGGTCTGCTAGGGAATAAAATGTAAAGCGCATTGAGCTGTCCTAAGGACTGGATAGTGTTACATAAAAACAACATACATACCTTTACAATAGTGTAAAAGTACCTTGTTTCTTTGCAGAGACAGTGTAAGTTGGAGGAGCTTGGCTCCGCACTGGAGCAGATGGAGAAGAAATGTCGAATGACGGAGGAACTCGTACAGAAAGCACAAGTTGGCCGAGACAGCAATGTAAGCTGTTAAATATTGATTCATTTCATTTGTTTCACTACCAGTTGTGCCAACGATAGTTGTCTACCAGTCTTGAAGATGGGCAGACGGGTCTCTGGCTAAGCCTGTGATGTGAGGTGAGGGCTTTTGTGCGTCAAGACAAATTCATGGTTCCCACAGCAAGACTGGCAGAGACAGATACTTAAGTTATTATAGACAAAAACATCTGTACAACTAACACTTTGTGTAGGGTATCTGCCAGTCTTAGTGTATAGGCACCATCCCTGGCTTGCGATGATGCTCTATATGACTTACATTTACTTCGCTGCGGTGTTGTAGGAGGATCGTGAGAGGGTGCTACGGGATCTGGCGGCCCAAAAACGCCAGCGGGAGGAGGTTTTGGGGGAGCTGGAGAAGTACAAGGCATGTGACCCTGAGGTGATGGAACAGATGAAACAACAGATGCACATGGCCAAGGACGCAGCAAACAGGTGGACAGGTGGGCGATTGTGGACTTTTGGGGGCTATTCTATATATTTGGTGAGCTTCTGAATATCCGGGGGTGGTTCTGAACATTTGGGGGTGATTATAAATATCTGCAATGATTCTGATCCTTCAGGGGTGATTTTGAACATTTGGGGTGATTCTGATAACTTGGGGTATTCTGGACATGTAGGGTTGTTGTTTTCCTCGTTTTCTTGTCTGTCAGGGGTGAGGCTGGTGTTTTCTTCCACCTCACTCATCTTGCACTGCTGTCTCCATCAACCATCTCCACTCTCCTCTACCTTTTGTTCTCATTCTCCACTCCTCTCCCCATCCTCTACAAAAATCCTCCCAATGCCTTCCTTTTCCCTCCCTCTCTCCAGGCATTTGGTTTCCTTACCAAATTTTGAATGTGATTCTGAATATTCTGGGGTTGATTGTAAACTTTTGGGGGTTGATTATGAGCATTTGGGGCGATTGTGAACATTTGGTTTACTTGGGACATATGGAGTGATCCTGAATATTCGGGGTTGATTGTGAACATTTGGGGGGTGATTGTGAACTTTTGCAATGATTCTGAACAGTTAGGGCGATTGTGAATATTGGGGTGGTTATGAATGGGTATGGACTGCTGATATGGGGATTCTGAATTTTTGCAATGATTCTTCCTCTAATTGATCAGTTAGATTCTGCGTTTCTAGTTTGGCCCTTCAGAATAATTTATTATTTTGATTACTTAACTAACAATTTCAAACATAGCCGATTCTATTATATATAATGTGACAAGGAAATATGTCATTCACTTGCGACGCTACAAAACCCAAGCACAGGGAAAATCGGAAATCTTTGCTCCAATATCCAAAGTTCTGTCAAAATACTGGAAATAGTTTTCTAATGATCTGGTTTGCAAAAAACAATTATCAATACCGGTACACCAAAGATTTCAGAGCGTGTAACAACAGGAAACACGAAATATTCCATTACTGAAAATTGCACTAAATTTGAGTGTTATTCTGTTACAGACAATATTTTCTCTTCAAAATCATGGATCAAGTCAAAGTTCTCATTTGACACGAGCGTCATTGACAAACAGTTTGGAATTCCCGAAGATCTCGACTACATCGATTGAAATGACACATCAGCAACAGCGACAACAGTGGTTGTAATAATATATCAATTTAATAGTATCTTTTGCAGTCAATTATAAATAAAATAAATAGAAACAATAGAACAATTTATCTTGCAACAATTACATTCTACAAGCAACTATAGGAATACAACGTAATAATTAACTAAAATACTGAACACAGATGTACATTAAAAATGTAAATTTGCTATATGGATTCTTCCTGAAACACATACATTGTCTATTAGTGCCTATGTAGTTTTACACTGTGCACTAGTGCATTGCAAAGAAAGTTTCTGTTCTATGATTAGCCTACCAGTGCAGGATTAGCCTACCAGTGCAAGATTAGCCTACCAGTGCAGGATTAGCTTACCAGTGCAAGATTAGCTTACCAGTGCACACATTATGGATCAAAACTATCACAGTTGTTGCCTTGATTCGCGAGACATGTTTGCGTCTCTGAGCTGATATTAGTAGTATATGTACAGTTGTATTTAAAACATGAACAAAATAAACACTCTGGTGTTGACCTATCCTCCGTAAAACATTCATGCTACATACACACACTTTCTCACATGCAAATACAACAAAACTGATTTCACACAACCAAAACACACACACACCTGGGCGTATTTTCAACCAGCAGTTTTCACCACATCCATTTTATCATTGTCAAAGAACGACCAACAACAAACTATGCAAATAAATAACACATTTTCATTCATATTAACACGTTTTACTACATGGGCAATTTAGTTTTATGCTTTTGACAGCATATTTTTGGCACAAAACATCTAACACTACTGCAGTTGGCATACAATATACATACACCTGCAGTTGGCGTACAATATACATACACCTGCAGTTGGTGTACAATATACATACACCTGCAGTTGCCGTACAATATATATACACCTGCAGTTGGCGTACAATATACATTACGGTTCACACCCACCTATGCAGTGGTTCAGTTCGCCAGTGAATACTACATCAGAAACCTATCCACCTTGGTATCCTAAGCCCAACAAGACAGCCTGTAGGAGCTGTTTTCTCAAAACATCCAAATAACATATTTTCCAATACATTTACATCAGAATTTTTTGTAGATTGCATAAATAAATTGGGGTGGATTCGCGAGAATACACATTTGTTCATGTCCGTGGCTGTCACTAGGTGGCAGCCTAGTCGGTGTTGAGAATGAGGCATACACCCTGTAGCACCCAATGGCTGTGGTGCTCTATGGTGTGGAGATCTGCCTCGAAGACGAGGCCGACACCCATCGCATTACGTCGCTGTGATGTCACATATACTGGGGTTTTGAATGTGTTCTGAAGAGAAAGCAAACCATCCGTAAACACTGCTACTTGGAAACACCTAAACAAAGCCACGATGCAACTAATGCGCAAAGACTATTCATATACAAATATCCACCACTGTCTACAGCCAGGTACTCATTCATACAGCTGAGTGAACTGGAGCAATGTAGAGTGAATAAACTTGTTCAAGGTTCGAAACTGTGGCACAGGATTTGAACCTAGGTTCTCTCGGTCGAGAATCCAATATTCTAGCTACAGCACCACTGCGCTCCAAATACTTACATTTACAATACATTTAAATCGATCAATAGATTATTTCCAGCACCAGAATTAATTTTTATTACAAAACACATCATCATTTATAACATGTAAAAATGTATAACTAAGCAATAGTATTGGAAAGATGATTGAATGCGTAACACTGACACAGTATTTTAGCAGGATAAAATAAAAAACTTTCATTTTGCTTATGAACATTTTATTCAGTAATTTTAGCAGGGAAATTTTGTGTGCAGAAAATGGGTAGGGAAATATTTTCAAGGGAAGTTTATTATACAAATTTCAGTGCATTAAACTTTATTGTACATTTTAAATCGGCTGGGTTAACTCGCAAATTAAAAAGAACTTGTACTAATTGTAGAAGATGCACAGAGCATTGCAAACCATTAATATTTGATACATAGGTTCTTATGTTCTTTTGCCTGGACTTGGGCCAAAAGTACAGAAAATGGGCTGTTTGAACTGTGTACATGGTCTTGTACATGGCCTCTTTTTATGGTAAAAACTTAAACAAAATTTAAAATAATGATTTATGTTAGTTTCGCAATCATAAGTATGATCAATTATTAAACAAACAAAAAAGTTCCATTCAGTTTGTGGAGACTGCTTCCTGTAAGAATCTACCGACCTGTAGTTTGAGCTTGTGGGCTTCTATTGGAATGATCTTGAGCACAGGGAGATCCTCGATGAGTTGTTTCGGCTTCTGGCGCACGAGACAGCTGTTCTTGAGGTCCCAACCGGCGCCCTCTATGTACAGGCCATCAGCAAAACAACCTGAAACGCATCGCACACAAGGTCACTTGGCAGCATTTGTACACATCAACCCATGCAGGCCTTGACATTAAGGTTTTATATCTATTAGCTCAGGGGGCCAGTAGATTTGAAAAATTACTGGCTCGAATTTTTTATTTAAAAAAATGCTTATATCGGGGTGCCAGTGCTACACAAGATGTCCACAACTTTAGTTTTGCTAGGAGTGATGTCTTGCAGACTTTTCCGAAGCTCATTTGTGTATATTCATTTACAAAATTAAGATAGCGACTATAAGAAGTGAGAACGCGATGTTAAATGAAGATTTTTAACCATGCTGTCACTGTTATTAATGCAAAATCTGAGGTATCATTCATAATACAGTCTTAGCACATTTATATACACACATTATGTCACTGACCGTGGTGGGTGCGTTCGGTGACGTCCTCAGCGTTCTGGTAGAGAGTGACGGCGGTGTAGAGAGTAGACTTGTCGAGGGGCCAGCAGTTCTTCCTGCAGGTCGCCTGCACCAGGGCTGTCAGGTACGACTCAGGTATATGGAGGCCTGCAAGCCACATCACTTGCGGCTCACCCTCTGTCACCTGAGACATTTAAAGGTAAAGGTAAGTTCTTGCACAGTGCAGTATCCAGTCCTCAGAGCGCTTTACACTTTATTCCTTGGCAGACCTGTTCGTTCGAATGTACACTATCTTGAATTCTCTGAGAAGCGTTCATACACGCTCGAATTGATGTGTGGAGAGTATTCGTACATAAATATCCACCACTGTCTATAGCCAGGTACTTATTCATACAGTTGAATGAACTGGAGCAACGTAGAGTGAATTAATTTGTTCAAAGGTTCAAAACAGCAGCAAGAGGATTCAAATTCAATAAGGGACCATCTACAAAATAGCCACATCCATTACATTCAATAAGGGACCATCTACAAAATAGCCACATCCATTACATTCAATGAGGGACCACCTACAAAATAGCCACATCACCTCACACAGAGACCATATCAAAGACAACCACATCACTTGTAACAGAAACACAAAGGGACCATATCAAAGACAACCACATTACCTGTCACAGAAACATTCACAAAGGGACCATATTAAAGACAACCACTTCACAGGATACAGAAACACTCAGAAAAGGGACCATAAAAAAGACAACCACATTACTTGACACAGAAACACAAATGGACCATATCAAAGACATCCAAATCACCTGACACAGAAATCCCCACAAAGGGACCATATCAATGACAACCATATCACCTGACACAGAAACATTCACAATGGAACCACATCAAAGATAACCACAATACCTGTCACAGAAACAAAGGGACCACATCAAAGACAACCACATTACCTGTCATAGAAACACAAGGGGACCATATCAAAGAAAACCATACCACCTGTCAACAACCACATTACCTGTGACAGAAACTCACAAAAGGACCATATCAAAGACAACCACATTATCTGTCACAGAAACACTCACAAAAAGACCATATGAATGACAACCATATTACCTGTCACAGAAACACTCACAAAAAGGACCATATCAAAGACAACTACATTACCTGTCACAGAAACACTCGCAAAAGGACAATATCAAAGACAACCACATTATCTGTCACAGAAACACTCACAAAAAGACCATATGAATGACAACCATATTACCTGTCACAGAAACACTCACAAAAAGGACCATATCAAAGACAACTACATTATCTGTCACAGAAACACTCACAAAAGGACCATATCAAAGACAACCACATTATCTGTCACAGAAAAACTCACAAACGGACCATATCAAAGACAACCACACTATCTGTCACAGAAACATTCACAAAAGGACCATATCAAAGACAACCACATTATCTGTCACAGAAACACTCACAAAAGGACCATATCAAAGACAACCACACTATCTGTCACAGAAACACTCACAAAAGGACCATATCAATGACAACCACATTACCTGTCACAGAAACACTCACTAATGGACTAACTAAAAGACAACAACATCACCTGACATATAAACACTCGCTAAGGGACCATTTCAACAACAGCCACATCACTTGACACAAAAAACACTAAGGGACCCTCTCAAAGACAACCACATCACAACATAAAAACACTCACTGAGAAGTCATCTACAAAGCCAGCCACATCACCCAACACAGAAACATTTACTAAGGGACCATCTACAAATTACGTATGCATAAAAAACGACACCCACTCTCTCCATATTCATCAAACTTGACACCCTGTGCCCATCACATTTGACCCCATCCCCACATACACGCCAGCAGGGTTTCCGCCAGCAGGGTAAAATTACATACATACCCAAAAATAATTCTATGGTACAGATACAGATTTCTTGGTGAAGAAAAATCACACAAAATACCATACATCAACATGAATCAGACTACCAGGTATTTATTCTAAAATGTGAAGGCAAGTTTACAATTTTCCTGCTGACTGTTACATTTGTCATTCACTCTCCTACAAAACATGGAAATGATCACCATGAGCCGGGCGGGATTTCCGAAATTACTTCTCCGAACATCTAAAAATCCAATTTTTTTGGGGAGGGCCTCTAGATCCTTCACCCATCATGGCACGTACGCCACTTGTGGCACACGTCACCTGCTAGTTCCTCGGTCTAAAAATTGACTAACTCCGTACCCAAATAATTTTTTCTGCCAGAAACCCAGACTAGGTTTGACCCCCCTTTTCCCATGGCATGCAACTTTATTTCCTGTGACTATCTGTGACCATTTTCTTGTGACTAACACCTGTGACTTTTCCTGTGACTTTACTCCCCACATTCCCGAGGTGACTTACCCATCCCTCATACTGTTTATGTCGTCTGAGGAAGTACAGCATCCAGTTGCCGAGAGACTTGAGTGTGTCTGGGGCGAGACGTCTCCAGATGGCGGGGATGCTGCCGTTGAACAGAGACTTGGCGACATCGTCCAACTCACTGCTCATGCCCACCTCTCCCGCCAGAGCCTGCAATGTACAGGTGTCAGATGAAATATGGACCCGATAATATTTCAAGCTTTTGGACCCGTGGGGCCTAATGTCATATGAAATTTGGACCCACAGGTCCAAATGCCATTATATTTTAACCCACCCTACAATAAAATTAATGTCAAGTAACTTGTACAAAGTCAAGGACTCTAAATCGAAATGTTATCAAAGTAGTTTAGTTCCCCAGGATTTCTCTGTAGGCTGCTTTTTGGGGTATAGTAGTCAATTTTTTGGAATTAAAATTTCTGATGTAATCCATAGGCCCAAACATCATGAGATATGGTTTCGCAGGAGAAATCCTATCATGATACTTGAACTGTTCATATAAGGATTTCCTTATGTGCCGGAGCAATCAATTATTCCATTGATTATAGGATTGTATGCTCAATACATCAACTCAAATCACATCTTAGTTGCCTCTCTAGCCAGATACTCCAAATTCAATGTAACAAAGATACAGAAGACGGTTTCCCAAACTATCTGTAATGACATGGTATGAAGTAAATTTGAGTGGTTTTTCGTGATGCTAGTTATATAAAATGTTCTCACTTGATCAGTGGATGGTTTACATAGTTCGGAACAATCACAGAAAACATGTCTAAAACTGATAAAAACCTTAAAGCCACGGGAAATGGAAAAAATTATTAGTATTAGTATTACTTTTTGTTCCTGGAGTCCACGTTTTCCTCAAACGATCAGTAAGTTTTTTTTATCAAATCCCGGAGAGTTTGGTACCAAAGATGCAAACCATCTAGAATAGAAATGCTACACATGCATGCACGGAGACCTCCCTTTTGTAATGATTAATGATTGGCCAATTTGTAATGGTTTCATATCCACCAGAGAACATTGCAAAAACACATTAAGCTGCGTGGCGCTTCTTGGTAAAACCGGTGACTGGCGGATCGGATCTTTGGCACTGAAATTGTTAAGTTACGGTGTCTTGGTAAAACAAGTGATTGACAGATCGGGTCTTTGGCACTAAAACTATTAAGTTACAGTGTTTGTGCCGTACCTTGCGTAGCGTCATCAGTGAAGTACGCATGCGATTGATGAGTTTGTTGAAGCGCTCCAACTCCTGCAGGAGTACGATGGTGGTGGGAGAGATTTCAAGGCCGCATGCCTTACGGGTCTTCTCCAGGTCAGTCTCCAGGGGTAGCTTACTGACCACGTCACTGACCACCTTGTCCAGGTACTCCTCCCGACTGATCCCGCTCCCTGTGTCACCTGCAGGGGGAAGGGAAAGGGATGACATCAGGTGGAGGAAGGGAATATGTGAAAAGTGGTGTTTGAAATTGGGGTCATCATCTGTTTTCATACTAATATCTAATCCAGTTTCTTTACTTGTAATGTATTATGTACTATTAACATCAGAGTGGACAGGACTGGAGTTTGCTGACTCCCAGAGGGCTGTGGAGAACAGGGAAACGTGGAGAGAGCTGGTTAAAAAGTCATCAGTGGTACCCCAACGATCCTTACAGGTTATGGGAAAGTGAAGATTTACTTGATATTATTTATATTAACCTTTTTACTTGTGATTTATAATAGAATTTGTTTTACTTGTGATTATTTATATTAGTATTTTATTGTGATTATTTATACTACTATTATTTAACTTGTAATTTTATATTAATAATTTTACTTGTGATTATTAAATATTATTTTTTTATTTATGAATATTTCTGTTAATTGTTTTACTTGTTCTTTTAAATGGATATATATGGTACTGACCAGTGGTCAGTGGTACTGACCGGACTGTGGTTGCAGCTCTATGAGGTATGACCACATCTCCTTAGCGGCCTGAGTATAGTAGCCAATCTCGGCGTTCGGGTGGAGACCAAACACCTCCGGGGTGTTGATGAGGGGCAGAGACTCAATGTACTCTGCACAGACAGTACAGTCAACATACAATGTACCACAGTCAACACACGATGTAGTACAGTCAACACACGATGTAGTACAGTCAACACACGATGTAGTACAGTCAACACACGATGTAGTACAGTCAATATACAATGTACCACAGTCAACACACAATGTACCACAGTCAACACACGATGTAGTACAGTCAATATACAATGTAGTACAGTTGACACAATGTAGTAGGGTCAACACACAATCTAGTACAGTTAATATACAATGTAGTACAGTTGACACACAATGTAGTACAGTTAACACACAATGTAGTACAGTTAACACAATTTAGTACAGTTAATATACAATGTACCACAGTCAACACACAATGTACCACAGTCAACACACGATGTAGTACAGTCAATATACAATGTACCACAGTCAACACACAATGTACCACAGTCAACACACGATGTAGTACAGTCAATATACAATGTAGTACAGTTGACACAATGTAGTAGGGTCAACACACAATCTAGTACAGTTAATATACAATGTAGTACAGTTGACACACAATGTAGTACAGTTAACACACAATGTAGTACAGTTAACACAATTTAGTACAGTTAATATACAATGTACCACAGTCAACACACAATGTACCACAGTCAACACACGATGTAGTACAGTCAATATACAATGTAGTACAGTTGACACAATGTAGTAGGGTCAACACACAATCTAGTACAGTTAATATACAATGTAGTACAGTTGACACACAATGTAGTACAGTTAACACACAATGTAGTACAGTTAACACAATTTAGTACAGTTAATATACAATGCAGTACAGTCAATATACAATACAATATAGTTAAGGTTTTAGTGGCGGTTATCATGTCAGTTGATTTCTTTACTTTTTCTTCATAGAACATTAGTAGGTGTTGGTATGAACATATCTACTACAAAAGAAAACATGGCATTAGTGCCATATGTCACAAGTCCGTTCTTTAAGAACTACTACTTTGTGTCTCGGGGGAATTCCCCTTCAAATTCTTGGAAACTGTACGATGACGTTAGTTTCACACCAGCGCAGATGTCTGGGAGTGTAAATTCGCTCACTGTGAACACATATCATATAGTCTGGTTATTCTGATACCAGTATCTCGTTTTATGAAGATTACATAATTGCATCGGGATGTTAAATAATCAATGCTGGCCGTAGTCTTCTTGTTTTGCGAGCGAACGCCGTTCCACACTCGACAACGCCATTATTTGTCAGTAACCTGGGGTTGATCTCTGACCAATCAGGTGCCACCAAAACACAGAATGGCATGTGGGGCTGTAGGCCAGTCATAAACACTAAGTTGTTCGACATTTAGTCATTACAAATACAGATTGCAGGGCCTACTTGGCGAGAAAACATGGGGATATCTAAAAAACAGATATCTCCGTCAATTTGTATTAAAATAAACTACTTGCCAATGAACAAATACCATATTTTATACAAAACCCGCCTATCTGGTGACATGTCTGTTATCAATAACAACCAGGAAGCATTACTTTACGTAATTTTTTTAAACTGCAATAGTTACGAAGCTATAACTTGGCATGTAAGCTGACCTTACATGTGCACCAAGTTGCACGGGACTGCTATAACTTGGCATGTAAGCTGACCTTACATGTGCGCCAAGTTGCACGGGACTGCTATAACTTGGCATGTAAGCTGACCTTACATGTGCACCAAGTTGCACGGGACTGCTATAACTTGGCATGTAAGCTGACCTTACATGTGCGCCAAGTTGCACGGGACTGCTATAACTTGGCATGTAAGCTGACCTTACATGTGCACCAAGTTGCACGGGACTGATTTACGATCGGTGAAGGGGTTGTGCCAAACTACACTTCAGGTTTTGGCTGTCTTTCAACATTGTAACAATTTTATGAAGCTGTAGCACGCTTAATGTGCATTTGTTCACAAAACAAACCCATTTGAATGTCAATAATATTTGTGCTTACAAACATGCACATTGTTCTTTTAGGGTATTTCTCCAGTTGATTTACCTTGACAAATAATTAAAAACTACTAAAATACCAAATGTATGGTTGCCTGATTTTTTTTATATAACCCAATTTTTAAAACTTATTTTCTCTTTTTAAAAGTTTGCTCTTTTAGCCAAAAAATCAAAAACTACTGAAGATTTTTTATTTTAAAGCTCATGATCTGGGGAATATAAAATAGGTACAAAACTTTATTTCACAATTTTACAACCTAATACCCACCTAGTGTGTCAGATCAAATACACTGGGCTGGTTGTTCATCTTTTTACTACCAGGTAGTTGTGTTGGGAAAATTCAGATTAACGACAGATCAGAAGACCTGTTGTGTTAATATATCAGTGTCTCCACTTACTGACATAGTTGTCTCGTGTTCCGCTCTCAGGGATGTAGTAGTCGACCTCGTTGCTGGCAAAGAAATGAAAGGGTTGGAAGGTGTCGAAGATAAAGTCGCCCATGTATTCGTCCATGTATGTACGCAGAACACGTCTGTCAAAGTCATCTATTGCTCGCCCACCATACATCACCTGGTGATGGGAAAATGTTGTTAAGATACATGTATGAGGAATAGATTAATAGGACTGGTGGTTTCAAATAATTTTATTTTTCATCTCATAATTTAACTAAAAGGACTTTTTTTTATTAAATAATGTTTAAAATACTGTGACTAATATAACTGAAATGTAAGAAGTTGCTAAGAGGTGATTAAAAACTGTTTAAAGTTGAAACTAAAAAATATACACATACACAAGTTGCACCTCTGTGCGCAGATTCCTGAGGACATGGATGATGTAGGAGTTTATTATTATACTCGTACATATAATACCTTATATAACATTTTGAAAAGTAATATATAAATTGGATGAATAAATAAACAGTAAGATAGTAATTATAACTAATTAAATACATTTATGTTATGGCCAGACCAGCACTATGGACAGGTGACAATGCAAACTAGTCATTCGGGTTGTTAAATGTGTCCCTTGTATACAGGTGTTGTAATGGACAGGTGTCCGCCAATACAAGTTTCACCGAAGTTGCGGGACACTTTCGCCGGTATGTCACGGAAATACTATCCCCATACTAGATACAACAGCGGCTTGCATTTTGAAAACATTTTAAATTTAACAACAGATTCATGGATTTTCCTTACGAGCTCATTTTATTAGCAACAGTCCCCAGATGGAGCCACAGTTCCGATTCACACCAATGCATTCGTTCGTTTTTCAAACATTTATTCACAAGCACACGCGATTTTTCGACGGTTCCACACCAGATGGGGCCACAGACTCACCTCCCCAATGAGATACTTGAGGCTGTTCCAGGGTATCTTGTTGTCGCCCATCTCCACCTGCTTCGTGAGGTAGGTACGGAGGATGTCCATGCAAACCTGGAAGTCCGACTCGTTGAAGTCGTACGAGATGTTCCAGCCGATCTTGCCGTACTTGCGGCGCTCCTGGACGACGGCGTGGAAGAACGCGAGGACAAATACGAGGGAGGAGAAGGCCTCGTGAGAACATTCGAGGAGGGCCACGGCAGAGATCTTGAAGTACGTGCTACGCATGTTGAGTTTGAGGCCGTTCGGAGGCTCAGTGACGACCTGGTGAGATAGGAGTGGAGAATGTAGGGTGTGTGGTATGATGGAGGTGTAGCTGGTAATGTGGTGGGTGGGGGGGTGGGGGGTGAGGGAGCTTGTTTAGAGTGTGTGTGAGTGAGTAAGTGTGTGTGTGTGTGTGTGTGTGAGTGTGCATGCATGTATTTGTGTGTACATAATTGTATTGTGTATGTATGGTGTGTATGTTGGGTGGGTTTGTGCGAGTGTATGATTGTGTCATGTGAGTGTGTATGCATGGTGTATGTGCATTTGTGCATATCTGTACATGTTTGTGTGTGTGCACAACAATACATTACATGCAATATTTAGATATATATATTATCACCATAATTCAAAGACTTGTTTTATACAATTCCTCATGGTAAACATCCTACTCAGAAATAAAATTAAAACATGAAATATAACACTCTAATATTAATTTATTTATAATTTGAGAGAATTAAGGCATTTCAATAATACAAACCACAATTTAGCCAAAGAAAATCGCCATACTTTTCTCTTCGATCTCTTCAGATAACAAGTAATGATATAGCTGTGAGGGAGCATACCTTGAGCGAGCGCTGTAGAATTCCAATGGGGAAGTTGGGTGTAGGGTCCGTTGTGAGCCAGAGTCGGAAGTCTGGATGAGGCTTCGTCAACTTCTCGAGTTCTTTCTCGAGCTCACGAAGCCACTTCACTAGAAGGTGGCAGTTCTGTAGCATGAGCCACTGACCTCGCGCCACGGCTGTGTCCAGTAGACTCATGGCCAGCTAGAGTGGACACAGGTCAAGCGGGGTCAGATCTTTTTGATCGCGATAGTGTGCGTGCGTGCGTGCATATGTACATACAAGAGTGCATGACGTTGTGGTGATCAAACCAGAGCTTCCTTAAGTGGTTCAGTACCACAGAACCGATTCCGTCGGTTTTGTTTTGCAACGTATACTGGCACTGGCTGGTGTCTACGATATAATTTTAAATTGACCAATAGGATTAAACATTACTAAAGGAAGGCGCTAGGCTGCTGGTTTTACAATTATGCACTGGATTGTCGGCCAAAATATATACACACAGTGTATTAATACACAGATTATGATCTACCTTCTCCTGGCCTTGACCGAGGGAGAGATATTTGAGTTTGTTACTGCCAAATCCGCTCCTCTCCGCCAGTTTCATGAGGTCCGTCGCGGGGTCGGAACCAGGACTGAGGATAAAGACGATCGGGGACAGCGGGGTACTCTGCTCAAAGATTGACTCGAAGCTGATGATGGGGGGCATGACGTATTTTTCGCCCATGATCTTGGAGACGTATTCGGTGACCGCGCGGTAAATGCGATCAATGCGGAAACAACGCAGCAGCATCAGACGCTGGAATTCTGTGAGTGTTTCGTCATAATCCATCGGGAAGCCGATGGATTCAGGTGCATCAGAGTCGAACCACTGCAAATGGGCAACGCAGATGTGTACATTAATGGTTCATGAATGCGTCACCAGGATATATCAGGCTTGTTAAACGGAGATATGTGGGCAAAGAAATCGATACACTAAAAGAAAATAGTATTTTTATTCTCATACATTCATGTAGATATCTTATCAATCAATTGTGTTAATTTTCCGTATAAACTCATTTGCATGAAATAATACTTTTGATGATGAATCAGAATAGAATCAGCGTATACGCCAAATACTCTGAATGTGTTTTTTTTCAAATATGCATTTTTAATGTTAATAAATTAATTATTTTCATTTTTTATGAATGACTTAAAACTTGCATTGCGCCATCAACTTGATAAAATAAACAACACACTATATCCACATATAAATCAATCTGCTTAATGTTGTCATGCACATTCTGCAAATAAAAGGTGTAATTACCTTTTTCCATTGTTCTTCCTCACTGACGATGTCATCAAGAATGCTGTCAAAGATACTGGGTGACACTTCGGTGAGTCGAACCAAATCTTCCCAAGCGATGTCGGGCAGCCAATCATTCGGCTTCTTTCTTTTGCTCTTCTCCAATGAAATGTTGCCCTACAAATGTGTGTATGCTATGATTTTCATTAATGATTTTCAGTGGCTGATTCACCGGCAAGCCAAAACGTACAGTAAAGCAGTCGTTAGATGTTGTAAATCATGGTTACTTTATTACATTGCCAAATATAATAGGAAAATATATTATATATAAAATAAAATACATTATTAATTATGTATTTTGGAATATATGATATGAAAGAAGACTGTAGCTAAATGGTTTGCATAGATATTATTGCAATGTTATGAAATATTTATAAATATCAGTGTTGCAATGTTTGGTCATAAAAGAGTCATCACTGACTGAAAAATATGACATTAGTCGGCAAGCAAGGATATCCCTACTTTAAAATCTATTTATACAATTTCTAACAGTATATATGATAATAATAAATAATGGCAATAAAGAAAAAAACATGAAGTATAATATTATTAATCAAATACAACTTGATATATTAAATTTGATCAAATGCAGTGAGTTACTACACATATATATCGCATGTCTGTGCAGCACGCAGCACGCAGCACACATTAAATGTCTTATGTGTTGCAGGATATATTTGCATGCAGACCTTTTGTGTTCTTGGCCAAATGCCCTATATTCAACACTATCTGCCTACGTCAACTAACAAACATGCTCAGCTAATGGATGGTCTGAAGTTGACAAGTCCAAAAATGTAGTGTTTAGTACTGGGTCAATCCATCAATATGCGGTATGGGACTTCAGTTATGATCAAATGGCATGGCTACTAAGTCTAAGATACTACCAGTTCAGATATCCACAAAAGTGTAAATGTGCATTAATTCCAGTTTCACTCACTAGTCGACGCCACTGGGTAGAACTTACACGACCACTCCTAAGCAACAACCGAGAAATGTAGACCACACAGCTAACTACAAATAAGTTGCTGTAACTATTATAATAAATCTGCATTTGGGGAAAATTGCAACGACATTAATTATCGCAGTCAATAAATGCTGGTGATCATGACACTGCGTAGGTGAATTCAACTGTAAAATAACAATCATAACAACATATGAAAACTTCAGCTCAAAACCATGCAGACATTCACGCAGTTTTCTACATTATTTTAATATTTTATACACTTCAAGCTGTTTCAACAATTTATTTAGCCCATTGTAAATCAGACTCGTAGATGTTCATATTTATAGATTGTCAAGTAATACGTGCAAACTTCTGTTATTGAATCCTATTAAATCGAGAGAATGTGCTGTGAGTGAATCATGTGATATACTCGGGTTGCATGAATGCAAATAAATAAATAATTTTTGATCTGATTCAAATAAAATTGTCACTACATCTGAAGAACTAATTCCTGGTGTAACTAGCCAAGTATGTGACATATATGTCAATTTATTACCCAAATATGAATTGCTAAAGTTTGACAAAAATAAAATACTTAAATAATTTGAAACAATTCATTAAAAAAAAAAAATTCATTAATAATTAGCGGTTACATGCTGTGTATGAAATGTTCATAAATTACTATGCTACAGAAAGGAAAACTAAGTAAATGTCTATGGTAAATAAAACTGAAATAATTTCAGTTTTTCAGAGTGCATGTATTTTCAAGATTTTATACAAAATGGCGTTCTTTGTGATCATAGCCGTCATCCCGTCTGAACTATTAAGCTGGTGTTATATTTAAAATGTGTAATCATATTGCAAAACATTCCCCTTCGATGGCAGCATTCGTTATAAACTCGATTCGAAAATCCCATCAAAGTCCAAATTACTGGAGTTCGACATAATGACAATGTTGAGAATTACATCAAAGCTAAAAAACACCACCCACTTCGTTGCGCGGCGCATTAATACTTCTTTACAACAAAATAGACCGTTCAAAAGTTAGCATTTAATCGTAGAAATCGCCTGCGGATGCATGTTTTGGAATAATTCCTGGGTGCTTCCATGTTTATGCCCACAGCAAATGTTAGACTTTAATCTCATTGGCTGAAAATCACCATTATTCACTGCGTGGCGTAAAAGAGGGACCGGAAATTGTGTGTCGCTGCGTTCAACTACAAAACTGCATGGTGGTTGGCGCTATTTAGCCACGGAAATCGCCATCATTTCTCACTTTTGACGCTTCTCAGTGAAACTTCAATATTATTATATGCTAACTGCCGAAATAAATTGCCGTTATTGGATGACACTGTTTCACGGTTCCAGTTTAAATGAGCCCCTGTATTCGGGCGTATTCAGGCATTCTGGCCGTGAGTGGGAGTCGGGTTGATTCGGGCGTTCTGACCACGAGAGGGTTGACTTAAGATAACTAATAAAAAAAATGTACTCTGATCTAATGATCAAAATCAATCTGAGTAGTTTCCAGAAGTATGAATAGAATAGTATATGGAACGGACTATATACCTTGGGTATATATACACTGTATATGGCCGTTTTAATTGAATTTAACGTAAATTGATTTTAATTTGCCTGAGATTTCATGAAAACTAAATAACACCTTTTCACAAAAGAACAAGCATGTAAGATATTGTCAATGCTAGATCAGTTTGTTTTATGCAAAATTATTTGGAAAAAGAAGAGTAAAAAATTTAATTGCACAGGCCGCTTTACAATGTATTCTCATTTATGTATGTTTCTAGATGTATGTCAATGGTGACAGCTGGTAAAATTATGACATTTTGACTTTTAAAATGGACAACTAAAATGCTAGGACACCAGTGCAAATGGTTTAAAGTTTTTTTCTAATTTGCGTAACATACTGTTATCAATATGCATGCCTTTATAATAATTTTTTGCTAACTGTCCAGTTATTGGATGCGCACACAAATAACTTACACTGGAAGTATGTACTTTGAACAATTCTAGGCTTTGCAAATGCAGTATATACAAAATAATGTCATGAATTATTCAAATTACTTAAAATTATCACACAATGAACCTTCAATTGCATACATCACAACTTTGTTCAAGTCTTATTAAAAACAATTGTTTGGTTAAAAATGAGGTCAAATTTATTGCAACTGAGAGACTTTCTAAGTGACAAGGCTATTTGTGTCAACATTGCTACTGGTGAAATGTGAACATGCTCTTTGAGGTAACCTACACTCAACACTTACCACATTTCCAGCCCCCTGTATTCAGTAGCACATGAGGATATAAAACATCAACATGGCAGCAACAACAGTTTCACAGCAATAGTGTAGTAAATGGTTAACATGAGGATACACAGGGTTAACAAGAGGGGAGTGTAGTAGAGGGTTAATAGTAGAAGATGGTCAATGACAGAGTAGTAGAGGGTTAACATAGAGTAGCAGAGGGTCAACAATAGTAGAGGGTTAACAACAGAGTAGAAGAGGGTTAACAACAGAGTAGTAGAGGGTCAACAAGAGTAGTAAAGGGTTAACACAGAGAGTAGACGATTAACAAAAAGGTAGTAGAGGGTTAACAAGAGAGTAGTATAGGGTTAACAACAGCGTAGTAGAGGGTTAACAAGAGAGTAGTAGAGGGTTAACAACAGTAATAGAAGGTTCACTATATTATTTAAAACAGCAACTAATCTTTTTTAACACTAACAGTTAGCTTTTGCACTTGGGGATCATCTCAGAACGTTGATGTCTGATATCAGAGAAAATTATTATCGTTTGGGGAGGGAGGTTCAGAGGCAGTTTCGTCTGGCATTAACAGTATCGGTCAGAAACATAAAGTATTGATGCCCAATCAATACTTTATGTTTCTGACCGATACTGTTAATGTATTGATGTCATAATATCAATGTTTTCCAATTTTCTTCTGAGGGGGTGGTGGGTTGAGGCCAGATGAAAGTAATTTCGACTGATATCAGACATCGATGTTCTGAGATGATCCCTAATAATAAAAATAATTATCGATACTATTTTGCTAGCTTACCTTGATGAAGAAGTCGAGTTCGTCCTGTTTCACATGACCACGATGAATCTCGAGCTTGAGTGTGATTTGGAAGGAAAACAGGAGTTTGTGCCGCTCGAATATACCAGTGCATCCGTAGTTGTAGACGTTATGAGTCAACGTATCCATGATGTTCTTCAAGCGCTTCTGAATGATACTATCTGGCATACTCTTGCGCAGTGAGAATTCAAAGACATCGAGGAACGCGATGAGCGAGTATTGATACATCGAGTTAATCGACGACATCTCGGCGAGGACAAAAAACAAGATCGCGCCACGCTTCGCCGCTGGCCGATACCCATTTCGCGTTTTGTCGATCTCCTCCGCGGTTTTTGCCCCGAGTTTGAGTTTCTCGCCGACCTCTGTCGCCTTCGATTTCGTCTCTTCCAATGTCTCGATCAGTTCGACATTGTCCAGCATGTTGCCAGTAGAGGTCGCCAGTTCTCTCAACAACGAGTCTTCCAGTTCCTTTAGCAGACGCTTGTTGTCACTGAAACACACCAGGTCGTACTGTTGTACTATTCAGAATGTTTCTGTAAAACTCGGGCGAGAAACCTGCACTTAAGGGCAGTTTGCCAGTAGATGGCGCCACATGCAGCATCACAATATCGTGACAATCCATAGTTGCGTGTCTGTGCGGTGTTCGATAATTTAATGATTTCAGTAATTCTGTGCAGGATACACTGTATTGTAATTTCAAACCTCAAGTGACGTTTTTATCAGTACAGGTTTAGATTTAGGGTTATGTAAGTGGATAAGTTCGCGGTCCCAAAATACGTCAAGCAGTACACATGGGGGGTTGGTCTCTGCCATGTATCATGGGAAAATAGATCAATACAGTCACACCACCTAGCAAATTAAACATAATATGTTAATGCAAATGGTCGCTAAAGCCGTTTTGGATAGTACAAACCGAAAGCCCCTCAACCATGTATTGGAGAGGGTAGTTTAACCGTTTCAGTGCCAGCCACAATTACGCTGACAAACAAGAAGTGTCGAGGCCGTTCTTGAGACTTACGCACAGTTCTAAATTTGCACTTTTATGCACTGAGTGTTCAAATATCACCAAGTAACCTACATATTTCCTGAAAGGACAGATAATTTATATTTAGTTTAAAAAAATTAATAGCCAGATGACACAACATAATAGGTAAACATTAAAATTGTTTGGTTACAACATCCGGTTTATTTTCCCCGTCACATTAAAAATATAGAAGTAATTGTAAAACAAGCAACCGAACACCTCCCTTTTGTCATTATTAATCTCACTTTATAGACAGCAGCCAATGTCAGTACAAGTTGCAAAAACGAAATCGGTGCAATCGGCTGCGTGACACTTCTTGGCAAAACCGGGGATCGGCGGAATTGGCGGAATTGGCGGAATTGGCTTTGTGTCATCGAAACATTTGACGGTTTTTTACCTTGAGAACTTATGAGACCACCCTCTTGGTACATACCTCGTCCCTTGAATGAGAACTGATGAGACCACTCCCTTGGTACATACCACGTCTCTTGAATGAGAACTGATGAGACCACTCCCTTGGTACATACCTCGTCCCTTGAATGAGAACTGATGAGACCACTCCCTTGGTACATACCACGTCTCTTGAATGAGAACTGATAAGACCACTCCCTTGGTACATACCTCGTCCATTGAATGAGAACTGATGAGACCACTCCCTTGGTACATACCACATCTCTTGAATGAGAACTGATGAGATCACTCCCTTGGTACATACCTCGTCCCTTGAATGAGAACTGATGAGACCACTCCCTTGGTACATACCACGTCTCTTGAATGAGAACTGATGAGACCACTCCCTTGGTACATACCTCGTCCCTTGAATGAGAACTGATGAGACCACTCCCTTGGTACATACCACATCTCTTGAATGAGAACTGATGAGACCACTCCCTTGGTACATACCTCGTCTCTTGAATGAGAACTGATGAGACCACTCCCTTGGTACATACCACATCTCTTGAATGAGAACTGATGAGACCACTCCCTTGGTACATACCTCGTCCCTTGAATGAGAACTGATGAGACCACTCCCTTGGTACATACCACGTCTCTTGAATGAGAACTGATGAGACCACTCCCTTGGTACATACCTCGTCCCTTGAATGAGAACTGATGAGACCACTCCCTTGGTACATACCTTGTATCTTGAATGAGAACTGATGAGACCACTCCCTTGGTACATACCTTGTATCTTGAATGAGACCACTCCCTTGGTACATACCACATCTCTTGAATGAGAACTGATGAGACCACCCCGTTGGTACGTACCTCGTCTCTTGAATGAGAACTGATGAGACCACTCCCTTGGTACATACCACGTCTCTAGAATGAGAACTGATGAGACCACTCCCTTGGTACATACCACGTCTCTTGAATGAGAACTGATGAGACCACTCCCTTGGTACATACCTTGTATCTTGAATGAGAACTGATGAGACCACTCTCTTGGTACATACCACGTCTCTTGAATGAGAACTGATGAGACCACTCACTTGGTACATACACCGTCTCTTGAATGAGAACTGATGAGACCAATCCCTTGGTACGTACCTCGTCTCTTGAATGAGAACTGATGAGACAACCCTGTTGGTACGTACCTCATCTCTTGAATGAGAACAGATGAGACCACCCCATTGGTACGTACCTCGTCTCTTGAATGAGAACTGATGAGACCACTCCCTTGGTACATACCTCGTCTCTTGAATGAGAACTGATGAGACCACTCCCTTGGTACATACCTTGTATCTTGAATGAGACCACTCCCTTGGTACATACCACATCTCTTGAATGAGAACTGATGAGACCACCCCGTTGGTACGTACCTCGTCTCTTGAATGAGAACTGATGAGACCACTCCCTTGGTACATACCACGTCTCTTGAATGAGAACTGATGAGACCACTCCCTTGGTACATACCACGTCTCTTGAATGAGAACTGATGAGACCACTCCCTTGGTACATACCTTGTATCTTGAATGAGAACTGATGAGACCACTCTCTTGGTACATACCACGTCTCTTGAATGAGAACTGATAAGACCACTCCCTTGGTACATACACCGTCTCTTGAATGAGAACTGATGAGACCAATCCCTTGGTACGTACCTCGTCTCTTGAATGAGAACTGATGAGACAACCCTGTTGGTACGTACCTCATCTCTTGAATGAGAACAGATGAGACCACCCCATTGGTACGTACCTCGTCTCTTGAATGAGAACTGATGAGACCACTCCCTTGGTACATACCTCGTCTCTTGAATGAGAACTGATGAGACCACTCCCTTGGTACGTACCTCGTCTCTTGAATGAGAACTGATGAGACCAACCCCCTGGTACGTACCTCGTCTCTTGAATGAGAACTGATGAGACCACCCCGTTGGTACGTACCTCGTCTCTTGAATGAGAACTGATGAGACCACTCCCTTGGTACGTACCTCGTCTCTTGAATGAGAACTGATGAGACCAACCCCTTGGTACGTACCTCGTCTCTTGAATGAGAACTGATGAGACCACCCCCTTGGTACATACCTCGTCTCTTGAATGAGAACTGATGAGACCAACCCCTTGGTACGTACCTCGTCTCTTGAATGAGAACTGATGAGACCACACCCTTGGTATGTACCTCGTCTCTTAAATGAGAACTAATGAGACCACCCCCTTGGAACGTACCTCGTCTCTTGAATGACGACTAATGAGACCACCCCCTTGGTACATACCTCGTCTCTTGAATGAGGACTGATGAGACCACCCCCTTGGTACATACCTCGTCTCTTGAATGAGGACTGATGAGACCACCCCCTTGGTACGTACCTCGTCTCTTGAATGAGCCGCTCTCTCTGCTCCTCCAGCTCCTTCCTCTCAAACTTCACGATGACACTGAGCAGCTGGTCCTCCAAACCCTGCAAAAATGACCACCTCAACATTACGAACATCCCCCACAATGACGACACAGATATTCACTCGCAACTGATTAATTTTGGAGAATAAATTAGAACATAGAAGCCTGTTATTCCACTATACAATTAAAATGTTTACACATTTCATTAAATACCCTAAAACAATGACCATCTCAACATTATGAACAGTCCTGACACTGAGCAACTGGTCCTCCAAACCCTGCAACAATGACCACCTCAACATTACAAAATATATATGTAATGGTTTTGTTATTAATTTATTTTTAATAACCATTGTGAAGTGCCCCGAAACTATTCTTTGGATGGGGTGCTATATAAGAAATATTTAATTATTGTTATTATGCATTATTATTATTGCGAACAGCCCTGAGCAACTCGTCCTCCAAATCCTACATCAACAACCACCTCAACATTACGAACATCCCCAGTGGTGAAACACACATTCATTTGCACACGATAAAATGGGAGAATGAATTAGAATAACAGAGAAGCCTGTTATTCCACCAGACTACAATTTCCATTTTTATACATTTCATCATTACACAACCATGTCAGTGCAATATCAATAACATATTTTGAAGACATTTTATTTTTTTATTTTATAATACATTGTAAGGCATCAATCCAGTGGAAGTACAGCCATAATTTACAGACACCATGCTTTAAATACTTCAGTGAATGACAAAGAGGAAAGAAAAGTGGAGGGAGAAGATTGCTGAAGAAAAGAAGTGGAAAGGATTAAGAGTTGGGGCGGTGCAGCGGTGCAAGAACTGACATCACTGCTTTATAACCATAGCCATGGAGACAACAACTTTATAAAATACATGAGAAGTGAGAATGAAGATGGGGGAATTGAGAGTATAGACTGGCCAGGGCGCAACATTAACGCTTGTTCGAGACAAGTTGTAACCCATGTCGGACAAGTACATTGTCTGATGGGACAAGTTAACTGAGTCACTATATGTGACCCATCTTAACAAAATTAGTCAGATGTCGGCAAATCTGATTTTCCGTAAATGCCGTTTATGTGAACAAATCGCGAATCCATCGATTTTGAGATTTCCCCTGAAAATTATTCTTTGTTATTCGTTTTATCAATTGCTACTCTAGCTACCCTCTAATTAACTCTGTGTTGTGTATTTTAAAGCGATTTTTGTAGAGCTGTGCGAAGTGTTCTTTTCGATTTCCTTAAAATAACGCCGAAAATGCCAGTAATTGCACGCGTTCGCAACTGCTAATTTTTGGACTCTCCTAACATATGGGATATCACCACGAAGCTTGACGCGTCATCTTCCCATATATGGGCATACATATGCTAATAACTACATTCTGTTACCTCCAGAGAGCTTGGAAGATGGTAACTAAGGTACATTTCATGAAACATAACAAATAATTTGCATCAACTTTGACGGCCGTTTTCTGGGTTTGAAGGTTTCTACCCCACATGTGTTTGTTAAACCATAACTTCAGTTAGAATTAAGATATCTTCTTACATGGTACACCATGTGAAAGCAGAGATTCTGCTCTTTCCACTGCTACTAATAACTCAATATGAAAAATTTCTGACATACGACTCATTTTGTTAAGATGGGTCACATCTATATATATATATATATATATATATATATATATATGTATATAGTTTACTGAAATTGCTGCAATAAAAGGACTGACATATCTGACTCGTTGAGATGACATCAACGTTTAATGGACAAGCGTTTTCTGGGAGTTAATGTCGAGTCCTGCTGGCACAAACACCTGAAAATGAAGGTAGCAGGAAGCAGACTGAGATGGGCAGGACATTTAGATGGAATGAGTGAGGAGAGACTGACAGAGAGAGAGAGAGCAGGAAAAGCAGGAGAAGAGGAAGACCAAGATTCAGATGGAATGAGTGTCGAGTGTAGGGATAAATGGCGGAGTGGAAGAAAGACTGCAGAATATTGAGACAGACGAAGAAGTACCACTGAGAAGGCGTAACTCCCAAAAGGCGATCAAGGGGAAGTAAAACGGAGAGAAAAAGAAGAGTGAAAGTTTACCTTCAATGTCACTGTGTAGTTGATGACCATGGACTTGCCGAAGACGTTTGGTGAGTATTTCGGGTTTGAGAGTTTCGTGTTGAGATAGAGACGGAAATTGGGATCGTAGTCAACTTCCTTGTCCCCCAGTACCACAAACTCGCGACCCGCAACACCTGCAAGTGTCACGTGAAATGATGTCCTTGTAACTTTGCATCATACATGGTACAAAACCGATCTCTATGGTAAATTCCATTGTAGCTGCAGTCGGTTAGTGTCAATTAAAAATAAAATAATCAACAATAATTATTAATATTAATAATTATTCTCATAACTATTTAAAAATCAATATCATTGTTATACAATATGGAAAAATTAAAATCCTCATAAATAATATAAAATCACTAGATATTCTAAGATCATTATTATAAATATTACTAAACCATTATTATAAATATTATAAAATTATTATCATATACATTATAAAACCAATATATTCTAAGATGAATATCATAAATAATCTAAACTCATCAATATTAGAACAATGAAAGAAACAAACATGGCGGAAAGTTGCTACTACTACTAGATACATACCAGAGATGTTTTTCTCAAGGACGTTGTCTATGACGGGGTCAATGTATTCATCCACATCTTGAAAGAGGAAGGGAAACCCGTACTTGATGGCCATCTCAAGCTGTTTGAGGAAGTCAGGGTCGTTGAACGTGCACACCTACAAAGGCAGAGTCACAGTATGATGTGCTCAATAAAGACACAAACAACCATTAGGGAAAAAATGACATATCTCACAATCATGCCTATTACACCTATTGGCACTTAGGGCAGCGATGACGTTCCTCCATGCCGGTCTGTCTCTTGCCAATCTCTCAAGGGTGCCCCAGTTGTGTCCTGTCTCCTTCATCTCTGCTTCTACATTCCTGTGCCAGGTTGTTTTGGGATGTTCTCTCTTCCTTTTCCCTTCAGGTCCTGCAGTTCTGGTGATCGAGTCGGCTTCTTTCCGTAGCTCATGGCCAATCCACTTTCAGCGTCTTCTGGTGATGATGGTGCGCATGTCTTCCTGTTCCATATCTTCTGGTGATGATGGTGCGCATGTCTTCCTGTTCCATATCTTCTGGTGATGATGGTGCGCATGTCTTCCTGTTCCATATCTTCTGGTGATGATGGTGCGCATGTCTTCCTGTTCCATATCTTCTGGTGATGATGGTGCGCATGTCTTCCTGTTTCACATCTTCTGGTGATGATGGTGCGCATGTATTCCTGTTCCATATCTTCAAGTAGCTGCTTGTTGGAAATTCCTCTTGGCCAGAATATCCTTAGGATTCTCCTGAGACTTGTGGTGTGGAAGGTTGACAATCTAGGCATGTCTTGCTCTGTCATGTGCTAGCATTCTGACCCACAAAGAAGGGTGGATAGTATATAGCTCTGATAGATGTTTAGCTATGGGCTTGTGCTGTACTGTGTTGACTTCCACACTGCCTTCGTGCTCGTGAAAATAATTCTGGCCTTGTTCAGTCTGCTCTGAATGTCAATGCTTGCACCTCCGTCCTGGTGGATGACACTGCCCACGTATGTGAGGGTGGTAGTACTTGTGAGTTCAAACTGACCAACCTTCACTGCTGATGGAGTTGAGATGCTCACAGTCATCACTTTTGTTTTCTTTTGGCTGATTTTAAGTCCAACTTGTTGGCTGAAAGTATTGAGTCTTGTTGTCTATGGCGCTGAGAGTGCGATAAGAGGGCGAGGTCATCTGAAAAGTCGAGGTCCTCTAGGAAAGAAGTGTCCATCTGATTCCTCTTGGTTCGTCTTCTGTTGTACGTCCTAGTACCCAGTCAGTGACAGTGTTGAAGAGGATGGCCGACATTACACATCCTTGTCTGACTCCAGTTTTCACTTCAAAACACTGGTTACTTTGGTCAATGCTGCATGTGAAGTTTGTGTTGAAGTTTCGAATGATATTGACAATCTGAAAAGGGACCCCCATATGCTCTCAATATTCACCATAGACTTTCCTTTGTATACTATTGAATGCCTTTTCGTAGTCAATAAAGTTCATATATAGCTGCCTTTGCCACTCTCAGCACTGTTCAATGATGTTTTGGAGGGTAAATATCTGGTCTGTGCATCCGCATCCTTTACGGAAGCCAGCTTGCTCTTTCCTCAGTTTTTCGTGAACAGCCTCAGTGATTCATCGGACAATTATTTTCCATAGGATTTTACTTGGATCTGATTGAAGTATGATTCCACGCCAGTTACTGCAATCGCTTAACACTCCTTTCTTTGGGACCTTGATTATTATGCCTTAATCCATTCATCTGGAATTCTTTCCCCGCCACACTGTGTCTGGGTCTGCCTTAAACAGTTCAGCGTTCAGGTTGTCTTGGCCAGGGGCTGTGCCATTCTTCACGGACTTGATGACTGTGATGATATCTTCTTTAGAAGGGATGTCCACGTTGATGTCAACATCTTCTCGACCATCCTGAATGTCTGCCTCTTCTTCGGGTGGTGGTCTGTTCAGCACTTCTCTGACATGTTCGGTCCAGCGTATCTCCTGCTCCTTCTCTGTTGTCAGTAGGTTTCCCTGCTTATCCTTGACAAGCGTGTTCTTGGCAGTATAACACTGGCCACTGATGATCTTCATCAGTTTGCACTGTTCCTTGCTCATTGGGTGCTGTTGCCTCCTCATCAGTTTGCACTGTTCCTTACTCATTGCGTGCTGTTGCCTCCTCTGCTTGTGTTGCCAGGTCTTTAAAGTGGTTTCGTTTATCTGCTCTCACAAGTCTTCAACTCCCGGTTAGTATCTTGTCTTGGTTCCTTCCCTTTATCCTCTGTGATCTTGTTCTAGTACTTTCTTCTTCAGCTCGCTTCTAACACCAATGACTCGCTATGTGTCGGGGGTCATCCAAGGCATTCTTTGCTGCTTTCTTTGTATATGTCAGTAGCTCTGTGCCACTTCTCATTAAATGCACCATCTGCTCTTTCATCATCCTCATCCTGGTCGACAAGAGCTTGAAACTTGTTCTTTAGATGCAAGACAAAACTTTTCTTCAGGTTCAGTTTGTCCACATCGTAGCGGCTTTGTCCCTTGTTTCGTTGTTCTGTCGCCTTCAGTTCCAACTCGATGTAAGCTGTTACAAGGAAGTGGTCACTGCCAACGTCAGCCCTTCTTCTCACTCCGACAGCTTGAAGCGATTTCCTCCACTTGCCTTTGATCATTAGATGGTCAATCTGATTCTTGTCTCATCCATTTGTAGAACACCATGTCAGCTTGTGGATTTCGCGGTGAGGGAACAGGGTGCCACTGATGACTAAATCTTTCATACTGCAGAGATCCAGAAGCCTCTCTTCATTTTCATTCATGATTCCACATCCACGTCTTCCCATTGTCATTGTGTGTTATCTGTACCGACTTTGGCATTCAAGTCTCCCATGACAACGGTACTTTCTCTAACTCAGCCTGAAGACCGAGATAAAAGGTGTCCTTTTCTTCCTCGTTGTTGTCATTGGTTGAGGAGTAACACTGAATTATGGTGAGGTTTGTGTGTCGACCTCTTAATCTGGCTTTGATCAGTCGACTCCTGATGGCTTTCACCACTGCCAGTCATACAAGTCGTTGGCTCTGGAAGTTCTTTATGTCAGGTTATGGTTGATACCTTTGTTGTTGCTTCTGTAACATACATTTCTTTACATGACAGGGTTGTTGGCCCTGTGCAAAACCCCAACCAAGAGGACCAGGGTGCTAGTTTTGTCTGGCTTCTCCCCGCAAGACATCTCTGGCTTGGTTAAACCTGCCAGGAGAACAATGCTCCCACCGGTGGCACTAAAGTCACCCTGCCTCAACAAGGCACTAGCACCAGGGGTGCAGCCAAATATATCCGCGTTCCGTTGAGGGATATCCCCAAGAATGCGATGCAAACATGTGCGATTTATCGCTTTTGTTTTACGGAATTCATGCATGAAATGTTACGTACCATGGAACTCTTTCTAAAAAGGTCCTAATAGGTACTAAATATTAATAAAGGTGGGAAAAACCATTGTCCATCGATAGAAAAGACATTAATGTATCATTTCAAAACAAAAAGTCTAAATCGTTAAAAATCACAGTGAAATGTGAAAACGGTGTTTTCTCGAAATCAAGTTCGCTGACATCCAACTCATTTCGTTACATTTCACCACAATTAATAAATGAAAAACTAGGAACAGATGGCCTCCTTTTAACAAATCCGCTTTGAATAAAAAATTCTGAGGGTGGGAGGGGGCTGCTGATAGGAGCAGTAGAGGGCAATGTCCTCAACAGTACCGGAGCCTAACCTCACCCCTGTACAACGGATGAAGGAGGAACAACCAAACTTAACATTGCTAAATGTGCTTTCTCTGTAGCTGCACCTAAAATCTTGAATCAACTCCCTATCACTTTAAAATCATCTCAACCTATAGCCATCTTTCATAAGAAAACAAACTCAAAACTTATTTGTTTGAAATCGCATTCCCACCCTAAATCTTTGGCAGCCCCTTTGCTCTAGTGAGGACTCTTTTCAAGATGTTGCCTAATGATTCTTGTCTATTGCACCTCTGAGCTCAGATTCCTGAGGATATAGGCGCTACAGAAGTTTATTGATATCACTATTAACTCACAGACAGCCTCTGATAACTGCAGTCATTGGAAGTTGATCATTAAAACTGGCATGAGAAGAGAAGAAGACACAAGAACAACACACCTGGCTGAGAAGAGGAACCACCGAAAGCACAGATCTACCAATCCTGCATTCTCTTCTCAGCAAACTGCCTATGTCTGCGACAAGTGCGGCAGAGACTGCTACGCCAGAGTGGGACTTTTAGGCCACTCCAGGCGATGTGTGCATATTAATATTGACAACCACAGCACACACCATTGTCTCACAAGACACAAGAAGGATGCCTAGTACTATTAACCCACCTTGAGGTTGTGATTAGCTTCACGCTTTTTGATCCAGTTGAGGGCCTGTTGTTGCGGGTCTATGCACATGGGGAAGCGGCTCGCGCGGTTTGTGAGGATGCCGTTCTGGATGGAGAGTTCGTCAGGTGGAAGACCCTCCGAGGTCCATCTGTGTGAGGCACACAGAGAGGTAGGGTGAGGTTGTCTCATGGTGGACTGTCAGATTATTTCTTCTGCAGATGTCTACATTTATACATGTATTTAGACTCCTAAAATTAATGATATTTTCAGCTGTCCAAAAACCTACAGTACAAAAACAAATAATTTTTTTGGCCCAAAAATGTATGTATTTGGACACGCAAAAATAATACAGAACATAAAATAACTAACTTTATATTAAATTTGAAGTTTTGTACACATGCTGAGGTAAAAAAAGTAAGTTTTATATACTGCACTATCCAGTCCTTATGACTACTCAAAGCGCATAGCCCTTATACCTTACTCCATGGCCAACCTGTTGAGTTGAACACCACTGGTCTCTTTCAATGTTCATTCATTTGTCTCTCATCTACCCAGTGGATTGTATCACAGAAAACAATTGTTATTTAGAGTTATTTATTTACATATTTTGCTCTACTGTTTTAGAGGGCTTTTCTCCTATCTGATATAATAGGGTGCTGATCTCGGGATGATCCCATCATAATGGTGATAGTTGTTGTCCTTGGTTTGTTGCTCTATAGGTGGGTCGTGGTGCAGAGCTGGTAGAAGTACATTTATTTTGTACTTGAGTAAAAGTACAAGTAACTTGGAAAAAAGCTACTCAAATAAAAGTACTTTTTTTTAATGTATTTGAAGTACAAGTAAAGAGTAAACAACTGTACTTGAAGTAAACACAAAAGTACTTTTCTAAATTAAAGGCTTGACATTTTGTTTTGCAACTTGTACACCACGTGGTAATCATGCCGGCTAATGGTAAAAACAACCGATCAGAAAATATTACTACTTGTAGTTCCCGCTGGTATCTATATATAGATCTGTGCAGGGGGCAAACAATTTTGGGTTCCAGCACAGATCATTTTTCGGAAACACCTTAGAAGTTACAAAATGTTAACACTAATTATGGATACTTCACTACATTCAGAAAAGTACACCTTAATTGTACTTCATTACAAGTAAAAGTACTTCTAAAAAATGTACTTCGTTACTCAAGTAGTTTTCTACTTAAGTAAAGTAATAAAGTAAAAGTACTTCTTTACTCTGGGTGGGTGAAAACTAGTTATTATTAAAACATCCTCAACTGAACAATTACTTTAACGTCCATGTAACATCGAATAAAAAAACCTTAACTAATAAAAGCCTTAAGCCATGGAGAATTTAAAAAAACAAAATGCATAACTTTTCTTCTGAGAGGTTATGTACACGTGAAAGTTTGATGCCCGAGATGCAAATCATTTAGGAGAAAAACGATAACATACATATACACGCTATCTCAATTATAGATTATTTCTCACTTGCTGACTTCTACGTCGTTGGTGAGCAGAGCCTCAAGGTGGAAGGGTTGGCTGAGCGGAATCTCGTGTTGAAGAATGTCCTTCTGCCAAATATCGTAGACCATCGAGTTTCGGTACTCGGAACTGAATGCACCCACGTAGCTGAGGAATGAAGAACTGAGGAGGCAGTCACCGAGCAGCCTCACGCGTTGGTTCTTCAGTTCCTCCAACTCAATTGTCCACCTGCGCAGGTTAAAGGTCAGTGTAACTGTCCATCATAAACTCTATACAGGTGGTGCAACAATGATTGATAAAAGCACACCATGATTAATACAGTAGAACCTCTCTTTACGGTCACCTCGGTAATACAACAAGCTCACAATTAAGGTCAACCGGGACAGTCCCAAATTATTCTTGTAACTATAAAGTAGAGGAAATTAGTTCCTCTAATACAGTCACCTCGCTACACAGGTCAAGTCCCGAGGGTGACTCTGTAGTTTTATTTTTTAATGTTTTTATTGTATTTATACAGCAAGGGTTTATCAGAAAGAGAGCCCTGTAACCAACGCTTGAACAAGAATGTCTCATATATATTTATGTAACTTGTAGTACAATTGTAAAAGACATGCAGAGTGATGTGGACTGATGTCACAATGGTAATTCTGACAAATCATATGTGCATATCTACAAGTGCTAGTTAAACGTGGCTGCTCTTGGAAGTATGGAAACCTCTGGGAACACTGGCATTTTAAAATCTGTACACCTTAAAGTTCCTTTTTATGGAAAAACAACAGCAGATATTTAAATAATTACCAATATTTAGTTTTACTATTATAATTACAACTGCGTTACACTTTACTCCCTAGTAGACCTGTACAATCGAACAGTAGTGAGTCTGATCCTGTAGCCACCGTACGATTGCGCTCCATAGTGGAGCTTAGGGACTAGTAAAAATGTAATCTTGAATAATGGCGTAACAGTACCTGGGACTCTGCTGGATAGGGTCGTATCCATGGGCGAGTCACCCACTAAACAAGCTTTTATAATCAATCTAGACCTATAACTAGTGTGCGTAACGGTGATGGTCATGTTGACTCCATTAGACACCTTTTATTCACCGATCATTTTGCCATGTTCGCATGAAGATCTTTTAGTTCACCTCTCAACCACTGCACTCTAATTTATTTTGTCTTTCTTTTAACTTATCTACGTAAGTTATACTGAGCTTACGTATTACATCATGTCATTAGTTACGAAAGGAGGAAGGAGGACCAGAGGACATGAAGTTACATCAGAAAAGGAGCAGTGCAGATTAAATATAAGAAAGTTCTCATTTTCACAAAGGACTGTGTGAACGTACATACAGGACTACTTGTGTACTTTAATGTTTCGGTAACGGAGGTTGAATAAACTAATAACAAAGGCGTGATTACACTCCTACCTGTCGTTCTCTGAGCCGAGACCAGAGATGAGTTTGTCGGCGGCGATGAGCCGACGTTCCATGATCCTCGTCTCCTCCTCCAGTTGTTGTTTCTCGAGCATTGCCGCGTCATACTTATCCGCCAAAGCCTTCAACGTGTCTTCCAGGGTCTGGACCTCATTCTGGATGTTGTGCAACTCTCGTTTCGCCTGCTGGAACGTCCGCTCCAACCGCGCCACCTGGAAGACACCACCGGTACTGGAAATCCATGCGATGACGAATTTAAAGAATAACAGGTGTCAAATTTGGCAGAGCCCTGTTGTGATTTTGTGTTTATTTTAAGTTACCGTCGTAGTGTCATACTCTATTTAATTTTTGACTTAAATTTATTTATTGATTACTATTACAGAAACAGTTTGAGACTATCCCAGGGTGACCTTAATTGTGAGGAAGCTGTATTATCGAGGCTTGTCTGTAATATGATTATAAAGATTTGTAAGCAGACAACGTCCATATACATACATAAAATATATATGTAAAAATCAATCAAGATATGTTGAACAAATTATTGTAGGTAATGGCCAGTAAAAAATTATACAAATATTGACAAGTAAAAATATGTAAATATGCACATACACATGCCTTAAAAGTGCTGGTAAAAATAAATTAAATATACACAAATAATGCATTAAAAGTATAGTCAATCAAATCAATAATTAATCAAAATTGTTCGACCTGAAGCCACTGTTTTCTATATTTTTTGTGGTATAAATATTTCCGTCTTATGCCTGTGTTTTATGTTTATTCTCAAAAATTTTAGTGTATTGGAAGGCAGTACAGATGTTTTCTTTTATCATATTTATGGGGATAATTGTAGGGTGGGTAGACATATGAGAATTTTCTTGGTAATTTTTTTTCTTGTGAAAATGTCATCAAAAATTTATTCAGACCAATATGAGAGACATATTTCCAGTATTTTGACAGCTAGAGACAACTAAACAGCATGCTGGAGGCACAAACCTTCTCACGCTTTGGTTTCACATCCTTGGAGACGTCACAATAGCCCACAACGGCCACGACGAACTTGAGCAGCCCAGCGCCAGCTCGACTCTTCGACTGCATCTCATCTATAGACATGTCAAGTTCCTTCACAAAGCCTTTCACATTCTTCAGCTGTTGCGATGTGATGGCGTCGACATCCATCTCTTTGAGCGAGCGGAGGAAGTTTGCCTCGGCCATCATGCCCTTGGCCGACTTCCAGGACACTTCTTTGATGCCCTTAAGCACGACGATGCATTCGCACACCGACTGTACAGGCTTGGGGGGCTTCGCGAATGACCTACGCAACAGGAAATGAACTTGTAGTCATAATATAATTGAAAAAATAAATTGAAAATAACCTTTATTGTCCATCAAATGTTTGACATATATATTTTTGGGGCTCTTATTATGATAAAAAAACATGCACATACGCATGCACGCACGCACACGAGACATGCTTGTAGTACATTCAGTTTCAATATCCCTACACATGTACACACATAATAATAAAACTTTATTTATACACCATCTGGGGTTAATGCCCAATTCACTCAAAATACAGTAAAAGTTGACAAAGCTAAATCGACATAATTTATCGATAATAAAATTACGTGTAGTAAAAAGACGGGTCAAATGAAATGATAAAGCAATCATTAGCAAAAATGCTAAAAAGCTAAACAGACTGGACAAAAAAAGCAACAGACAATTATATTAAGTGTATTGAGTACAATTTTGTCTGTATTTATTGTGTTTTTCCACGATCTTAGGGAGTGTAACATTATATATTGTTTTTCCCTTGTGTTCTCTTTACATTATTATACATCATTTGTCTTAATTTGATTTGTATGTATTGTAATGAGTTACAATTTGATTTGATTTTGTTGTTGTGTGGGGATGGTATTGTTCGGAGGCATGTTGATTGACCTACCTGATCTCTGTCACATCGTTCTTGTCAAGGTCGTCGAGGGCGAGTCTGGCAGCCTCAAGTGCGGGCAGGGCGAGTTGAAGGGCTTCCTCTGCGTCTTTCTGGCAACAACAATATTTAAATACGTCAGTTGGTCGTGTGGGTGCAGTGACACAGCATCACGTGTGTGACTATGATTGTGTGTGTGTGTGTGTGTGTGTGTGTGTGTGTGTGTGTGTGTGTGTGTGTGTGTGTGTGTGTGTGTGTGTGTGTGTGCGTGTGTGAGTGTTTGTATGAGCGAATACATGCGTGCATGCATGCATGTGTGGGAATGTTACGTTTTTTTCCTAGACAGTTTTCATCTCAGGTACCAAACTTTCAGGGATTAATCTACAACCGTTCTGAAGAAACGTAATGTTTTATTAAAAATTCCCTGAAGGTTAAGGGTAAGAAAACAACAACAATCACACAATGCATTCCACTGACCTTCTCGACGGCAATGATCTTGCTCTGCTCTTCGATCTCCTTCGCTTTCTGTTGCGACATCGCCTTCTTCTCCTGAGCCTGGGCCGTGCCAGCAGCGATCTCAGCGAGGAGAGCTTCACAAGCTTCTGTCTTCTCTGTCACCGCCACCTTTTGTACCGCCAACTTGGCATTGAGCTCCTCCAGCTGCTCACTGGCTTCAGCTAGCTTCATCATGCCACCGTCTAGACGCTCACACTGAAAAAGGTAAGTTCTCATATATCTCAGTATCCAGTCCTCAGGACTGTTCAAAGTGCTTTACAGTTTACTCCCTGGCAGACATGTTCAATCGAACACCATGTCGAATTCAAACTTCCAGCCACGCTGCAATTAATGCACAAAGACTGTTGGTACACAAATATCCACTAGTGTCTATAGCCAGGTACTCATTCATAGAGCTGAGGGAATCGAAGCAATGCAGAGTGAACGAACTTGCCCAAGGTTCAACACCAAAGCACAGGATTCGAACCCAGGTTCTCTCGATTGAGAATCCGAAGCTTTCACCACTGTGCCACTGTGCCACTGCGCTCCACAAGGCTTGCTGCATTATAGCTTCATGATGTCACTGTCTAGACGCTCACAATGAAACCAGCCATACATTGTTATAGCATCATCACGTCACTGTCTAGACGCTCACAATGAAACCAGCCATACATTGTTATAGCGTCATCACGTCACTGTCTAGACGCTCACAATGAAACCAGCCACACATTGCTATAGCGTCATCACGTCACTGTCTAGACGCTCACAATGAAACCAGCCACACATTGTTATAGCATCATCACGTCACTGTCTACACGCTCACAATGAAACCAGCCATACATTGTTATAGCATCATCATGTCACTGTCTAGACGCTCACAATGAAACCAGCCATACATTGTTATAGCGTCATCACGTCACTGTCTACACGCTCACAATGAAACCAGCCATACATTGTTATAGCGTCATCACGTCACTGTCTAGACGCTCACAAAGAAACCAGCCATACATTGTTATAGCGTCATCATGTCACTGTCTAGACGCTCACAATGAAATCAGCCATACATTGTTATAGCGTCATGATGTCACTGTCTACACGCTCACAATGAAACCAGCCATACATTGTTATAGCGTCATGATGTCACTGTCTAGACGCTCACAATGAAATCAGCCATACATTGTTATAGCGTCATGATGTCACTGTCTACACGCTCACAATGAAACCAGCCATACATTGTTATAGCGTCATCACGTCACTGTCTAGACGCTCACAATGAAATCAGCCATACATTGTTATAGCGTCATCATGTCACTGTCTAGACGCTCACAATGAAATCAGCCATACATTGTTATAGCGTCATCATGTCACTGTCTAGACGCTCACAATGAAATCAGCCATACATTGTTATAGCGTCATGATGTCACTGTCTACACGCTCACAATGAAACCAGCCATACATTGTTATAGCGTCATCATGTCACTGTCTAGACGCTCACAATGAAATCAGCCATACATTGTTATAGCGTCATGATGTCACTGTCTACACGCTCACAATGAAACCAGCCATACATTGTTATAGCGTCATCATGTCACTGTCTAGACGCTCACAATGAAATCAGCCATACATTGTTATAGCGTCATCATGTCACTGTCTAGACGCTCACAATGAAACCAGCCATACATTGTTATAGCGTCATCATGTCACTGTCTAGACGCTCACAATGAAATCAGCCATACATTGTTATAGCGTCATCATGTCACTGTCTAGACGCTCACAATGAAATCAGCCATACATTGTTATAGCGTCATCATGTCTCTGTCTAGACGCTCACAATGAAACCAGCCATACATTGTTATAGCGTCATCATGTCACTGTCTAGACGCTCACAATGAAATCAGCCATACATTGTTATAGCGTCATCATGTCACTGTCTAGACGCTCACAATGAAACCAGCCATACATTGTTATAGCGTCATCATGTCACTGTCTAGACGCTCACAATGAAATCAGCCATACATTGTTATAGCGTCATCATGTCACTGTCTAGACGCTCACAACGAAACCAGCCATACATTGTTATAGCGTCATCACGTCACTGTCTAGACGCTCACAACGAAACCAGCCATACATTGTTATAGCGTCATCACGTCACTGTCTAGACGCTCACAGTGAAACCAGCCATACATTGTTATAGCGTCATCACGTCACTGTCTAGACGCTCACAGTGAAACCAGCCATACATTGTTATAGCGTCATCACGTCACTGTCTAGACGCTCACAATGAAACCAGCCATACATTGTTATAGCGTCATCACGTCACTGTCTAGACGCTCACAGTGAAACCAGCCATACATTGTTATAGCGTCATTACGTCACTGTCTAGACGCTCACAGTGAAAGCAGCCATACATTGCTATAGCGTCATCACGTCACTGTCTAGACGCTCACAATGAAACCAGCCACACATTGTTACATTGCTATAGCGTCATCACGTCACTGTCTAGACGCTCACAATGAAACCAGCCACACATTGTTATAGCGTCATCATGTCACTGTCTAGACGCTCACAATGAAACCAGCCACACATTGTTATAGCGTCATCATGTCACTGTCTAGACGCTCACAATGAAACCAGCCACACATTGTTATAGCGTCATCATGTCACTGTCTAGACGCTCACAATGAAACCAGCCACACATTGTTATAGTGTCATCATGTCACTGTCTAGACGCTCACAATGAAACCAGCCACACATTGTTATAGCATCATCATGTCACTGTCTAGACGCTCACAATGAAACCAGCCATACATTGTTATAGCGTCATCATGTCACTGTCTAGACGCTCACAATGAAACCAGCCATGCATTGTTATAGCGTCATCATGTCACTGTCTAGATGCTCACAATGAAACCAGCCATGCATTGTTATAGCGTCATCATGTCACTGTCTAGACGCTCACAATGAAACCAGCCATACATTGTTATAGCGTCATCATGTCACTGTCTAGACGCTCACAATGAAACCAACCATACATTGTTATTGCTTCATGATGTCACTGTCTAGACGCTCACAATTAAACCAGCCACACATTGTTATTGCTTCATCATGTCACTGTCTAGACGCTCACAATGAAACCAGCCATACATTGTTATAGCGTCATCATGTCACTGTCTAGACGCTCACTATGAAACCAGCCATACATTGTTATTGCTTCATGATGTCACTGTCTAGACGCTCACAATGAAACCAGCCATACATTGTTATTGCTTCATGATGTCACTGTCTAGACGCTCACAATGAAACCAGCCATACATTGTTATAGCGTCATCACGTCACTGTCTAGATTCTCACAATGAAACCAGCCATACATTGTTATTGCTTCATGATGTCACTGTCTAGATGCTCACAATGAAACCAGCCATACATTGCTATTGCTTCATGATGTCACTGTCTAGACGCTCACAATGAAACCAGCCACACATTGTTATTGCTTCATCATGTCTCTGTCTAGACGCTCACAATGAAACCAGCCACACATTGTTATTGCTTCATCATGTCACTGTCTAGACGCTCACAATGAAACCAGCCACACATTGTTATAGCTTCATCATGTCACTGTCTAGACGCTCACAATGAAACCAGCCACACATTGTTATTGCTTCATCATGTCACTGTCTAGACGCTCACAATGAAACCAGCCACACATTGTTATTGCTTCATCATGTCACTGTCTAGACGCTCACAATGAAACCAGCCACACATTGTTATTGCTTCATCATGTCTCTGTCTAGACGCTCACAATGAAACCAGCCACACATTGTTATTGCTTCATCATGTCACTGTCTAGACGCTCACAATGAAACCAGCCACACATTGTTATAGCTTCATCATGTCACTGTCTAGACGCTCACAATGAAACCAGCCACACATTGTTATTGCTTCATCATGTCACTGTCTAGACGCTCACAATGAAACCAGCCACACATTGTTATTGCTTCATCATGTCACTGTCTAGACGCTCACAATGAAACCAGCCACACATTGTTATTGCTTCATCATGTCTCTGTCTAGACGCTCACAATGAAACCAGCCACACATTGTTATAGCTTCATCATGTCACTGTCTAGACGCTCACAATGAAACCAGCCATACATTGTTATAGCTTCACCATGTCACTGTCCAGATGCTCACAATGAAACCAGCCATACATTGTTATAGCTTCATCATGTCACTGTCTAGACCCTCACAATGAAACCAGCCATACATTGTTATAGCGTCATCATGTCACTGTCTAGACGCACACAATGAAACCAGCCATACATTGTTATTGCTTCATCATGTCACTGTTTAGACGCTCAGAGATATCCGAATACAAACAGTCATTACAGTAGCTTCACCGTCAATTCATCTAAATGCTCACTCAGAAAGCATTATAATCTAAATCACTTTTTAATATAAACTGACATTTAAAAATCCATAAACAAATATTAAGTCATAGTTTTACCAAAAGTAATATTTGTTAGTCAGCCAAACTATTTTATTACACAACTTAATATGTTATTTGGTAGCATAAATTAAATTTATGAAATAAAATTTCCATTGGACGTCCGACAAAATCACCCCCACCAGAATTTCAAAGAATTATCTGGTTACCTTCTTGCAAAAAGATTACTTGATCATATCTGACGTTCTTTTCGTATGGGCATAATACATGGGAAATTAAGCTCATAGGACGAGTGTTTTTTTAAATATGACATTTTATTAAAATGCAACATTTACTCCTGTGTTACACCAACAACAACACTCGCCGGAACAGATACAACGAATACACTCACCTGTGCCTGGATAAACTTGTCTTTCTCCTCAAGAAGTTTCAGGTACGTGTTGATAAAATCGAGGTAGTTCTTGGGCGTGACATAGTTGCTCCTACGCAATTTGTGTTCGAAGTCGGCACTGAACTTTCCAACCGAGATGTGTACCATTACCATGTGTGTGACGACAACTTCACGGAAACTATCTGGTACCAGAGGATTCTGCAAAGGAGTCCATCATCACACACTGCATGTGGTTTCACTTTCATTATTGGCATCTTCGAGTTTGTTATCTTTTCCTATCAGTGTCAATATCATCACTTTAATATTTGCAGTCTTTGCTGTTAATTTCAGTTTATTATTACAACAATCATATCACACTTTCATTACTAACATGTCTATTTTTGTTATCTTTTCTTACCATAGTCATTATCATCACTTTCATTTTTGCTGTCTGCTGTTACTTTTGTTATTTTACTTTAAGATTTGCCTTTTACTTTCATTTTTAACAGTTTCAGTTTTATTAAATTCTTTCACTTTCAATATTAACACTTTCGTTCTTGCAACTTTTTGCTTCACTACCATCATTTTTTATTTAGTGTTCATTTTATTAACACTTGAATTTTTTTCTTAAATAAAATGAAGATTCACAATGACACTTTTCAGTTATTATGTTACCGTTTACTGGCAAATGTTAGATTAGCACCCAAAGTGCCAGTGGCAGAGATCTGTGTTATGGACTTACATCGGGCGATATAAAGACACTGGCTACTGCATACAGAGCTTGCTCAGGCCACGGGAAGAACCAATCGATGCTCGTGTTGTTGACCATTCCTGTAAGCAACATATATGGTGACACATGGTGAACAAACACGACAGAAGCATCATTTATTCTTTTATCAAAACCGAGGGAGTTTATGGAATGTCGACAAGTTGACAACATCAAGATATTTTGAAAAATGCTTGAGATCCAATTATTTCACCATCACAAGTCACAACCTGCCTTGATACATGCACATCTCTCTACATACAAGTCACAACCTGCCTTGATACATGCACATCTCTCCACATACAAGTCACAACCTGCCTTGATACATGCACATCTCTCCACATACAAGTCACAACCTGCCTTGATACATGCACATCTCTCCACATACAAGTCACAAGCTGCCTTGATACATGCACATCTCTCCACATATAAGTCACAAGTCACAACCTGCCTTGATACATGCACATCTCGCCACATATAAGTCACAAGTCACAACCTGCCTTGATACATGCACATCTCATCACATATAAGTCACAAGTCACAACCTGCCTTGATACATGCACATCTCTCCACAAATAAGTCACAAGTCACAACCTGCCTTGATACGTGCACATCTCTCCACATATAAGTCACAAGTCACAACCTGCCTTGATACATGCACATCTCTCCACATATAAGTCACAAGTCACAACCTGCCTTGATACATGCACATCTCTCCACATATAAGTTACAAGTCACAAGCTGCCTTGATACATGCACATCTCTCCACATATAAGTCACAAGTCACAACCTGCCTTGATACATGCACATCTCTCCACATATAAGTCACAAGTCACAACCTGCCTTGATACATGCACATCTCTCCACATATAAGTCACAAGTCACAACCTGCCTTGATACATGCACATATCTCCACATATAAGTTACAAGTCACAAGCTGCCTTGATACATGCACATCTCTCCACATATAAGTCACAAGTCACAACCTGCCTTGATACATGCACATCTCTCCACATATAAGTCACAAGTCACAACCTGCCTTGATACATGCACATATCTCCACAAATAAGTCACAAGTCACAACCTGCCTTGATACATGCACATATCTCCACAAATAAGTCACAAGTCACAAGCTGCCTTGATACATGCACATCTCTCCACATATAAGTCACAAGTCACAACCTGCCTTGATACATGCACATCTCTCCACATATAAGTCACAAGTCATAACCTGCCTTGATACATACACATCTCTCCACATATAAGTCACAATCTGCCTTGATACATGCACATCTCTCCACATATAAGTCACAATCTGCCTTGATACATGCACATCTCTCCACATATAAGTCACAAGTCACAACCTGCCTTGATACATGCACATCTCTCCACATATAAGTCACAAGTCACAACCTGCCTTGATACATGCACATCTCTCCACATATAAGTCACAAGTCACAACCTGCCTTGATACATGCACATCTCTCCACATATAAGCGATATTACATTCTATTTTACACTATTAACTATTTATTTAATTATTGTTTTAACGCTGTAAATATTTTAAAATACATTAGCTTATCAAATACTTAAGCGCATTGTTTGCTAATTTTTAAACTAAAAACCAATATATAAAGTAAGTGTTATTATTATTTAAAACTCAAAATCTTCACACACTGTGCCTGCTAGTTTCCCAGCATTTAACAAGATTTAACAATATTGCCACCCAGAGAACTTGCTCTAGGTGGCAGGTGGACAAGGAAGCCTTTGGCTTATCGAGAGTCCAACCCTTTTATCTATGTGTATCCCGCCCTTCTGAGGTATGTGTCAATTTTATTTTTAAACATATTCATGCTACTAGCGTGAATGTTTAAAAATAAAATCGACATGGACTACTGCTTATCTCCATAAATTCCCAGTTACATCTGAACCCGTATTCCCACGTCCTTTCTCATGATTCCCGCCATGCTCTTCCTCCCTAACCACCTCCCTCCTTCCTTATCCATCTCCCTACTTTCCTACTACCCATCTCTCTCTCTCCCCTTCTTTTCCATCCCTTCCCCTCACTATCCATCCCATCCCTCCCCTTCCCTCCCTCCCAACCCCCTTCCCTCCCTCTCCACCCCTTCCCCTCCCTTCCCACATCTTCCCCTCCCTACTGATTCCTTCCCCTGTCTACACACCCCCTCCCTCCCCATTCCTTCCCTTCCCAACTGATCCCCTCTCCTTCTTTTCCATCCATTCCCCTTCCTACTCAGCCCCTCTCCCCCTACCCACCCTCCCTTCTACCATTCCCCCCCTTTCTGCCTATCTCCATTCACCTCGCCTGCCTCCTTATTTTTCCTTTCCCTTCCCTGTTGTCCCCGGTCCTTACCAGGGAAGTTCCTACACCGGGTGCGGAGGAGGTCTCCCACTGGTGACATCGCCATGACAACGTGCAGGTTGTTGGCGCACTTTGTCACAAAGTACTGCCAAATACTCTCCTTGGCCGGCGGATACCCGGCATTTGCCGCCTCCGCACGGATCTAGAGAAAGGAGAGAGGGAAAGAAACACGTTTAGGGATCATCTCAGATCGTCGATGTCCGATATCAAAGGAAATTACGGACTGAAATGTAAAATATCGATGTCCGACGCCAGATGAAAACCGCCTCTGATCCCTTTCTCCAAATGACAGTAATTTTGTCTGATATCAGACATTGATGTTCTGAGATGATCCCTTATTTAGACCCATAAATAGTACATGAGTACATTTTTTTGGTGGGGGTCGGTCACATTGTATAGTTGGGGTGACCTGGTGGCGGAGTGACCCCCACACATGTGGTGAATAGTGTATATATTGGTGGAGTGACCCACACACATATGATGAATTGTATGTAGTAGACAGTAGTGCTTAGCAGTCAGGGGCCGGCATGCATGCTGTCGTTGTCACAATGGATGTGTATGTAATAATGTATAACAATATACAGTCAATAAAATTGCATGTCATTAATTTGGCCTAATTCAATCAATACCTGACTTGCGTTGTTCCTTCTGCATAAATGAATGTATGTAAACAACGGGGACATACTGCGTTTTATGTGGAAGTAACAACACATGCAGCCTAGCTATTGGCTCATAACATGTTTGGTTACGAGGCTATGCGACTCGCGCATGCGCGTTAGACACCAGTATTTAAGCAATAGCAGCAGCGGGATCGACCTCATTCATTCAAAACTATTGGGGAGTATTTACAGCGTTTATTCAGCTTATTTGGATTTCGATTTATGTAGTTAGAATGTAGTTGTGCTGTATGCTAGATGAGTGTGTTCGTGTAATATTATTGATCAAGTTTAGAATTCCCACCCTCCCTCCCCTTTAACAGTGGGTGACTTTTAGCAGGACGGAGTGACCCCCACATATGTGGTGAATAGTGTATATATTGGTGTGCGGAGTGACCCCCACACATGTGGTGAATAGTGTATATATTGGTGGAGTGACCCACACACATATGATGAATTGTATGTAGTAGACAGTAGTGCTTAGCAGTCAGGGGCCGGCATGCTTGCTGTCGTTGTCACAATGGATGTGTATGTAATAATGTATAACAATATACAGTCAATAAAATTGCATGTCATTAATTTGGCCTAATTCAATCAATACCTGACTTGCGTTGTTCCTTCTGCATAAATAGTACATGAGTACATTTTGTATATAATCAGTGTCTATATGATTATGGACACAAGCACACATCAGCCAGTGAGTATGAATTTACATAAACAAAACAATACATACGTTATTATACAACAATCTAATAACAGAATAATAAAGTTTGCAGGCATGGTATATGCTCGTGTAAATTAAATAATTACTGGCAATAATGCACTTAATAGGAAACAAAACTGAAAATACAATAATCATAAAGTTAGCCGTTGCATTCCAGATGATCTGATGTTAACCCTTACATTCCCGAAAATCTGAAGTTAACCCTTACATTCATGAAGATCTGAAGTTAACCCTTACATTCCCAATAATCTGAAGTTTACCCTAACATTCCCAATGATCGGTCATTAACCCATACATTCTTGAGGATCAAAAATTAACCCTTACTTTCCCAAAGACTGGAGGTTAACCCTTACATTCCCAATAATCTTAAGTTAACTCTTATATTCACAATGATCTGAAGTTAACCCATACATTCCCACTGATCTGAAGTTAACTCGTACATTCCCAATGATCAGACATTACCCCTTAAATTATTGATGATCTGAAATTAACCCTTACATTACCGATGATCAGAAGTTAACCCTTACATTCCCAATGATCTGTTCCTTCTCGTCATCCGCATACAAGGCAGGCACCATGCCAGATGTCAACATGTTGTTGATCAGCTCAAGGAAACCTGAAGTAAGACAACAATGGATGATTACTTTTGTAATTTATACACATTTATGCCCAGAACGAAAATGAATAGACTTGTAGGTAGTGGTTAGCAATACCATTGGGGCCGGCTTGCTTGCTGTGAACATGTATTTATGTTATAGTTTATGAGTTATGTAAACGAATAAAGCCAAATGTCATTAAGTTGGCCTATTTCAATCTACACTTGTCTTGCATTGTTGCTTTGCATAGGAGGGTGTATGTGTCAGGGGCGCATACACGTCTTTTTATAACAGCTTTCTTGCTATCCAATCCACTACCAAATTAAATGGTCTAAAAACAGAAAATGGCATTCTGCATAAAAACTTTGGAGCTTTGGCACAACAATAATTTCCACATAGAGTGGAACCTCATTATTAAGGTCACCCTTGGGATGGGGCAATAGTGATCAGAATAACGAAGTGGTCGTATTAGCAAGACTAATTTCCTATACTTCACTGTATATGGACATAATTTGGGACTGACCTAGGGTGACCTTAATTGTGAGGTGGCTGTATTACTGAGGTGACCTTAAAGCGAGTTTTGGCTGTAATTTCTATAGCCATGAAAATTAATTTGACTGACAAAACATCTCTAGATTGAGTGTGCGATGCTCTAATAACTGCCCCACTGTGCCCCACATGTGAATTACCGGTAATTACTTATTATAGAAAGCCATGATACAGTACATTCAATGGTACATGTTATATAGACATTGTCATAGTTTCTATGAGGGTATAAAGCCACTGGTGGTTGATGTTCCCTCTCAATACATGTAATACATATGTAATTCCATGGTGCACGTAGAATAATTCAACGAAATAGAAGACAGATTGTGCATCTGAAGAAAACAAAACAGCTACATAAATCACATCGTTATATTTTTCATGAATACACACTTTAAATTGCAACAATTAATGTTAATTATATAAGTCAGTAATATTATTTACTTACAAAAATCTCTTCAGTTGACATTTGAACATTACAAATCCATAAGTTTGATAGTAGTTGAACATTCCAGTTTACCTTCCTCAGCGACATGCTGATCGGTGAACAGGAACACGACCTGTTTGTTCTCCTGGCCCAGCTTCTGGTACAGAATCTTCAGGTCTTCCCGCATTGATGCCTCGTTATACCCTCGACTCAGGGTGATCTCAAACACTTCACACTTTGCCGTGTATGCTGCGAGACGACAGATACTCTGCTTGCCGCTGCCTCCGACCCCTACGAGGAGGGCATGACCTTGAGACATGCGAAGGACACGGTGGACACGCGTCAAGTGGTCCAGGGCATCGTCAAACAGCACCATCTTTATCGGGGAGTGGTTCTCGTTATAGTCCTCCAGAATCTATGCAGTTGGAAAAGGAAAGTGTTCAGTTTATACCACACTGATACAACAATCGTAGCTCATAGTTTTCCAGAATCATTTGGAAATGAATATTGTTCAGTTTATACCAAGTCACTTTATCAATCATAGCTCATAGAGTATTCCAGAATCTGTGCAGCTGGAAAAGAGATATTAACATTTTCTTTGGGATGTCTGTTAGACAAACTCTCATACATAAATGCTAAAGTTAATTATATAAATAAATTATAGTACATTATTGAAAACAGTGCAAACATGCAAAGTAATAAATACAAAATATATTATCAATGTGCTGAATAAATAGTAATAAATATGTTAATTAATTAGTTAAATAAACATAAAATTACTTTAAAATGGATAATTTTCTAAATGGGTACACATCTATGCCACACAAAAATGGATTTTCGAATGTCTCTATAGATGTGACTGTGTTTATCTCGAGCGGAAGGATGCTCGACAATGGAGGGCCATACCTCTTGGAATAGAGCTTTGGCTGCCTCAAAGTCCTGGATGTCCTCATACAGCCGAGCCTCTCCGTCGTCCAAGGTGTTCCTGTAGTCGCCAAACAGCAGCGGATCACGCAGGACGAACTCTGTGATATTGGGGAAGTTCTGCTCCAGCAGGGCTTGAATGTGTTTCTACAAGCATCACTCATAGCTGTAGTTGGAAGTGCTTTAATTATTAGTAAAGTAAAGGTGAGTTCTTATATAGTGCAGTATCCAGTCCTTAGAACTGCTCAAAGCACTTTACACTTTACTCCCTGGCAGACGTGGCCAATTGAACACCATTCTGGCTTGTCTGGGAAGCATTCAGCCACTGCAATTAATACGTAAAGACTATCCATGTACAAATATACACCACTGTTTATAGCCAGGTACTCATTCATACAGCTGAGTGAACTGGAGCGATGAAGAGTGAACAAACTTGCCCAAGGTTCGACACCACAGCAATGGATTCAAACCCTGGTTCTCTCGGTTGAGTCCGATGCTCTAGCCACTGCACCACTGCGCTTTACTACAATTATTAGATATTCTAGCTACTGATTCTTGACAATGACAAGATCACACTTACATACATGTGTACGCACACCCGTACGTCTCACTAGAAATGTTCACTGCCATGGTATTACACAAGCAGTGTTTTTCAAATGCCATAATAACTGTCTGTATTCGGACTCTTTACGCTTTTGAACACTCTAAAAATCTACAGAAAGAATTATTTTTATACACAGTATGTTTTCAAACACCGATCATTTTAACGAGTCTGTGTACCTACAGTACATAACGAGTATATGTTTACGGACAGCAAAATATTTTGTTTAATGTATTTTTTTTCAGACAGCTGACAATTTAATTATTTTTAGGCATTAAAATACATACTGTCATTACAGTATCACAATTTTCGAGGTCCTACTATTTTTTAAAGGGAGGCTGTCTGTTTCGCTACCCGAAATTAGTTAGCATAGTAATTTGTAACAGGAAGTCTGCAGAGGTAAACGTAGGAAATCATTGAACATTAAAAGGTTAACTCAGCATCATTGCCAATAAAGCTTGTTTTGAAACTGGATGTTTTGTTTAGTATCTGAACATACTCTGGGGTTGTACCTTCCAACTTACGAATGTTGTTATGGGAATACTAAACACAATTTTGTGAGCAGCTTACCTTCAACATAGTTATTTTAGCCTTAAGAACATTATATTAATTAATAAATTATAAACTAGGAATAGACTATCTCCTTTTAATGAAACACAGCAAGAATGCGATGCGATGACGCGAACCGACCTTCACTATCTCCTTGTCGGAGTCACTGATGAGTCTGTCAAAGATGACACGCATGCATTCGTTGCGCCAGACGCGAACAAAGTGGTCAACGTTGTTGAACATGTCTGGCGTGGTGAGACAGAGCCCGCTGTAGATACGGGACAAGTCTCGCAGGTTGAAGATGTAGTGGAACTTGGAGGGAGTCGGCGGCAGGTCAGACACTATGCTCCTGTAGACATTAGAAACAAATAAATAATAATATTTATACATTTCTTATACAGTGCCCCATCCAAATAATTGTTCTGAGGTGCTTTACAATGGTTATTGCAAATAAATTAATAACGTATAAAACCATACATATTTTAAAGTAATACTGCAATCATTACTACTAAATTAAATAAACTGTACTAAAAAAAAATAATAAGCACGAGTATGCAAGCTATTAAAATAGATTAATTATAATAAATAAATTAAAATAAATATAATATATTTATTTAAATTATTTTAAATTATGATCATCAACTGTTAAAATAACTTGTAAAAAGAAGCGTCTTCAGAGCCACTTTAAGTGATCACACAACACACTCACTATATGTAACACGTCACAACGGATCAGACAGTTAGGTACATTTTGGCGATATGGAGTTATGAGCATCATATTAATTAATTATTTCAGTTTTACAACGAAATCAGTGTCATTTGTGTAAGTCAATTTGTTGCAAAGTTGTTGGTGGTTAAATTGACCCACCTGAAAAATTCAAGTTAGGTATTTATGTTTCAAATCATGTGCTACTCAATACAAAACTTGGAAAGGATGATTAGCCTTATGCTATAATGTACAGAGCCAGAGTACTTTTGTCATTTTAAAATAATTATATTGATGTACCGAACTTTCATTTTTTAAGATTCAAGAAAATTAAAAAAAAATTATTTAGGTTTGATGAAATCATCAGACTGTTTACTACATAAGTTTTGAAACATTCCAGAAAGAAAAATAGAAATTGTATTTTTATGCAGCTATTAACTACAGTTAAGTTTAGGTCAAGACCACATATTTTAATCTGACTGCCGATCGAACAACAATCACCAACTACGACTCGATATCATACCACCAGGTGTCACCACTCACCTGTACAGCTCCAGCGTCATGTTGGTGATAGTGGGCACAATGTTCTTGACATCCTGTGAAAAAGGCTCCGTGTGTCCAATCAGGATCGAGCTGTAGATGTGATAAAGCGATACCTGATCGGGAAACGTCATGTTGAAAACCGTGAAGAGGCTGATGAATCGGGGATCGACTTCGTTGCGTCCGCCACCTGGTTTCCCCATGGCAGCCATCCAGCCAATGTCCTTCATCGCCTTCCAGTTGAGATCTTTACCGCGGTCGTAACAACCCCCGCGTTCGATCAGTAGCTTCAGTAATGCAATTGGCTGCTGCGTGCCATAGACGTCCACCTGTACGAAGACGTCTGTGTATTAATACGCTAACTTTGGGATATTGTACACACATCTCATCCTAGGGGCCGCGGTCCACTTGCCTCTTTTGGTAAAACTATGATTTTCAATATTTATTTCAATTTACTTCTAATGCCCAGAATAGGGCCCAGTCCAGTATTTGGAAAAATAATATTTGGTTATGCATGTTCTAAATGTAACATAATATTAAAAATTCTGGTTTATAAAAATGTAACTCTTTTTACAGCTGAACTAATTCATTGCACAAATTAATATACTATTTGGTATAATAAGTAACAAAACTAGAAATTCATGAATTCATTTTTCCAACTGGGACTTTCCACAAAACCAACCCATCAGAATTTCCAAGAATTATCTAGTTACCATGTTTACCATCATGAAAATTTATTATTATTTAAAATCCAACCTTCGGATATGACAGTTAATTAAAATATGATATTTCACGAGAACTCTCTGTCCTTAACAATCTATTGACCTTAAGGATCATCTCAGAATGTCGATATCCGACGAAATTACTTTTGTTTACAGGAAGGGGGTTCAGATGAAATTTCACCAGATGAAAGTAATTTTGACTGATATTGGACATCACCATTCTGAGATGATCCCTTACCTGTGGCATATTCATGTCATCCACGAAGATGAGAAGTCGTTTGCCTGGAGGTGGGCCGTACGTGTCTTTTGTACGCTTCTCAACGTTTGCCTCCAAGTTACGCTGCACGTCAAGTGATGTTGTTCGACTCGAGAAATTCATGTTCAGCAGCAACTGAAATAATAGCAACAAGAACAGCTGAAACAATAGCAACAACAGCAAGTGAAACAACAGCAACAACAGCAGCTGAAACAATAACAACAGCAGCTGAAACAATAGCAACAACAGCAGTTGAAACAATAGCAGCAACAACAGCAGTTGAAACAACAGCAATATCAGCAGCTCAAAGAATAGCAACAACAGCTCAAAGAATAGCAACAGCAGCATGTAAAACAATAGCAACAACAGCTGCTGAAACAACAGCAACAACAGCAAGGTTAGGGATGGTTGCATATGTTTGCAATGTCCAAAAATATATCAACATGGGGGGCTTGGTGATCACCGCATATCGCATGAGAAATAAACTGTTACTGTGGAACCACCCAGCGAATGACATATAATGTTAAAGCAAATTGATCTTAACAGTCATTTTGGACTGTAAAAACTGCAAGTCCTATGAAATGAATCGATGGAAACCAGACTTTGTGAACTCAGGAGATCGTCCATTTGAGGAGACAAACCTACAGAACATCAGAAAATACAGAGTAACATTAAAAATAGAAAGAATTTTGTTTTCTCTTATCTAAGAAGTCAACCAAGAAGTAGTATTTAAACCCTCAGAAATTAATGATTGTGATATCAAGTTAGTATATTCTGGATTGTTATAACTAATTCAAGAGTTTGCATCAGTGAAAAATCCTTGCAAAGTTTTACAAACTGTGACATCCACTGTTATTCCATTGTACATGCAGAATTATTAACAGACCAATAAATCATCCAATCAAAATCATTGCACATGCAGTTTACATAGATTCTTGCATTGTTTCGCTCACGTTTACATCCGTGTTCAACTCTCTCAGGAAGTTCGCTGCGGTGGCTGTCTTGCTAGTTCCTGTCTCTCCCACGAGGAGTATAGGCTGCCGAAGTTTAATCTGCAGCTGCAGTAGCCAGGTGGTGCGCACTGTGTCGACGGTGGGAACTAAGATCTCGTTGAACTTTCGCATCGGATCATGGATGTACTCGGGGATCTTCTCTGCCCAAGGAACCCATTTATCCTGTTCAGGATCCCAGTAGTATTCAAAGAGACTCGGTTCGGAGATCGGAAACTCACCTGTGTTCAAAAACATATTACATGACGTCAACACATGACAATCTTTGATATTTTTCAAATCTCTTCTGGAGATTTTAAATAGAAAGATACATATATTTTATATACATATATAATTTTCATTTTTAAATGTCATATAGCAGGGTATATTTATAACACCACGCCACACCCACCCATCCTATCTATACTCCCATTGCTATGAGTATTAAACGCACCAGGTCCTGACAGTTTTTTTGGGTTGTCGTTGAGCGTCATCGCTGCCATGTTCCGGATGAACGAGTTGAATTTGGCCCGCCCGTCCTCGAGAAGTCCTGCACCCAGTGACCAGTACAGGGCCTGCAGGAAGAACGCCTCGAGAACGTCTCTCTCTAGGTTCTCCTTCTGTAGTAGCACGTCCAACATCTTTGTCAGCTGCGACACCTGAAACACACAGCGAGGTCATTGTCACAATCGTGTGATAATTCTAGATGTCACATATAGCAATGTCCCAACTATGACACCTGGGACACACAGAGAGGTCATTGTCACTATAGTGTGATAATCATAAATGTCATATATAGCAATGACACAAATATGACACCCTTGAAACACACCAACAAATAAGTCACTGTCTCAACTGAACAACAATTCAAAATATCAATGTCACAAGAATGACGCCTGGGAAATACATCAACAGGTAAGTCACTGTAACAACAGTGTGACAATGCAAAAGAATGAATGTTGTTATACAGTTGCCATGTATCTGTTTAAAAAAACTTCTCAAAGGTATCAAGCAAATAATTTTCTTAAATAAGTAAAAACGTTAAAGCCAAAATGTGTTTAAAAAACAATCAAACACGTGTTTAGAAAATAAGTAAAATAAAGAAGCCAACTAAATAAGTTGAAGTTCTTGTGTTTATTAGACATAATTAAAACGGTCCTTCCAACAATTTTAAACCTGTTCAACAACTTTCGTCTAAATAAAATGTTTTAATTAAGAAATCTCTTAAAAGTGGTCTCGGCATAGACGTCCTATGGTGAAGTATAAACTTATGTTTATTGGACAAAATTAAAAAGCCCCTTCACAATTTTAAGTTGTTTGGCATATTCTCATCCAAATAAAATGTCTTAACTAAGACATCTCTTAAAAGTGGCATAGATGTCCTACTCACAAGATTAAGATTGGTGAGCGGAACGATAGTCTTCAGTCTCTCCCCCTCATGTCCGTCGTGAATTCCCTCGATGATGTAGTTGACGCCGGGCTTAACGTACTTCTCGAAGAAGAGCATCAAGTCCTTCTGCTCGTTCGCCGGCCGATCGTTGATCCACTTCTGCCAGAACGGAATGTAGCCGAGGTTCTTGGGATCGACGTAGACCATACCGCAGCGGGATATGGTGGCAGGGGACGCATACTGCAGGTCGAACACCTACAATGTATGTTCTTATGTAAGTGTGTGTACGATGACATACAAGCACAAACACATAGATAGAGGGAGGGTAACGTTATACAATGTTCTTCCCCTGTTGTTCTCAATACGCTATTTTATACGATTTGTCTTAATTTTATTTATATCTGTATGTACTGTAATGAGTCAATTTGATTTGCTGTACAAACACATACAAAAATATTGTAGGCGGTATACCTACAACATACATTCTTATGTGCAAGTGCATGTACAATGGTGTACAAGCACATATGCACTGATGTACAATCACAGTGATGTTGCAGATGGTACACCTGCAATGTACGTTCTTATGTACAAGTTCATAGACAGTGATGTACAAGCACATTAGTGATGTAGAATCAATATAGCAATATACTGCAGGTTGTATACCTACATACATCTATACAGTGATACACCAGCATGTGCACACTGATACTGCAGTTTGAACACATACACATATATAGTGATGTACACACATGCCTTGATACTGGAGGTCATACACATACATGTACACATATACACGTATACAGTGCTGTGTATGTACACACACAAACGCACGCATGCACGCACACACATTGACTACATATGTAGATTGTAGATATGCATATGTGGTCTGTACACACACCCTCATGAATGCATGTACAACCAACCGACTGACCAACAGTTTAACATTAGCTACAGAAATTATCCAAATGTCAAATAAGGTCAGTTCCTATATGTATCCAGTCCTTACGACTGTTCAAAGTGCTTTACACCTTACTCCCTGATAGACCTGTTCGAAAACCACCTCCACTTCTCTGGGAAGCATTAAGCAATGCTGTAATTAATGCACAGACTATTCGTACAGAAATATCCACCACTGTCTATAGCCAGGTACTCATCCATACAGCTGAATTGGAACAATGTAGAGTGTCTGAACGAACTTGCCCAAGGTTCGACACCGCAGCACAACACAGGATTTGAACCTGGATTCGTGAGAGTCCGATGCTCTAGCCACTAGTTCTCACCTCAAACAACAGGGCGCAGTGCTTCTGCAGTCGAATTCGCTCCCCGTTCGCCAGCGTCATCAAGCGGTTGTCATCCATCACTGAGTTCATGTTCTCTACCCACAATGCATCAACATCACCATCGAACAGGATGTAGCGCAACTCGACCTTGTTTGGTGGAAGTGGTCTGTTGATATCTCGGAAGATGTTCGACAGCAGACCGTCCGTCCAATCACGAGAGACAGGGTCAAGGATACCGTACAACTCGTTGACGCTGCGGTCCTTAGGATTAATAGTGAATATCTTTGTATTCGTGCCAAGCCTGCAAACATACAGAGAAACCTCATGGAAAAATATTAATCATTCTGCATTAAACAGGCTGAATGAATGCAGTGTAACATTGAATTAGGACAAGTAAATTTTTTATTTTTTAATTAATGTTAATTCCTGTTTTAGAAGATAATACACTATTGTTCCAATCACCGTCATCATGACGAATATGTGACTTTGCCACAAATGTTGTTATATAAATATGCCAATGCCATATTAGGGAGTTTCAAAAAGTTCTTTGCTCAAGCCACAAAATTTCTGCTTTCTGACCCGAGGCCAGTGATTTTGCAAAACGTAAAATAATTTGCTGAGGACCCCTAGTGGTGTAACAGTGACCTCTAGTGGTGTAACAGTGACCTCTAGTGGTGAAACAGTGACCTCGAGTGGTGTAACCATGACATCTAATGGTGTAACAGTGACCTCTAGTGATGTAACAATGACCTCTAGTGGTGTAACAGTGACCTCTAATGGTGTATGTCGCCAACTTACTTCGTCTGTGCCTCTGCCAGTGTCCTGATGACGACAGATTTGCCCCCTCCTGTCGGGCCGACTACCATCGTCGTATGACGTGTCATCATTGTCTCATACAACTGCACCACCTTGTCAGCCTGCACGACACAAGACACGTCATAGTGGATGACATGACACAAGACATGTCATAGTGGATGACATAACACCAGACATGCCATAGTGGATAAGATGACACAAGACATGTCATAGTGGATAAGATGACACAAGACATGTCATAGTGGATGACATGACACAAGACATGTCATAGTGGATGACATGACACAAGACATGCCATAGTGGATAACACCAAAATATGTCATACACTTTCGCTTAGAAATTCATAGCAACACATAAGAATTCAGCCACAGAAATAAAGAAACAAGCTAACAATGAACCAACCTGGTCTGGCAGCAAGATATACTTGTTCTTGGTGAGAGTTTCCTCGACGGCGTCGTTGAAGTTGGGATAGCGGACGCGGGGACAGTCGATTCCCGGGAACAAGTCCTGGATGAGCCCAAGGAAGAGGGGGACATCCTCGAAGACAAACTTGGGCAGGTTCATGTCTCGCAACGCCCTCATAAGTACAACACCCTGCAGGGAAAACGTGTAGTATTAGTGTGACTGCCCCAGTTGCAGCATGCCTGTCAATTTTTGGTAAAACATTTACAGGAATTCAGAGATAAAAATATCGGTGTCTATACATTGGGCTTGTGGACGACCATGCCACGAATATAAAATTGTCGTTTTCATAAAAATCTGAAGAAACATTTGCGAAACTTGCGTTACTCCCTAGCACTTATTTGTGTTATGTTATGCAAATAAATTGGCAGAAAAGTTTATTTTATTGAAAATTAATACTTACTGTGTCCATACAAAAACACAGCACCCCATTAACAGCATTACAAGCATGTGAGCGATTATAACCAATGAAAATACATGTTGACACACATGACGTAACTGCCTTGACACATCACGCTCAATTCTCCTAAGTCACACACAGAGTGGGGCGGACAACAACCCAGTGACTATATATTAATACGCTAACTTTTGAGTTTTTTTAAAGTATCTCCTCCCCTCTGATTGGCCTCTAACCTACCAATTGGCGATGTATTTCAAAAACATAAACGTAGTTATTATTATAGAGGTAGTTATTTTTAAGCGAATAAAACAGTGTGTACAGACATTCTCCAGAAACACTGTAGTGTTGCGTTTAATTTACCCAGAAATTTTATCATCCACAAGCAATACCATGGCTGATGACAACAGAAATTAAAAGGTAAGCTTAAGATAAAACACTAATGTTGACAACTGCTGTCCCATGGTTTGCTGTGGGTGTAACCTAGTGATTTATGAATATTTCAGGAAATGTTTAACGAATTTCTCCCACCTCCGATAAGTCCGCTGCAGTTCTCTTCAACTCTCCCGCCATCACGAGTACAGACTTGAGCGCACGGAGACCAAAATCGTAGTGATATTGCTTCGACAGTTGTTCCTTCGCGAGTTTGTACAACACAGTCATCTTCTTCGCTAGAACCTACAGGGATGCATCGATAACGTAACTCACAGGGGATATTATTTCAAATGACATAACTATGGTCTCATAAGTTCGCAGAATCCATAAAATCGTTACGTATTTAACATTGGTTCAAACCATTCCCACCAATGTGTGTTGTTGGTGAGAACCAAACCGCTGGCTGATTCACTAGCATACATGTAGATGACCTCCAAGTGTCCTTGTGCAACCATTGGTTGTGTGAAAGTATTTGTATCAGCCTTTTTATATTACAAGTACAATTACTTGTATTTAAAGAAAATTTTTAAAAGAACACTTTTACTTCTACTTGACTAGCTTTTATACCAGTTACTTATAGTTTTACACGAGTACAAAATAAAATTAATGTAGTTGTACCAGCAAGGGCTTAACCTGTCTGCCCGGCTTCAAGACTGGCAGATGACTGGCCAAGACTGGTATTTACAACAGAAAAGACGGGTGGAATTTAGAGGGAACCAGCTGGCCACTAGATTAACTAATAGTTCCAAGTCTAGGGGGCCCACATTAATGACTATTATTGGCACAACTGATAATGAAACAAATCGAATGGATCAGTATTAATTAAATAAATGTCTCGAATGACATTGGTTTGTCACTGAAAAAAACTAAACTGACCAATAATGGATGTGATTGATATTAATGCCTTTCATGCAAGCCGTTCACATGCAAAAAGGTACAATTTTGATTAATTCAAGACTAGCAAATTTTTTTCTGGCTAAGGGCCTGTGTACTAACTCTGGTTGAGGGTCACAACTGTAACTGTCAGTTTACCTTGGCTGTCATGAATCCCTCTGAGAACAACATGATCTCGCAGATAAGTTGCAGGTCGGGAACAATGACGACAACGGGACGGAACAGAGCCTTGACTGACTCGGGCAACTCTGTGCGTCCGGCGTAACCAGGGTTCATTGTGATGAATATACCCACTCGACTGTCCAACAAAATCTCCTGGTTTTCAAACTGAAACAAGATTATTATGCAACATGACAATCACATCACAAATGTATGCACAGCTTTATAGTGTAACAGGGCAAGTAATTATAAGTTTTACACTACTTCTTGCCTTTTTTCGACAACTGTATAGGTTTATAATGGAATAATTCACTACTTTTTTTGTTGTTGAAAAGGTTTTATTCACACTTTGGTGTACCATGTCATCTTGTGAGATTCACTTGCAAAAAACAATTTTTTAATGATCATCAGAAAATGGAGGGTGGCAATTTGACTGCCATTTTACAAAATGGCAGTCAAATCAAAGTTCCACATAAGTTAATAACTGCATCACATAGAACTACTACTTTAGGTACATCATACACCAGACTTTCAAGACACTAAAAGTGTCAGATATAAATTTGAAATTGAAATGCGCACACTACAGTTTCCCTTGCAAGATCCACAAAGTAATATACTCGTTGTATAATTATCAAAGATAATTATCCATTAATTAGACAAAATTATTCTATACCTTAGTATATTTTACATCATTAGTTAGTCGAGCATTCCGGATATTTTCTGCTAATGCTGTATAGGTGAGATTGAGGTACGCATTTCTGCCAAAATCACATAATTGATGGCACATGACCTGGACAGATATTTTTAGCTCATGCGCAAAATAGGCCTGTGCGACTTAACACCTGATTTACTGTGACATGTCACAAACGAGGCATGTAATTATGTTGAGGTACGTACATAGAATCTCTTGAGGTTCATCAAGAGTGCGTTCCTGATGGTGGTAAGTTGGGTGGAGATGACAGAGAGCACGGAGATGTCGATACGGTTGAACTCATCGAAGCACCCCCATGCTCCACATTGGCACAAGCCTGAGAGGATCTTACCAACAGCCTGTAACAAACACAGTACACTATGAAGGTCTATGTAGATGTGCGTGTGTGTATGTATATATATATATATTTATATATATATATACACACACACACATACATATTATCTATACACACACATATTTACCAACATATTTTTTTGATATTTTAAAGATAACAAAAATAATTTTTATTTTTTTTAGATATGTAATAAAACATAATTGTTCAAAGTAAAATATATATTACCATATATTCCTTAATGTGTACATAATTTATACATGTAGGAAAGTTAATTTTTTGAATATGTATACATCAATAAATGTTTAAAGTAATATAATATATATGCCTTATATATTTACAATAAAATTATTTAAACATGTAAAATAAAAATACATATAATATAATAATATACAATATATATACATATATATAATATTGTATATTATTATATGTACTTTATATATATATATATACATATATATAAAGTATATATATATAATATATACATATATATATATATATGTACATAAGAAATATACCTGTATTCACATAAAAAGATTTAACAAGATTGCCACCCAGAGAATTAACTCTAGGTGGCAGGTGGACAAGGAAGCCCTTTGGCTTATCGAGAGTCCGACCCTTTTATCTATGTGTATCCCGCCCTTCTGAGGTATGTGTCGATTTTATTTTAAAACATATTCATGCTACTAGCACCCACACAATCAGCAGATAATCTGTTCCATTCATTTACAGTCCTTTACTAATGTAACTTCATGTCCTCTAGTCCTTCTATCTTTCTTAACTGAGAAAAAAATATTTCTATCAATATTTTCATAACCATTCATTATTTTAAACACTTCTATCTGATCTCCTCTCAATCTCCTGGTCTCTAGTGTTGTTAAGCCGCATTTTTTTAGGTGTATTTCGTAACTAAGATCCCTCAGTTTTAGTATCATTTTAGTTGCTCTCCTCTGCACTCTTTCTAGCATATCTATGTCCTTCCTGCGATATGGCCTCCACGCTTGAATACAATATTCTAAATGAGGCCTTACTATTGTTTTGTACAGCGGTATTATTAGCTCTTTTTCCTTATACATGTTTCGCCTAATTAATCCAAGGATTTGATTTCCCTTTGAAGCTGCAATTCCACACTGCTCTGCAAGATGTAATAAAATATTAATCACATATCTATTCTAAATACAGTCTAGGGTATAGAATAAAAACTGAATAAACTAAACCACAAAAGACAAATAAATTTCCACACCCAAACCATCACTGATCTGGGGATTTTTATATAACTCCAATAAACACAAACCCTCCTCCCTTCACCCCCCAGATACTCCACCTTGAAATCCATGCCTTCACCGCAGTTTGTGACAACACACAACAGCCCGAGTGCCTTTGCAAGATCTTTCGTCGTTTCCGTTTTACCCGTTCCCGCAGGCCCAGCCGGAGCGCCCCCTAGCTTCATGGACAGGGCCTGTGTGAGGGTCAGGTAGATGCGGTCAGTGAGAGGGGTGATGACCAGACGACCGTTGAGCCCCATATACTCGTAACCGTAGTTGAAGGTGCCGGTACATTGACAGATAGTGAGTTCGTCTGGCTCTCGTTCCCAGTAGAACCTCAGCTGGGCCTCCCACTCAAACTCACGTGAGTCAAGGATGCTGCAATAAACCAGACAACATTCACAATACTGGACCACTCGGCTTCAGCTACGTATCAATATTATTAATCAGAACCACTTATTTCATCAATGGCATGCAAACGAAGCGTCAAATAAGTTGTTTTTAGTGAAATACTTACAATATTCGTAAGACGATAAACACTTCACGCGCCAAACGGAAGCACTCAGTTTCTGCCTCAACGTGTTCAAAATCATCACTGTGCGACAAATTGCAACGCATTCACTGTATAAACTCCATGGGCTGTTCGTTAACTTTCCTGTGGTGATTAGGGTGAATAGTTGCTTACAATTTCGTCTGATAAATTTTTATATTACGGTTGTTTACATCACCGTCACCGATATGGTGCACTGCAGTCACGTGGTCTGCGTTCGCTATCAAAAATATGTTTGCCTCATTTTAATTTGAGACAAATAACTTTGTTGCAAGTTTGTAGACGTCCTTTCCTCATCGTGTCCGATATATCTGACTAACGATGCATTTAATATGAGATCCTGCTATATAATCCTAATGAGGCAGAAACTCAGATAGGGCCGAAACTGAGTACCCGGTAGGTGACTATACAGAGTCTGGGGACTGTGTCCCTAACTAATTAACCTGATTCTGCTCCTTGACTCTTTTTATCCCAGCTACAACTTTTTTACATTGTTAGCGTAGACCATCTTAAGACCTTAACCATTTTTTTATTTCCCCGTTTCCCCACTTTGTTGACTTGAAACATGAAAATGTGACATTCGCATGTTCAAACATCGTTTCTAATTAGTTTTCAAAATTATCCAGTTGACGGCGCCACCACACAATACATCAGGTTAGGCTGAATTGACGTGTAAAGGGCTGGAAACACGTACACATATTCCTATGACATCACAAGAAGTGTGTATGTGAACTCTGGCGGCAACCTGGGACACTTCTGGTTATCGTACTCTTGTCGGTTCAAATTTGTGGTGGTGATTTTGACAGTGAATTAGTACTGATTTCTAGTTTTTATCTAAACATTGAGGATCAAGTTTTTTTCAAAAGCAATACAATGGATATATATAAATATCCTATGTGAAGTAGCAGTGTAAGAGAGAAGGTGGTGTCCCCTAGCGGAGTAGGCCAACGGTAATCTCATGGACAATATAGAGAGCGGTACTCACTCGTACACGTAAGATTACATAGCAGTAATTAGTCCTCGTAGTATGAACGGGCTCGTCCCAATGCGCCGTTCACGGACATATTGATTGAGCGGTTCTGCGCGTGGTTTTCGCTTGACGAATCATTTACTTCATTTTGCGTTTTATTGTTGAATTTGTTATTGCTATTGGTTTATGGTCATTCAAGTTGTGATTTTGTCTCCCACCCTCCTCCCTGTACCACACTTGATGCATAATTGTATACAATGTAGATTCTTGGACGCTTTTCCCTGTTATATAAGATACACGAGGTTTGGCCTCTTACTGGATCTCAGTAGTGTACTCAGGGTTTTTAGTGCGGTAAATAAAGTAGGCTGCTAATGGTGCTAGGTGACCTGGTGGCAGAGTGACCCCCACCGATACGGTGTCAATGGTAAATATAGTGTCGTGAGATAGTTAGTACTGGGGAGTGACCCCCACCGATACGGTGTCAATGGTAAATATAGTGTCGTGAGATAGTTAATACTGGGGAGTGACCCCCACCGATACGGTGTCAATGGTAAATATAGTGTCGTGAGATAGTTAGTACTGGGGAGTGACCCCCACCGATACGGTGTCAATGGTAAATATAGTGTCGTGAGATAGTTAGTACTGGGGAGTGACCGCCACCGATACGGTATCAATGGTAAATATAGTGTCGTGAGATAGTTAGTACTGGGGAGTGACCCCCCACCGATACGGTGTCAATGGTAAATAGTGTTGTGAGATAGTTAGTACTGGGGAGTGACCCCCACCGATACGGTATCAATGGTAAATATAGTGTCGTGAGATAGTTAGTACTGCGGAGTGACCCCCACCGATACGGAATCAATGGTAAATATAGTGTCGTGAGATAGTTAGTACTGGGGAGTGACCCCCACCGATACGGTGTCAATGGTAAATATAGTGTCGTGAGATAGTTAGTACTGGGGAGTGACCCCCACCGATACTGTGTCAATGGTAAATATAATGTCGTGAGATAGTTAGTACAGTCGCGCCTCGTTATAACGTGGTAGTCGGGGTCCACGAAATGAATCCGCGTTATAAACGGGGCGCGTTATAAACGTGGCGGGTTCTCGTATCTGTCGTCAGGGGCGCTACGACGACGACCGACACCGTTGCTATACTAAGAACGCCATCGTCGCATCGAAGCCAAAATGTGCACATCGCGCAGTCTATACGCAGTTTATGAAGCTTATTAAACTGCCAGCCAACGTCAATGTTTATTCTGTTTAAATGTCGTACACTGTTGGACACTGTTGAACTGAATAAAATTCATGAATTGTGTACCGTTTTTAAATAAACAACGAACCAACAAGCCACGGTCAACTGAACGATAATATGGTACTGCTGACGTAAGATCTAAAATAATGACCTGGCACTCAGCAGCCGAATACGCAAATGATTTGACAAATGCTGTGTTAGAGTTGATTAAGGATGTAAAGCTATAAGTACACTCACAATTGGCTTAACTTTGTCTTTCAATCAAAATACCAATTTAGAAAGCACATTTACCGTGCTGAACAATATTACGATTCACCAATTTATATGCGGTTGACGAATTCAAAGTTTGGCCTATCAGTACAGGCAGTAGCTTTGGGTTCATCGCAGCGAAAAGCTAATATTTGTTACGCAATGTTACCTTACTGATCTTGCCTACTAAGCTGTATTAAAACGTATTTAATCCATTCTTAAGCAAGGCGTATTTGTGAATTTCAATTGCACTTTACAAAGCCGCCCGGCGCCGAAACCAGGCGAACTCGCGATCTGCGGAAGGCATGGCATGGCATGAGCATGAGCATGAGCATGACTAGCAGGTTGGAAACGATTCGTTTGATGTTGGCGCAAAACAAACAATACTTCGCTCCACATTTACTCTTCCTAAAGTTAACATTGACCATAATTATAGTCAAAGAAACTTATACCTTTGATAGCATTGGCAGTGCAGAATAAACAACGGCAACATAGTGACGCGCCTCACACTTGATTCGTTGCAGTTGTACGTCAACGTTAAATTTATTGTCCGCCAACTAGTCTTTCAAATATACACGTCGTGGGCAAAGACGGGGATAACTTCACACAAAATTATCGACAGTTATTACTGTGTTAATATAGTTTGTCATAGCGCCCATTTTCCCCCTGGCGGCAGAAATTCAGGGTCCACGACCGACCGCATTATAACCAAATCCGAATATAGTGTCGTGAGATAGTTAGTACTGGGGAGTGACCCCCACCGATACGGTGTCAATGGTAAATATAGTGTCGTGAGATAGTTAGTACTGGGGAGTAACCCCCACCGATACGGTGTCAATGGTAAATATAGTGTCGTGAGATAGTTAGTACTGGGGAGTGACCCCCACCGATACGGTGTCAATGGTAAATATAGTGTCGTGAGATAGTTAGTACTGGGGAGTGACCCCCACCGATACGGTGTCAATGGTAAATATAGTGTCGTGAGATAGTTAGTACTGGGGAGTGACCCCCACCGATACGGTGTCAATGGTAAATATAGTGTCGTGAGATAGTTAGTACTGGGGAGTGACCCCCACCGATACGGTGTAAATAGTGTCGTGAGATAGTTAGTACTGGGGTGTGACCCCACCGATACGGTGTCAATGGTAAATATAGTGTCGTGAGATAGTTAGTACTGGAGAGTGACCCCCACCGATACGGTGTCAATGGTAAATAGTGTCGTGAGATAGTTAGTACTGGGGAGTGACCCCACTGATACGGTGTCAATGGTAAATATAGTGTCGTGAGATAGTTAGTACTGGGGAGTGACCCCCACTGATACTGTGTCAATGGTAAATTTAGTGTCGTGAGATAGTTAGTACTGGGGAGTGACCCCCACCGATACGGTGTCAATGGTAAATATAGTGTCGTGAGATAGTTAGTACTGGGAATGACCCCCACCGATACGGTGTCAATGGTAAATATAGTGTCGTGAGATAGTTAGTACTGGGGAGTGACCCCCACCGATACGGTGTCAATGGTAAATATAGTGTCGTGAGATAGTTAGTACTGGGGAGTGACCCCCACCGATACGGTGTCAATGGTAAATATAGTGTCGTGAGATAGTTAGTACTGGGGAGTGACCCCCACCGATACGGTGTCAATGGTAAATATAGTGTCGTGAGATAGTTAGTACTGGGGAGTGACCCCCACCGATACGGTGTCAATGGTAAATATAGTGTCGTGAGATAGTTAGTACTGGGGAGTGACCCCCACCGATACGGTGTAAATAGTGTCGTGAGATAGTTAGTACTGGGGTGTGACCCCACCGATACGGTGTCAATGGTAAATATAGTGTCGTGAGATAGTTAGTACTGGAGAGTGACCCCCACCGATACGGTGTCAATGGTAAATAGTGTCGTGAGATAGTTAGTACTGGGGAGTGACCCCACTGATACGGTGTCAATGGTAAATATAGTGTCGTGAGATAGTTAGTACTGGGGAGTGACCCCCACTGATACTGTGTCAATGGTAAATTTAGTGTCGTGAGATAGTTAGTACTGGGGAGTGACCCCCACCGATACGGTGTCAATGGTAAATATAGTGTCGTGAGATAGTTAGTACTGGGAATGACCCCCACCGATACGGTGTCAATGGTAAATATAGTGTCGTGAGATAGTTAGTACTGGGGAGTGACCCCCACCGATACGGTGTCAATGGTAAATATAGTGTCGTGAGATAGTTAGTACTGGGGAGTGACCCCCACCGATACGGTGTCAATGGTAAATATAGTGTCGTGAGATAGTTAGTACTGGGGAGTGACCCCCACCGATACGGTATCAATGGTAAATATAGTGTCGTGAGATAGTTAGTACTGGTGGTTGGTGATACGTCTACGACTTGTAGGTAGTGGTTAGTAATACCATTGGGACCAGCATGCTTGCTGTGAACATGTATTGATGTATTTATGTGGTTGTTTAGGAGTTATGTAAACGAATAAAGCTAAATGTCATTAAGTTGGCCTATTTCAATCTACACTTGTCTTGCATTGTTGCTTTGCATAGGAACATGTATGTGTCAGGGGCACATACATTGCATTTTGCCCTGAAATCCTTCAAACGAAGAAAACTACCTGTCTCTGACGAATCCATCAACGATATCTTTTGCGTGTACGTCTATGATGAGAACAGTGTTGAACTTTGCCCTCTCGTTCCTCGTGAGTGGGTGGCGGATCTAAAAGGCGGAATGGTGAATGGTTAATGAAAACTAACAAACCACCAATCAGTAGTCACAGAAACATGAAATCTGACAAGTTCTTATACACTGCTGTATCCAATCTTTGTGACCATTCAAGACACCTGTTTATTCCATCACCAATAAGATTTATGTGGGAAGTATTAAGCCACATTGCAATTACTACACAATATATATATATATATACGCATTCATTTACATCAACGACCATCATAGTCGAGTTGCCATTTTTGGAACCTGGAAATGGTTGGTAGTGTAAGGTTTTTTTGCTGAATCATGTAGGTTATGAGTCCCTTAACTCAAATCAGCGGGATGGCAACGCGCCGTTCTTGGACAACTTGTGGGAGCCAGGCAAATCCAAGATGGCTGTTGTGAACTTTTTGAATTTTGGTGAGGTGTTCATAGTTGGGCATCATTGGAAATGGCTCCAAAGAATTCCTGATATGACAAAACATAGGGATGAACACACAAATTGTGTCTCTAACATAAACCAATCAAAAGTTATGCTCGATTTTAGCTATTTTAAGTGAAAATGGCAGCCATTTAAATTTTTTGTCATGTGAACATAGTCGGACATCATTGGAAATGGTTCCATTGAATTCCTCATATGCTAAAACATGTGTATAGACACCAAAATCATGTTCCTAGCATGCTCCAGTGCAAAGATGTAACACATTTTCTAATTTGACAGGGGTTCACGGCAGCCATCTTGGATTTGCCTGGCTCCCACAAGTTGCCCAAGGATGGCGTGTTGCCATCCAGCTGATTTGAGTTGAGGGACCCATAACCGACATGATTCAGCAAAAAAATCTTACACTACCAATCATTTTGGGGTTCCATACTGAACACAGTAGGGCAGCAACTTGACTATCATAAAAACATACAACATACACGCATGCCTGAAGGTAGGTGGGGGTCGGTTACATTGGATGTTGGGTAACCTGGTGGCGGAGTGACCCCCACCGTTACGGTGGTAGTGGTAATTATAGTGCAGTCATGTAGTTAGTCATGTTAGTAAGTAGATGTCTCGGAAGTTATATGCTTAGAAATTGTAGGTATTGCTTAACAATGCTGTTGGGGACGGCATGCTTGCTGTGTATTGATGTATGTATATATGGTGTGGTTTTATGTATATATGGTGTTGTTTAATATGTGTTAGTGAATAAATGTCATTAAGTTGGCCTGTTTCAATCAACATTGGTCTTGTATCGTTGCTTTGCACAGAAAGGTGTATGTGGCAGGGGCGCATACAAATGCATATGTGCAGATTTCTGATGAAACTCCTTCTGCGTGTAAGATGCAAAAGATGCACAAATATAATACCACAACAACAAAAAATATAAAAAGAGTTCACAAACCTGCGCGACGAGTTCGTCAATCTGCCTGTTCTGCTTCTTCGCAAACTCCTTCATCGCTTGTTTCTGACCTTGCTTGACCTTCGTGAAGACGTCTTCGACCTCCCATGTCCACCATACCTGGTTGCCGGCGAGGCAGACCATGCCCTGGTATCCCAGCATCCATTTCACCCTGAAACCAGCGATTGGTCCAAGTTGAAGAAAACATTCTACAGGGACCATTTCACAAACATTCCTACGAGCTCATCAGCACGATTTTATACTTTAAGATTTATATCGCTCCTAGATGGTGATCTTCTATACTGAAAACTGTCGACACCAAGATGTGCCCCCGGGATGCTTTCACTGGTGTGTCAATGAAATAATGTCCTTGGTGATACGGCAGCAGCTTTTTGCATTTTGAAAAGCTCTTTAAAACTAACAACAGATTCAATTTAATGGTCAATTTTTTATTAGCTCTTTGTTAATTAAATTAGTGTCTTTCAGAATAATATTTGTGTTTCCTGTTCTATGCTTTCAATTTTTTTCAAATTTTAGGGCAGGTACGTCACACAGATTGTCTTTTTGTTATGTCCCTGGGGGATAATTTATGGCAAGTCAACACTGGAGTATTTTCTTGTTTATTTTGTTGCAAATATGTCCCCCACAATTTCTTCAAACAAATGCGATAAACAATTGATATGCCTAACTTACAAAATTCCCATTTTAAGACCTTTTGAAGGTTTTAAAACACCAAGATCCAACATAAGACCTTTTTAACCCTTTCTACCACCTTTTAATCCTTTAAACCGCCTGCATCAGGCTGATCTGTTGTGATCCTGAACCGCCAAAACCACCTGCAGATTATATAGCTACTGCATGCTATAAAAATCTTAGTTTACTTGCTACACACAAGAGGTATTTGTTGTTTGGCCTTAAATTTGACATTTTTGTATTAGGGATCATCTCACAATGTCAATGTCTGATATCAGACAAAATTACTTTTGTTTGGGGAGGGGGTCTGAGAGTTCCATCTGGCATCAGATACTAATATTTTATGCTTGACCGATACTGTTAATATATTGATATCATCATATCAATGTTTACACATTTTCATCTGAGTTGAGGGGGTGGGGGGGGGGGGGGGGCTGAGGCCAAGTGAAAGTAATTTCATCTGATATCAGACATCAATGTTCTGTGATGATCCCTTAGCGTTATTTGAAAATATATCTAACTGAATGTGATATACGGAGGGTATTTCGTTAAACGTCATGAGGTCTAAAATATTAACATTTGTAACACACATTGATTGATACACATGCATGCATCCTCACAAACACATATATGCACCCACCTGGGAATGTTGCTAGAGCAATAGTAAAAGATCGCCTCCTTGGTTATAAGGCGATTTGTCCTGCGCATCTCGTTTAGGACCCTGGTCATCCAGTCCTCAACTCGGCCGTCCGCTGAGACTGGACGTTGGAAGTCCATCACCTCACCCTCACCAGAGGTCATTGCTGTAGCCAGCATCTCGTTGTTGGCGCCCTTCGAGAACTTCAGAGCCGAGATGTTGTCATACATCTACAAGTGGAGTAGAGCTGTCATTATGGGTCTGTATGCTCTACAGTAGTTGTATGTGTTCATAAGTAGTGCACGGATGTTGGCGAGTCTACAGGTGGTTCGGTGTTATTGTTATGTGTCTATAAATAGTACAGTGTTGATATGTCTAAGTAGTAGTGTTGTTTTCATTAGTTCAATGTTGTGAATATACACCCACTAGTACAGTGTTGTTATGTATTATTAAGTAGAACATTGTTGTTGTTATGTGCTTGTAAGTAGTACAGTGTTATGCATTTGTTATGTCTATAAGTAGAATAGTGCTGGTAAGTGCCTAGAACTAGTACAGTGCATCTATAAGTAGTACATTGACATTGTCACACAACTACAATTAGTACAGTGACATTGTCACACAACTACAATTAGTACAGTGACATTGTTGCACAACTACAATTAGTACAGTGACATTGTCACACAACTACAATTAGTACAGTGACATTGTTGCACAACTACACTTAGTACAGTGAGATTGTCACACAACTACAATTAGTACAGTGACATTGTCACACAACTACAATCAGTATAGTGACATTGTCACACAACTACAAGTAGTACAGTGTCATTGTCACACAACTACAAGAAGTACAGTGACATTATCACTCAACTGCAAGTAGTACAGTGACATTGTCACACAACTACAAGTAGTACGGTGACATTGTCACACAACTTCAAGTAGTACGGTGACATTGTCACACAACTACAAGTAGTACGGTGACATTGTCACACAACTTCAAGTAGTACGGTGACATTGTCACTCAACTACAAGTAGTACAGTGATATTGTCACTCAACTACAAGTAGTACAGTGACATTGTCACACAATTACAAGTAGTACAGTGACATTGTCACACAACTTCAAGTAGTACAGTGACATTGTCACACAACTTCAAATAGTACGGTGACATTGTCACACAACTACAAGTAGTATGGTGACATTGTCACACAACTTCAAGTAGTACAGTGACACTGTCACACAACTACAAGTAGTACACTGACATTGTCACACAACTTCAAATAGTACGGTGACATTGTCACACAACTACAAGTAGTATGGTGACATAGTCACACAACTTCAAGTAGTACAGTGACACTGTCACACAACTTCAAGTAGTACAGTGACATTGTCACACAACTTCAAATAGTACGGTGACATTGTCACACAACTACAAGTAGTATGGTGACATTGTCACACAACTTCAAGTAGTACAGTGACACTGTCACACAACTACAAGTAGTACACTGACATTGTCACACAACTTCAAATAGTACGGTGACATTGTCACACAACTACAAGTAGTATGGTGACATTGTCACACAACTTCAAGTAGTACAGTGACACTGTCACACAACTTCAAGTAGTACAGTGACATTGTCACACAACTTCAAATAGTACGGTGACATTGTCACACAACTACAAGTAGTATGGTGACATTGTCACACAACTTCAAGTAGTACAGTGACACTGTCACACAACTACAAGCAGTACACTGACATTGTCACACAACTACAAGTAGTACAGTGACATTGTCACACAACTACAAGTAGATTGTCACACAACTACAAGTTGTACAGTGACATTATCACACACTGACAACAACTAGCAGTTGTCACATCAACAAATAGTACAGTGACGCCACATGTCCACAAGTCAATTTGCCTTCAACCAAATGACTTGAATCCACGCATCCTTACGCGGCTATATCAATCAATACCCCCACACAAATGACACTACCTCTCAAGTCACTCACCTTGATCATGTGCTCCTGCACGCACTCCGCATCGCTGCTTCCCAGAATGCTCAGCAACTCATCATCGGAGATGAAGAAGAATCGTGGGAAGGCGTTCCTCTTTGCGTCGAGGTAGTCATTCAGAGACTTCTGACACTTCTCCAGGCCCATGGAGAGAGTGACAAGGTCTTCGAGTCGATTGGGCATGTGACACGCCACTTTGATGATAGGTGTCTTTGCCGTGTCACTCATGATCTACACAGAACACATCGACAGTTGGAAATACTGGCCAAAATATGCATCTCCCTGAAGAGACAACGGTCTAGTTGGCATCGTCTTAACAGTGTTATTTATCAGTTTTATCTGTGTAAAAAGGTAAGTTCTTATATCACACAGTATCCAGTCCCTAGGACTGATCAAAGAGCTCTACACTTGACTCCCTGGCAGATCTGTTCAATTGAACACCATCTCGACTTCTCTGGGAAAGATTTAGCCATGCTGCAATTAATGTGCGAAGACTATTCATTCACAAATATCCACCACTGTCTATAGCCAGGTACTCATTTGTACAGCTGAGTGGACAAACTTGGCCAAGGTTCAACACTGCAGCACAGGATTTGGACCAAGGTTTTCTCAACTGAGTCTGATGCTCTATCCACTGTGCCACCATGCCCCATACACAAAACACCATTTGACATAACTTTTTGAATTTTATCTTCACACACATTTTTTGTATACATTTATCTTTACCATACACATTACAGGGTATCATTTGTACAATGCCACAGACTACTCCTGCATAAATGTGGTGCTCTATAAGTTAATAAACATTACAAATATTGCACTGCACAGTTCATAAGCGGTTCTATGTGAGTATCTTTGTGATTAGGTTAGAAAGCAATCCTCTCTTAGTAATTAGTTTGAGATTACACACAAGAGGGCGCTACATGGTAATTAGTTTGCCATTACATACAAGAGGGTGCTATATACACACATATGCAGGTCAGTTTTATAGCGTATTTGTAGCAGATGTCAGGGAAGACTGGAGGACTTGGGGGAGGCAGTTACGGGAAAGATATTTTTGTGCAGAATCGGCTAAAGTGGGCTGGACAAGAATGAGGAGAGGATGACAAAGATTGTGAAGGGAGGAGGGAGATTTGGAGGGATTCGGAGCACAGTACCAAGTCCTTGGGACTGCTCAAAGCACTTTACACTCTACTCCTGACAGACCTGTTCTTATATAGCACAGTATCCAGTCCTCGGGACTGCTCAAAGCACTTTACACTCCCTGACAGACCTGTTCTTATATAGCGCAGTATCCAGTCATTGGGACTGCTCAAAGCACTTTACACTCTACTCCCTGGCAGACCTGTTCTTATATAGCGCAGTATCCAGTCATCAGGACTGCTCAAAGCACTTTACACTCTACTCCCTGGCAGACCTGTTCTTATATAGCACAGTATCCAGTCATCAGGACTGCTCAAAGCACTTTACACTCTACTCCCTGGCAGACCTGTTCTTATATAGCACAGTATCCAGTCATCAGGACTGCTCAAAGCACTTTACACTCTACTCCCTGGCAGACCTGTTCTTATATAGCACAGTATCCAGTCATCAGGACTGCTCAAAGCACTTTACACTCTACTCCCTGGCAGACCTGTTCTTATATAGCGCAGTATCCAGTCATCAGGACTGCTCAAAGCACTTTACACTCTACTCCCTGGCAGACCTGTTCTTATATAGTGCAGTATCCAGTCATCGGGACTGCTCAAAGCACTTTACACTCTACTCCCTGGCAGACCTGTTCTTATATAGCGCAGTATCCAGTCATCGGGACTGCTCAAAGCACTTTACACTCTACTCCCTGGCAGACCTGTTCTTATATAGCGCAGTATCCAGTCCTCGGGAATGCTCAAAGCACTTTACACTCTACTCCCTGACAGACCTGTTCTTATATAGCGCAGTATCCAGTCCTTGGGACTGCTCAAAGCACTTTACACTCTACTCCCTGACAGACCAGTTCTTATATAGTGCAGTATCCAGTCCTCGGGACTGCTCAAAGCACTTTACACTCTACTCCCTGGCAGACCAGTTCTTACATAGCGCAGTATCCAGTCCTCGGGACTGCTCAAAGCACTTTACACTCTACTCCCTGGCAGACCAGTTCTTATATAGCGCAGTATCCAGTCCTCGGGACTGCTCAAAGCACTTTACACTCTACTCCCTGGCAGACCTGTTCTTATATAGCGCAGTATCCAGTCCTCGGGACTGCTCAAAGCACTTTACACTCTACTCCCTGGCAGACCTGTTCTTATATAGCGCAGTATCCAGTCCTCGGGACTGGTCAAAGCACTTTACACTCTACTCCCTGGCAGACCTGTTCTTATATAGCGCAGTATCCAGTCCTCGGGACTGCTCAAAGCACTTTACACTCTACTCCCTGGCAGACCTGTTCTTATATAGCGCAGTATCCAGTCCTCGGGACTGCTCAAAGCACTTTACACTCTACTCCCTGGCAGACTTGTTCTTATATAGCGCAGTATCCAGTCCTCGGGACTTCTCAAAGCACTTTACACTCTACTCCCTGGCAGACCTGTTCTTATATAGCGCAGTATCCAGTCCTCGGGACTGCTCAAAGCACTTTAAAATCTACTCCCTGGCAGACCTGTTCTTATATAGCGCAGTATCCAGTCCTCGGGACTGCTCAAAGCACTTTACACTCTACTCCCTGGCAGACCTGTTCTTATATAGCACAGTATCAAGTCCTCGGGACTGCTCAAAGCACTTTACACTCTACTCCCTGGCAGACCTGTTCAATCGAACACCATCTCAACTTCTCTGCGAAGCATTCAGCCAAGCTGCAATTAATGCACAAAGACTATTCGTACACAAATATTCACCAATGTGTATAACCAGGTACTCATTTATACTGCTGAGTTAACTGAAGCATTGTAGAATAAACAAACTTGCCCAAGGTTCGACACCGGATTCAAACCCGGGTTTTTCTCAGTCGAGAGTACAAAGCTCTCACTGCTGCGCTACTGTGCTCCACGCGCATGAATGGAGTGGAGATGGTTTGTGGAGACAGCAGTGCAAGAACACTGAGAGGGAAACGATGAAGAAAACATAAATCGAGCACCAGTATTGAGGCCAGCCTCACCCCGGATTTCCAAGGGAAAGAGCAGAACAACAACGTATGATGTCACTGGTAGGGGATATATCGTTGCCAAGATGTTAATGAACACTCACAGTCTTAAATGTCTTGTCAATGATGTCAAACTTCTTGGCTTCCTCTGGCAACTGTGATCGGATGTCACCGCCAACGAAGATACCCTCCAGATACATCCACTTGCGCTGAACCAGCATCCACACCTACAGGAACACAGGACCATGTGTAAGGAACACTGTGAATGAGTGGTATATGCATGCACTTTTAGCTTTCACTTTCAGTTTGTCCATAATCAAATATCCAATACGTTACATATTCCTTAGTTTGTGTGTGAATGTCATTTAGCATTTTATGTGGGACACCTCGTGCCTTACTCATACAAGACATATTACTATTTTGAATGTATAGATGCACAAACTCTGTTGAACATATGCAAAGCCTATATACATATTGTAGCCAAATTCTAATGCCCACATCCATGACAAACACCATGGGAAATCATGTTGCTTAGGCAGCAGTTTTTTAACACTAAATACTTATTGCAGAGGGGTAAAATGTTGTGAATAGCCAGTTGTTGGTCGTAGGTGACCATTCTCGAGGGGTTGTTTTAATGATAAAACTATTAATGCAAGGGAAATATGGCTGTGTGTGGCTGTGCTATCAGACAATACACTTTATAAATTCATGGAGGAATATTCAACTCACATCGAGGACTTCGCTGATGTGTGACAATGACTTCTCCCACTGTTGAACCGTGTTGAAGAACGGACCAATGAAACGCGACGCTGCCATTCCCTGCAGCTGCATCGAGTTGTCATCGAGCGTCTGCATGACTTCCTCCACAGACCCGATGATGAACCCTCGCTCCGATGTTCCCTTCATGTACTTGTGGAGGTTGAACTTGAGATTTCCCCACATATCCTCCACTTCCTTCACCCCCTGAAATCATCCCATATCACAGCGGGGTTAACACTGGCACCTTGGGTATTATACTCTGGTGGCAAAACAGTGGTGAACAATTTTCCTTCAATTACAAATACAGTGACCCATTTTAGATAAATTTTATTGGGCCAAAATAATTTCTGAATATCTCAGTGCTGCATAAATAATAAAGGGTAACCGAGTGTGAATTAATACCAAACCACCTTAGTACCATTCTAATTTTACAATGAACTTTATTCTAAAACATTTAATTACAATTAATCATAGACAGTGTAGCACAAAATGATGTAGTGAAATGTCTTAAGAACCTTGCTGAATACATTGAATACTTCCCAGAGATATTTGAGTTAGTTTGTAAAAGATTTGTGTCCCATGATATAAATAAAAAGTTCTTTGGCTTAATGATAAGCATGGTGGGATGGGTAGAACTAAAAACGATTCTGTCCCAATTTTGGAGATTTACTCATGACATTTCATTATAACTCGCAATTAGATAAATATGATAAAATATGGGAGATCTCTGCAGACCTGGAACTCTGGTATAAACCATTTCTGTCTAGTTGCTAAAATAGTCAGATACAGTGCTGAAACCTAGTGACATAATCGCCTTACTGTACCTTTTCGATCGCCAATTCCTTGATGGCGCAGTTGACAATGTCGCCAATGGCTTCAGCATAGTTGTGTAGTTCCATGGCGAATATGTTCTGTAGCGTAAATGTTTCTGGGTTCATGTCAAACGATTGGCCCGTCTTAACCATTAGCTCCTTCCAATGTCTGTAGTGCAACGAAACATCACAGAATTAACTTGTGGAAATGTCCTATTAAAACTCATATTTTTATTTATATAAAATATTCAGAAACGATAATTATATTTTATGACCTGTTTATGCCTTCTTAAGACCAACTGCCTAAAAAAGTAAAATGGTTCAATTAAAAAATAGTATTTTTATTTATTTCAACATTGAGAACCCAAACATATTTTATGCAAGCAACAACACAAAGTCCAATATAGTGATGAAAAAAGGCCAAATGAATGATGTTTATTTATTAACATGATACGAGAGAAATGTGGGCTCGACATCCCAAGGCCAGGCCTAATGCCACATTTCCTATTAAAAATAAATCCTTCACGGATAGACAGATGGACAAAGACAAACAGATGGATGAGTTCAAGTCGATACAGCCATCCAATTTAAAATACCACAAATCCTCTAAAAACAAGTACTATGTGCATAAACAGATGGACAAAACAAGTGGATGAGTATGATTCGGCATCGATAGACAGATGGACAAAGACAAGTAGGCAGACGAGTGCAAGTCAATACAGATCCTATTTAAAATGCCACAAATCCTTTAAAAAACCCAAATGCTGTGTGGATAAACCTGTTTTTGTAAAGCCTGTTAAAAGAAAAATACTCTGTGGATAGACAGATGAACAAAGACAAAAGATGGATGAGTGATACCGACCTGTCACGCAGTGCCTCGTGTTTGAGGTCGACAAAGAGTGGGAGGGAGTCGCGGAATTCCTTCATCTTACTCTCGAGGAGTCGACCAACCGGCATCGTCTTGATCTCCTTTGGGAACTTACGGAGGTCCTTTAGGAAATTCTCGATACCCTCTGTGAGCTGAGTTAGGTTCAGATTCGCCCAGAGCGTCTCGGCCCACACTTCCCGTGTTTTCTACAAAGTAAGACATTCCACAAGGTGATTGGGAGGTCAGGGGAATCACAGGAATTATTACATATTGTCACTGGGTGGTTTAAATAGTTTAATTTTAGATAGCCAAGTTTAGTCAATATTTAGCCAATACTTTAAGTTTAAGCTATTAATTTACAAATGTACATTTAAATTTCATAACAGATTCTTATTATATTACACATTTAAAAAATTATTATTGTGTTATAGAGATTATGTTTTAACACTGTTGAACAGGTTGAGACATATTATTATATATTATCATCATTATTATTACACACAAAGCTCCTGTGCATACAAAAAACATTTAAAGTCAATTAACATCTTTTAGAAACACGTTTTACACTCGACCATCCAGCCATGCACAGTACCTTCTGCGTGACGTAGAGATCATAGATCATCTCCAATCCCTTCATCTCCTTCTGCACTGCAAGCAACTCTGGGTACATGGTGATGGGAAGATCAAAGAGACGCTCAGCGTTCGCCAACTCCTGCCTCTCAGCCTCAAACTTCTCCAGCTCTTCACCGAAGACCTTCATCAGTTCGACACCTTCAAACCATGAGCAACTCATCAAGGTGTGAACTCTCAAATTAAAAAGGTCAGTTCTTATATATAGCGCTGTATCCAGTCCTCCGGACTGCTCAAAGCGCTTTACACTTTACTCCCTGGCAGAGCTGTTCAATCGAGCACCACCTCGACTTCACTGGGAAACATTCAGCCACACTGCATTTAATGTGCAAAGACAATTTGTATACAAATATCCACCACTGTCTATAGCCAGGTACTCGGAAGTACAATAATGACCATATGTATTCAGACGCTGTGTGTTTGTGAATAACTTATTTTGACCCATGTTTTCAAATACCTATAACGTTTACATGTCCGAACACACAAAGTACATAATGACTGTGTTTTACGGACACCAACAATAATTTTATTTGTACTGAATGTTTTCAGACAGCTGAGAATTTATTCTTAGGTGTCAAAATACATACAACTATTATGATACTGAAGATTTTATAAGTAAAAAATATCCAAATAAGACATTTATATAAAACGCCACATTTGCTTAGTGGTCCTCGGCGTTTTACATTATACACTCAAAGTTATATATTTTAATTAAACGAGCGACATTTATAATTAAAAATCAAACAATATGTAAGATATAATACATTAACAATAAATTTAAGACTTTAAAATGTTCTGAGGATTGAAACAGTAGTAAGATATAGTATAAATGCCAGGCATGATTATAAAGACAAAACAACACCATTCACGGATAAACATCAGCCAAGGATGTCACGGAAGAAATCGGGCACCATAACATTTTAGTAAAAGTAAGAAAATTCGACAGAAATGTTGATTACCTGTGATAACACAAACAACAAGTACATTTTTATAGCTAAGCAGTATTGCTGCCTTTGAGTATGTTTGACTCAGCTACACAGCGCATCATATCTAATTTATTTATTACTTATTTATTTCCAAAAACAACTGCTGGGTCGTACCTCTATCGAGGTTAGTTCCAATGTTACTAGGGCCTTCCATCTTGAAGCGTTCCTGGAACTTGAGAACTTCAGCAGCAAAATCAGATATCTGGTGTTGTGTGAACTGAAAGTGATGGAAACAATGTGTTGGTTATTTGGGTTAACTGAAAGTGACACTGGAAATATCAAAGAGTGTTATCTACTTTGGTGAACTGAAAGTGAAGAGTTATCAAAAGTTATCCAGTAATAATAAACAATTCTCCCATTATGTGTACACTTTATTTAAAATAAATGCTAAATAAAGAAACATTTAAGGTCAATGTTTTGTATTCATTTCTACAGGTACCCATCCAGTTCCTTCCCCCATCCACACTTCCCTTCCCTCATCCCCACTTCCCCTCATCCCTACTCCTCTCCCCTCATCCCCACTTCCCTCCCCTCATCCTCATTTCCCTCCCCTCATCACCACTTCCCTCCCCTCATCCCCACTTCCCTCCCCCATCCCCACTTCCCTCTCCCCATCCCCACTTCCCTCTCCCATCCCCACTTCCCTCTCCTCATCCACACTTCCCTTCCCTCATCCACACTTCCCTTCCCTCTTCCCCACTTCCCCTCATCCCTACTCCCCTCCCCTCATCCCCACTTCCCTCCCCTCATCTCTACTTCCCTCCCCTCATCCCCACTTCCCTCCCCCCATCCCCACTTCCCTCCCCTCATCTATACTTCTCTCCCCTCATCCCCACTTCCCTTCTCTCATCCCCACTTCCCTTCTCTCATCCCCATTTCCCTCCCCTCATCCATACTTCCCTCCCATCATCTCCACTTCCCTTCTCTCATCCCCACTTCCCTTCTTTCATCCCCACTTCCCTTCCCTCATCCCCACTTCCTTCACCCATCCCCACTTCCCTTCACCCATCCCCACTTCCCTCCCTTCATCCCTACTTCCCTCCTCCCATCATCCCTACTTCCCTCCTCTCACCCTCACTTCCCTCCCCTCATCACCGCTTCCCTTCCCTCATCCCCACTTCCCTCCCCTCATCCCCACTTCCCTTCTCTCATCCCCACTTCCCTCCCCTCATCCATACTTCTCTCCCCTCATCCCCACTTCCTTTCTCTCATCCCCACTTCCCTCCCCTCATCCATACTTCCCTCCCCTCATCCCCACTTCCCTTCTTTCATCCCCACTTCCCTTCCGTCATCCCCACTTCCCTTCTCTCATCCCCACTTCCCTTATCCCATCCCCACTTCCCTTCTCTCATCCCCATTTCCCTCCGCTCATCCATACTTCCCTCCCCTCATCCCCACTTCCTTTCTCTCATCCCCACTTCCCTTCTCTCATCCCCACTTCCCTTCACCCATCCTCACTTCCCTCCCTTCATCCCTACTTCCCTCCTCCCCTCATCCCTACTTCCCTCCTCTCACCCTCACTTCCCTCCCCTCATCACCACTTCCGTTCCCTCATTCCCACTTCCATCCCTACTTCCCTACTTCCCTCCTCCCCTCATCCATACTTCCCTCCTCCCCTCATCCCTATTTCAGTCATCCCCACTTCCCTTCTCTCATGTCATCTCCATTTCCCTTCTCTCATCCCTACTTCCCTTCCCTCATCCCCACTTCCCTCCCCTCATCCCCACTTCCCTCCCCATCCCCACTTCCCTTCCCCCATCCCCCCTTCATCTCCCTTCATCCCCACTTCCCTCCACGCGGGGACTTAGCCAGCCTGTCTTCAAGACTGGCCAAGACAGGTCATTACAACTGATAAGATTGGTGGCATATAGAGGGGACCAGCTGGCCTCTAGATTAATTAATAGTTCCAAGTCTAGGGACCCACATTAATTAATATAATTGGCACCACTGGTAGTGAAACAAATCAAATGGATCAGTATTATTAAATAAATGGCTAAAATGATGCATGTTTGTCATTGAAAAAACTAAACTAGCTAATAATGGCTGTGATTGACGTGAATCGCTTCCACGCAAGCCATTCATGCACTAAAAGGCACACTTTGGGTTAATTTAAGACTGGTTCTGGCTAAGGCCTGCCTCCCCGTCATCCCACCTACCTCAGTGAACTTCTTCTTCACAGTGATGAGACTGGCGTCGATGTTCTTTGACTTGAGCACGAGTTCCTCCCACTTTTCATCCAGAATCTTCACCAACTCTGTCTCCGCATTCGTCACCTGTAAATGTCATGTGTCATGGTCAATTGTGCTTCCCTGTAAATTTGTACTCTGGTCTGATCAGATTTGACATAATTTTTAAAATCCAATGCTTCAAAAAGTATTTTTCAATGACAAATTCAAAACAAAATAACATGATCTTCCTAAGACCTTTTTAGGTCCAATTCTTTGAAAAGTTAAGACTAAACAAAATAATGACGTATTCCTAAGACGTTTTAACTCCAATATTTTGAAAAGTTAAGGTATTTTTCCGCAACAAATTATATACAAAATATCAAAATGTACCTAAGACCCATTCAGGTCCAATACTTCAAAAAAGTATGATGCCATGACAAATTCAATATTAAATAACAAGATCTTCTTAACACATTTTAAAATAAAACAAATCACAAAGTTAAGATATTTTTCTATAAGAAATTATCAAGATCTTCCTAAGAGCTTTTTATGTCCAACACTTTGAAAAGCTAAGACTTATCTATATTAATTTTCTTCATATAGTTTCTTAAAAACAGATAAAAATGGCAGTTTAACTCAGAGTGCAACTTTAACATAGTGTAGTTACAAGACACAGTGTAACATAGACAATGACACAATATGACGCGTCACCCAACCAGCCTTTAAAATAGTATGACAATGACGCAGCATGATGCATCAACCTGTGTCGTACCTCTATCCTGTACATGCCGAGCACACGGTATCGTTCCTGGACATTGTTGATTCCAGTCTCCACCTCGAGGGACATGTTCTTGATGTCGGTGATGGTCCTCAGTACGTTCTTCAGGTCCTCCAGACTGTCAGGGGTCTCGTCAAGGTCCTCAGACTTGACCTGCACACACCAACACAATGACCACTAACTGGATATGGACTGGACATAGTAACACAGACCAGTGTCCACTAACTGGACATGGACTGGACTTAGTAAAATGGATACAATGATCACTAACTGGACATGGACTGGACTTGGTAACATGGACACAATGACCACTAATTGGACGTAGACTGGACCCAGTGACATGGACACAATGACCACTAACTGGACATGGACTGGACACAGCAACACTAAGATAACGAGATCAAACGGAAAATCCATTATAAAACAGAATCCATTGATAAGGAGTGTTTTCAAAAAGCCACAAATATTTAAACTGTAAAACCCTGTAATCAATGGAGAATTTTGAAAAAATTAAGGTGTTACTTTTCTTCCCAAGGTTAATCTCAGAAAGTTTGGTGCTTTAGAAGCAACCTGTTTAGGAGCAAAGCATTAAAACATACACACAAGCACACACGTACGCACACATGCATGCATGCACACAAACATGCTAACTCGATAACAGTTAGATTCAGCCATTACAGTAAATTGCGACATGCAATACTAATAATGATTTAACATCACAACAAAACCACCACTTAACAATATTACAGCAAAGCAATCGATGCCACATATCCACATACTCGCCCACCAACGACCTTGCACTGACCTTGAACATCGTGTCGAGGCTGAGAAGCTCGGTCTTGGCAGACTCGCGCAACGTGCTTCCATAGCACTCGATCCACTGCTTGGCGTGCTGTTTGATTGCGAGAGCGAGGGGATGCATGTCCAGTCGGATACACTCCTGGTCCTTGATGAGGTTCATGCCTTCTACCTCGACCATTGTCTTGTGGTAGTACTGCAGGTGGTCGTCAAAACTCACCACAGACGGGTTACGTAGGAACCACTTCTCCACCGCCGCCGACTGACAAACACGTTTCATTGTCAATTACATAGAACAAATAAATGTGTAATATATACGTACACTGTATGTTCGCAAAATCCATAAAATGTTGTGATTAGCATTGTTTAAAAGCACCCCGACACTCCAAATAAAATGTAAAGATAAGTTCTTATATAGCGCAGTATCCAGTCCTTAGGACTGCTCAAAGCATTTTACACTTTACTCCCTGGCAGACCTGTTCAATCGAACAACATCTCGACTTCTCTGGGAAGCATTCAGCCTCACTGCAAATTAATGCATAAAGACATTCATACATAATTAATATCAACCACTGTCTATAGCCAGGTACTCATTCATACAACTGATTCAACAGGAGCAATACAAAGTGAACGAACTTCTCAAAGGTTCGACACAGCAGCAGAGTGAAAGCACCTGGGTACTTACTTATGAGAAGGAAGCTACCCTAGGATATCTTCCCCTCTAGGAGGAAAATATCCTTGATATCCAGGGGAAAGACACGTACCTTGTCGACCTTCCAGACCCTGCGGAACTTCTTCCAACGCGTCAGGTAGCGGGTGAGTGTTGTCAGCGTGTTCTTCATATTGTTCTGTATCATCTGTACCATGTTGATGACCGAAAACGTTGCAGAGATGTCCGAGAAGAAACTAAACACAAACATTTCATCCTCTCCGGGGATCTTCTGAGGGGGCGTCTCCATGCAGGAGCCGTTCATCCAGCGCACAAACAACTTGGAGCTGAAAATAATATAAGACTACCATAAGTTTCAGTGTATAATACACCCCCACGTACAATACCCCCCCATGTACATTATGATGTGTGTACAGGGCCTCACCCAGAGACGCGTCCACCCGTCATTTGGACGGGTAAAATTCGAAAATCGCGATTTTGGACGGGGGGAAATTGATTGTGGACGGGTCTGCCAGGCTGGCGCTTCCATATTCGTCCATGCCGTATTTTTTACAAAATCTACTGAGATCGACCACCCGGATCGCCTGAAAATTTTGTTTAGTGCTGCTATTATGTATAAAAATGCACCCGGACTTGAACAAAAAATTAAAGAAACAATTAAAGAAAAAAGTATATTATACATGGAAAGTTACGGTAATAATAACATAATTTATTTGGGATGAAGTCCATTTAATATATATATAATAAATGTAAAAATCCACATATACACATCATAAATTAAAATAAAATGTATAATAGTAATAACAAGGTCACTTTTTTTGCATCTAAATCCTCAGAAACCAAGCTCAGAGGCGCATCAAAACAAAAAAAGGGTTGGTTGATGTCAAAATCTATAAAAAAAAAAGCAGTAGTAAAATTGTCAACAGATGGAAGGATGTGCCACTAAGATGGATACGCAAAGTTAATATAATAAACTGTTTAATATTTTCACCTGATGTAACACTAAGACAGAGGAAATTCCAAAGGGTATCGGCAAAGTTTAAAAGATCTGCCCCTAGATGGCGACACATACCCTTCAACGCAGTCCCGGACACATTGTAGGGTGTACTTGTAGATTTCATTGGCTGCTGGGTGCAACACAACATCTGGCACAGCAAGTAAGGTCTCGACTTGAAAGAGGGGACTATCAGTGAGAATAGAACTGTTGAACTTGGTCAAGTTGTCCATTATCAGCTGAAGCAATATCGAAAATCTGTCGTCAGTAAACAGTCATTTCAAAAGCATGCTACATGTTTTCCACAAGAAATTCCACACAAAATAACAATTAAATCTAATTCAAACAGCCTTTAGGATCCAATTATTAATTTAGAAATCAATTTGTATCATTTGATAAATGAAGAGTATCGCTCAGTGATGCAAAATCCAGGCCACTTTTGTCAAATTACAGTTTACGGCATGTTTGGTGAAAACAAAATTATAATGTTTTACGCTTGTTCTTTAAAGTAATCCCTTTTAAACATTTTCAAGGTCGTAAATGTATCACTGTCATTATAAGCATGATATTATCGTTGAAGGCAGTGCAAAATATTTTCCACTCCTTCTAACCTACTGTTTCCTTTAGACCCAAATGCAGATAACAGGCCAATCTGTTGTGAACCCAACTGACCATTACTTAAAGCTTCATTATGTGATGCCATCTACAAGATAACTGCATGGCATAGGTCATTTTAAAGCTTAATATATTTGCACTACACCAGGGGTATTCGTTGTGCGGCTTTATATTGGAAGTCTTTGAGGAAGTGCTGTTTGAAAACATATCTAGCTGAATGTGTACAAACAATGTAGAGAAATGGGGTGCATTTCATTAAAACACCACAGGGTCTAAACATCCTCACATGCCAAGGGCACTGCTGATAGCATCAGTCTCAGTACCCCATGGCAGATCGCCTTGTGAAACTCTGAAGATAAGATCAGCCTAATATCACTTGCGGGGAAGTTTCAGCGGTTTATGAAGTAGACGTAGAAGCATGAATCCACAATATCACTCCGTGGCTAGTGAGAATGGTCGACTGAGTAATTACATTGGGATTCCCAGAAGTTGAAGATTTCGTTTTGGAACTGGAGTGCAGATCGGATGGGTGTCTGCACTGTTCTCAGGGGTGGTAAAGTCACGATCAGTGAAGACATTTATGAGTTTGATTCAGCTAACTTCCATGCAATACAAAGGAGATCTGCCAGAGACGTATGTAGTCACCACCCATGGCTTGTGAGGACGGGTCTAAAGGGCTAATGGTCAAATAAGTTTGGCACATCTTCAAAACAAAAATACCCCAGGCAGGTGCAGTATCTCGTTAACCCTAAGCAAGTTTTTTTACAGAAGTGTCCTGCATAATGCGAGCGCCATACCTTGACGATAGCATTGAAGATCTTGCGTTCCCAGTAGGCGTAGTACTGTCCCAGTTTCGGGTTTCGGCCGGTGTTTGTGTGGACCACCAGGCCCTCAACCTTGGTGAGGAGAGGTCCTATACCTCGGTACTTCCTCACGAGGATCTCGAGGTCTTGCTCTCGCTCCTTCTCAACAAACTCAAAGTACTCCTGCAAACAGGGAAAATATTTGTGATGATGAAACCAACCATTATAATCTCAAAACATTGATGTCCGATATCAAACGAAATTACTTTTGTTAGAGGGAGGGGGATCAGAGGCAGTTTCATCTGGCATCGGACATAGATATATTATGCTTCAGACAGATATTGTTAATACATTTTTTGTCTTATATCGGACATCAAAGTTCTGAGATGACCCATTATGTCTAGAACTGATGGCAAGCATGGGAATTCAAAAGTAAAAATGTACAGGAATATTTTAACAAAATTGCAGCATTTTTTTAGGTGGCGCGATCTACTCACTAGAGTTTACGCAAATTACCAACAGCAGACTTTCAACATTATATATCATAACGTTTGGTGATATAATTACATTAGTACAGTACATGTTCAGACTCATACCAATACAAAATGGACTGATGCAATAAATGTGAAGATTATTATCTGGTGCTATAAACAGATTGTTTGCGAAGTTGTTTTTCATTGAAAAAGTTACAATAAACTTGCACTGCCACAAAAATATGCATCAAAAACCTGCTTTTTCCTCAGAAAGATTAAATAAGTCATATTTTATTCCTATTCGCTGATGTATCCCATTAGTTGTGTCTAAAGAGAAATCCAAAAAAATTAACTACATCAAATATCACAGCGGAGAAAAGCTGGCAGCCCTACTGATGGTGAGATCGTGCAAAATTATGCAATGGTTTGTGGGTGGGTGCTAATGCATCTCAGATGGCGACTTTTATAAGTCATATGTAAAAGAATTTTAAGAAGAAGTGGGTAAGAAGTCGGCTAAAGTGGGCTGGACATGTGGGAAGAATGGGAGAAGAACAGTTGGCAATGAAAACAGAGTGGAAGTGAAAGGAGGCGAGGATGATCTAGACTGCGATGGGAGGAGACCCAGACTGCGATGGGAGGAGACCTAGACTGCAATGGGAGATTTGGAGGGATAGGGAGAGGAGTGGAGAATGAGAGTGAAAGATAGAGGGGAGTGGAGATAGTTGGTGGAGACAGCAGTGCAAGAACAATGAGGGGGGAAGAAAAAGAAAACAAAATTTGAGGATCGGTATCGAGGCCAGCCTCACCAGGGAAACAAGACAACTCCATACTGCATTCGATAATGGCCAACTTTTGCATTCCAATAAGCGTACACTCATTTTGTGGGGTTCCTGGGTAAAGCCATCTCATCAGATGTGACCAGAGCACTGCAGTCTGATCATTTACATGGACCTTTTCATATTGTTTTATCACTGATCCTTGAATCTAGTCTGACATTGGTAGAAATTACATTACAATGATGGATTCAGCAGTCAAGGGTGGCATTGCAGATTGCCTTCATGGTGTCACACTCAACAAAAAAGGGGTGTATGCTAATTAGGGCATATATGCTTGATAGAACGAATATGGTATTTAAACCTGGATGAACCCAAGGCACAACGAGGATCGAGGGAGTGAGTATGAACCCTGTGGTCAGTCATTCTCACCTTGCAGCTAGGCAGCATGTTGTTCTTGATCGGTGGACGCTTGAAGAGGTCAGCCGACTCTATCAGCTTCAGTCTCTGGTCAATGTCCATCCCGTTCTTCTGGATCTGATTGACTGTCGACTCAAACTTGGAGATGGCCTGAACAGAACAGTCGTATATGTATTAACACCAGCAAGACAACGGACTTTGATCAATAGATCACGTAAACTGTAAGTTTAAATAGCCTGATATCAGAATACCCATACGGTACATCCGTAGCTTTATCTAGAGTCCTGTTCACCCATCATTTGGATGGGCAGAGTTTGTTCTGCATGTGTAGAAATTTGAAGTTGAATGCATGGAAATTTTAGGAGCATAAAAAAAATCTTCTATATTATTGACTCTCACTTTTATTTATAAGTCCACTATACTTTAAAATGTGTGACAATGCATGTATAGTTGTATACAAATGTATATATATATATATTATATACATATGCACGACAATTGCACGTTTGGATTGAAATGTACGTGCGTGGATGTGCATATCTACTGGGACATTTTTGGACTGGTAAAAATTTGATCCTGCATAAAGGCCAGTGGCTACATCTGCTTATTGATAACACAGGGGTATTTTTATTTTGTGTATATTTTAGTAACACATGTCAATATGTAAGATAGCCACTAAAAATCACATTTATGGTACAGATATTGCCTCTAAAAAGTCTATGCATAGCAACCTCATATAAATCAATACCACTGATTGCAATGATACTATTCAGTTTTTCCTAGGGTGACCAGAAAGTGATAAATAATTTTTTTCTGAAGGGGTCAGTCTGTGATTTGACCCACAAACTTCAAGGTGACAAAAAGGTACAATCTTATATAGCACAGTATCCAGTCTTTAGGACTACTCAAAGTGCTTTACACTTTACTCCCTGGCAGACCTGTTCAATCGAACACCATCTCGACTTCTCTGGGAATCATTCAGCCCGAAGCGCGAAGACTATTTGTGGATATTTGTGTACACTGGCTATAGCCAGCTACTCATTCATACAGCTGAGTGAACTGGAGCAACGGACGAACTTGCCCAGGGTTTGATATGGCAGCACAGGATTCGAACCCGGGTTCTCCCGATTGAGCCTGATGCTCTAGCCACTATTCCACAAAGGATGAAATGAGCCAAATCAAGATGTTTTTACTTACTGCCTCACACTTGGCGACAAAGTCACTAATGCCAAGAGAATTCCAGTTGAGACGTTTGATTCCTGGTCTCATGACTCGCCTCAATTCCTTCATCTGTGTCTCCAGTAGCATCGCCTACAACAACGTAATCATGTCAATTACAACAACATAATCATGTTGACTATACCAAGATAATCACATCGACTACACCAACATAATCACATTGACTACACCAAAGTAATCACATCGACTACACCAACATAATCATATCGACTACACCGACATGATCACATCAACTACAACAACTTAATTACATTGACTACACCAACATAATCACATTGACTACACCAACATAATCATATTGACTACACCAACATAACCACATCGACTACAACAACATAATCACATCGACTTCACCAACATCACATCAACTACACCAACATAATCACATTGACTTCACCAACATATATGTACAAATAAGAGTAATGATTACCGTAAACTATTTAAATGAACACTTCAACATTCAACACAACCAGATCAGCAATTACCATAGACTAGCTTATAAAAAAACTACAATAGCCAAAGTTAGAACTGAGATAACAGAAGCACTAACTGACAATCATAAATGGCAGTTATTAAACTATCTAATAGATGACATTATCAATATTTATGTTGACATTCATTCAGTTAAAATAATTAACATGAACATCCAGTCACTTTTTGTTGGCTCTATCTTCATAATCTTACATTAGCACAGATTACAAAGAAATAATTTTCATATTTTATAACAGTTAGCCATATCTATGTCAGGACCATTTTATGTGACACATCAGTCATATTTAGACGGACAATCATTTCATGTGACACCTACCTCTGCTTCATCAAGCTGTTCAAGCACAGTGTCGTAGCGGAGTAGCATGTGCTTGAGACTATCGACATATTTGAGAAATTTCTCCTCCTGTGAACACGAATAATAATTAATGATATAGGACATAAGATATATCTAGAGTACGCAATCAATTTTTATTACAACAACAAAATTACAGTCAGGGTGGTTATACTGAGAAGCATCCTCATGCACCAGGGGGCGCTGTTGATTACATCAGTCTAAGTACCCCCTGGCAGATGACCTTGCAAAACTCTGAAGATAAACTCCGCTAATAATAAGGTATCATTTTAAAGCTTACGATCTGTGGAATGCAAAAAGGAGAGAAAACTCCATTTTATAATTTTGCAACTTATCAGGTAATAATCATCTTGCTGTAGGTGGTTACTTATATATGCTAGCTAGATTATAGATAGATTATTAATGTAATTCTCACCTGCAATGCCACATTCCTAGCAATCTCGGGCACATGAAAGCCGAGCTGTTCTAGGTACTTTGTCTCGGACATGACCTCAGCCAAAACAGGGTCAAAGTTCACAACATATGACCCTATAGCACGAACTAAAATGACACGAAACAAGAACAAAATAAGACATTTTTATTCATGGATATTTATTAATTTGATGTATAAATAAGCAGATTGTGAATTGATGGAATAGCACTGCTAAAAAGTAGAACGTCTTATGTTTTATATATATATTTCTATCAATAATAGAGAACATGTTGTCAATGAATATGCATATGTTAACATAAATTCATCATAATGTTGCCTTATAACTGTTAACATAACATAACATTTATTTGACCCCATGTAGGTACACAATTAATTGGTTTCTGAACATCATTATGCTGTAAAAACAACACATATAAACATTATGCAGACATACATATACATATATAATTATATGTTCAACATACTATTTGGAAAATACATACAAACACATGTACAGCTATTATGGTACTGATGTACCATAGACATTAATCATATAGCTTATTCAATCGGGGTCGGTGACTCCTATTAAGACACAATTGTCGCTATCATAGGAGCCACCCTATTTACGTCATAATTTATATGGTCCTTTTACAAGGTGTCTATCTCATGAAGGTGTTTTGGGAGTGCTTTTTTATGTGAGAATGTAAGTTTGTATGTGTGCTTGTTGCCTGAAGCTAGCATCAAATGTATTGTATTTAATGGTTTTGTTGACATATGTAGGAATTTGATAGAGTGCATAAATCATTATATTTGTGTAACAAGTATGTTTTTATATAAAATGAGAAGCCTCGCAAACTGTGAGTATATATTTTGTGTTTGATTATATCGGGGGTGTCATTTATAGCATGTAGTAGGCTGTATTTGAGACATTTCATTGCAAATTCATGCTTAGTTCTAAAAGTATGTATATAATTGTTTTCATGAGTATTATAATTATGTATGTTTACACTTGGGATAATTTGCCAGTTAAGTAAATAAGGAGGTAACATTTTATGGATGTATTTAAAGTAAAATTTTAATTCATGTAATTTTAATATGTCTTCTACTTTTAGTAGTTTAATTTTTTTAAAGTTTTTTTTAATTCTATTTATTTGGTATCCCCAAACCATAATACAATAATTGATATGAGATAATATTAATGTGTTATATAACAACACTTTTACATCTAAAGGTAATACATATTTTAATCTGTTTATTATGCCAATTGTTTTGGAGCACTTATTTGAAATTTTCTCAGTGTTTTTTCCAATTTAGGTTAGTGTCTAAAGTCAATCCTAGAAAGTTAAATTCATCTACTCTTTCAATATTTATATTACCTATTTTAAGCATAAGAGTCTGCATGCGTTTATTAGGCATATGAAAAATCATGTATTTTGATTTGCTTTTATTTAAAGATAATTTATTTATGTTTAGCCATTCATTAACTTTAAAAAGTTCTTCATTTATTAAGGATTCTGTACTTTTATTGCGTGTGTTGTTGTTGTTAAGAAATTTTAAAGAGCTAGATAATGTGGTGTCAGCAGCGTACCTGGCGAAATTAAATAATTGACTTGCTTGTGAGAAATCAGTTATGTAAATGATAAATAATAGTGGTCCAAGGATTGAACCTTGTGGGACGCCGATTGTTATAGGTAAGATGTCTGAATTTATTTGTTCTATTTCAGTGTATTGTTTCCTGTTTTGTAAGTAACTTCTGAATAACTGCAAAGTTGAACCATTTAGGCCATAGTATGTTAATTTGTTAAGTAAAATGTTATGGTCAATAGTATCAAAAGCCTTAGAAAGGTCGAGAAATACATTAATTGGTTCATCATTATTATCCATTTGAGTTATAATTCTATCTATTAGCTCAAGCGCAGCATATTCCGTTGAATATTTAGCTCTAAAACCATACTGATTATCAAATAAAAGCTTCATATCATCGAAATATGAATATAATTGAATACAAATTAATTAATGTTAAATATGTACTGCTTATTACTTACTTTTGGTTTAGCTGAAAGTGAAAGATATATTAGACTAAAATAATCAGAACAAATATTCTATCTTATTCATAATCTGTCATTTGTTCACCATGGCCATAACACTGGCATTCTTTGACATACCTGTAAATAAAAACCATCTTAGTCCTTGTAACCAGTACAATATAAGGCCAATTAAACCATCATACAACACAAATACATAGTTTCAATATGTGTAGAAGAATACCAGGATGGTTTATACAGTATAGAGAAACAATCTCTGTATACAAGACTAAACGCTGAATTCTCTGTTAACTTAAATCTACTTTCCCCAATCAAATTTAACCAAGGCTTTATAATTGTTGTATGTTTAAATATTGACCATCTCCTTCAAAACTGTAACAATACACTGTGCAATTGTAAAATATGCTAAATTGTTCTGCACAGAAATATGTGCATTCCTGACCCTTATTAAAGTGATGTGCCAAAAAAAAGTTTTCTTGGCTTTCCATGGCTTGACACAAACTGACATGTTGACTGTTTCAGGAACGATATACACAAAAATAAGTCACAAAATTCATGCATATCCATACAACACCAATGGTGCAACCTACATGCAACATCAATCTAACATAAACTCAGTTTTTCTCCGTTTTAAACAAACATCATTTTTTTCAGCAAGGCAGTTTCGTTAAAATGAAATAATTAATGCACACTTGCTCATCCAGAAACGTATTAATTTACATTCTTCCGGTTTGCTACTAGTGATCAATATTTCAGCCCACACCTGCATTATTAGGAAAATGAGCCACAAGAATCCTCATGTTGATGTTAGTTTCATGCCAAAGACATCTACAACAATAGTGATACAGTAAAACCTAGTCCGACCATTCAGGACATAAAAGGCCACTGCACCTCCAGCAGCGGCCACATTTGAAATTCCTCGTGTTCAGTTGTTTATCGAATATCGTATCAGTTTTGACTCCACCTCCCTCCCCTCCTGCCATAAGACTAGTTATAAGTATGTATGGGATTTTCACAACACGCACATGTGTTAATTTTAGCTTTGCTGACGCTTTTCCCTGTTTCTAAATGGTACACGAGGTTTTGCCTTAAAGCTTTTTCCTCCTTCAAGTGTACGCAGGGTTTTTAGGGCGGTAATTAAAATAGGATTAATAAACGGTGTGGCGGAAGGCGGAATGGCCCCACCTCTCTCTAGGATGTGGTAATAGTTAGTAGTTTTAATCGTCTAAATGTCTGGGAGGCGTCTTTTTAATAGTTCTGGTGTATTACCATAATTTAAGTATGGTATTCTATAATGTGGGCCTTGTTTTTAGAATGTATAGATAAAATAAATGGGGCAATGTTTAAGACCTCAAATGGCCCACATTTGATTGTATTGTGTTTTAGCTAACAACTCATCCAATTATCGGGTGAATATTAAATAAATGTCAGAAGGTTATTCTGGCCACATTTCTTCCATATCTGGTGTTGTCTTGTTGCATTGCGTAAAGAGTCATATTAATTTCAGGCCAAACCTATAAGACAACCAACTATACGCCCACATGGTGTTAGTTTCAAGCCAAAGACAACGGCAGTGGTAGGTGACTAGACCAGGTGACTAGCTACACATCCAGACAGGAAAGAACGGGGAAGCAGAGGGGGTGGGACGTACCGGTTGTCTGGGGGCGTTGGGACTCCCTTGTGGGGGGTCTGACGGGCTCTGTTCCTGGCGCAACTACAGCGCCTGCTGTAGGGCATTCACAAAACAAATGATAAAGGTAGGTTCTTATACAGCGCAGTATCCAGTCCTTAGGACTGCTCAAAACGCTTTACACTTTACTCCCTGACAGACCTGTTCAATCGAACACCATCTCGTCTTCTCTGGGAAGCATTCAGTCAAGCTGCAATTAATGCACGAATACTATATTCGTACAAAAATATCCACCACTGTCTACTTATTCATACAACCGAGTGAACTGGAGCAACATAGAGTGAACGAATTTGCACAAGGTTCGCGACACCGCAGCACAGGATTCAAAACCGGATTCTCTCGAATGAAAGTTAGATGCTTTAGCCACTGCACTCTACACAAAAAACACTACATCTCATTGTCTCGGAGTGGGAGATGACAGAAACAGGGAAGGTGGGGGAAACATAATAACGGGCAGGTATGACAAATACCCCAACACTAGGAAATATGAGGTAGTAATGTGTTTTTATGGCACCAGTATCTGTCTAGATCAGGAGTTTAGCCAGAGATTGGTCTGCCGATCTTCAAGACTGGCAGGTGACTGGCCAAAATTGGTATTTACAACTGATAACACAGGTAGAATTTAGAGGGGGCCAGCTGGTCATTAGATCTAGTAGTTCCAAGTCTAGGGGCCCATGTTAATGACTATCATTGGCACAACTGGTAGTGAAACAAATCAAATGGATATGTATTAATTGAATAAATGGCTCAAATGACTCTGGTTTGTTATTGAAACAAACTAAACTGGCCAATAACGGCTGTGATTGACGTGACTGGTTTCCATGCACGCTCGTTCGGCCATTAACAGGTAAACTTTAGATTAATTCAAGACTGAAAAAAAACAATTGTCCAAGACGAGATGCCTACACAGTTATTACTGCATGTGTTTTGCAGCATCTAATGCAACAGTCATACAGGATTTTGAAGATCAACGCCTTTGATGCTGTAAATTGACGAGTATTTTTCAATCCCACTGTAGGATCTCTTACTTTCCCTGGTGTAGACACGAGGTAGACGGGATCTGCAACTTTTAGCATCTCTTCTGAATGACAAACGCAAATTGGGGTGGACAGAAATTCCCAAGTTTCGAAATGAGGACTCATAACACAGTCCTCTAGATTTACACATTTACTGTCGAACTGATGTGCTCCACATCCACCGAATCAAGATCCAGATTGACAAAGCCGGATCCAAGAATCCTCACTTTAATAACTGGAATCCATCTCCATTTTACCTTCATGACATCATGTTAAATGCTTTCATTTACATACAATGTATAAACAATGTCTATCGACAACCAAAATAAACTTAATTATTTAAATAACTGTAACCGATGGCAACCTGGCTGAATTAACCAATTAACTGCAACAAATGACAACAACGTATGGCAAACATGTGATCAAATGCAAATACATCTCATACATTTAAAAATATTCAAATGTATCCGCATTTAACAAAACCCAATCAAACATATTTGCATTTAAAATAATAAAACATAATTGCTTTAAATTGTATTCTAAAAGGATTTGATCACATGCTTGTGACACATTTTAATTAATATATTACACTAGATTTACTAAATACACAAACAGCAATGATATAAGCACAAACCTACCATAAAGATGAGCTTATTTAACTCCAACACCAGAATAAAAAAGGAAATGAAAATTGACGCATGTCTAATAATAACAACAAACATGAAAACATGACTTATTCAGAGTAAACTTTATATTACATACTATACTTACATAAGAGTGTACCTAAAAGAGAGTTTACATTAATTAATTAAGTAAATAAATATTAAATTAATTAAATAAATAAATATGATATCACAAATTCACTGTGTATAATAATTTGTTATTGTGGTGTCCTGCCATTTTATTATCCTGTTAGTAATATTGTTTCTAATGAGCTAGTAGCCTACAGATAGAAAAAAAGGTTATATTTGCTCAGGCATTCGAGCAATAATTTAACTGCAATGTGCCCTCATATAATCTTCCTTCAGAAAAGAAATCTTAACATGAAATATGTTTTTTTTTTAATACTCAAAATGTGTTTCCACTGTATTCTAAAAGCTGTGTTCTTTTATAAACAGGCCTCATTCAAGTAATACATTCCTTAATTCAATCTTTCATGGGGATTATCTTGAAAACATTTCTCAGGTTTTGAAGATGAATATCTCTGGAAGTAATTATGCTAGCCAAATTACATTTCATGAGAGTTGTATTCAACCTGTTATTCTCTACATACTGTAATGACTGTAAGTGTTGTATTCAACCTGTTATTCTCTACATACTGTAATGACTGTAAGTGTTGTATTCAACCTGTTATTCTCTACATACTGTAAGTGTTGTATTCAACCTGTTATTCTCTACATTCTGTAATGACTGTAAGCATTCGTACACCTAAAAATAATAAAAATTCTCAGCTGTCCAAAAACAAACAGTGCAAAACAAGAAGTATTGTCGGTGTCCAAAAACATACAATCAATATATATTGCATATATACAGACAAATAAAAACAATAGGTGTCCAAAAACATAGTAAAAAAATAAAATTTCTATAAGTACTAATTTTTTTGGTCTATCCCTTATAAAAAAATCTCTTAAAAAAGATGTGATATGTTAATGTATTTTGTGTGTTGTGTATACATGTAAACGTGCGTATAAGAGGTATGACGATGATTTGAAGAGATCTCGCTCACCGTCATCCTCTTCGCCTGGAATGCTATCATGTTGCACCACCAGAGGCAGCCCTGATGCCTGGACATCGAAAGCCATATCCTTCACTGGCTTCGTGAGAAGGTTGTGCCTGAGTAGAGTTGGGAGGATGTGTTCAACGTTCTCTTTCCACTGTTCGTAGAGGGTGTCTTCGTAGGCTTTCATCTGTTTCGCGACTTGGAGGTACTTGGCCCGGGACTGCAAGAAAGCAATCAATCAACCAGCCAATCAAACAATCAATAAATCAATCACGTGTCAACATTTCCGCTTTCAAGCAGGAAATACCATTTTACAAAGGTAAGTTCTTAAGGTAAGTATCCAGTCCTTAGACTGTTCAAAGCGCTTTACACATTACTCTCTGGCAGACCTGTTCAATCAAACACCATCTCGACTTCTCTGGGAAGCATTCAGCTACGCTGCAATTTAATGCACGAAGACTATTTGTACACAAATATCCACCAAGCCAAGTACTCATTCATACATCTGAGTAAACTGGAGCAATGTAACATAAAAGAACGGCAGCACAGGATCTGAACTCGGGTTCTTTCGCTTTATCCCCTAGGTCCAGCTTTTTTGATGAAATATCTCGCTTTTGTAATTTTCAAAAGAATAATTACAGAAAAAATTACCTATTTATTACAAACTGCATATGAGGCCATTCTAAGTATATGTAATTCTTTGGTGCCTGGTGATTTAATATTTTGAAATAAAAACATTCTGTATAAATATAGAAAAAAAACATCCATTCAATACTAGGCTTTGATCAGCTCAATCATCAGATGTTAATGGGGTAAACCACCTTTTTATCTCATTCAATATTAATTATTATTAGTGTATTTTATTTGATGCCATGAATTTATACTTCAATTTGTCATCTTACTATTTTAGTCCCACCTCATCCTTACTACTATTATTTGATGGCTTTATTATTTAAATAATTTTATTCCACATATATGTTTTAGGTCCAATGCCCTTATATTTAAATTATATTAATATTTTAATGATCTAACTATACATGTTTGGTATTATCATTGTATTGCAAAGCACCATAGAGCATTGTGGGAATATGATGCCATATAAATATAATATTATTATAAATTGTTTCAATCACATAAACCCCAGCGACATATTACTTACCGATTTCCCCTGAGCTGTCTGCATCATTTCCTCGAGTGTGAGGAATCTGATGATGGTGCGCTTCATCCGATGAAATAATGACTTCTCCCAATGAATGGCCCCTGCCACTGGCGGCTGATTCTTGTAGAGGGGTGGTTCGCCTCGGAAGTTTTTAAACAGCATTTCCAACAGGTCGACCTATGAAAAAGTCCCAATGGTCGCAATGAGATGATGAAAACTTAGTTAAAATTTATTAATAATCATGCTGGAAATAACCTTATCAGGAACAAGAATATATTGTTCGGGAAATGTATATTTGTCCCAACAGCAAATCATAACTTATTCACATTCACCACAATATCATCTATACAGAAATACATGATTATACAAATAGTTAAAAACAGTAAAACCAAAAACAATCGCTAACGAATCAGAACAAAATAATACATTTTATAACACAATGGAACCTCAGTGTTAAGGTCACCCTCAAGACTGGGCTAAAGTGACCTGAATAGCGAGGTGACCATATTAGACTCATTTCCTACACTTTACTGTTACAAAAATAACTTGGGACTGTCCCAGGTGACCTTAATTGTGAGGTGGCTGTATTACAGAGGTTCTACTTTAAACAAAACACTGCTATAATGACCGGAAAATGGTAGTAGAAGCCATGCAAATTTATAATTGCCATATTCTTTGCCAGCTTACACTGATCCTACAAGAACAAACCAAGCAATGGAGGCTATCTTTACTTGCTTTATCTTAAACTCATCTCCTCTTACCATTTCATTTCTACAGTTGCCTATCACAGCTAAATATTTCCAGATAAAGCAATATAAAGCCAGTGGCAGCCTATGGAGGGTGGTTGACAAGCAGCAACAAACACGTGACAAACAGCAACAAACACGTGACAAGCAGCAACAAACACGTGGTAAGCCAATAACTCTAAAGTAAGTTTGATTATTTTGAAATACATCATCAGTTGATAGATGAGAGGCCAACGGACCAACAAATACATCGTCAATTAATAGATGAGAGGTCAATGGACCAACAAATACATCGTCAATTGATAGATGAGAGGCCAATGGGCCAACAAATACATCGTCAATTGATAGATGAGATGCCAATTGACCAACAAATACATCGTCAATTGATAGATGTGACGCCAATGGACCAACAAATACATCATCAATTGATAGATGAGAGGCAAATGAACCAACAAATACATCATCAATTGATAGATGAGAGGCCAATGAACCAACAAATACATCGTCAATTGATAGATGAGAGGCCAATGAACCAACAAATACATCATCAATTGACAGATGAGAGGCCATTGGACCAACAAATACATCATCAATTGATAGATGAGAGGCCAATGAAAAACAAATACATCGTCAATTGATAGATGAGAGGCCAATGAACCAACAAATACATCATCAATTGATAGATGAGAGGCCAATGAACCAACAAATACATCATCAATTGATAGATGAGAGGCCAATGAAAAACAAATACATCGTCAATTGATAGATGAGAGGCCAATGAACCAACAAATACATCATCAATTGATAGATGAGAGGCCAATGAACCAACAAATACATCGTCAATTGATAGATGAGAGGCCAATGAACCAACAAATACATCATCAATTGACAGATGAGAGGCCATTGGACCAACAAATACATCATCAATTGATAGATGAGAGGCCAATGAACCAACAAATACATCGTCAATTGATAGATGAGAGGCCAATGAACCAACAAATACATCATCAATTGATAGATGAGAGGCCAATGAACCAACAAATACATCATCAATTGATAGATGAGAGGCCAATGAACCAACAAATACATCATCAATTAATAGATGAGAGGCCAATGAATCAACAAATACATCATCAATTGATAGATGAGAGGCCAATGAACCAACAAATACATCATCAATTGATAGATGAGAGGCCAATGAACCAACAAATACATCATCAATTGATAGATGAGAGGCCAATGGACCAACAAATACATCATCAATTGATAGATAAGAGGCCAAACACTTGATTTTAACCTTCTTATTCATTGATTTCAAGCCTATTTATCTTAGTATGACCAAATTAGTGGTCAATTTCAGATAACATAACAAATTTAGGATATAACGAATAAATTGGCTGCTCCCAAGCAATTTGTTACATCAAGGTATACAGAGTTCACCCACCTCCTTCCCATACTGCAGCAGGATGTCGTTGAACTTCTTCATCATCTGAGAGTTGATGGCCTCGCGAGATCGGATGTGTTTGAAGTTGAGCAACATGGCGAAGGCTCCCTCAGCCGAACGCAGTGTCTTGAATGACTCATCGATGAAGTGTTTCGCCTCGCCTTCTATCGAGACGACCTCGCGATTAAACCAGTCCATCACGGACTGCCAGCTGTTCTGGTGCTTCGTCGAGAACAGATCGAAGCTCACCTGTAAACGATGATGATGCATAGGAGTGACTATTGGAGATAGTTTATTGCAGTACTATTGCGACAGTGTATTATAATATATAATTACAACAGCATTAGTGGTATACAAAAGGAGACCAGGATGACCAAGACTGCGTTACGAGGATTGTGTAAAAGAGAGATTTGGGGGGTTGGTTTGAGGGCGAAAGACAGAGGGAAGTGGAGACAGTTGGTGGACAACCGGGCAAGAGCAGTGAGGAACGGAAAGGAAAACAGAAACCCGTATCGAGGCCAGTCTCACTGCAGACATTTAGGGAAAATAAGATGAGACCAATAGCGTGGAATTAACGAATACCCTGAAAATAAGATGAGACCAATAGCGTGGAATTAACGAATACCCTAAAAATAAGATGAGACCAATAGCATGGAATTAATTAATACCCTGAAAATAAGATGAGACCAATAGCATGGAATTAACGAATACCCTGAAAATAAGATGAGACCAATAGCATGGAATTAATGAATACCCTGAATAAGGAGTCACAAAGTAGAATTTCTGGGTGGTGCTATTGTGATAGGCTCATATACTGTTACACTTACGATGGATAAAAATGGGTAGATATTGCTCCCTTGTATTGATGTGGTAGTACTAAGTTTATGTTCTTCTTCTTCTATGTGCCATGTCTGTCACAGGCGTTGGTGATCATGGCCCTCCAAACCGCACGGTCGTGTGTAGTTTGTAGCAGTTCTGTTGTGCTCCATCCACACCATATTGACAGACTATCTATTATTTTTATTCTCTGGTGTCCTCTGGATCTTTTTCCTTCTATTTTTCCTGTTGTTACTATTTGTTCTAACTAAGTTTATGTTAGGCTTTTCAAAATATTTGTTTTTACCAGTTATAAGCTTTCAAATGTCATGGTAGGTTTACAAATAAAACAGTGGTTTTTTTCTTACATTGCTTTCCCAAAGGAATATTTAATATAAAAAATTGTGTATAAATAAATACAATTCTTCTAAAAATGTAACAGAAAAAAACACATCACAAGAATGACCAGACAGAAGCACCACGTTTTAGACACACATGCATGCATGCACACACGCACGCACATATTGCCCGCTGAACTGCAGCGTAAGACACTATGGATAAGGTCATGACCACACCTCTTCTATCGGGGTCACCAGAGCGTCTACTCGTTTCACCACGTCTTCTATGCGCTTTGGATCTCCAGTGACCGACTTCAGTTCTGAACCGAAGATGTTGTAGAATTCTTCCAGCACCTGCAAGAAGTCACACACTGCAAAGATGTATCAGGGATAAATATCTGTGTTTTGCATGACTGCTAGATAAAAGATTTCATCTGTTTTTTGACACGCAGTTGAACATGTATCTACGAATATAATGGTTGCACAAACAAACATCTATTTTTCAACAATTGTAAATACATGATTATTAGATTTGAGTATTATAGGTAAAGGTAAGTTCTTTTACACCCGGTATCCAGTTTTTAGGACTGTTCAAAGCACGTTACACATTACTTCCTGGCAGACCTGTTTAATCAAACACAATCTTGACTTCTCCGTGAAGCATTCACCCACGCGGCAATTATCTCACGAAGACTATACGTACACAAATATCCACCATTGTCTATAGCCAGGTACTTATTCATACAGCTGAGTGAACCGGAGCAATGTAGAGTGAACAAATTTGTCCTAGGTTCGACACGGCACCACAGGATTCGAACCCAGGTTTTCTCGATTGAGAGTCCAAAGCCCTAACCACTGCGTCACTGCACTCCACTATCATATATGAGTGACTCTTTAGAATTCTCTATGACATATGTCTCACCTGTGCAACATTGTGTAGGTCTTGACAGATGCTTGCCATGTAGTCGGTCCTTTCAAACAACTTCTTGCGATCGAACTCCCAGCGTGAGTCTCGGCCTGACGCTTCGATCTTGGCTCTCACATCAAAGTACGCCTTCTTCCAAACATCCAACATCCTCTTGGCCTCCATTGTTTTCATCTTTACCTCCTCCGGACCATCTCTATGGGCAACACAACAACTTCAACGTATAAACATATGTTTTTTAGAAGAGTCACGAGTCTTACTTACCACATTTGTTCTATTAAGCGAACATGCCACAATTAGTAAACACCCCCTTTTTAGCAGCATCTGAAACCATAACAATGCCAACCTTCACTGTTGAATATATCGTTGTAATTAAATTTCTACCCATGTCACACTAGATTCAAAGCTCAGTGATGAAAAAAAATTCCTAAAAGTCCACAGAAATGATCAGACCACATTAAGAGATTTCACTGGCATTAGCCTTCAGTGAGTGTTGCCCTTTATCAAGTGTCGCCCAGAAACTATTGGAATATACAATCATTTCCAGAAAGATCTATGAGAATAATGTCAAATTTCATAAAACATAAACAGTCCCCAATCTCCCATTGACATTTATTTCAAATTCCCTATAATTCCCCGAACTTCAGAAAATATTTGTATCTGGCTTTTCTTTGAACTTTGCGAAACATATAGAGCATTTGATCATTATTTTATTTTAACGAGAATTCCGACATCGACTAAATATCTTACTTTACGAGTGTATGATGTACTATGATCATTATTTTATTTTTATGAGAATTCTGACATCGATAAATATCTTACTTGAAGAGCGTGCGAACAGTGATGATCCTGGCCACCCTCTCTGCAATCTCCCAAGCTATCCTCTCCATCAATGGTACCATCCTCTCATCATTATTATAATGCCGGGAGATGATCCAAACCATGCGTAGCGCATTCATCATCGACGGGATCGTGTCAATGAGCACCTGGAAGTTTGCGCCATGTGTCACGTTCTTGAAATGCCGCTCAAGCGTCGACAAAAAGCGAACATTATCCTTTGCTTCAGTGTAGAACTTATTCAAGTCCGGTTTGAGAAACTCGAACGTGTTATCCGTGCGGCTGTAGTGATCAAGCAGCTGCTTCACCTTTGGTTGCCGTAACTGCTCATAGAGGGCGCTGAGTGACGCGTTCCTTTCGCGCCAGTAATCGATCTCGGACAGGGGGCCGTTGCCACGTGGTATCTTCTTCTGTTGCACCTCGAGCGCAGTTGTGAGCTGTTTGTACCAGCCTTGGCACGTTTCCTGGATAACCTTCTTCACCTGTTCGTTACGGAGGTTTTCCTCGATGTTATCGGAGAGACTCAACTCGGGAACCTCGAGCCGCACCTCCCCCTCGATCTGCTGGATAGTGTGTGTGATGCTCAGCGAGAATTTCTGCATGTTTATGAGGAATTCATCTCGAAGCATTGCCTTCGAGTTTGTTTTTGACAAGTCGTGACCTTCGCCTGACTTGGAATCGCTGGATCCGGATGACTGAGCACTCGTTGTACTTGACGTCATCTTGTGTTGGTTGTACGACAACAGTGGCATGTAGACCTGTGGGATAGAAATAAACAGTCAGCTTGACTTGATATTATAACAATGACACAATGTGTTGATTTGACACGAATTAGAAACAAATTATCAGTTTGTGTTATTGTATAATAATGATGTCAGCAAGTTGTAACTTGGGATAGTGGGGCTGGATTAGACACACGCTGAGAAACCAACAACGAAAATCACAAGACAGACTCTGACTTGGAATGCTAAGGAAAAGAAGGAGAAGAAGGCCAAAAAACACCTGGCAAAGGGATACAGGTGCAGAGATAAAGAGGAGTGGCTACACCGGGAAGGAGATACAGAGGATCACCCAAAGTCGTGTACGCTGGAGATAAATTATAACAATGCATCACATTATTGTCTATTTGTGGTGTCATTAGGATTAATATTAGTAGCCGGAATACCTAGGGCCAGGCTACAGACTACGCAGTATAGCAGCTTGACTAGATCAATGACAGTCATGCCGGGGGACGGCAAAGAGAGTCATGCTGGGGGATGGCAAAACCATTATGTTACGCTAGTCATCGACATCGTCTAGACTCTAGTTTACTCAACTCTAGTATATAAGCCTATCCCTGTATTTTAGGCTGTAAATTATAGACTAAACTCAATAAATACACTAACTTAGTCTTAGTACAGTCAGTTGGCCTAACACTACAAGTACAACACCCACTACTCTGTCACTAGTATCAGTCTAACAACGTAGTCGGTACCTGCAATTATCCCGGCCACCAGTGATCATGTGAATTAGTAAAATAAATTTTACATATCTGGCAATATGTAAAGCCGACCCCCTTCTTTAAACTTGACAATACGGGCCATGTCTGCAGCTGGGCGGTCACATATATGCTGCCACCCGTTGAATAAAGTGAAGCTAAATTTGAGGAGTACGGAAGTGATTGACGCTCATGAATCCATAATACTTTCATCCCTCGCCGTAATACCGTAATTTTAGGTGTATTTCTGGAATTATTCCGGACAATCCGGAATGGTAGGCAGGTCTGAAGTAGGTTTCCTTAGGGACCATCTCAGGAAAGGTCAATTTCTAATATCAGACAAAATGACAGATGAAACTGCCTCTCCCCAAATAAAAGTAATATCGTCTGATATCGAACAATGACATTCTGAGATGAGCTCATTATTTTAGTGAAACGGTCCCCGACTGACAAACCTGGTTGATGATCTGTTCCAGCATGACGAGGGAGTGACCGTTGAGGATGCCCATCTCGAAGCAGAGAGGAAGGATGTCGTCTGCCTCCTCCATGTTGCCGGGAAGGGAAACCATGCCCGGTGTGGTTCGCAGGAAGTAGACGGAGTCGTGTTGTATTGCTTCCTCTGGCATGTTGCCAAAGCACATCTGCAGATACGTCCGCCATATCTGTCGCATCTCAATCCTCTGTAAAACATCAGCGGCGGTTAGAAGATTATTCTTTACAAAATAATATATATTTATTAATATGTTAATTTTGTGGGACTGTAAGTGAATCTCATCCCAGGTGCCGAGGTAACATCACCTCTTTCTATGTTCATTCGCATCACTGGCCCGTGTAAGTATAAAATTAAAAAGTTGTATCACACTTGAATGAAATGTGATTTATTAATTTATTTTAGTTCTTCATTTAAGTACCTTCACTTTGTCATGGTAGGTTAGAGGATCCCCTATTTCAATTAATTATTGATATGTTTTAAGTATGTATTAACTTTTAATAAACTGATTTATCTTTTAGTATATATAATATACTTTTACTTGTTTATGCATATTAATTATGGAAGGACTATTTAAATTATTATTTCATGGTCTACATTTTAGAATTATTATTTAGTTTTAGTTTAATACAATTATAGTTATTATGGCTTATATTTAAAACGTTTGAGAGCAATACATTTATTATTGTTATCATTACTACTACTACAATAGAGTGTTTGCAAGTGATTCAATCTCAAATCCTTTCCTGATCCTGATCATGCCATGCAATCAGTTTGATTTTGAACAATCGAGCTCGGGTTGATTACAATTGTAATAGTTATCGATTGTAATATGTTACATTCACAGTTGTAATAGTAATTGACTTGTTCTAAGGCAGTGTATTTCTAATCATAATTGTGTGTAATCATGTAATCCGACTCGATTACACCAAATATAAAATTATTTTGTTCAAACAGTGATTAAACATGTCATAATACTTTTGATCCCAGTGTGTATATATATATATACATATATATACACTGGGATCAAAAGTATTATACATATACATGTATGCATGCAACCATTCATGAATAGAAACCATTTGTAAGTCAATAATCACAGAAACTCTGTTGCACTGGTCAGTAATCCCAGTACATGGGCAGCATGGGCCATGGCTAATTGCATTTTAGTTTTATTGGTACCAGAATTGGGAGCCGAGATGAGAATTGGGAACCGAGATCGGGACGCTTGCTAACACTCTCTCATGACAGTGCTATTTGAACCCACCGTCTTAGGAGCCTGTGGTTCGTCCTCTCCATCTGCGTGTTCCATCTCTCCACCTCCCACTGCCTCTGACTCTCCTTCCTCTGTCTTCTCCCCCTCAGGCTTCTTCTTCTCCACACCTGCACAGGTGTAGACAGGTAAGTTACATTGTAAAGTGTACACTGTGTGCACTTCCATCTCACTTAAAGCATTGCTGCAGGTGCAATGTGGCTCTAATGAATGAGTGTAACATCAACATATTGATTCAGCTAAATTTCTAGCACAAAAGGTGGCTCCTCGACAGCGACTACCACAGTCTCAGAGGAGTCTCCTCCTCCTAGCGACTACCATAGTCTCAGAGGAGTCTCCTGACCCTACTTTTTGTTATTTACCACACATTGTTTACCGTAAGGTTATATACCATTTTGACATGGATGTATTGCATGTATCATATGAAATGTATGGGTCAAATAAAACAAATTCTTCTTCTTAATTCCTCTTCACCTGTGTGGAGCAGAATTAACTAGTGAAGAATAGTTTAAAGATAACAGACTGTTTTTGTTGTTAATTCCAGTTGATTGTATATATGCATAAATGTGGTCATTGCAACTGCTCCCATTTTGTGAATTTGCATTTCATATCAATTGTAACAATGCAATATCGATAGAGATGATTTTGTTGTATTTTCATTCCAGTAGCAGGGTTGATATAAATCAAATTACCCAAAATAGATTGGAATTTATTATACCAATGCTGATGAAAGGAACTGACAATGTCACACATATCTAAAATTCAAACATTTCTGCAGTGTTCCAATTTTGAGGACTGTTAATCATGAATATACTTATAAAATAGAAAAAGAATAAAAATAATGGTGACCTAGCTTGTTACTTTTTAAAGAGAAATAGTGCCCCAACATTGTTGTGGTGTTTGGTGCATAATATTACCTTTACCAAATTGGAAGTTAAAAGTTGTAATCATTGTATAAACAACATAGATGTAATTCTTGAAACTGTAATTTGAGATGACAAGAAAGGAAAGGAAAATTGTCCGAATTATATTACCACAATGACTGGAGTACTTAACTAAAAACACAACCCAGGATGACAGAACAGATATTCTCTTTTTTAGGATAGGGAATGTTTATCAATAATTACTTATTATTAATGTTATAATTATCAATAATTAATTATTATTATAATTATTTATTAAATAATTAATTATTACAGCACTAACCTGAGTCTGCAGTGGAGCCTGCCTGACTTCCAGCGACCTCTCCCTCAACATCTGCATTGAGGCTGGGCACAGTGGGTTCACCTTCCTCACCACCACCATCATCTATGTCTGGGATGGAGGGCTCTGTAACAATGTACAACAAACCACATATACCCTACTTGACTTCTATCACATTCAGATATGCTGTCTTCACTCTTGAAAGTTATGACATTATATGTTGTGCTGAATAAAGGGGCCCATGCATTGGACTAGGGCTCCCCTTGTAAATTTTGTAAAATAAATGTTACTGTATAACTGTATTACATGGATAACTAATCTGCCCTAATGGCAAATGGCGCTGCCATGGTATTAACTATTTCAGTGTCACTGAGCTGATTCCGCTGATCACTGGTTGTACCAAGAAGTGCCATGCAGCCGATTTCATTTTACACTGTGTACTGGCATTAGCTGATGTCTATGACACCATTTTAAAATTACCAATAATATTAATCGTTACAAGAGGGAGGTGTTCGGCTGCTCGTTTAATAACTACACTTAAATTTGCACTAGTTTGACGGTGAAAATAAACTGGAAATCATAACTAAAAAACTAAATTTTATATGTTTACCACGCAAAACGCATCAGATGACAGTCTAAACATATATATATATTAGTGAAAGTAATATGTGTCATCTAACTAATATGCTTTTGGAACTAAATAGAAAATGATCTGTCCTTTCAGGAAATATATAGTTTACTTTAATTGTTGATATTTGAACACTAAGGGCATACAAATAGAAGTTTAGAATGGTGTGCGAGATCAAAAAGGCTTGGCTCTTCTTGCACATCAGCACAATTTTGGCTGGCACTGAAATGATTGAAACTGGCTAGTTGTGCCAGCTATAAGTGCACAGCCACCAAAGTAAACAAATAATTAAGTGCTGCACCCTGATTCAGTAATTGAGTGGAAGCTTTCAGGCACACCAAAATCATCAAACTGCACCCCCTTGACAGCAAAACGGGAGGGGTTATGCCCCTACATGCACCTTCAGGAACCACAAAATATCTCCAACTCAACGCCATATTGAGAGTTGAGGCTTGCTGAAGGAAAATGCGGGGCCCTCAGGATGCAAAACCATGCACTACCAGTACCAGTCCAGAGACGTACCCAGGATTTAGATGCCGGGGGGTTTCCAAATGGGTATCACCATCACAGGAACGAAATTCATATTCGGGGGCTACTGGAGCTTCAGCACCACTGAAAAATTTTCGCCACTGCATATCTTCACATCTTCTTTCACCTTGTGGCTGTCTCTCAGCTGGCTCAACTATGATATCGGAAGAAGGGGGTGGGGGGCTGGGGTTGTGCTGTTGGAAATGTTGTCACCGCTACACCACCAATTACTGGTAGTGGGGCAGAAAACCATATGTCTGCCCTAAAACTGCACACACTTTTCAGTCGACAAAAATACACATTAATCGTTTCATAAAATTAAGATTTTGGCGATCTTTTACTTTCTGATCTAACCATGAAAACGACCACCTACAGCCTCCAAACTTCTCCTCACATATCTTGCATGCATATACAAACACTACATTACAAAAACAATTCTCTTACATTCCCTTCCTTTCTTTACTTACCCGTAGCTCCGCAGTTACCAAAAAATCGATATTGTGTCCAGGCGTCATGAACACACGGAGTCCCTGTGTAAAGTTTTATAATTATACAGGGACTCTACGCACGCAGTAACGATAGCGCCACTGTATGGAATTTCTGTGAAGGTCATATATGTAGTGACGCCTTGACACAATATCAATTTTACGGTAACCGCGAAGCTACAGGTAGTTGCTGCAGGTGATGTTGAGTTTTACTTGAGTTTGTTTTGTGAATTGTTATCGTTATAGGAATGTAAGAGAATTATTTTTGTAACGTAGTGTGTGTATATGCGTGTAAGATATGCGGTCGTTTTCATGGTTAGGTCAGAAAGTAAAAGGTCGCCTAGATTTCCACCTGCCATTGACGCTTGCCACAAAAACAAACATTCATGCTCACGTTTAATGGGGGCAGAACCATATGCCTGCCCCCCCCCCCCGGAGAAATTCTAGTGCCTATGCACTGTCATCGTTCCCTGTATAGTCACCTGCACGGTTTTTGCCCCATTTAAGCTTCTGCCTCATTATGATCACTGATCTAAAATATGATATATCACTGGATCTCATATTAACAACATCCTTAGCTAGATATATTGGTCACTGTGAGCAAAGGATGTCTACAAACTTGCAACAAAATTATTTTTTTCAAATTAAAATGAGACAAATAGATTTTGACAGATATTTTGATAGCGAACGCAGACCATGTGAATACAGTGCGCCATATCGGTGACACTGATGTAAATAACCATAATATTTCAATTTATCGGACAAAATTGTAAGCAGCTGTTCACACTAAACACTATAGGAAAATTAATGAACACCCCGTTGTTTTTATGCAATGAATGCGTTGCGTTTTGTCGCAGTTATGTTTTTGAACACGATGGGGCAGAAACCGAGTGCTTCCGATAGGCGCGTGAAGTGATTATCGTCTTACGAATATTTAAGTATTTCACTAAAACCAACTTATTCGACACTTTGCTTGCATGCCATTAATGATTAATGAAATAAGTGGTTCTGATTAATAATTTTGATACGTTTCAAAAATTGATGGTCAAAACTGCATATTATGATTGCATAGGGTAGAAACCGACACTTGTGTAGAATCCGGACCCACCTCGATTTTGCCTTTATAACTTGAGTTTTGCCTACCTTTGATACTTCAGTGCATTTGTTCCATTATTCAACATTATCCCAGGTATATTTACATATATAAATAACGCCCCGGTTTGCAACAACATATGCTGATATATCGCTCACTTTACGAGTGCAATACGGTAACGCACGACTGCAGCGGTGCAGACTAGCGCAAACCGGGTCACTCTTTGGGCTTCAAAAGTGCGCTAATACACAACATTTTCGTAATATAAATATGCCTGGGATGATGTTGAATGATGGAACTAACGCTCTGATGTATCAAAGTTAGGCAAAAGACAAGTTATAACAGCGAAATCGAGGTGGGTCCGGATTCTACACAAGTGCCTAGAAACCGAGTAGTCCAGTATACACATGTACATTGCCATAATATTGGTCATATTATAATTGGGCAACCAGAATCCGCCCCTGCACTGGCGCCCCATGCACACACAGTAAGTTAGTAACATGTCACATCCCTTGATCCGCGCGAAGTAATTAATATTACGTCATTACGGAAGCACGACATTAATAGTAATTTCATGACTTGTTTCTATTTGTATTTCATACCGCATTCTACTTCGACTTCTTCGAAGTCTTCTTCCAAAATTTTGTAGAAGAGTATTGCTCCTTCGCTTTCCGATTCGGCAGTTTCGTTGAGAAATTTGGCGATCGCTCGTTCCGCCTCTCCATCATCTCTGTTCAAAAGTTCTTCGAACACTTCAATGTCAGTAATGTTTAAGGCTAAGTTAGTTTTGTCCCTCAACCATTCTATTCTGGGATCATCCATGGTTTGTCTGCATGTATAACGTTCAGATCCACACTACAAATTACAAACAAGTCGGTATCCGTCTGCTAAGCTTAGCCAAATTACGACCATTATAACTGTGTATAATTACGCCGCGAATATAAATCCTACAATGATTATAAATATAAGACACATTTATCTAAAAGTATATAACAGTTAGCACATGCGTGTAAACATTTGTGAGTAGAAGTAAACCACATTTATTATATATGCATATTTTAAAAAATAGCAGTTGTACTTTAACATGCGTATGGGTATACAATATTATGCATTGAGTGATTTGGCAAAAATGTTTACAGTTGCTGTTGGATACGACCGCGCCATGTCAGCGGCGCAAGATCTTGTTGCCAATTCACCTCACCTTACCAGTTCGCCACATTTACGTTCGATTTTACCGATTCGATCGGGGTATAGATGCAAAAGTGAAACGCAACTTTATAAGCTTAACTGGGCACATAACTAACAACTAATATTTTATTTATAAACAAAGTTTTAGTTATTAGCACATGTAGAATGTTCGTTAAATGCAATATATAGATGGCATAAGACATGGACAATATACAGTACTAAAACGTCAGATATACATATCTTTGCATTCTGATGCTAGCTAGCATTGTGATTTTATAAACATCAATAGGCATTGTTGTTAATCAACTTATGATATGTTATTTGCTGAAACGATCGACACATGGCTTATCCATCACGTGACCTGTCTATGTCTATATAATGTCTATGTCTATATAATAATTGGCAAAAACCATAAGGTCATTACGCCAATATAGGGGACGGGGGGCATATGGCATAGCACTACAGGGAATTTTTAGAGTCGTCTGCCCAGCCTAGATTTAAAAGTATCCACCGTGGCTGCAGACACAACTGTTTCGGTTAATCCGTTCCAGTTCCTTACTGTTCTATTAAAAAAGCTGTTAGCATAAACCCGAGTCCTTGCCGGCACCTGAATAAATCGTTCACTGTGGCCACGAGTGTTGTTGATTGAGTGAACGAGGTGGCTCGGCAAAGGAAGGGCTATTTCTCCATGTACACATTTATAGAACATTGCTAGGCGGCTGACCTCTCTGCGGAGCTCTAGGGACTCCCACTTGAGTGTTTTCATCATTAATGTTACGCTGCTTTCCCGACTGTTGTTACCCATTACAAATCTCGCTGCTCGTCGCTGTATTTTCTCAAGTTCGTTAATATTTTGTTGGGTGTATGGATCCCAAGCAGCGCTCGCGTATTCGAGATTAGGGCGGACTAGTGCAAAGTAAGCCGATTGTTTAGTTTTCTCTGAGCATTTATACAGATTTCTCAAGATAAAACCTAATATACGATTAGATTTGGCAGATAGGTGGGATATGTGAGTGTTCCATCTGAGGTCATCAGAGAACTCCACACCTAGGTACGGGTGATGGTGTACAATTCCCAGGCTGTCTCCATTGATGGTATACTGAGATCGGTGGATAGTTCTCTTCTTGGTGATATGCATAACTGAGCATTTATTGATATTAAAATGCATCTGCCAGGTTGCAGACCAGTCCACCAGCCTATGCAGGTCGGACTGGAGGGCTTCTACGTCATTACTGTCATTGATACACCTGTATAGAATACAATCGTCGGCAAAAAGCCGGATATTAGAGGTGATCCCTAATGCTACATGGCCGATATATGAAAGTTTTATGAAATGACAAACATGCAGCCGTTATATATACATCTGGTGATGTGTTTATCTTAACCGTTGACCATGAAAATGTTGCTCTTGACACCACTTTTGTGACATTATCATGCATAGTTGCAAAATTATTGAAGAAAATAAGTATTTCTGTAATGAAGGCCCTAATTTGCATATTTGAAAAAATGCCCTAGGTTGTCCCGAGAACAACCAAGCTGAATTGCTTCAGTGACCCCATGGGATAGAAAATTCACCAAAAACATTATAGTATAGAACATTCATTTATTCAATTGCAATTGGACTAAGTCAATGTTAGATCGCACCGCTACTTCTCCCATAGGGGCTAAAAATCTGTGTTTAAAAACAATTATTCACCTTAATATTTAACGAATTTATACTAATTATATATCGCTGGGTAGATTAATCCATTATCTTGCCAACGGTATGCAAAATGTGTAAGAAATGTGCTAAGAAAATATATATCACAGCCTAAATAACACCTACCCCTACATATCAATATGCCAAAAGTCACTGGCAACGACTTTTGACCACTGGTCATTGTCGTCAAAAATGATAATGTTCCACCATATGGATTTCGGTGGACTTTTTGTCTGGTAATGTAGACATACAGTACTAACTAAAGACACTGTCATAATTACTATTGCAATTTGTTTGAGGTTGTCCCTCTTTTGGGCATAGATTGACTGGACTAATATAGAGTAAACGAACGTGCCCAAGGTTCGACACCGCCGCACAGGATTCATGCGGCGGTGCAGTTCTCTCAGTCGATAGCTAACTAACTGCGCCCCACTGTATGCGCGATTTACTGATCTAGCAGACGTCACGCCGAACTAATGTTAATAATAATTATTAGCATTAGTTCGGCTATTAACATCAATCTTTGTTGGCATGACAAAGCTTGATGGAGGTCACGCGTATAATTTTAATTGTGCCGTGAACAAAAAGCAATGTACGTACTGGGTCAATCAATCAATATATATATATATTTACGCAATGCAACAAGACAACACCAGATATGGAAGAAATGTGGCCAGAATAACCTTCTGACATTTATTTAATATTCACCCGATAATTGGATGAGTTGTTAGCTAAAACACAATACAATCAAATGTGGGCCATTTGAGGTCTTAAACATTGCCCCATTTATTTTATCTATACATTCTAAAAACAAGGCCCACATTATAGAATACCATACTTAAATTATGGTAATACACCAGAACTATTAAAAAGACGCCTCCCAGACATTTAGACGATTAAAACTACTAACTATTACCACATCCTAGAGAGAGGTGGGGCCATTCCGCCTTCCGCCACACCGTTTATTAATCCTATTTTAATTACCGCCCTAAAAACCCTGCGTACACTTGAAGGAGGAAAAAGCTTTAAGGCAAAACCTCGTGTACCATTTAGAAACAGGGAAAAGCGTCAGCAAAGCTAAAATTAACACATGTGCGTGTTGTGAAAATCCCATACATACTTATAACTAGTCTTATGGCAGGAGGGGAGGGAGGTGGAGTCAAAACTGATACGATATTCGATAAACAACTGAACACGAGGAATTTCAAATGTGGCCGCTGCTGGAGGTGCAGTGGCCTTTTATGTCCTGAATGGTCGGACTAGGTTTTACTGTATCACTACGCTAAAGCGCGGGAAGGCCGGCACGCCTTCAGGCTATTGGACTCTGACCTGGTCAAGGTACAGTGTCAGCTTGTTTACCTAGCCTGCAGGCTGGCTCTAGGACTTTAGTGTTGCCTTGGTTGCCTCGCGTAAAACTTGTTATGCAATGTAATCGCATAAATCCCTTTACGCAATGCAACAAGACAACACCAGATATGGAAGAAATGTGGCCAGAATAACCTTCTGACATTTATTTAATATTCACCCGATAATTGGATGAGTTGTTAGCTAAAACACAATACAATCAAATGTGGGCCATTTGAGGTCTTAAACATTGCCCCATTTATTTTATCTATACATTCTAAAAACAAGGCCCACATTATAGAATACCATACTTAAATTATGGTAATACACCAGAACTATTAAAAAGACGCCTCCCAGACATTTAGACGATTAAAACTACTAACTATTACCACCTCTCAGATACATCAAATGACGGATCCAACACGCAAATTAATACACGCGACTCCGTCAAGCTTCCCCTTGTCAACACTATTAATGACAGTAGTATTACATGCAATACCTACAAAGGCGGCACGACATTTGCTAAATCAAACATTTCCGCATGCAATAATTATTGTAACATTAACAACTTTGCCTAATATTTTACTAGAAAGAAAAAAACACGTTTAAAAATTGGAGCCAGCATGATTATACAATATTCGATGGAATAACCGAACGGTCCACGTATTCGGCATAAATGTTAAAGGCTTGACGGACGTTATTGTTAGGCAACAGGTCACATGTTGGATATGCCAATAATAATTATTGATGAATCCGCTGCGTAGCGGTTTGCCTACATCACAACCAAAATGATGCATATCCCCCAAGCTTTACCTGCAACAATGCTTACACGAATAATAAACGTGCCCATTACATTACAAGTACGGCATGGTGTCTGCTAGATTATAAATTTCCTTCATGCCTTTTCATTTTCAACTTTGCCTTTTGTTGTGTCATAAAGAGAAACAATTGTGGCGAGAAGTTAAACTAAATAGATCCGTATACTTTGGACTGTCCGAAGATATTATATACAATAAACTGCGCGAGTTGTCTACTCTTGTTGCAGGTAGGTTACGTATAATACTGTTTCACGAACCGAGGATAGTTATATGTAATTGAAACTTTGCGAATTGAATTGCAGCTGTAATATCGTACAATGTGGTGGCCTATAATATATTTAGTAGCGCAATTAAGTAATTGGACGCGGCCTAACTGCAGTCATGACCTGTTACTTGGGCTTCCATCTCGTGCGATTACTACTAAATTTTAGCAAACTTGTGGAATTCATAATATAAATAACATTCTCCGGTGGCTCGCAGCTGGCTAGACTGTCTTGATATAGAAGACGAGCAGGGGATGCTGTCGAAAAAATTTCGCCGATTAATTGTATTGTAACCTGAACGGGCGCACATTTCAAACGGTCTATGCCTATGGCGGGGGGGGGGGGCACAGTCACTTGGGCCCACTCAAAAAGGTGCCACCCCTGGACTCGCCTATGCATCACGTATGTTATGTGCAGTGTTGCCTAGCAAAAACTCCGTCAAACCATAACAATATGGATTTTAATGGTGCGTCCGTGCGTCGTATATTGTGTTGAAATTCTAGCCACAAGTGTTTCTTTATGACAGAAACATAAGGCAAAGTTTTTTAAGTGTCAACTAGCTGTTTGCGGGAATGGCTGACTAGTGAGATTTCAAGTGCAAATTGTCATTGTGTCGTACCGACGTACGCAAACGGCGCTTGTCATAATAACATGTGTTGTGTAGGCCTAAGCCGCTAAGGCTAAAGCGATGATGTAATGTCAAACTACAATTGTTGTCATCGCACACGTCATTTACGGCCGTATCGAACGCGTGCAATTATGAAATCATAATGCACGGCATAACCATAATCGCACAAACTATACGTTCCGCTACGAACGCACGCGCTCAAGCGCGACACTGTGAAACGACGATGCGGAACGCTTTGCCTTTGTTAACATGCCAACTCGGCCCTGAACCAACTCGAACTTTGGCGAAGTCTCAAGAGTTCAATCAAAATGCACAATTGATTATACCATAAGCTATGCTGTTAAATGCGATCTGCTTACTGGCCTCAATGCCGAGTAATAATACCAGCAACTTGGTATTATATGTCTCTGATATGCTTCTTTTATGTTGTAAATAATCGTTGCACTTCAACAGGAGTTTATTGCGAATAATGGATGAACATCATTAGTTGGGATCCAAATTTTACTGTCCCCTAAAATGCGCCCCTTTCCTATATCTAGCTCCCCATCAAAATATTGGGGGATTGAGTTCTCCCAAGATTGACGAAACATCTGAAAATGAAGGTGGCAGGAAGCAGACGGAGACGGGCAGGACATGTGCAGAGAACGAGTGAGGAGAGACTGACCGAGAGAGAGCACGGACACCAAGAGTAGAGGAAGACCGAAATTAAAATGGCAAAAGAAAGTTAAGAGAACTTGAAAGAGATGGGAGATAATGACACAATTTAAGTGATGTGATTCCCACACTGTAAGCGAAAGGGGGAAGAAGATGAAAAATGCCGGAAATATCAATACATGTACCTGGGAAAGGGTAGGTCTGGTTTTCACTTGACTGACGAATTGTACACACCCTTTAGACAAACACTGTATCTGGATTATCACATTGAAACATTTAATAAGATATGACATAATAATGACATAGAAAATTACAAATTTTAAGAATACAAAATCAACATTATATACCAGTATCACTTTCAGTATGGCTGCATATAAAAAAGATCCTATATCAAACTGTAGATATTACAATTGAAGTACCTGGATGAATAGTTAAATAAGTTTTGCCAAAAATAAAATATATTAAACTTTAAAAAGTTTGAGCAAAATATCTCACAGAACATGTTATAATAATAATAAAGTATTACACATTAAGATAGCTGCAAGTATTTCACAACCACAAATGTTAGACTTTATATAGTACAATATCAGCACACTGATATTTAACTTGGCACATATTACATCAAACATTGATGCAAGCATATCAATACACGACAAGAGACGTAAATACACACTGAATACACAATAACTCGCTGCATCACTATGACGGCAGTTTTCTACCCAGTAGTCAGAATCAGAGGTGCCATGAAACAACTTGTTCGCAAAATCCCTCGATGGATTGCATGGTATAAAGTATATCCAACTTACTGTTTGTACTTTTTATGGTGGGGCTCATAGTTTCTGAGTACAAAAAAGTACAGTGTAGTATCTTATTTATTTACCCCCCCCCCCCCATCAATACAGTCTGTTGAACTTAAGATTTTGAACAATCCAAAATCAGTTAACTTTGGCAGATTGGCCATTTTGCTACAGAGGCTCATGGGGAAACACCAAATGTGGAAACTATTGTTTATTAAATATAGATAATCAAATATTACCCATGACACTATATGCAATGTCAAAGATTGTGACAAAATAACTACTGGGTATACATTTTTTAGTAAATTTAATTAATTTGTGCTTGTTAGCATTTTTCTCCTTTACGGAAGTCATAACTGAAAATATTGCATGATTAATACAATATGAATAAATTATAAAATATCGGTGTGATTTATATAACATAAGTGAAATTATAAAATAAAATTCTTGCACATGTTGACACAAGGAGCTCGCAAAATTGCCCAAAATAGTACACAAAAGTTTTTAGTAAATTATACTATTTATGCATAGTTGATCTAGAATTACTAGAATGAGGAAATGGAAAGCTTGTATTTCCACATAAACCACTAATCACCCTGATAAACATTCAAGGCATACCTGTAACAGTTTCGCCCAACATCTGTATCACATAAGCAACATGTCTATAAACAGACACAATTTATAGAAGTTGAGTTTCAAAAATTGGTTCTAAACATACACATGGAACAATAGTGCCACAGTAGTTGTGTAAAATATTTACAACATCAGCAGAATGTATTAACACACCTGGAAGATCATATCTGTCACTTGCAAACATGTCGTGATCGACTTTCAGTGATGCTGTATGAATTTATATACCTCTGGTACATGTTTCACCACAACCGCAGCTACATTTTTGTGTCGGCTACATTAGTACTGGCATAACTACAGTGAAAGTAATTAATTTCCTTAGCCTCTGTGAATAACATTCCTTCACAACTTTAATAACACGTTACTAAATATGATCGATAACATTTCAAATTAAAGTCCTACTATGAAGAATATGCTTAATGGAATGATGTTCTTGTTGGCAAGGAGCTCCCACCAGTCCTGCTCTAGCTTGAGTCACATGACCTGTCATGTGACACCTGAAACTTCATTCTGCTGAAGGAGACTGTGGGATGCAATAGAAATAAACAGACCGGAATCCAAGTAATTATGTCTAATATCAAGAATATTGTTTCTCTGGTTCCAATTGTTAAAATTAGCTCACATTTGACCTTGGAGCAACATAACGAGGGCAGCGGTTTTCACCATTATATACTTTTTTCATACATGTGACCCATCACAGCGAACCAGGTCTTAAGTGACCCAGGCCTATTCTGCACACGAGCCAAAAATAGCTGTCCAGGTCTTGTGCCATCAATATTGTGATCTTGGCAGAAATGTGCATCTTATAATTTCATCTTACAAAGTCCAATCTATTTTTATCGACAAATAATCCAAAACTAATAAAATACCTGCATTTACGAATATGAATCAAAATGATCTTGTCTCACAAAATATCACTTTATTAAAGTTTGCTTCAATTTTAGCAATAAATCAAAAACTACTGAAGATATTTCAACAAATGAGGTGTCATTTCAAAACTCATGACCTGCGGAATAAAAAAAGGTACAACACTTGATTTCATAATTTTGCAAGTTAACACAAACTTGACTATTCTGGCCGGTCACATGTCAGCATTTCCTAGTAAAGTGAACGCAATCCCAGAGTACCACATTCTGGAGAGGCTCACTACTCAAATTGTCGATTGGTTCCATTTTTCTGAAAAAGGTGAGTGGACCTCGGCAACTAGGAGCAGATATGTTACTCCAAAGTTAGCATATTATATATAGATGGGTGTTCACAACCAGTGGAATCACTCAGTAAGGCTGTACAAAATCTGGGTTTCTCACCAGCACATATTTAGACATTTCTTCCTTATTGCTTAAATATAATTATTCCTTTCAAAATACGTTTTCCAATGCAATAAGTGAAAACGATAACTTGCATCAGGCCAAATTAATTTTTCTACAGCTGTTTTGCAGCTAGTATGAAATACACATGTACACATCTTAATCCATTGACTGTTGAGAATAGCCCTGTTAGTCGCTAACACTTCCACCATCATACTAAAATAAAAACTTTTTGCCCCCCCACCATTTACTTTCTGACAAATTGCTGACGAGAAACCAGAATTTTTTTTCACATGGCCTAAACACAGATTGTGATATTTAAGAAAGCCGCAAGGACTGTTTGTTGATGACTTGTAGAGTTGAACATGTGGTGTTTGATGACATGCGCAGTATTTACACGTCTTCATCTGACGAGTAACCTCCGCGTACTGACGATGATGAGGAAGATGAACCCGACGACGATGACATCTCTTCCAGCTCTGTTATCTGCAACATTGGTGCTGGGAATAAGGGGAGGTCTCATTAATTCTTAGTTTTAAAAACATAGTTTTTTAGTATCGATTCATCCATAAGACACAATTTTGCCACTTAGATTGCCTAGTTAAAATAAAAGGACAATAATATTCCTTTGCTTGAGTAATTTATTAGAACATAACAAGTTAATGACTTCATGTGCTGGCCCGCAACATGGCTGAATTTTGTGGCTCTCCAAAATCCTCCAACTACACCCCTTCTATCTCACCAAAACCCTCCAACTATGCCCCCTTGTATCTCACCAAAACCTCCAACTGCACTCCTTTATTGCACACCAAAACCTCCAACTGCACCCGTTTATTGCTCACCAAAACCTCCAACTGCACCCGTTTATTGCTCACCAAAACCTCCAACTGCACCCGTTTATTGCACACCAAAACCTCCAACTGCACCCGTTCATTGTTCACCAAAACCTCCAACTGCACCCGTTTATTGCTCACCAAAACCTCCAACTGCACCCGTTCATTGTTCACCAAAACCTCCAATTGCACCCCTTTATTGCACACCAAAATCTCCAACTGCACCCGTTTATTGCACACCAAAACCTCCAACTGCACCCCTTTATTGCACACCAAAACCTCCAACTGCACCTGTTTATTGTACACCAAAATCTCCAACTGCATCCTACTAAAAAAAAAACCTGTTACTCTCCAAACACTTTACAAACAGGTTCCACATTAACCTCTGTGTCGGATCTTTTACTTCCCTGAAGACAGAATGAAAAGCCCAACAAGTTGTAGCATCTCTCTTGAAAGACACAAGCAACAGGAGGTGAACAAAACTGCTCAAGTTTCTAAACAACAGCAGGTAATGATAATGTTACAAAACAGGGTTTAGACAGTCAAGTTTTAATTAGGATGCAGGTAGACCCAGCGGATGGAGTACAGAAGGTCAGCCCAGTGCACCTTACATAATGAGCTGATGCAGTAAGCCAGGTGTGGTGGCTAAGAATAGACTGGACATTGCCTGCAGTGACTGGGAGACAGTGCCTGTAAAAAGTTGGAGCTCAACAATGCCAGTAGGCAGTGGGGAGTGTGTGGCTGGCAGAGTGAGGTAGAGTCGCCATAGCCAGGGTGTATTAGTTGAATAAAACGTATCATTGGCATATTCCAAGTAGAGTGGCCCACACAAGTAGAGTGGCCCACACAAGTAGAGTGGCCCACATAAGTAGGGTGGCCTACACAAGTAGAGTGGCCCACACAAGTAGAGTGGCCCACACAAGTGTTGTGGGACTTGTGGCTTGATCGATTTCAACAAGAAGTTTTTGTTACAATAACGTATGCATCCAAGTAGCCAACCGTGCAGGCTTTCAACTTTTCTAACACTTTGTATGCATTGTATTGATGAAATAGCGCCTAGTAATTTAGAATAATGATACTTTTCATAAAGGTTTGATCCATTTTTTTGCACAATGGCATATTCCGTTAACTATAACGAAACCATATAATATCAGTATATTACACCAGAGGTGTTTCTTACAATTATTTAACATTATTTATTGTGTTTTTATATATTAACATACCCTAAATGCATCTGAGTAGCCGACAGTGCAGGCCTTCTTGCTGCTGAAGTATCGCAGACAGTAGCTGCCATGGGAGAGAGAAGACAGGGAGCTTTTGGGGAAGGCCACGGTGTACATGTGACTGCCATCCCCCATGTCCTCCCCACTGGCTGAGGCCCACGTGTACGTCACATAGTCCATCTCATGCTGATAGTTCTTCTACATACACACAATCACATCTCTGTTAACCGTTTCAGTGTCACAGAGCCGATTCAGGAAATCACCGCTTTTGCCAAGAACTGACACGCAGCCAATTGCATTATTAACCATTTCAGTGCCAGCAAAAATTTAGTTGACGTACAAGAAGTGCCAGGCCATTTTTTTAGACTCGCACATCATTCTAAACTAATATTTTTATGCGCTTAATGTTCAAATGTTAATAAGTAAACTCCCCATTTCCTGAAAGGGCAGATAATTGTTCTCTCCTACACAAACACAATTACACCGCGGTTAAACGGAGGCAGTCTGTTCCTAAGTATTAATTTATTATCTAATATAATGTTCCCAAGGGATCATCTCAGAACATCGATGTCCAATATCAGACGAAAATATTTGTTTGAGGGAGGTGGGTCAGGAGCAGTTTCGTCTGGCGTTAGAAATTGATATTTTAAACTTCGGGCTGATACTGTTGATTTATTTATATCATCATGTAAATGTTTACAAACTTTCGTTTGAGAGATTGGTGGGGGCTGAGGCCAGATGAAAGAAATTTAATCGGATATCGACATTATGAGATAGACCCTAAGACTTTATGTTGAATGTATACTGCTCACCAAATTGTGTTTAATAAGCCTGTAGCAACGTTCGTTGTTTGGAAGATACAACACGGGAGCTCGTTCAAATGGTAAGCAAAACATCCAGTTTCAAAACAAGCTTTATTGGCAATATGGCCGAGACAGAAATCTGTATTCAGGAAGCATGTACGTAAGGTCAAACAAGAATGTAAAACTAGCATTCAGTGGCTCCACCTACCTTGTACAAGCCAACCCAGTCCCACGATGAAACCGACAACTCATCGATTGTCACAACATACGTACAGGTGGCGCTGCTATGCGTGCTCCACATCTCGATCGGTTCGAACAACACGGGCAATTCTGGTGGGTGGTACAAAGCCTGGTGGCGAAATCAGAAACCACAACATCATGTTAATGAATTGATACAGGTTTTGTTGGTTTATGCTATCGCAAGGCCGTGAAAAAGAGGAATAAATTTAGTAGAATAAAAACAGGTATTAATATTAATTAAAATAATAAAATTATTGCAGACATATTTCCAATTTTGTTATTTCTAATAATTTTACACAGGGGGCAAATTTAGGGAAAAGGATGAAACTGATCTGGCTTCATGACATACTGCAAAAATCACTCCTATTTGCTTGTCTACAAAAATGTTTTTTTTTTAGTTTTGATTAAATCACTGGACTATATTATATTCATCTAGGCCTAGTCAAAATTTGATGAGAAATGGCAACAGCGATCCAAATGTATATTATAATAACATACATATATTTACACATCAGAAAATTACCTTTTTTAACGATCATAGACAATTCTTTAAATGATTCTAACAAAACAATTTTGTTAAAACACTTGGCCAGTTGCGGGCAAACGGGATCTAAAGGGTTAATGTAATTAGACAGTACTAACAATAACAAAGCACTTGGCCGGTTGCGGTCAATTGGGATCAAACAGGTTAATGGAATGAGACAGACAATGCACTCAGCTGATTGGGGCTAAAGGGAATGAGAGAGTACTGACCCTGACAAAGTACTTGGCTGGCTGGGGATCTACAGGGTTAATGGAATAGGAGAGTACAGTCGAATCTCACTATATGGTCACCTCGGTAATACAGCCACCAAATATTTATGTAGCAGTAAAAATAGGAAATTAATCTTGCTAATACAGTCACCTTGCCATTGAGGTCACTTTTGCCCAGTCTAGTGAGATTCTACTGTACTAACCACGACAAAGCACTGAACCGATTGTGGGCGGTTCGGATCTAAAGGGTTAATGGAATGAGAGTACCTACCGTGACAAAGCACTCGGCTGAGACAGGCTTGTGGTCACTGTTCTTGTATGCGGGGTGACTTGTGTAGGACAAGGGGTGGATGGAGAGGTCCGCCCCTATAAACGAGTCGTCATGACACATCCACAGAATGCGGTCACACCAGGCTGGCTTCCGTTTCTTTGAACTGCAACAAAATCGTGTTGGGTATATTTACCTCTCAGGAAACTTTTTTGTTTTTTCTCTGTGTAATTTTGATCGCATCTCGCAGCCTTCTTCAGCAGACTGAATTTAGGTCATTTTTACTTTATTTAATTTCTTTATTCTACATTCATTCGGTTCTTTCTGACTTGGACTCTGGTTTACCAACTGACCTATCCACCACACGACCTGTTGCCTAGCAAAAACTCTTGTCAAGCAACAACAAAATGGATGTCAAACATGCAGTGGGTTTGGTCATTTCGCTGTATATTTTGTAGAAATTCTGTTCCCAAAAGTGTTTCTTTATGACAAAACCTAAGGCAGTTTTTAAAGTGACAATTGTATATGGGAATGTTTGATCTATGAGATGGTATGCAGCAATGGTATAATTCAGGTAAATAACCATTATCAACATTGGTGGCAAAGATAAAGCTTGAAGGAGGTCATGTGCAAAAGTTTGATTCTGATGTACGCAAAATGCGACATTAGATACATCGACTGATGATGTACTAAAAAAACAAAGAGGTAATTATTGCGAGTTTTTACATATTCAGTTGTCACGTGGCGCTACTGTAGTTATGTTAACAGTGTTATTTACTGCATGCAATGCTGTAATTGGCGACAGCACAAATTTAGTGGTCGTGGGAATGTTAAAAATACTATAATGGTGATAACTGCTACTTTTGGTTTGTTGCTTCACAGGTGGGTTTTAGCTAGTACAGTTAAATACTTACAAATATATATCAAGTGATGATCATCTGTGTTCTTTATTGGCACTCATGAAATTTCAAATTGTTCAAATTTTTTTATTTAATTTTTAATTCCTCAATTGACAGTAATCTAAAGGCTCGGATACACTGGAACTTTCTGCCTAACCTGACTGCAAGGTATCCAGTACACCGACTGCTCTATTCTCAAAGCCAGTGTGACATCATAATCACGTAAACTTGAAAACGTTCGAATACGTCAGACTGACACCGACTAGTTCCAACATAGTGGAAAGTTTTCAAGTTCTTTTGATTATGATGTCACAATGGCTTAGAGTGTAGCGCAGTCGGTGTCGGTCGGTGTAGTGGAACCACTGCAGTCGGGAGTCTAGTGGGATGTGGTAGGGCGAAATGTGTGAGTGTACCCCGGTCATAAGAGAGGTATTTGCTTAATTTTCATTAAAAAAATCTTTTTTTGTCTAGTGCCAAACATCCAAATATCTGTTTTTTAATACAACTTGGAGAGCACAATGAACACTAAATTTACCAGTGGCATGTTCAGAGATTGGTTCTTTTCAGCTCTATGCAAAGTATCCTCTGTAAATTGAATAGTACGAAATTCAATTTAACTAAACAACTGTGATGCCTGCAGACAAAGCGAGTTTGGTATAGCACAGGCAACAAATAAACACCTCACATAAATCAGCCGTCCAATAACAACGCAAACAAACATTGTTTGCTATACATTCTTCTGTTTACATTTTGAACGCAAGCTTCTCCATAATTCCATGTGTGCTCATACACAGTAGCGTAAATTGGTAATCTCCAAACAGATAACAAAAATAATAAACTCACCTTGTATCATAGATGTCTGTACCAGCATCAAACTTGTAAGTTGGCGGAAAATCCAGGTTTCCCTCGGTGAAATCGAGGAAAATTAATTCATCTTTCATGACTTGTTTTAGCTGTAAAAAGATGCAAAAATTTTGGAAATAGATTTTAATGAGTGCCATTTCATTATCTAATATATAGCAACTGAAATATTGTTACCAAATAGTAATTTGTGTTACCAGAAATCAATTAAGATTAGGAATTTGTAGGAACAAGAACCGACACACATTTGTTATTTAGGGATTGTCTCAAGACTAAACAAGTTTTTTTTATATTGGAATACATTTTTTGGTATTATCCCTAACCAATTATCATGCTCACATTGATTTGTGATGCACTATTATTTGTTATTTATCTCCCAGTTGTGTCCATAAATAAAGGTACCAGCGTGTTGGTCTTGCAGACTGTTTTGTGTGGCTGACAGAGGTCTGTAACCGCCTGTTAACTATTGAAAAACCCAAATTAAAACAAATTGATAGGATTTACACTCGCCCATACTTCCAATACAAACAAGTGATAATGTTATGCGTGCATTGCTGATATTGCAAATGGAAAGGGGAGTTCCATTTTACTGATCAATCTTACCTAACCAACCTATACATTTGTATTGGATTGTTTGTTTCTACAAAGCCCTTACCTGGTCATATTTCCACAGTTCCTTCAACTTGTTCTCCTTGACTTTTTCCAAGATCTGTTCATAGTTGAGCTCACTTAGTCGGAAGTTGAGGTCTCCCAGCCAGAACACATAACTGAAGACATCGTCAGAATATTAGACACACAATGGCAGGCCCTTAGCCAGGATTGTGAAATTTTCCAATTTACCTGATCTCATTTTTATTTACCCGTCATGCTCATGAAAAACCCAGTGAATATTCAATGAGCGGAGGTTCTCAGAAAGCATTTAACTGTACCTCCCCTCCATGACGCTCGCAAAATATTCAAACTTCAAACTACCCTCCTGCACTCATTTTCATACTTAGTACAAGGCCCACTTTATGACAATGTAAACACTGTTTTGATCTTGTTATGGGGAAAAGAAGAAGCATGATAAGATTACGACTTACTCGTGGTCCAGAATACAAGGTGTAGCAGGAGTCTGGAATCTCTGACTTTCAAGAATCGTTGTGTAATCCTACAGCAGACAATGCTTAACCTTGGAAACGTTACATTGTAAAACATTACAACAAAGCTGTGATTAATATGTAATTCTTATAATGATCTTTTTGATAGGAATTTACAATACACTGAATAAAGATAAACTAATAGCAATGTCAGTAACTGGCAAATAATCACCAGTCACAACATATAAAAAGAAGGCAGCCTCTTCCTTGTTTTTATATTAATTAATATTAAATCTTGTTCAGACTAGAATAAATATACTGAAGGTCTGCTGCCCACTAAATTGTATTCAGTAAGCCCACAATAATGTGTGCAATTTGAATATTTCCTCCAGTAAAATACTGAAATTGTAAATGAAGCATCCATGTTCAAAACGAGCTTTATTGGCAATATTGCGGGATGCTTCTACTGGTGTGTCACGGAAATAGTATCCTCAGTGACTTGGTCGGTGCTCTTTGCAATCTGAAAATGTTCCTTAAATTTCACAATGGATCCTATTTAGTGATGAATTTTTTATGAGCTCAGTGTCTTAGTATAGTCATCTCCTTGGCAAAACGATATAAACAGAGTGTGATAACAAGTATTCGCCTATGGTTATCCATTGTAAGAATATCGTATCTGCAGCAGAATGCTGCTACAACATTAGAATTTGACCTTCAACGAACCTGCATTCGCCGCACCACCTCTTCCCGATGTGCCGCCAGGTGGCAGTTTACAAAGCAAATATTCACACCGGCGATATCCATCCGAATGCTCACGCCACCTTTGTTCCCCTGGCAACAAACAAGTGGGTCACATTTTTCAACCAGCCAGTGAAGTTATTCAAAGGAAATAATATACATTCAAAATTAAGTGCCAGGTCCTACTTCCTCCAGAATTGTTGGATATAATGTATTTTTGTTCCATAAATGTCAAATGTTTATTCTGTTGATACATTTGGTTGATTTACATACTTTTACCAGGAAAATATCTGGTTCAACCAGTACTCTATTGAACCATCACATTGAACACCCGTTTTACAATCATTTCTACCTGAAACTGATGTATTTAACCTCACATCACCCACAACATAATGATAAAACAAATTAAATGACCAGTGGAAAATGTCTTTTAATATCTGTCACATATCACTCATATTCATCTGTCATAAGACAACACCGCTTCCACGTGCTTGAACTGAACACACTTATGAATTGAGATAAGAAAATAAACACTGTTACTGGGAAAATATATCATGATACAACATTAAGCAGAACGACTGCCAACTCACCCCCCATAAAACCTAATTTGTGTACTTTCACACATTAATTTTTCAGATCACATCTATAAATATCAAATTTCACTGACTGAAATTGTGTTCTCTTTTATTCTATATAGTATGGGCCTTTTGTCTGAACATATCTCCAACAGTTTTTTGTATGGGAGCTGACATTTTGTAGGCATGCTAGCGGGCTCATTAGGGTGGTTTGCAGATTGTGTTTTTGATTTCACCCTGTGGGATGGGAATCTTGGGGGGGCTCAACATTTCAAAAAGCTACACCTGAAATTGCAACCGCAGAATATAATTATTGCCTACATCATCATAAAGATAACAATGTAATAAATACAAACATGGCGTTGGTTATACACATAAATTTTTTTTTTTTTTTTTTAGTAATTGCTGTTTGAAAATTGTGTATGCTTAAGGATCAACTCAGAATATCGATGTCCGATATCAAACAAAATTCCTTTCTTTGGAGAGGGGGGTCAGAGGCACTTTTGTCTGGAATTGGACATCGATATTTTATGCTTCGGATCAATAATGTTAATATATTGATATCACCATATCACATGTACAAACTTTCATCTCAAGGGAGTAGATGAGGGCAGAGTCCAGATGAAACTAATTTTGTCTCATATTGGACATTGATGTTCTTAGATGAACCCTTAATTTTAGGCTGTTAGGTTACTGCTGGGCACTGGTATTAGATAACATATAAAGCAGCAATTGATCAATGAAAACTTTCTGAGCATGGACAGAAAATATATAATCATTGGGATTGATTTGCAGGGCTTATGTATTTCCGTTACCTGCCAGTACTGGCACTTATGCATTGAATGGACCTACCCAGTAGCCAGCGAACCCTGTGCGCGTGTACACAGCCTCGACATCGGTGACATACATGACATCTTCTCTGCTTACAAACACCAGCAGTGAGATGCCAACCATACGAGTACATTGCACCTGTAAAACACACACAATACATAATATTCACAATGCCTGCACATCAGTAAACTGATTTTTACAAGCTACCCTTATGTACTGAAATTTCAAAGCTACCAGATTTAATGATTGGCCAATTCTGTTAGCAAAAATGCCAAGTTTTGTTAATTAAATCAACTGTGCGTATCACTTAAACTGTTCTCACATGACAGATTTTAACTACAGTGAACCTGACCCTGTGACAGGCAACACAAATGGAGATGTGAATTTAAACTAAACATCGAGTAAATTATTTATTAAATACATAGAAGCAATGAAATCTTGTCCGAAAAAACAGCAGCTTGTTCTAGATCAAATATGTACTGACTCTCATCTGCGATTCAGTACAGACAACATCACAAACAAGATAGATTACTTCTTCGCAAGATCAGACTTACTCGCACAAAATTTCTCTCTGCCAATATTTCAGTGAGATGTGGAGTCCACGAATCTTCATAGAATGAATTGGAAATCGCATTGGTCAGCCCTGGGATTTCCTGAAGGCTAAAAAATTAAAAACAGGTATTAGTATGATGGTTCTAACAAACTTAACAAAGTTTCTGTTATGCTGAAGAAAACGTACTTGGTAATTTATTGTTATTTCAGTGATAAAATCGTAGACATATATATCATAGGAAATCAAGAGGTAATAAAAAATTAGTTTCAATACAATTTAAGTTAATACATTTTTTGCTGATTTTATTTCACACTTTTTATTTCATTATTCATTTTATTTTATTTCACCTTTTTATTTTACATTTGCTTAATCAATTGTACTTAGTCCCAATTTGGCCAGGAGAGTGGGAAAGTGCCAACTTCAAAGCAATACGAGCCAATAAAGGCTGTTTACAAACTGAATGTTTTTACAATTTGAAAATTTCAGGGGCGAAACATGTTTTGCATTTCAGCATCAGTCTATCTTCAACATATTTATTCTAGTATTAAGATTCAAGATATCTTAAATTAATGTAAATATACAACAGAACATATCAACATTATTTATATTTATAATATATGCACTTGATAAATTACACACATGTTTGACAATGGCAAATATACAATGGGCCTACAGTGATGCATGCCATTTAAACAAATACAATTCAAATTGGACATATCTGCTGCACTGACCCAATTGCGTAGACATTTGGAAGCCTCTTTGCCTGCAATCCCAGCAACTCGGACAGGTTCTTGGGTGGGGCAGAGTTGCCAACATTCCACGTTATCAAACGTGTCCTGAAACAAAGACAAGTATTTTAGGTAACGTGTTACATATAGCACTATATCTAGTCGCTAGGACTACTCAGCGCGTTATACACTTCAATGCATGTATGTAAAGTGCCCGAGGACAATTTTAATTGATTGGGCGCTATATAAGTACTTTTATTTATTTATAATGCCACTTCAATGTATAAACAAAATAATTTGAAAAATGTAAGAGTTTCCTCCAAGACAAACTCAAATATCAAACAATATTCGTTCAAACACATTATTGGAACTAATTATCCATTTAATGAACTAAATTATATTGATCAACATCTAAACAGAGAGCAAGTTCTTATCAAATGTCATTATAATTTACTTATTTTGTTTAGTAATTACTATTATTAACTTACATGATGATGCTAATATTTATTAAATTTTAATACAAAATAAGGCAATCTTTTTAGAATAGAAGTGATACTAAAACATGAAAATAAAACTAAATAGTATCAATAAATATTATCGGAATTGCAATCGACATGTTCATGAACAAGTCATCAGCGTGACTAATCGGGTACAGGCCGCTGTGCTGTGAACCGTGAACACACGGAAGTCGGAAGATCAAAACGCACGACCTCACCTCAGATTGCAAGTCATGTTTCTGTTCTCTAGCTCACGGAATCACGTCTCAGGAACGATAATTTTGCACAGGTACGGCAAACTGCAAGATGTGAATTCAGGGAACGTTTCTAGGGGCACAACGCGTCATTTCTTTGCGAAATTTTATTCCAGGCGATCTCAGCCTCAGAATTCGTGCGATTCGGGAATCCGCTCGAGCTTGTATGTGTACACAGATACCGGTGACGTTCAACGCAAGCCACAGGTGGCGCCACCTATTGGCCGACTAATCCACTACATTTTTTTTTCTAACTATTTCGAGACGTTTTTATACTTTTAAATTTTAGATGATTAGTGAACTACACAACTTATGCATGTCCAAAAATGCGATACACATAAATGAGAAGTGTCTTTAAAAGACCAATTAAGGCAATTAAGTTACGGAAGAGCAGGCACAATCTTTTACCTGGCCTAAATTACTGTCCACAGGACATTTTGCCAGTCAAAATACAGATACCGGGTGTTAACACCATCCGCCTACTACTAGGTAGGTACTTCCTTTGGTGGGGGGATGTAGTATTTGGTACTAGCTTATGCTCACACATGAAACAAACCAAATCGAAACGGTATCAATTATAACTATTACAGTAGCGCCATCTAGCGAGTTATTCATTGTATTCTCTCTGGTATGATAAAGGCCATCCAGAACATACTAATTAAAAAGACTAAGTAATACAACTGTACATAACTATCATTGCGTTTTCAGAAATATCTACTTTTATTTCTGGAAGATTCATTAGTGGTTCAGCACACTTCTTGTGTCGCACCGTCTCATATCTTGACATTGGAAGAGGGGAGGGGAGTGGGGGTGCGGTCGAGATTTCTCACTGGAACTTCAGTGGTGCAGTGGCTGCTAGAGCTTTGGATTCTCGACCAAGAGAATCCGAATCACGTACTGTGGTGTCGAACCTTGGACAAATTTGTTCAGTCTACGTTGCTCCAGTTAACTCAGCTGCATGAATGAGTACCTGACTATAGGCAGTGGTGAACATTTGTGTACGAATAGCCTTCGGGTATTAATTGCAGTGTAGCTGGATGCATCCCAGAGAATTTGAGGTGGTATTCGATTGAACAGGTCTGCCAGAAAGTAATGCGCTTTGAGCCGTCCTGAGAACTGGATACTGTGTTGAAATGTACCTTTTATCCTCCCGTGTGTGTCATGCAGGATCAGATTATGACATCGGCAGACAGGGGGTGGGGTAGGGACTAGGGGGTGCTGTTCGAGATTTTAAAACTAACGTGCATATTTGCCCGTATTCAGGGTGATAAACCCAACATCAAGGACTTACAGAAATTCCGCGAGAGTTGGCAGGTACACATCTCTAATTCAGTATTGGTTTATAACAGGGGCTATCATCACAAGCCAATATGCAATGGTCCAAGGGAGCGAAAGAACACAGAAAGAGGCGAGGCAACCTTGCCACCTGGGAGGAGATACACTTACTGTGCTTCCCAAGTTAGCGTACTAATTAATTTATTGATAGTATATGTATGAACGGAGGGATGGAATGTTCAGAAATCTTTTATGTGGGCTTACATGTAATGGGAGAGTGTGTGTGTTTGTACATGCAATTTTTGTGCGTATAACATTTATTGCTATTAATGATATCCAGTTTTTATTTAATATAGCAGTAACTAGTTGGTACTACAGCAATAATATCTATGTCAGTGCGACATATGCAAGACATCTCAACTTCAAGTATGTGCAATAAACAAATATGTTTTACTGCATTATCATAGCAAGGCAACATTAGTCTCAATTAAAAAAACTGGCAGACGTGTATGTAACTCTACGTTAATCCCAAATGTATTATTTCCTGTAACTCGGACACATTATCATATGTCTATTCAACAATTAACAGCTAGTCTCCAACAACCATCTCATATAAAATACTATTATAACTACATAATGTAAGTATTTTGTATATCTAATGTACATGATAAATCCGTTATACTATCTGTATAATTATATATATTTACTGGCAATTGATTATAACGAGCACCTGTCTTCAATTATTACTTCATTTTGAAGCTTCATGATTTGTAGAGACATTTTACACTAAATTAACTCTCCACAGTGTAATGGCATTGTGTATAAAAGTATTGAAAAATGCTTTGTGGTCGTTTTCTGTGATAGTTGGTCGTTTCTGGGCATTGTAGCTCCATTTTGGACGAACTGTTTGACAGCGTCATCTCCCTGGTACTGACGCGCCACCTGTGATATGAAGTCAGAACCTTGTTTTACCTGCAACAAAACAATAATTTTGGTGAATGTGAATGACATATACACGCAGAGAAACTGGCATGTTATCGATTTAACAGAACATCATTTTACATGGAAATAATAATGTAGCAATTGTGGCTGTTTAGTAACACTGGCGTAACTTTAATAAAAAAGAGAACATCAGATCACCTGTAGGATTTGTACATTCAAATATCACGGACATTTTGAATGGTCTGTTACATGTTACTGACAGAAAATACTTAAATCGTCTCGTACAGGATATGTAAGTCTAACTATGTTACATCACAACTTCAGGTAGCACATATGAACTTCATGTGAAACATTAAATGGAGGTTTTCATTTTTAATATAAAAACATGTCATACTGTGAGCTGAATGTAAATCCTATCGCTCTGTCTGCCCAAATATGTCTTAACGAGGCAGAAACAACTTCTTAATTCAACAGTTTAATATTTACAAAATCGTTGTGCTGTCACTGAAATCCCCAAATTAGTGAGCATCGATAATTCCAAGGAAGGTCATGACCCGATGGGGGCCGAGCTTCTAATGTCAATACACTGTCATCACGGCTTCAGACCTGATGCCACACTTTTGAAAGCAGCGCGCTGCCATGAAAACAAACAGTTCCTTCCCGATACGCTTACATTAAAAAAATGTTTTGTTAATAATTATTAAAACACATTGGGACAGTCGGTATGTTACGGTCACCTCAGTAATACAGCCACCTCGCAATTAAGGTCACCACCAATTCTTTCCAGGCACAGTAAGGTATAGGAAATTGGTCCCGCCAATACGGTCACCTTGCTGCTCAGGTCACTTTTGCCCAATCCCGAGGGTGGCCTTAGTAGTGAGGGTGCACTGTCTAACATTATGCTACAATAAAAGCTTATGGGAGACTTCCCGTCGACAGCAATGGTATAATACTAACACTTGCTACTTTCCGCTGGTCACCATGTGGAACGGGCAAACTCCAAGCATGTGGAATGCGGTTCCGATGGTGGCGCCGAGCATCACGACTAGAGCTATGCCACCGAAGGATCCACGGATTCTCTTCTTGGGATCTACAAATGATTACATATTACAAATACATTTTTGGAAAAGTTACAGTGTAAATAAATCTTGTATTTTACTGAAATTCTGGCCACAAAAGTGTTTCTTTATGACAAAAATATAAGACAGAGACATAAGAGGATATATAATTTGTTCCAATGAGAACTGCATGCGGGAAAGGTTAATCTACAGGTGTCATGCCGCAATTATAATGTAATGCACATATAGTAGTTATGGAAACATTGTTGGCATGGCTTGACGGAGGTCATGTGAAGAAATCTGATTTGTGATAACACAATGTAGGCAAACTGCAATGTACTGGATCAATCAGTTATAAAATTCAACTTATTATATATAATTAATGTAAAGTGGATATTCCGTAGAAACCTTTGAAGGTTTATGGCTGGAACTAGTGTGATTGGAAAGAAAAAAGAAAGTCAAAAACAACAAGAAACAAACCCTGATTAATCAGTACACTGATCAGCAGACCCGGGTTCAATTCTTAATTGAATTGAAATTGATCGAACAAATGCATGAATTTGAATTGAATAAAATCAAAACAGATTGATTTGGAATTGAACTTACAAAGTAAGATGAATTGATCAAAACAGAAAGTAAATTAAAAATTGTCGATATCAATTGACACACGTATAATCTACAAAATATATATTAAATTGTTTTGTTTTTTGATGGTGTCTTTTTGGTAAAAGTCCAAAATAAAACAACCAACAGCAGAACTACCAGTAATTATATGTACCAAAGGTTTTGTCACCAGACAAACCATGGGCTGCAATTCTTTGTCTTTGAATTAGAAATGAATTGGAATTCAATCAAAATTTATTGAATTTGAACTGATCCTTTTTGTGAGAACGCTGAATTGAACTGAATTTGAATTGATCCCTAGTAGGTACACATGAATTGGAATTGATAAAAGTGAATTGAATCCAGATCTGCAGTGCTCGGGTTCATACAAAACTCATGGTCTCTTTGAAATGTGTTTGAATCAACAAAATGTCTTTCCAAACCAAGTAAATTTAACAAAAATTTGGTGAGTCCAGTTGCATTTTCTACAATTTAAAGAACACCCATATTTTTCAAATTACAAATATTTGACGACTATAATAAAATGATCACACATTAGAAATGGTCGTAACAGCAGGGTGGTCATTGCAAGGGGTTCTATGGAAGGGTCATAAGTCACTCACCTCCCGTGTAGTAGCCCTTGGCGTAGACAATTCGCCCCAAGAGGTAGATACACCCACTAGCCGCACACAGTCTCTGAAACATGCAAAACACAAATGATAGTGTAATTTACAATAGGGGGAGGGGTCATTCTGACAATGTGTGGGTACCCAAGTTCGTTCACAGGTAAAAATAAACTCCCTTATTATTATTTAGTTAACTAATTAGCTTTAGTTAATCAGCTTCATGTATTTTCAGGACTCTCTTAATGGACTTTTATCTAGACTTACAACACTTTACAAATGTACTTATTTCATTATGTATTTATTGAAATTACCCTTTTTCAGATACAGAATTTCCCAGGAATTATGCCTTTTACATATAAAATTCAATACAACTTATAATGAAACACACTACCCTTTTTCAGACACCTAATTTCCCAGGAATTATACCTTTTTATTACATATAAAATTCATAGAACTGGAGTATTTTCGCTGTAATACATCAACATCTCATTTACGACATTTTGTGTCCAACATTGAAAGAGTTCACTGCATCCTTGTTATGGAAATATGACACTAATTTGCCAATTGCCAAGGTGCATACCCCTTTCCTCAACACACATTTCACGTGGACTTTAAAAATTATATCAAACATGTTTGATTATCTGTCTTTGGCACACAAAAAAAGCAGATATATTTACAGAACTTACAAAACAACATGTCATACACTGCATGGAAGTTAAACGTAATATTTTAAAGAGGTATCAATTAATGAAAATATTAACATAACATGGTAACTTACCGGGAACTGGAGTCCTCCGACAAGTAGAACAAACATGAATGGGGTATATATCTCGAGTCTGAAATAACAAATCAACACTTAAATTACCATGCTTTCGCCAGGCTCCCATTAAAAAAATCCCTGTCAATACTGATCTACATTTGAGCAAGGTGGTTACACAAAACATATATTGTAAGCTTAATTAATAATATACTTGTTCTAGCTTTCACCCACCTGTGGAACAAACCAAGGGGAGCAAAATTTATAAATTACCATTATAGTATTTTGATGTTTTAAAACTTATTCCCACAGTGGTGCCCTCTGGAGGTGATGATTCATCACTTGTGGTTTCCAGTCCATAGAGAACTGAACGTCATGGTTGTGCATCATTTTATTTCTGAGAATTGACACTACCCGGCTTTTCCATGCTATTTATACAATTCCAGTCTTTCAAGGCCATGATTTTTAACTAATGAAATTCCATGTTGTTCAAGGATTCCTATGCCCCACATGAACCCTGTTTAATGCACCAGACTGTCAATTTAAAAAATCCTACACCTATAGCTCTTTAGAAACCCAGGCAATTGTGTTTACCCAAAATTGTCTTGTCTTTCGAAAGAGATACCAGAAGCCGTTGGTCCCTTCTATCTGGTGGCTATGCAGAGGGGAATAAAATAAAATATCCACACATAGGAGGTAAATTCCAAATTGCAATTACAGTGGAAACTGTGTAAAACTCACGTGTTTTGGTGAACTCGCTGGATGCAATTAAACATGTCATTGTCATCACTGTACATCTTGGGGTACTGAAACAATAGATGTAATCATATATTCATATATAATATGTACAATTTACTATTTATATTACTACCTACAACATTTAAATTGTAAAAATGGGTCAAGTGGCCCTGAAGTCCTTTGGACTAATACGTCTCTATGTGACCCCGACTGACCAAATGAGTGATAAGTTGGAAAAATTATAACATTGTTTTCTTACATCCTTGTAAAGGTTTGGTAGGGTGCTTTACATGGTTTCAAAAAATATGACTGCTACGAAAATTTGCTAAATTATGGAGCATTGAACATGGTAAGGATCAAAAAATGAAGAAAACGGCTGTTGAAGTTTTACATTATATATATATACAAATGGATTGCATGGAAATATTACATGCACAACATTCAAATGTGGCACACAGTATGTAATATGTATGTTATGTTGCAATGATACACTGAAAGTACAAATGTGCTGCTACAAAAACTTATCAAGTTATGCCAGATTATGTATTCATATGTAAAACTAAGAGGACAGATTATTTGAGAGCAAAAGGTAGACTCATTGTTTGACACAGTTTAAAACCTACAGGCAACTGTCCAGTTTAACAGGGGTCTAGTGGCTTAATGCTGTCTGTTGACACAAGCTACTGCCAGTGACCAATTACACCAGTCAGTTTCCATCAAACAATAGCAGGCAGAGAATCTTAGCTCCACAGCTGGGTGTAATACACAACAGAGCCACCACAGATTCATGGTCAAGTAGATTAGCTCAATGCACCAACTAAGACAATACACAACACTGTGAGTGACAGTGTCAGAGTGAGGCCTAAGCAGTGTGCTCATTGCTGAATAGATCAATTAAACCTGCCAAGTGGGTGACATTCTGCACAAGTGTTCATTAATCCTTAGTGATTGTTCAGAACACCAGACTGACCACATACCTAAACAAAGCGAATGTAATAGGTGAAGAACAGGCAGTGTTCAAATAGGGGTATTGGTTGAATTGTATTTGTCTCGACGCAAAAGGCTTTACTGTGCCTTCATCGATTATAAGAAAGCATTTGATTTAGTAGACCAGTCCTCCCTGTGGTCTAAGATAATTTCATGCGGTATTAATGGTATTGTGTTGAAAGTTGTATACAACATATACAAAAATGCTAAATCATGTATAAATCAGGGCCAGGCTGTGTCAGCCTTCTTCTCATGTGATGTGAAGTATGGCAAGGAGAAAACTTGTGTCCTTTGTTATTTGCTATTTACCTGAATCATTTTGAACACTGTTAGTCACAATTATAACGGACTTGACATGGCTGGTGAAATTTACAACCTTAGGGATGATGATGTAGAAAATGTATGTTCTACTATATGCTGATGACACTAGAATGATTCAATCAAATACAGATTTCTTGCTTGTGTATAACGGAACTATGTCAACTCTTCTAATGGTTTACATTTGGTTGTTTCAGGTGTCAACTATATTGTGAATCTGTAATTATTAGTCTATATTGATACAATTGATTTACACAGTACCATGTCTACACAAGGTATGGCAAGCTTAAAACAGAACAGTAGCATGCATTTGATATCAATAAAGTGTAGAATATTTCACTCTATAGTTGTCTAGAATATAAATTTTCTATGTTTGTCACCTACAGGTTTCTACAGACAATACATCTTTAACCAATAGACACCACAGTCACACCATTTTATAATAATTAAATGAACATCAAAATAAACACAACTTGCAATTATAGAAAATCAATAGTTTTGAAGAAAAAAGTGTTAGGCAACTGTTCAGTCTAACAGGGGTCAAGTGTGTCTACTCTGCCTGGGTGCTGTGACCAATTAAAGATTAGTCAAGGTCTCAATGGAACAGTAGCACTAGGCTGCAGAGTTTAGTCATGGGGTTGACTTTGTGGCACATTAAACAAAATATACTGTTGGGTGTGGCAGCACTAAGAACTGATTCGGTAATATACTACCAAGTTAAAGGCATTCATATCCAATATATATTTTTGTTATAATATAACATGCGTATCAATGACATATAACTTATATGTCATTGATACGCATGCGTCCCGTGGGACGCAACGATTATTTTGCATGCGTCCGGGTATTGTTTATATGCATATAGGATGCAGGATCTTGCGTCCCATAAACCCCTACATATTTGATCAACTCAAATGTGTTAATTAATGGGACATTAAAAAAAATAGAGGCAGAACATATTTTTATCTGAAATAAAACGTTTTTAAATTGAATTGATAAAAAAATCCTGATTTACTTACCTTTACGTCATACTGTTTGCGTGCACGGGACACATTTATGGCCATCCACATGTTGACAAAGACACTGCCTGCCCCGGCTAGAACGACGTAGCCATAGTTAGTGGGCAGCTCACTGAGAATCTTTGACTGTATGGCCATTATGAATGTCACCAGATGACGTCAATGACAAGGAAAAGGTAGCTGCAGAACAGACACAAAGTCAGAGTAAAAAGAGCAAGAAAATTATCATTCAAAAGATTAGGTGTTTAAAGACTACGTGAAATGACATCTTCAATTAAATGAAGTCTGTTGACTGCGAACTCATGTCACTAAGCCCAAACAAACATAGTCATTTGTGTATCACAAAGCAACCAGCTCATCAGTTGTTGGCAACACCAAGGAATAAATTATGCTGATTGCTGAGCGCATCAGCCTTTTATGATACAGGTTGGTGTTTCAGTGTGTTACACATTAATCAGTTTCAGTGCATATTTCAATAACTGAACCGACGAATTCTGAACAACCGGTTAGCACTTAGCAGGGGTACGTGTTACTGTATGGTAATAATGCCACATCTAGACCTAGACCCTATGCCTGGCTATATAACCTGAATTATGTATCTAAGGTCATGACAGCAGGGTTCACGAGAAATTGTTTTGCTTGCAACAGCATGCGAAGTTGGTGCAAAGTAAACTATCAGCAGGTTTTAAATAGCCATGACTGAAAAGATGACCTGCAGACTGTATGACTTTGCATAGACCCTATGCCATGGGCATGGCTATATAACCTGAATTATGTATCTAAGGTCATGACAGCAGGGTTCACGAGAAACTGTTTTGCTTGCAACAGCACGCGACGTTGGTGCAACGTAAACTATCAGCAGGTTAAAAATAGCCATGACTCATAGATCAATGAATATATGACCCACTGAATGTACGATCTGCGCTGGTTGCTGCATTGTCATTATCTAGATATCACCTTTGCCTTTGGACTCCAGCAGAGGAAGGGCACGTACACGCAGCCATTGCAGGCTAAACTCAATGCCTTGGGGCCGGGCTTGGCAATGAATGACAATATTCGTCTTTTTACAATGTAAATGACTCCATGACAGTTTTACCAACGTGCTACTCACCCATTCTACTACAATTAGTAGTGAATTACATGCTGTGTTTTATCTGAGCGTGAGCACACGAAATACATGATGATGATTATAATGCAATATACTATAGTCTTTATTATAGTATAGACATTTAGATTTACCAACATGCTACCCACACATTCGTTCCTATGTTTTATATGTGAACACACAACAGGCCTAGCCCATAGCCATAGAGGGCTAAGGCTAGTCTAACTACTGACAATGTGACACGCAATGCACTGTTCAATTTGTTGCAGTGACCGTGGACGTGACCGTGTCACTACTACGTACGATACAAGCCTAACATTAACAAGGCCACTTTAAGTTTATCATTTACTAAATGCTACTAACTAGGCCTACGACAGACGTCACCTACGGTTGACAATGTGACAAAATAATCCTGCGCAACAACCTAAAATACACGTTTTGCAGGTGCCGTTTTGAGACAAAACACGTCCTTACCTGTTTCTACTTGTTGAAAAGTGCTGACAACGCCAGCCTCAGGTATAGGGAAATCCCAGAGCTTAGTGTTTAGTTCGCTATGTAGTCGCTTGGAAACGATGTAGTGTCAGTTACGTTCACCAGATGTCGCTACGTCCGACTTCAAATAACTTTTGTGCAAAAAGGGTTAGCTTTAACCATGGGCGTCCGCAGGGGCAGGGGGGCAAGTGCCCCCCTGGATCTGGACCTGACATTTTTGGACGTATATTCGTTAGTCAATGTATATGTTAGCTTTACACACAATACGTTTTCATCATCATCACATAGGGTAAGGTCGGGCATTATGAGCATAGTTTTGTTTTCGGCCAATATTTTGGTAAATATATATCCGAATTGCTCCATTTAAGGTGCGTGGTGTCGACCTTTACAAACTCTTTCTGGAGACTGCATTGGTTTCGCTGTATGTTTTAATCAAATAATACAGCATGGAAATAAGTAATTTGAAAAAAGTGTTCATATTACCCGAAGCGTCGGGCAATATGAGCATGCTTCTAAACTGTGTGTATGACTCATGTTTAATAATTATAAGATATACGATGGCTGTTATTATGATCATTTATTATTATTTGATAATACACGGAAACTTATCCATTATATATCTTAACTAGAAGATCAACAGAACTATAAAATGGAACGTTTTAAAACTAGAAAATGCCTAAAAACAACCACGGCACGTGAAAGTGTCATCGTCAATGAATCCGGATTCCTCGGCGCATTATTAATTAAATTACTGGCTAATACAATTAAACTTATCACCAAAATTCATAATGTATGTATAGGGCCTAGATCTATGATCCGTGGAAGATTAACGGTATTGTAAGAAATTGAACGTAGCCTAGACCTATAAATGGTAACTTAAAAACAACCCTGGCATGTGAGTGTGTCATCGTCGAGTATTCCAAATTCTTCGCCGCATGATTCGTGGAACCATTCACCACATGGTTTGCACTGGATCCAGTCTTCATTTCGCTTGTGATCTGATGCGTCCCCGAAATCGACGCCACACTTATAACATGGGGTTTTAAGCCGAAGTTCCTTAACAGCTACTTTCTTCACACTAACACGTTTGGTCTTCGGTGGCTTCTTTTCAGTTTTGGAAGCGCTCCGAGGTCTAGGCCCAGTTGCCATCAGACTCTGCTTGTACGGCGAACTCGTGATAATTTCGACGTGAGCTACTTTTCGTCTCTTGCTGGCGCCTTCAGCCATCTTAGGCCTGGGAACGGCTGGTGAACAATTAATCAGTCGTTGAAACAATAGGCCTTCACAATCTGGATCGCAGTTCTCCTCGCGTTTATCAGCGGAAACGTGTACATCCATCTGACGAGTCGCGCACTGCTGTGAAGCTCGGAGCATCTGACGAGTCGCGCACTGCTGTGAAGCTCGGAGCAACTGACGAGTCGCGCACTGCTGTGAAGCTCGGAGCAACTGACGAGTCGCGCACTGCTGTGAAGCTCGGATCAACTGACGAGTCACGCACTGCTGTGAAGCTCGGAGCAACTGACGAGTCGCGCACTGCTGTGAAGCTCGGAGCAACTGACGAGTCGCGCACTGCTGTGAAGCTCGGAGCAACTGACAAGTCGCCCACTGCTGTGAAGCTCGGAGCAACTGACGAGTCGCGCACTGCTGTGAAGCTCGGATCAACTGACGAGTCGCGCGCTGCTGTGAAGCTCGGAGCAACTGACGAGTCGCGCACTGATGTGAAGCTCGGATCAACTGACGAGTCGCGCACTGCTGTGAAGCTCAGAGCAACTGACGAGTCGCGCACTGCTGTGAAGCTCGGATCAACTGACGAGTCGCGCACTGCTGTGAAGCTCGGAGCAACTGACGAGTCGCGCACTGCTGTGAAGCTCGGAGCAACTGACGAGTCGCGCACTGCTGTGAAGCTCAGAGCAACTGACGTGTCGCGCACTGGGGTTCGGCTGAGGAAGGGGTAGACCAGCAGCGGGATTTGGGGTAAGACCACATTAAGGATTCGTCGAAAGAGTGCCCTTGAAAATACCGTTTTGGTGTCATGTGTGAATTTTGTTCGAGCACTTTGGCATGGCACATGTCAGTCCAGTGAATACTGAATGTACTACTACATTAGATCTTTCACGAGGTAGCAATAAACATACGCTAGTCGCTCACGTATTCGCACAGTGGCTATTTTGCACAACGCACCAATATTTCAAAATCCGTCACCAGATTGGGGCGAAATTGAGGGGTGTCAGATTTGGGTGGATTTTTCTGAAAACTGAGGTATGAGAATTTTACGAGTTTTCCACAGCACTTGTGTCAATGGAGGATAAATATGGTGTGAAATTTTCAAGAAAATTGTTCGTCAAATTTAGCAGGAAATGAAGGAAACGTTATAATGGCCGCCTATGTAAAATTTAAATGTGGTCTTACCCCATTTGGCGTGTCCGTCAAATCGGCTGCGGCAAAATCAGCATCCGAAAAGATGTGCGGGTTGAATGGGTTTATCCCACACTTCTGGAAGCAACTGATCGCGTTATTCACCGTAGCAGCTTTGATGTAAGCCGACCCAAAGAGAGCTGCTATTTGAAACTCTGTGACCGACCGGCCAGGGTGCTGGCGCAGCCATGTCTGCACTCCTCTGTTGTAATTGACATTAACACTTTTGACCACGCTCACATCGAGTGGCTGAAGCCGGTGCGTGCAGTGGGACGGCAGTGATATGATTATGATGTTGTTTGTCTTGGCCTTGTCGATCAGTCGAATATTCTTCGTGTGGCTGCTGTGGCCATCTAGGATGAGCAACACCTTTGATGCTCGGTGGCTTGGCTGCACAACTTCAATGAAATGGTCGATCCAGCATTCGAACAACTCAACGTTGATCCAACCACTTTTGTTTGCGTACCCAACAGTGCCAGGAGGCGATCCGTCAAGCAGTTCCGGCTTCATGCGAACCCTGGGGAAGATCATCATCGGTGGGACGTATGCGCCGGTCGCCGAAACACAAGCGACAACTGTAACATTCTTTCCCCTCTCCGCACTGGTGATAGCCCCGAATCCTTTCTTCGCCAGCACTTTCCCTGGCTTGTGGCAAATAGTGTAACCAGATTCGTCCACGTTGAATATGTTGCCTTCGAGGATGACCCTCTTCCCATCCTCATCAAAGATGGTGGCTTGTAGAAGCTGCATGTACCGATCAACCTTCGTTCTGTTAAAGCCGATGGCTCTCTGAATCGACGTTGGCTCGGGGTTTCGCGGACTGATGTCTGGATGCCGTTTTAAGTAGCCTTTCAGCCAGTCCTTTTCAGCCCTTTGAGTTGTTTGGTTGAATTTATTTTTTATGTTCTTTGCTTCGCAGAATTTGAATACAAAGTGCCTCACATCATCTCGCGTCAAGCCGAAGAGTTTGGCCTCCATTTCAAATATGGTGGCTTTCAGCTCTGTTTCTTGATCTATGGGGAGTACCGGTTTGCGGCCGAGACACTTGTGGACGCCCTCACCCGCACGTGCCTTCTCTAGATGCCGTCTCAGGGTTTGTCGCGGTACACTGTGCGCTTGGCTAGCTGATTTATGTGATCGTTGATACATTAGTGCGTCACGTGCGGCCGACTGCATATCTGATAATGTCCATTTCACGCGTTCAACCTTCTTCTTCACATTAGGCATCTGATCAAAAAAGTGTGAGAGTTTATTATTGCAAGTTTTAAAGGGAGTTATATATATAGCAGTAGAAACAAATTGCTTCTGGGCAGTTTATAAATACAGCCTATAATAAAACAGATAGCAACACCTCAAAAACTGGAAAACTTTGTTAAAAAAAGTTTGCTGCTGCTATATGAACCCCTTTAAATATAGCATATAATACGAATTACCATTGGATAACAATTACTATTGTTTTGAACATAATTGTAGCCTCAAATGATTGCAACGCAGACTGGCGGTACGTAAACAAAGCCAATAACATCTAGGCTAATATGAGCACCCTATCGGCTAATATGAGCACCGTGCTCATAATACCTCCAGAAAGCCTGCTCATATTAGCCACAGCGCTATGCACGCCGCAAGGTGATAATTTGACGAACTATAATCCGCGAGAGGCTGCATTATCGCTCATTACAATACGCAACAAGCCTCAAGGTTTAATTTACACATCACTTGCGCATCGTAATGATACACATTTTGAATCAGAATAAATTCTCCGTGCTGGTGGATATGGTAAGAAAAGTGTACAGTTTCTTTACACGACCTCACCTCGGAAAATATTCGGCAGCGCAAACGACAGAAATGGTGGTGGCGGTTTGCAGACGACGTGCTTCAAGAAAATCACGGGTGGCGGCACGTGGCATGTTTGGTTTAAGCTGCAGGGGGTGCTCATATTACCCGCTAGGCTCACGATACCCGACTTTACCTTACACAAAATACAAGAACTTCAACGAAGATGCAACAAAACACAACAACCATATGACACAAACACTCACTTCAAGACGCGACACACTTCTCAGTCGTCTCACGCAAACGGGAGAAATCAATTACTTGTCAGTTCGCCACTGCAGTCAACCGTAAAATACAAGAAAACCGCTTCAACCTTGCTCCCAAATTATTTTGTGCAACACACGATAATACAATACAATACAATACAATAACTTTATTGTCTGTTGGGTTACAGACAATTTCCTTTAGGCTTGTTCATATAATATCCTACATATGTATGTATACAAGGTTAAGATAAGTACTAAAAGCGAGGTTATCACGTAATATTCATATCACATGCACAAAAGGATATAGTGATAGATCATATGCTCATAGATAAGTAAACCACAATAAATAAGTAAATAAGTAACAGGTAAACAAGCAAACCACAGGAGGAGATTGTATGTATGTACACCGGTCAGGACACAGAATGAGCTGATTAGCATTTGTGAGGATGTCGTACGAGAGGACATCGTTGCTACCGCCAATACGTCTGTAGGTTTCTCCATTTTGGCAGATGAGACATCTGATATATCTGGGTAAGAGCAGCTTTCTCTTGGTGTTCGTTTTATCGACACAATTAACAAAGAACCTGCAATCCGTGATGAATTCCTTGGGTTAATTACCCCACTAGCACATATGGATTCTGAAACTATTGCAGACACGTTGATCGCTCAGTGTACGAAGTAAAGTTGGAGGAGTACAAGCTAAGATCTCAAGTATCCCAAAGCTGCTTTTGTCCACTGCGCAGCCCACAGACTTAACATGATGGTGAACGATCTCACTTCCGTTGCAGAGGTCCGCAATGCAATTGGTACAGTCAAAGCCATCATCAAGATTTTTCAGTGAGAGCCCCAAAAGACGCAGCCTTGTGCTAAATGTCCCCATGCTATGTGAAACCCGATGGACGGCCAATTGTACCAGAGCATCAGAATATTCTCCAACCACTTCAAAGAAATTCACAAACAACTAGGTATCCTAGCTGCTACAGCTTCTGGAAAGACCAGCCAAGATGCACACCAGTTGCAATACCCATCTGAAACGTCAACATTCTTGGTGTGCCTGGTCATCATGGCGAACTGTCCAGCAATGTTGGACCCAGTGACACAAGCATTGCAAGCTGTTTAACTCGATGTTCTCAACAACAGCAGCTGTTGGTCATACTGAAAACTCACAGAAGAGAAGCTGAAGTACATTTTAAGGAAGACATAATAGAGCATACTGACAAGATTGAAAAGGCGCTTAGAATTGAGTTGCGTATGCCTCGCTGATGAAAGTGAAAAACAAGGTCTCAAGATGAACATCTCGAAGACAAAAGTGATGCTAGAAAATGACATACTAATATATATCAACACGACGCAGATAGACGACGTTCATCTGGGACAGTGATACAGTATCAGAGACAAAAACCAAGACAAGGAGATCCAAAGAAGGGTCACTGCTGGCTGGACAGCATTCGCCAAGCACCGCGACATCTTCAAGGGTAACTTTGGAACCTGCTTTGGAATTTTCTCTATAACCTGCACCTGCAAAATAAACAAGTAAAGGTGAGTTCTTATATAGCGCAGTATCCAGTCCTGAGGACAGCTCAAAGCACTTTACACTTTACTCCATGGCAGACCTGTTCTTATATAGCGCAGCATCCAGTCCTCAGGACAGCTCAAAGCACTTTACACTTTACTCCATGGCAGACCTGTTCTTATATAGCGCAGCATCCAGTCCTCAGGACAGCTCAAAGCACTTTACACTTTACTCCACGGCAGACCTGTTCTTATATAGCGCAGTATCCAGTCCTCAGGACAGCTCAAAGCACTTTACACTTTACTCCACGGCAGACCTGTTCTTATATAGCGCAGTATCCAGTCCTCAGGACAGCTCAAAGCACTTTACACTTTACTCTACGGCAGACCTGTTCTTATATAGCGCAGTATCCAGTCATCAGGACAGCTCAAAGCACTTTACACTTTACTCCATGGCAGACCTGTTCAATCAAACACCTTCTCGACTTCTTATGGAGGCCTTCAGCCACGCTGCAATTAATGCACGAAGATTATTCGTACACACACATATCCACCACTGCATATAGCCAGGTACTCATTCATGCAGCTGAGTGAACTGAAACAACACAGTAGCGCTGATGTCAGAGCTGCATTGGCAACATGCCAATTTCTCTAACCTGTCCATGCAATGGCCACATTCCAATTTCTCTAACCTGTCCATGCAATGGCAACATGCCAATTTCTCTAACCTGTCCATGCAATGGCAACATACCAATTTTTCTAACCTGTCCATGCAATGGCAACATGCCAATTCTTGTCATCTGTTCTCTATGCAAAGTAATGGCGCGTCATTATAACATTACGGTTCATAGCCCCACACACGCACACCCACACGCACGCACGCACGCACGCACGCACGCACGCACGCACGCATACACACATGCGTGCACACACTCGCACACCGCGCTAACGACATTACCCTCAATTACCAGCGTGAATTCCGATAGATCTAGACTATCATGTGAATCACACTTCACTTCGCTGGGTGGGCCACGACTGGAACTAATCCCCCATGAACAATCACTTGAGGCCTATTTTGTAATATATTTTTAATGTTAGCACAAAAACTGTTTTTAATTATATATGCGGTCAGATGTTGTCACATTTCCTGCCAGTTGCGTTTATAACTCACTCGCTCAATTACTCACTTACTCTCTCACTCACTCTCTCACTCAACAACAACAACTCACTACTTCACTCACTCACTCACTCACTCACTCACTCACTCACTCACTCACTCACTCACTCACTCACTCACTCACTCACTCACTCACTCACTCACTCACTCACTCACTCACTCACTCACTCACTCACTCACTCACTCACTCACTCACTCACTCACTCACTCACTCACTCACTCACTCACTCACTCACTCACTCACTCACTCACTCACTCACTCACTCACTCACTCACTCACTCACTCACTCACTCACTCACTCACTCACTCACTCACTCACTCACTCACTCACTCACTCACTCACTCACTCACTCACTCACTCACTCACTCACGCACATACATACCACACACGCACGCACGCGTACACACTTTAGTATAGATAAGGCCTCTACTCAAACACCACAACACACTTTTACAAAGTTCAATATTTTAATACAAAGTTCAATATTTTAATATTTCTCAGCATCCTGATATTGTACAACGCCATACAATGCACACTACATTTATTATATTATCGTACAAGGTTGTAAAATGGCACCACACACGTACACAAACAGGCGTACTTATGATGTACAACGATAAACGCGCCAGATTCCACACTCATAAACTGGACACTATGGTTACTATGTCATAACGTTTCTAAATGTACGATCTTGCATTTATAGTCGTTAATTAAAAATTATCAACTTAAACAAAATAAAAAAACTCCTCGAGGACTTGGGACGCCAAATTTACCGAGAGAGGATACAAAAATCGTATCCATGCCTAAATCCCCTGCTTGATAATGACACTACAGACATCTTTCAAATGACGCCTTTTCTACAGATAGTAGGCGTCTAGTACTTAGCACCATAATCGATAGTGATTTCATCTTACAAAACGTACACGTTCTATATATATATATAATATTATATGTACCACAAACATTCCCACCGGTCTAACCATGGAGCTGAACCAGGGCCCAAGATCACCATATGCAGCGGGTCCAAACAAAACTCGCATCACTAATTGGCAAATCCATCATCTGGCTTTTTGTCTGGCAACCGTGTTCGGCAAGCTATCTAAAATGGCCACCGTAAATGTTACTCAGTTGGACATTCTTCGTATTTTATTGTTGAAATTCTAGCGTAAAACGAGTCTACGAGAAAAATGTAACGTTATTTCAGCATGTTTGGAAAAGATTGATCTGGTTACTGTATGTCGAGATAGTGTATACATGTGAACATTCTATGCCTAAAGGGGATCACCCTCATAATTAGGACTGTGACGTCATAATGTGGATCTGTCAATTCTAATAAGATATAAGCACAGCGCAGGCAGACAATCTATTGCGTTGTTAGGCAGTTCAACTACAAACTTATTACAATGGATTAACGGATAATATCCCAAAGCTAGCGCCCGACTAATGCCATCTACAGAATATACATTAAGCTCAGAGCTGCCGCGTGCGAATGTGCATGGAAAAAAATACAGTGTGGATCCGCTATACAATTGCGTTTGCGGCAACAGCAACTGCTGTTGTTGCTGCGGAGGCGGCGCGCTCCACAGCAGTGCCAACAGAAAATACAATAGAGTGTAAGGGGTTGTGTCAAAATCGTGTCGTTGTTTTAATGTAAGCAGTCAAAAAGCAAGACGTAGTAAGCTAACGTGTGAACGTGATATTCGGGATGTTTTAAGAAACAAAACATGTTATCAATTTCTCTGTAAATTTGTTTTTCCTCCCAAAACTTCCCAAACTATCAACATTGACGATTGGTGTCTTGTGACTGAAGTTCGTCTGGTGTACATTAAAAGTATGACATTTCGACACAACCCCTAAGCGAATGTTCGTGGGAGACAGGTCGACTGCCTGCGTGGAAGCCAAACGTGCTTATTCCCTGAGAGCACCAGACGACTGTTCCCTAACGTTATCGAGTGTACGTGTGATGCCTTGCACGTTTGCGCCATTGAATTCAATGCAAAACACACGTGCACCGTTTGTTGGGCGTTATTGCCATATCGTGGCAAGTCGATGCCATTTCCAGCATGGGCAAGTCGATACAATGTCCCTCGTAGACAAATATGCAATTCCTCAGTTCAATACGACTGTTCAAATGGATTCTTTTACGCCAGGGTGCAGAACAGCCGCGGTATCCACATGGCGGCAGCACCATCAACCGCACGCCGTCGGTATCGACTGGTTTACATTCACCGTCAATGTGAAGGCAGTCATGCCAAGCCGTGGAAAGTCGCTGTGTTGCCCTGATTGCACTATTTACCTCTGATCAGAACTTGTGAACTTAGGAACAACGACAACATTTTATGCTTTCGTCCCGGTAGCTTGTTTCGCCAACAACATTTTCTTAGAATCTATACCCAGTAATATGTACGTTAGTTTTGCCCACAACACAATGCACTATACATTAAATAAGGTATTTAGTAAAAATAAAATATAGGCTGATATGTATACAGAAAATCGTCGGCGAAACGATGGCCTGGCAATACTGCCGCGGCAAAAGCACAGCTGTTTGAGTGTTACATCAATTCGTAATTCTGCGACATCTCTGACTCGTTTATTGCCCACATCAGCGGTGGAAGGCAACACGTTGTAAGAAGGCAACGACACACGACCTAGGATGAAAGCGTTTATTGTCTGACGGAACGAACTTGAATGAAACTATTTACATGATGTCTTGTTGCGCTGCAGTGGTATAATGCGGGTGGGACGTAGACGATGTGATGATGAGAAACAACTGCAGATTTCCAATGGCGGTCGAGTGAAAGTTGTTGACAAAGAAGATGAATCCGTTGCCGTGCAACGCTGACGTTGGCAATGACGCGTTGCCACAGGCGACGGCGCGTTGCCATTGGTGATGGTGCGATGACGATTAATTTCCGTTGTAGTGTGTCGTGAAGTTCGACGAGACTGGCTGATGGAATGGATTCTGGTTGAGATTGAAGAACCACATGCCCCACGTGTGCACACCAAACGTCACGACGGTTATGCTGAAGATGTGCATCACCAAACCCGTCCGGATCTGCAAAACAACGACATGTGTGTAAGATATATTTCAAAATTAAATTACTGTAGAGATCACATACAAGGCTATTTACAAAATGTCATGCATACGTAGGGCACTGTCACTTAGCCCTTTACTAGTTTGTGGAGCGAAATCGACACATCCTTCGCACAGGTTTAACAAGAACAAGATATAACAAGATTGCCACCCAGATAATTAACTCGAGATGGCAGGTGGACAAGGAAGCATTTGGCCTATTTGGAGTCCGGTTTTCTGTATTTATGTGAATACCGCCCGTCTGAGTTATATGTCGATTATGTTTAAACGTATTCACGCAGCATGCACCCACACGAGAATAAATGGTCCTATCAATATTTTCATTACCATTCAATATCTTACAACTTCTATTTTATCTCCCCTTAGTTATTGGCCTATAGCATTGTTAAACCATTTTCTTATAGTGGTTTTCCTATAACTAGCACTATTGTAAAGAACTAGAATGGATTATCAGAAACAGTTTTGTATGTAGCCATTGTGGACATTGGTAAAACTAAACTGGACTGGCGTATCTAAATCCCCCCCTGTTGGCACAATCACCTTCGAGTTCTTGCCGATTATTACATAAACATACAAACAATTTCTTACCATTTCGACGACTCTAAGATGACCGCCTGAGTATATGATTGCATTCGGTGGCGTTGCTACGGGTAGCATGAAAGCGAACGAGCAGGCAACGCATCCCGGAAGCATGAGGTAGAGCGGACTTAAATTTAATTTCACCGCCTGCAAAAAGGACACTCATTATAATATAGAAACTGAAAGTCGCATGTTATAATTTTTTTTTAGTTTGATGGAAGTTCCTGCATTGTACATAAATATAACGTAGTTTTCTATTTAAGCAGCAACGTCATACGTAATTACATACAAGATAGTTAAAACACCAATCAGAAGTAAGTTTTACTTTTGGTGCAGAGTTCTTGGAGGTGGTTCGGATTTTTGTGTTGGAAATTTGAGCGTGCTTCCATTTTCAGTGCACATAATTTTACCGACAGTAATTATTGACCAATAAAAAGATATCGGGATCACATTTCATTGAACACCATTGAAGAGTGCGTCACATTCCAGTCAGTGCTGCGTTCCAGTCAATTTCGCGATAAACAATAACCGTTAACTAATAATGTTACCATATACCCTGAGACTCACTGCACTAACACATAGCCTAGATATAAAGGCACAAACTGAAGCGGATTGGTTGTCTGGTTGATTTTGGGAGTTTAACTGCTGCTAAGAATTCAGTGTATAAACTACTGCAAGTACTGTATAAGTACGTTAATCATAAACGTACCATAATTAGTCATGGTATAAATGATTAAGCTTGTTTTTATTTCATGTATTACTTTATGTTTATCTATTAATCTGTTCAATATACCGTACCTTGTTCTAATGTGTAAATGTATTTAGTAGACAACCTGTTGTGTCTAAAAAAAACTGTGTCTATACATTTAAGTCCTATTCATCTTGTTCAAGATGAATAATTATACTGTTTTAACTTGATGCTCTATTTTTTGTGGACCATGGAAACTGATTACAAAATGATTTTGTCCTGATGGTCCTCGACATAAGCCCCTTGGGGTTACTAGAGGATCTCCTGGGTTGCAGTATGAATTTATTGTAATTCATTATAAATACGTTTATCAATTCGTATTGTGACAGAAATGAAGTTATAGTCTATTCTATTCTATTTTATTCTAAGTACCAAGTTAAAACCTGCATAACGTAGCACACGTTTATAGTGATACCATGTCGTATCACACATAGTGGACACGCACCAGTTCTCCTAGAATGGGCAGGAGTAGAGACGACGTAGCGGTGTTACTCATCATCTCCGTCATGCCGGCGACACAGAGGACGACGAGGGCAACGATGAAGGGGTGAGGCAGGTCCTTCAGGATGAGCAGGTGATGTCCGATGGTAGCAGATAGACCAGAGTGCTGAAGCACAACGGCCGGGAATTAGCATATGTGGACGATAATTGTGTGTGTGTTTTGTTGTATGAAATGTTTTATTTGTACTTTTAATACACGATGTGTGTGGAGGATGGGGTGGTGGCGTGTGTGTGTGTGTGTGTGTGTGTGTGTGTTGGTGTGCGTGCGTGTGTGTGCGTGTGTATGTGTGAGTGTGTGTGTGTGCGTATGTGTGTAGGCATATGTGTGTGCGCGTGCGCGCGTGTGCCTGTGTGTGTGTGTGTGCGCGCGCGTCTGCGTGTCTGCATGTGCGTGTGTGTGTGTGTGTGTGTGTGTGTGTGTGTGTGTGTGTGTGTGTGTGTGTGTGTGTGTGTGTGTGTGTGTGTGCGCGTGAGCGTCCGCTTGTGTGTTGTTTATCGTCATAGTCAGTAGTAGTTCGTGTACATGATGACATGAACAGTAGTTAGTGTCGTCGTAGTAAATATTGACATTACACTAATGGGCTTTAGAAATTGCATGAAATTACATAAAATATGGGTTACCCAAGAGAGGAACAAATGACCATAGGGGGAAGAACAATACACGTTTGTAATGGTTTTGTTGGTGATCAATAATACATTTTAGCACACCTCGCAAACATCAGCCAAAGCGAATCCGCCGCCAAGAAGTATAAGAACGCCCCACGACATTTTCGTATGCACCGACTTCCAGTCCAGCAATGGCGGAGCCCATCTTGGCATCTGGGAACCTGCAAGCGCGAGAAGCAACGTGTTTGTACATCCTCTTTCCCATGACAGTCCAGGTGAGGCTAGCCTCGACACTGGTTCGCGATTTCTGTTTTCGTTCACCCGTCACTGTTCTTGTAATGCTGTCTCCGCCGCCCGTCTTCACGCAAGTGCACTATTACATTCCAATAATATAACATAGAAAATACTTTGCTCATTTACACCGCGACGCCAGCATTTCATTATCTATGACACAAGCTTGCTAGGTAATGCCTGCACAAGGTAGATTTAGAAGGCAACACCTACCATCACGATGCTGCAGACAACAGCTAAGCTGAGGCATCTCGGACGGCCAGAAGAACAGGAAAACACTGACGAACATAACACTGCTGGCATCCGTCACGTAGCTACAACACGCGCAACATCCGGTTGAAGTGTACCCTCTAAAATACTTTTGGACGGCAAGTGATATTGCCTTAAATGTTTTTAAGTTTAGCAAACAGCCGCAGTGAAGAAAGTGGCTAAAGAAATACATACTATGTTAATTTTCATCAAAAATCACAACCAGGTAACATGAATGCGCTTCTAGAAGAAAGATGATCTTCAGTTCCATTAACAAATATTTGCCTAACATTGCTTTTTCATAATTTTCCCGTTGCGTTTGTAATGGTTGTATAAAAGTGGCTTACTTGTCTCGGAAGGCGTCTCCCCAACCTGGCATAAACTTCGGGTCTCGGAACAGCCACAACATTACAAGTATCAGGAAAGCCACCAGATTGGAACCTTCGGCAAACCTACAACATCAAAAGTTATGTTATAATTCTATGGCTAAGATTGATACAGTCGTCAGAAAATACGAGACGGCGACGGCTGTGATAAGATAAGTTCGTATTAGGTACACTTCAGGATCCGAAGAATATGTAGTCTGACACGACAAGATAAAAAAGGATGTGCGAATTAGGAGAAAAGGGTAGAACGAAGAAATATTTGAACATGAAAGTAGTTGGGAGCAGAGTGTGATTGCAAGGTCGCAACGAAGCAACATATGAAAATGAAATCACTTGGAGGAAACTGGGACTAGCGGAAGAAGTACAGAGAATGACCCAAATTAAGAAAAATAGCAGGAAAGGGGAAATCAGAAGTGCTTGGGAAAGAGCTGGGAGTTGGAGAAAATCGTAGAAGCTCGGGAAAGATGGAGAAGTGTCGTCGAGACGGCGGAACGGACCGAGTGATGTGTCCGCCATCCCACAGAGGAGAATGGAAGACAATACTAATAAGGAGACGAACAGGAGAAGAAATAAGAAAGGGAGAATACGAAGGAAAAATGGGAGAAATATGAGGAGGATAAGAAGAGGGAGAAGAAGGAGAAGAAGAAGGCGAAGAAGGCGAAGGAGAACCAGGAGATCCAGAAGGAGAAGAAGAAAGAGAAGAAGAAGGAAAAAGAAGATGACACGGCGAAGGATAACGATGAGGATAAGAAGTAGGAAAAGAAGAAGATGATGAAGGAGAAGAAGCACGTCGATGACTCACTTCAGTGGCCCAAGAGCTTCATACTCCTCCTCGAACAGCTGCGTGACAGCGGCTGACGCTTCTGGGTTGTCATCGGCTGTCTGGCAGAACGACCTCCTGCAAACACACCAAACGGTTGCAGTCTTCGGAATGCCACAAAAACACACATATATATATATATATATTATATATATATATACATGTATGTATATATATATATGTATGTATATATACAATATATATATATATAATATATATATATATATATAATATATATATATATAATATATATATATATATAACTTGTGTATCCTATTGGAATAAAACATTTTGCGAAATAATAATCGACAGACGATCGGAAATTAATACAGTATGTGGAATATCGTATGCATCCAAAACGAGGCCGACTGCTATTTTCTGTTGCCGATATATTTTGGCTACAAAGTGCTGCAACAGAAACTGAGAGCTTGCACGTGCACGCACACGCGCGTGCACGCACACACAAGCGCGCGCGACGCTGAGCATATGCGAACGTGGAATTGTGGGGAGAATGTCAATCAAAATGTAAATGTACACAGACGAGTGTATAGCAAAAATGTTTGTTTGTGTTGCGAGTGGACTGCTGATTTACTTAAAGTTATTGTGTGTTGCCTGTGCTATATCAAACTCACTTCGACCGCTGTTCTCACAGTTGTTCTTTTAGCTGTTTGCTTACATTGAATTTCGCGCTATGCAGATGAACGCATTTTTACCCAGGACATTTTGCATTGAGCCAAAATGAATTGACCTCCGAACAGGTAAATGATTGGGTATCTCACCTGAAGCCGATGAAGGCGATCTGCAGCCACACCCAGGCCAATAGCACACAGATGATAGCCCCAGGCACGCCAAAGGCCATCCACGACGTGTAGGTGATGGGCGACTCCTGACCTTCATCCTTGTACATGCTGCAAGACATACAACACACGTTGACGTCAACGAGTAGGTGGACGTGTGGCTACCGTTGTAATGTAAGATCATAACCTTATTAGGTTTACAAGTAGAATAGCAGCAACGTTTGTTTACATTTTAAAGATCCACTGAATTATTAAAAAAAACTACAATTTTCCCATCAACAAAGGGTTTTCAAAAATATATATCGGAAATATACAAGAGCATAGGAATAAACTTGACATAATTATCAGGGAGACATCTTTAACACAGTTTAGTTATCCAATAGATGGTTACTTGGTTAACGAATGCACTAGAGACAATTTAAAACGGATTTAACAATATTTTACAATATTTAGCAAGATGCAACAATAATTTAAAAGGTTTAACAAAACTAAACACAATTTAACAATAGTGCTATCTAAATGAACAAGCTCCAAGTGGACAAGGAAGCTAAGTACTTATTACTTGTCTAAAATGAGAAATATATAACACATCCACATAGTTTGTAAACACCCCTGAATCTGATTTGTAGAGCTATGTGGTGTATAAATAAATTTGATTTGATTTGATCCTTATACGATTATTTGTTATTTAAAGGTATAAACTTATTCACACAATAATTATATAATTTATTTCGAGCGTCGGAAGTGATACTCACTCGTGCACGATGCCGGCTAGGACAAGGTTAGGCCCGGTGCCAGTGAGTGAGGCAGTGCCACCGATGTTGGCGGCGTAAGCGATGCACAGACACAGCGCCTTGCTAAAGCGTGCATGCCGAGCGTCATCTTCCGCCTCGTCCGGTTCCTCGATGGTGATGAAGGACTCAGTCTCCGGCTCTGCCAGCGTTTTACTGCAACGATTGTCAAAACGTTGTATACACAACCTGTCCCATGTCTTTTCACAATGCTAAAGGTCGGTTTACACGAACGATATTAATTGCCCAATTATCGGGCGAGGCATTGTCACCTGACTAATCGGATGCGTTGTTTCTTCTTTATATCAAGAAACAACTCGTGTGATTGGTCGGGCGACACTACTAATAATTTCCGTACTAATACGGTAGACATCACCTTCGTTAAAATATTATATATCTTAAATCCACCTCTGATTTCTAACATTTCGGATAACACCATACTTTAAATTATGTGACTATTGTCTGGTACATATAGGTACATGAGCAACACCATTGACAACATTCACACCATACTTTAAATTACGTGACAATTGTCTGGTACATATAGGTACATGAGCAACACCATTGACAACATTCACACCATACTTTAAATTATGTGACTATTGTCTGGTACATATAGGTACATGAGCAACACCATTGACAACATTCACACCATACTTTAAGTTATGTGACAATTGTCTGGTACATATAGGTACACGAGCAACACCATTGACAACATTCGTGAAGACTTTCGGCATTGATTCAAACTTGCAGCTACAGAAAAATCTAAATGAAAAAGAAAGCAGTTTGTAACTAGAACTACAGAAGCTCGCACCAGTTTGCGCCTTCACGGGTATAACCTCGAGAACAAGTTACTACGTAACGTAAGGAAACCCTCCTTTAATATATTGCAAACATGTTTTATATTCAGCACACCCATATTACAATATAAACATGTGCTGTCACATTTTGCAAGCCTTCAGGGTTTAAGGTTTGTGAAAATAACACCAGTCTATACGATATAATGGGACGAGAATAATCCATACCCGTTGGTTGTCTCTGTCATCGTTATAACCTCATTGACGCCCTTGCTGTAAAGAGCTGAAACACGAACACACAAATATTACTATATTGGCAAAACACAGGATTTATATCCCCAGGAATTCTATAGGGTCGGAACGAGGGGGGCTTGGTTGGCTGAAACACGCAATATTTAAAGCGGGGACTCAGCTCCCCATATTTTGTGAATGTTTGTGATGTTTTAGTGAGTCAAGGGCGGTGCAGTTGGAGGTCCAACACTACCCCCGCCTCCCAACCGCGAAAAATGTCCAACACTACTATCTCCCGTGTTCCGATGTTGGCGACACACTGAAGATCCGGCTCCGGCTCAACCCCCCAATACGTTTCGACGTCTGTGCTTAATACATCGTGTGACACGTAAACTTTTCAATCAATCGAGATCTCTCCGCTGTGCAAATGTATATATATATATATATATCACATAATTAAATATGACTAATCAATTCCAAGGTAATCTTACTGAAAAAGTTCGTTTTACATGCATGCCACGCAAACCACGATAAATGATATATAACAATTACGAAATCTTGTTTAAACCAATGTTTTCAAAACGGGAATTATGATAATAAATATAGATAATAGATGCATGGAGATGAAAGATGTCTAATTCAGACGCGAATGATCTGTGGCAGAGATGAATTGGAAACGTGGAAGAGGGTTTAGCAACATGGATATCGTTGCTCTTAGTATAGTCGTATGATTATAATATATTCAAATGGTCACCTTTCTTGCACTTGGGCGAATCATTGAGTGCTTTTTTTGCCTCGGCCCTGCCTTGCTCAAACTGGTCAAGGACAACTTGACTGATCGGCAGCATCATGGCCGCCGTGGCCGTGTTGCTGATCCACATCGACAGGAAAGCCGTTGGAATCATGAATCCCAACAGAAGCCTGGCGCAGGACGAATAATGTATCGTAAGAACACAAAGTAATGTTCTGAGAGAGTATTAACTTGGTCAGCCATTCGGTAGTTGGACAGTTGCACAAACAGCAAAATAATGCATTTTTAACATTATATTATTGTATTACAAAATAGTACAATACATAGTCATTATGTTTAGTTTTGTACGCACGCACGCATGCACGCACGCACGCACGCACGCACGCACGCACGCACGCACGCACGCACGCACGCGGACATACACATACTCCAACACATACGCATGCACGCAAAAGCGCACGCAAACGCACATGACACGCACGCACGCACGCACGCAGACACACACGCACACACACACACACACACGCACACGCACACGCACACGCACACGCAAACACACACACACACACACACACACTTCTCTACACCACACCTATTTAACGTATATAATTATTGTATATCCTCTTGAAACCTCTAATAGTTTATGTTGAAAACATTTGTGTAAATAGTGTCGATGAAAAAGTAGAATATAAATAAACTACACTGTAATTTCAAATCAACTGAATTAGAAATCCAGCAGATGGCGCCAGTAATCCCCACAGGTAACTACTAAACCTGACTGCAATGCAGTTTGTCGCCGCCCGACGCAAAGCAAAAAACCCCGCATATTTGCAGCTTCGACGCCTGGGTTTCCTACCATTTAGGCTTGGAGCCGACGAGTCTGAGAACACGTAGAGCTATCCGTTTGTGCAGATTCGACTTCTCAACCGACACGGCCACCAGAAGACCTCCCATCATTAACATGTTCGTATCCTGCAACGGAACGCAGCACACATGTTAGATGACGCAAGAAGGCGGCTTGGAATGCGAATTCAGCCACAATATGGACGGATACATGATTTAGCAGCAGTGGTCGGCGACGTGTGAAAGAAATGTGTAATTTGTATAAACGAACGAAACATGTCAAATTGTAAGTATTTGATGGAAATAAATGTCAAGGTGTCGCCATTACTGAAGCGGAGTCCACGTAGATAGCGGTTAGAACGAATTATCTGTTATGTCGGCATATCCGGTGACCATGACCAACTTCCATCACTTATATTAAGGATATATTTATATCATTAAATGTAGGTCAATGTCAGTCTGTTGTATATAGTACACCATTGAAATTGATTAAAACAAAGTCTACTCTGTCCTAACCTACAAACAAATGCTTTATGCAAAACCTCCAGCACGCGAATTATGTAAGTCTGAGATCATATCGAACACATAATCTGATTGCACTAGTTCAGTTGAATGTCATAACTATGCATTTAGTTGGTGCCACCTAGTTACCTAGTTTCTTTCAAGCGTCTATACAATGCAGGTATGCGTGACGATGCCGTCTTGATGTATTCGATATGATAACAGACACGCCATTTGAAGTATTGCCCTGCAGTCAAGCATGCCCGTCTTTCACTGTACACTATATGTACAGGGACTACAGTATATCGCATTTCGGACCAGTTTATGTTATCGATATGAAATCTAGACATCAATTGTAAAATATTCTAATTCTGGCACAGCTGCATCAAGAACAATTGTTATGACAAGGTGATATCAAAACAATACTTGTGATATAGTGATATAAAACAAAGCAGATACAAGATAAAATTAAAGCATGTCAGTCTTGTGTTCTTTCCATTTCATAATATTAGTAGCTAATTTGGGGGAAGCACTGCATCGTGTACCCCAACTTATAACCCGTTGCGCAGCAACATGTTTACATGGAATTCTAATGAGTTATAAGTTTCGTGCCCCCTTATCAAAACCCAAGATACTTCACTGCTATAGATGACGTTGATTAATAGAACATTAAACATGGACAGAATAGTCGCATTGTCCGTACACATTCTATACCCAAAATCGCACTCGATAGGATCTATACACCATAAAAAATACTAGCCCACGTCTTAGTGGAAACGTAGCGCCTACGTGTGGTGTTTATGTTGATTTGACCAAGGTCATTTTCTCTCTTCTACATGACACAAAAAGGTACACCGTTGTCAGGTGTTCCTGCCCACGTCGTGAACACATGTTAGTAAGGACGTAACTGATGCACGTTGTCAACTGAACAATGGCTGATTTAAGCCAAGAGTAACATTTGCATACATAGGTGTACGCGCCATTTATGCAAGACGCTAGTGCTTAAGCGTTTGTGTTTGTATGAGTTCTTGTGATCCTCACTAGACGAAATATGCATAAAAGCTATGTTTAAACATAACGTAAAATGTAAAACTAACACAAACGGCCGCTATACCTCAAGCATTTCATGCATATGCCGGTTGATTGAGTAACACATTAATTTTGTACTACCTCAATAAAAAAGTACATTTGTATCAGTTTGTGCAAAGGAACCAAACAATGCCGACCTGAACACTTAAGTCTAAGCACATACTGACGAAACGGGTGCGCGATTGTTGTACACACTTGTGTTAGGCAGGAAAAGAGAAAGGACGTATAACGAACACTAAAAGAATCACGAATGTTCTACTAGCAGGTTTTGACACGAAACAAAAAACTCGCCGGAATTTTGTCAACGCAACAAAAAGTAGAAAATCTCGTGCATCGCGCACGTGCATTGCACGGTCCAGTACGGACAGTTCGGTGCCTGTTTTAAAGACTTTTATTAGCAAGCCGCTGTTTGATATGTTGGTTCCTGGTGATGTCCACGGTGGTTTCATTGACATTGTGGAACCTTTCTATCAGGCCAATGTCGTGAATATGGCGATCTTCCTTTATCGTACCTAATCACCCGAGGTTGTCAATTTTGCGTCTGATTAATTTTTACTCCAGTAGCAACTTTGTTAATGATAGCAACGACAACACTTGTGTTATTTCTGTTGACAGAACGACCAATTCAATTGTCACCCTTCAATTTCACCCACGTCGCATGCACTTGTACCATACGTGAACAAACCGGACTGCACCGTGTGTAGCATGTGCGTATTGAACGAGATTTCGGACTTGAACGAAACTTCACCAATATAGCAGCGTCACGCTGCGTTGATAACACTTTGGCGACAACATCTTACATTGAAATATTTCTTTTGGTTCTTTTGTTGTTCAGTAGGCCCTACGGTAATTTCTCACAAAATCAGTCCAAATCAATTAACGTGGTATGTGTACATAAGTTACTAAAATTAGTAAAGAGAACGAGGATTTAAACATTGCTACACGCGGTCACGTGATACATGTCAAATCTACATCATATATGTGGAGTAGTAATATGTTTACTTTATCGCAGTCAGATTACTTTACATTCCGTGACATTTCGACTCAACAATCTTCAACAAACAGCTACTGCTAGTTGGCAACACTGCGCAGAAGTATCACTCTATTCCATGTCCACCCCGATCGCGCGGCCTGGGTGGCTCTCCCGGAGATTGTTCCCGAAGAACCGCCCTTCACCCGTCTTATGAAAATTACTGAGAGCAGTCGAATCGTCATGGAATATAAGGCAAACTGACTGTAAAAGTACAAATGTTACCAATTTTTACCCATCCAGCCTGATCTTCTTCATCGTCGTCCACTAAGACGGGATCGCCTGTCACCATCACAAATGATGTCGTCGTCCTCAAAGCTCAATTTCCAACCTCGTGAAACGTTTCTCACGTATATGGGAGCAAGTATCTAGAGATGTATTTTGGACCACCCACCTTGAGGTAGTTCTTGGCAAGCTCTTTGGCCGGGAAGACGCCGAGCATAGGGAAGATAAAGAGAGGCATAAGGGCCGTCGCGGGCAGAGGGATAGCCTCTGTGACCCAGTACACGGACATGATGAGGACGCCATAGCCGGCTTTCGATTCCTGCAACAGAACAAAGGACTATTAGTTACCACATAAAAATAAATGCTAATACATGTTATTCATGTCTTCGCTATAGGACACGTTGGTGAACGTTTGCGTCACGGGCCACACACCAACCAATCAGTAGCAATCGATAAACGCACATCGCGTCTGGTTTTAGCAGATGCTGCCATCATTTTATTTATTTATTTTATTGTTCACCTCTCTCCCCTTTTTCTCTCCCA
>OZ023213.1:31293268-31314790 GCA_963995525.1 Escarpia spicata
CGACTCACCGACGACTATTTGTGTGCGACGATTGGTTTTTAACGGCCTACACGTCACGACGCGACGATTTGTTTTTAATATCAAACATGTTTGATATTCTACAACGAAATAAAGACTGGATAAAGTATGCTCTCAAAACAAGCGTCGCGTCGTGGGGGGGGGGGGGCATACACGTCAAGACAAATTGTCGCATACCGAAAACTTTTAACACCAGGACGCGATGACTGAACTTTTGCATGTGTGTTGCGGATATCCTCGGTGACACGGCGGCGGTTTTTGTATTTAAAAAAATCTAAAATTTAACAACAGATTCTGTTTTGAAGATGGATTTTCCGTACGAGCTTATTACCTTAGTGAAGTGACCGCGAGTAGCACAAGGTTTCAAAGAGATCAGGGAACCTTGCCATCTGTATCAAACGGCTAAGGTTATTGTAATGCCTCTGTCTCCTGATCAAATATTCCGGTGTTTCTTATCCATATCTCGTCTCCGTATACTCGACGTATGCATAACTTCTTTTCTTCTTTCTTTCATTACGACCACTGGGGTCGATAATTATTCAATCATCCATCTCCACATCCCTATGTCTGCCACTGCCGTATTCAGCTCCTCTGTTTTTAGACCCACATCTCCCTTAAGCGGTCGATGTAAGTTGCTGCTTGTCTTCCCACCTTGGTTCTTCCATGTGTCGGTTGCCACAAGATGGTCTTAAATTAAATTTCATCCTTATGTCTGTAGCAGTGTCTGGCAAATCCCAGTCGTCTTCTTCTCATGTTATCAGTGACTTTACACATTCCACTGTATAGTTCTGTGTTTGTCAAGTATGCATAACATAGCGCCTTAAAACAGACACAAATGCATGTAAACGTCTTTGTTCGTACGGCCTTATAACGTTTACTGCTGGTGTTCAACGTCACATGCAGTGGTGGATAGTGTTCTGGAAACAGTTAATTGTTGCGTCGGGTTTTCTTCAAGCGTATTTAATGCGATTACGCAGGCATGTTTAATATTATATTAATGTTGTAACTGATGTTTAATCTTTTAGCCTGATATAGCATAAAGTACTTCACTGTACCAATTATCGAGTTCACTCAACCCGGCGACGTTCACTCGACGACTTTACTCAAGCAAATATTGCAAGGCGCCATGTGAGTTTAATTGATAGGGCCTACTTTAGTCGCGAGATGGGACACCGTGTTAGTATGTTGAGTGCCAAAGTGAGGCACACCAACAGAAAAAAATACTGCATCACAGGACCATGACGGCGCACTAAGAAACGAGTGGGCCTAACGTAAGCCTATGTGCCACGCAAGTTATTGCGATCACCATACACCTAGGCCCTATAAACAGTACACATTAAAGTGGCGACGTCCTACATAAACCCAACCGTCACCGCCGATATTGCACCTGATTCCTTTTTGACACGGTTGACTAATAACGGCCCAGCACGGCCGATGCATGTCGACAGCTGACCTACATCGGTGGCACTAAATGGCGCACATTTGTTAACATAAAACTTCTATGTGGGCCCCATCGCGGATTACGTTCAACACCAAGTACCAAAGAAATGCTGTTTTTGTACTTATGAATGCCTCTTGGCCAGGTCGCCTCTCTACAAGTGATGTAATCGGTCGTCACGGTCTGATTAACCGACAACGGACATTTCGCCCGGTTTGAAAAGCCAGTGTAGGCTGACTTGAGATTTCAACGACGCCAGATGTGCTTATAATGGCTACTAAAGCTGAAACATGGATGTATCTATTAAAAGTGGCTTGCGTATCGTGGCGGACAGTCGTGTTTGTAGCGACGCCGTTTTTGTTGCTACCGATCCTGATAGCCAACTCGTCATCGGTGAGTCAACTATCGAATTTTGTAGTTCCTTTGTTAATCACAGGGGTCTCAGTATAAATAATGCATGACAGCGATTATTGGTTTTGATGGCTGCACTACTATTGGCATTTCTGTAAAGTAGTGTTTTGTATATATATATATATATATATATATATATTTCAGTTAATTTTAAAGACGGTTCTGAGTCATCTCCCATACAAATAATGTTTACGCCAATGAGTCACAATATATACCGCCCTCTACCGGTCTTGCAGGAGTTACCAAATCGGACGTGAACAGAGTCGCCATCTAGCGGGAAATATTGGCACAGTAATTATATACGTTGAGACCGCCTTGGTGTAACAAGATAGCTTTATGTTCTTTCTTGGTTAGATGCCGTGAGGTACGCAGCGGGAGTAGTGCTGGACATTTTTCCGGTGGAATAGGGAGACTAGTATCGGGCGTCTTTAATTGTTTAACTTCACAATAATTGTAATCCATGAACTACTCCCCTACAAGCAGAACCACTTCGGCCCAAGCGGAATTGTTTGGCCTCAGCGGGGTAGGGATGGGGTACACCTCAGCCTACCGTGCCTGTCTTGTGTGGGATTGGACAATATGTCCCCTGGCATTGACAAGTAGAGGGAACATACCGTATATTCTGAACGAATGTTTAAAATATAATATATTTCCAGCTTCTTTCCCAGCTTCATACGTTGTAGGCACCCTACCCCGTTTTTATTAAGGGGGATATACAATTATTTTAATCGGTTAACATAATTGGGGGACGGGCGAACAAAGTATATCTAACAAGTATATGATATTCATATTCACAAGTATATGATATTCATCATCGTATTAATTATATAAGTACTTTTATTTATTTATTAATTAATCGTAATTTTGTTTTCGGGAAAAGCCACGCTTATATAACGTGAAATATACCGTAGCCACGTAATTTACGCAATAGTTCGTCTCCCCTACCAGGAGGCGAAGGCTGCCTACGGGGTGTTGGTGATGGCCGTGTATTGGATGACGGAGAGTATCCCACTTCCGGCAACAGCCCTCATGCCCATGTTCATCTTCCCCATGCTTGGAGTGATGGGAGCGAAGGACATCGCCAAGAATTATCTTAAGGTAAGTACTAATCAACAAAGTCTGATCGTCACTTTGAGGTAAACAGAGGTAAAACATAATTTGCTAGTATTTCTAGGACATGCGTATGTCTTATAAATACTAGCATATTACACACATACAAACATGCGCACGCACAAACAGCCACGTGTACACGCACGCACACACACTGACACCTGCGCATTTCCGCACTCACTCACTCACTCACTCACTCACTCACTCACTCACTCACTCACTCACTCACTCACTCACTCACTCACTCACTCACTCACTCACTCACTCACTCACTCACTCACTCACTCACTCACTCACTCACTCACTCACTCACTCACTCACTCACTCACTCACTCACTCACTCACTCACTCACTCACTCACTCACTCACTCACTCACTCACTCACTCACTCACTCACTCACTCACTCACTCACTCACTCACTCACTCACTCACTCACTCACTCACTCACTCACTCACTCACTCACTCACTCACTCACTCACTCACTCACTCACTCACTCACTCACTCACTCACTCACTCACTCACTCACTCACTCACTCACTCACTCACTCACTCACTCACTCACTCACTCACTCACTCACTCACTCACTCACTCACTCACTCACCTCACTCACCTCACTCACCTCACTCACCTCACTCACCTCACTCACCCCTCTCACTCAATCACTCAATCACTCACTCACGAAAGAGATACATAAGTTGTATACTGGCTGCGGAACACGGAGGTAAGCAGTTTGAATAAAGTACAAAACAAATGTTTTTGATCGAATTATTCGGACAATTTTATCCAGGTAGAAAAGCATAAACGGACACAAATGTTTCCACTGCAAGAACTGTTGGTATTCTAACGTCTTTCAGGACACCAATATGCTGATCATGGGAGGTTTGATGGTTGCTGTGTCCATTGAAAGTTGCAACCTACACAAACGCGTCGCACTAGCTGTTCTAAAACTTGTCGGGGTAGAAAAGAAATGGTAAGTAACAGAACGTATGTACTGAGTCAATGGTAGCCTATAATTGGGATGTCGTGCACATTATAATGCAGAAAATATCATCATATGCATTTTTAATTAACTATTTTATGTGAGAGTATGTAACCGTGATGTCACGCTTGTGTCTGTAACTATAGGTAAATGACGCATCGATTATGCATGGTCCCATGAGCACTAACGTTAGCAGTTTCACGGTGGATGTCCATATTGTAGATAATCGAATTGTAGTCTAACACAACTTTGTGAATCACTAAGATGGTTGACATTAAATTGTCCCAATGATCACTTTATCCCGTGAGTATTGTGTAATTGATAACACTGTCTTCGCAGGCTGATGCTTGGATTCATGCTACCCACGTGGTTCCTGTCAATGTGGATCAGGTAAGTAGTTGTATCAGAACATCGATGTTTTACCACAGTTGAAGTAACTTTCATATTGCTCCAGCTCCGCACGCCCCATCAGATGAAAGCGTGTACAATGTATATGATGACATTAATATATTAAGAACGTCAATTGATCATATATGCAATTAACGTTGAATCACAATACAACTAAACAATTTTAATTTTTTAATTATTTATTAAATAACTAATCAAAAGAATTAATTAAAATACTACCCAACAGCTGCCAAGAAAATAATTAAAACCAGGATACCGCGAAAGGGTGAAATATTGATGTCCAACGCTGAACGAAACAATCATAGATTTCCCACCCCAAACGAATGTAATTTCGACTAACATCCGACATCGATGTTTTGAGATGACCCCACTACAGCGTCTGACTGAAAGCACGTTTTAAGGACACGTTCTGTAGGAATACACATTTGAGGTAGATGTATTGAACTTAGAGACACGTCTTTGCAAAATATCAGATCGAGAAGCTTTTGGCAATTAAACATAAGTTAGAAAATGTTCTAAAGATGTGTTTTGTAGCTTAGAAAACCAGTAGCTTTAGTCTGTCCAAATTGAACATCTGGTCAGTTAACATAACGTAACATATCACGTGAGTGACAGGTCAGATATCCAGCCAATGTGACTTATGTTCTTTATCGCCTTCTTACATTGTTGTTGTTCTTCTTATATTGTGCGTAGCTCCACTTTGGGACATTGTTGCAGTGTTAAACAGATCGTGAATCCGTGTTCACCAAGTAGAATTAAACCATTGCTTTTAGTGTCAAAATCGAAAGACAAATACTTTCAAATCCACCCTCATATGCTAGGTGCATGGGTTCAAGGACATACCCCCCTCTCAACATCCCGTAGATATGTCACTTGATACTATCGGATGCCCTTTATTATAGCCAATCTAACCATCGCGTATTTCGTTGAAGCAACACGGCGACAACCGCCATGATGTTCCCCGTGGCACAGGCCGTGCTTGCACAGTTTGAGCAAGGCCGACAGTCCGTGGACCAGGTTTCCCGCCTTCGACGTTCCCTCAGTCGCCTGGACAGGCTTGACCGGTCCGGCACGGAAACGTTGGACACAGAGACAATGACCATCAGTAGCAGCGTCGGTCATTCCACCAGAAGTGAGTATCGGGATATTGTCAGGCGGTATGGTATAGGTCTGCTTTAACTTGTTTTAATTTATATTGAGCTTGCTGTTATAAGTGTGTTGTGTTCAATAGCATAAATGCGTTCCCAACGAATCTGCGAACCTCGGAACAATCTGCGAAAAAAACGCGTAACGTTATGAACTTTCTTTCGGTCTATTAAACGTCCGACAAGAACCCCAAAATTGTTTTTAAAATCCTGGACTAACGGGGAATTTAAAAAAGTGAAGGCGTTAATTTTCTGCCAACGGGTCGTGTATGAACCACTAAAAGCTCGGCACCCAAAAGGATAACCGTTTAGGAGCAAAACGTTCATGCACCCACATACATACGCTACCTTGATTACTGTTAGATGGGCCACGGTGTTTTAGACAACCTCTGACTAACACAAGTGCACAAGTAACGAATTGTAGAATGTATTTGATTTCGACACAACATAGACACTATTGCTTAATGTGTAATATATGTATATATATATATATATATATATATATATATGTATATATAGATAGATATATATATATATACAATATATATATGTACATACGTACATATGTATATATATATATATATGTGTGTGTGTGTGTGTGTGTGTGTGTGTGTGTGTGTGTGTGTGTGTGTGTGTGTGTGTGTGTGTGTGTGTGTGTGTGTGTGTGTGTGTGTGTGTGTGTGTGTGTGTGTGTGTGTGTGTGTGTGTGTGTATTAGGCGAGCGACAAATCCCCAAGAAGTGCTATATTTTAGGAGTTTAAAATGGCCCCTGTACACACATCCAAATGTTATATCATTTGAAAACTCTACATCGTCCTAACAAAGTCACAGTGAAATGATGAGTATTCCATGTTCTTGCAATACCGCAAAATTCAGAAAGTTACAATGCCTCTGCAACTACTTCATTTATGTATACGCGTCATATATCTTTTGAAAGAACAATTTCTCCCCATGAGACTTGACGTGGAGCTGTCGGTTGATGGAGTATGTGTGGAGCAACGATCAAACAGAGTCGCCGTCAAGTGATGTGTTCGAAATTGCACCATCCCGCAAGCGTTTTACAATATCAATGGTTGCATATATCTACGTTACCTATCTACTCAAGGCCTTGTCATATACCGGTGGAAAGCCTATTGTCTCCTGTAAATATGGTATACGTCGGTGAGCGATCGAGTGATGCAGTCGGTGTGGAGTGAAGGTTAAACAAGGTCAACATCAAACGAAAAATGGTAAACACTGTTAGAAAGCGTATTGTATCTCCGACAAAATGATGTATGGCATGGAGTTGTAAAGTGTAGCGAAGGTTGTAGCGAAGGTTGAATAAGATCACGATCAAAAGATGAATTTTCGAAATTGTGCCTTTCCGCTGATAGTAGGTAAACCAACATGTGATGTTATACTTTTAATGGCATTTTTGCTAATAGCAGGAATTCATGCAAAATCCATCACTCAATGGATAAGAAAATAGGTGTGGGTGGATGCCACCCTCGGTTTGGAAGGTTATTTGAGGGTCACAAACTTAAACTTGAGTCAAAATATTTAATTAATTAATTGGCATGTTAGTGTGCACACCGTTACATGAAACCCAATATTTTATTATATGTACATGAATTGCTTCTTTCATGTGATGATTGAAGTTTAAATTTTACTCATACATAATTATACGGAATACTCTAAAATAAAAAACGTGATTTTCTCGAAATTTGTGTATCGCCTACATCAACGTTGTTTGCACGTCCACTTATTTTATGTAAACCAGTTTATATTCCTATTGTTATAATATATATATATATATATTATATTAATATACATACATTTGGTCATTAACATGACGTGGTCATTAGTATGACGTGTAAATCAAAGAACTTGCCTAAAGTGTAGTTAGGATGTTAAAGAAGAGAGGTGGCAATCACAGATTAGTGTCTGCAACGCAGTCGGCCAACTGTCAGATGTTCTCAGGACATCTCGAGACAATTCAATATCTAATGGAGGAATCCAAACTTCATGATATGGTTGAAATACGTGGACATTATGGAGATCACGCTGGACATCATCAGGGTTGAAAATATTGGCAACGATATAGAATCTTTCGCTGCATTTATACATTGACTAACCATCTACGATCACACAAACTATGCCCGCACGAGAAAGAACGGTCTATCTGGCAGACGTGAAACACCCCGATGAGACAGCACCAGAGGTTCCTGCAGTATTCAGAGATCAATCTTTGTTGTGATGAGAACCAAACAGCGTTTCAATCAAGTCAAGTCAATTACTAGCACATGCAGGATGCATTCCATCGGCATTACAAAAAGATCGATCTAGCCAGTTCACCGAGCCATCCTGTACTTTGAATGGCATCCACAGACATCTACAATAGGGGTTAACCGTGTCCAGACAGGCCAACTGATACCTTCTTCTTCGCACATATGTCGCCGTGACATGATATATCTATATATGACTGATTTGCTTGTAACCAAATGTTGACGTTGTTGTTAACGTGTGCAATATGAAGTTCTAGGGTCGAGGGGTGGTAACATCGTCAGACCCAAAGTGGTGGATCCTGACAGGGTCGACGGTTAGCTACCCATGTGCGGGTGCCATAGAATGGTAACCATTTTCCATCCCTTTGCGCTTTTTGTTAAATTCCTGCATGCGATATTGAATAGTCTCCTTCCTGAGAGAGTTGACCCATTGCGTTATGCAGTTCTTTTCTGTGATCATGACTAAATATGAGATGTAGTGTGCGTGTGCGTGTGCGTGTGCGTGTGCGTGTGCGTGTGCGTGTGCGTGTGCGTGTGCGTGTGCGTGTGCGTGTGCGTATGCGTGTGCATATGCGTATTGTGCATGTATATTATGTATAGTGTGTATCTAGGTTTGACAAATACTGCTGATATTGAAAGATTGGATGGATGTGCAAACAACATTGATATACATTTGGAGAAAATCACATATTTATGTAGGAGTATTCCATACATGTGTAGTAAATTCAAAGTTCAACACCAAGTAACACAGACAGTACACCCGCAAATCATCACGTCTTTGGTTCTATGCAAAAATGTGCTCAAGTAGATGTCAATTAATAAAAAAGGCATTTTAACACCAGTCGATTTTGTGACCTTCAAAATGACCTTTAAATTCAAAATTGAGGATGGCATCCGATCTAATCTTTTTCCTCATCCTATGAGTGACTGATCCAGCAAAGCTGCCCAGTATTACAAAATGCCGGTAAAAACCTAGAGGACTTCTCTTAATGTTTCATTGGTCTAGTACAAATATTAATTACATCGATGGGGACCTTGTTCGACTTTCCTTTCATATACACGCATAGCACCAATATACAGCTCCATGTCATACCTCATTTTAACGGTGTTAAAATGCACTTTCTAACGATATATAAAATGTTGGTAGAAAAAGTAGATACACAACCATTGTGATTGGAGAATATTTGCTTAATGGCACAGTTTTGAACGTTCATCGTTTGATGGTGACCTTGTTTGACCTTCACTATACATCGGCTGCACCATCCGATAGCACCCCGCCGTATCCCGTATGTACTGGGAGACAGTAGGCTTTACAATGACATATGTCGTCGCCTTGAATACATATGTAACGTAGGTATGTGCAACCGTTGACATTATAAAACGTTTGTGGGATGGCACAATTTCGAACATTTATCACTTGACGATGACTCTGTTTGAACGTCGCTCCACACATAATCCATCAACCGACAGCACCATGTCATATCGCATTTTAAAGGGGAGAAAGTGTACTTTCAAAGGATATATGACCCGTATACATATATACAGTTACAGAGGCATTGTAACTTTGTAACTTTCGCAGTATAACAACAAAATCGAATATTCATCATTTCACTGTGACCTTATTTGACAGTAGCTCACACCTATGCATCAGCACCAGCTCCACATTATATGCTAGTTTGACGGGGAGATAATAAGCTTTCCAAACATGTGTGACATCGCCATTTCTTGATTACGTAGAGTAGATATACAACCATTGTAACGTTTGCGGAAGCTCACAGTTTAGAACATTTATAATTTGACGATGACCCTGTTTGCCGTTAGATTCACGTTTACTGCACCACTTGGCAGCTATACGACTGGCCGAGTTGGGACGGGGAGATGCAGGGCTTTCAAATTATATAACATTTCTGTGTGTGTGGGGGGAGGGGGCATTTAAGTATGTCCGTTAGGTGGTTCTACCGCTCGCCTAAATATACATGTATATATATATATACATACATACATACCTATATATATACATACCTGGATATAATATATATATTATATATATCCAGGTTTGTCGCCGCCGAATCAGACTGGAGCCTTCTACGACGGCCTGGAAATGAACGTCTTTACTTCGCCAAGGTACATTAATACAAAACTGTCGACTTCAGCGTTACTCGTTGTTTTGCATACAACGTAATTGTCAGAGTTTACACAAAATGTTGTCATATTATGTTGATTAAACAGAATCCACAAACTAACGATGTCTTTCCACAAACTATGCATGTTCCAATAACTTCGTGTTGCATCGTTTATATTATACTAACCGAGTTACCCACGTGGTCCGGGAAAAATGCAATCGCCTGCGCTAAAACTAATTTTAAATCCCGGGATTCTTACCGCACCGGACGAATTTTTAAATATCTTAATTTACGAACCACCCCGATGGGTCTGCTAGATCGCACACATAGCAAACTGACGGAGATAGCGGCCATTTAAAAACTGTGACCCCAAAAATCCCACCCGGACGAATTTATAAAAAGTATAAATCTACGATCCACTTCAATAGGCCCGTTAGATCACATGCAACATTTCAACCCTCCACATACAAAACTAACGGGGATATGAGTCGACCGACAGACAGACAAACAAACAAACAAACAAACAATAACAACAACAACGAAAAAAAAGAACGGACGGACGGCCGGATGGACGGACGGGCGGAGGATGGACGGACGGACAGAGAACCGTATTTTTTTGTATGTAGACACCACTAATTGTTATGATAGTGTGTCGTTGATTACACGGGGTTGTAGCACGGCGGGCTCGTCACACTCCGTGCTGCACATCGAACCCGACGAAGACGAGAACAACAACAGCGCCGAGAACGCGGAGTTCGGTAAATGTCTGTCCCTCGCCATAGCCTACGCCGCCAACATCGGGGGCATCGCTACACTCACGGGCACAGGACCGAACCTCGTCTTCAAGAACATCATAGACGAGTAGGTGCACGCGAAACCTCGCTTTATCTTCTCAGTTTGTTCTTCTTGTGACTAGTTCATCCCTCTGTGGTAGCTATATGTATGTCCCTTGACAGCATACCTCTCCGTCCTCCGATGTCATATCTAACCTGACAGCATCCCTCTCCGTCCTCCGATGTCATATCTAACCTGACAGCATCCCTCTCCGTCCTCCGATGTCATATCTAACCTGACAGCATCCCTCTCCGTCCTCCGATGTCATATCTAACTTGACAGCATCCCTCTCCGTCCTCCGATGTCATATCTAACCTGACATCATCCCTCTCCGTCCTCCGATGTCATATCTAACCTGACAGCATCCCTCTCCGTCCTCCGATGTCATATCTAACTTGACAGCATCCCTCTCCGTCCTCCGATGTCATATCTAACCTGACAGCATCCCTCTCCGTCCTCCGATGTTATATCTAACTTGACAGCATCCCTCTCCGTCCTCCGATGTCATATCTAACCTGACAGCATCCCTCTCCGTCCTCCGATGTCATATCTAACCGAGCCGACATCGGAGTGCAGAAAGGAAACCTCCGGGCTCAGTGTGCGCACGCGCATGTTTGTAGTGGGGGAGTGAGTGAGTGAGTGAGTGAGTGAGGGAGTGAGTGAGTGAGTGAGTGAGTGAGTGAATGAGTGAGTGAGTGAGTGAGTGAGTGAGTGAGTGAGTGAGTGAGTGAGTGAGTGAGTGAGTGAGTGAGTGAGTGAGTGAGTGAGTGAGTGAGTGAGTGAGGGAGGGAGTGCTGGAGTGCGGGAGTGCGGGAGTGCGGGAGTGCGGGAGTGCGGGAGTGCGGGAGTGCGGGAGTGCGGGAGTGCGGGAGTGCGGGAGTGCGGGAGTGCGGGAGTGCGGGAGTGCGGGAGGGCTGTGTCTGGTGTGTGTGTGTGTGTGTGTGTGTGTGTGTGCGTGCGTGCGTGCGCGTGTTTGTATATCTGCGTGCATGCGTATGTCGTAACGGTAATAATATGTATAGGGCAAAACACCTAAAGCTGAAGCTTCTATTGTGTAAAATAGTTAACAAATACGATGCAGGAGCTTTGATAAATCTACATATATGTCTGATCTGGAAGCAATCAGCCACACTGCAATTAATGTGCAAAGACTATTCGCACACAAATACCCACCACTGTCTACAGCCAGGTATTCATTCATACAGCTGAGTGAACTGCAGCAATGCAGAGTGAAAGAACTTGACCAAAGTTCGACACGGCAGCATAGGATTCGAACTTGGGTTCTCTAGTTTGAGAGTCCGATGCTCTAATAACTGCGCCACTGTGTTCCACACTTGAATTATATTTGCTGTTGTTCAGGGAGTACGCGAACAAGGGTCTGGACGAATCTCCAATTACGTTCATGTCTTGGATGATCTTCGGTTTTCCGCTGTCTTGTTTATGCCTAGTTATCAGTTGGTACTGGCTACAAGTGTACTTCATAGGGTGCAAGTGAGTATTCATTTCATGCACACTTTTTGCGTAACAATTTTGACACTTACTGATGGCCTCAGGTCTTCTCCTTTGATGTGGTATCTGACATATCATCGAATAATTAATGATATTTATAGGCTTAGTCTACGCAAAACATTATATTTAGTGGATAAACAATAGACAAATAAATAAATACATATATTTAAAGAACTGTCTTGTTTGATTGTCCCGTGTAATGTGTTTCAAAATGGTCTTTAAATTATAAGTTTAAAGTCCCGCGATAATTAACAAGATTTAAAAAAATTGCCAAATGGACAAAATGGACAAGGAAGCCTTTGGCTAATTTTTATCTCGCCCTTCTAAGGTATATGTTGACTCTGTTTTTTTTATTCAAGCTACTGACACATAATTAGCAGGCAATATGTGGCGTTCATTTATAGTCCTCTGTGAGAATGAATACTAAGTTGATTTAATTAACTAACTTGCATACTAGACCGTCTAAATTTGCATTTAAACAAGTCTTGTGATTTGGCCTCGTTGATTGTGGTATCTTCGTCTTGTAGATTTCGCCTGAGAGGCGGAGGATGTCAGAACAACGAGGGCAATCCTGACATTGAAAGGGCCGTCAAAACCGTAATTCGGGAGGATTATTACGACCTAGGTCCATTCAGGTAATACATTAATTATGCAGCCATTGCAAATAACAGTGGAGTTCCTTAATCGCGTAGCATGCCCCTGCAATAGATGCAAATTACAGCCACTACCGGTTGCTTAGCATTTAAATGTTATATTTACAATTTGATCATTTCACATGCGTAATTTTCAAACAGCGAACACGGCTTCGAGCTTATAAAACGCAATTTGACAGGCAGTATCCATTCAACATATTTATTGTAGTATTAGTAACAACGGTATGTGGATAACTGTTAATGAATGAGTAACGGACATCATGTCTACAAGTTGGTGATTACGATGTTTAGGTGATTTCGTGATGACGTTTGACATTAAAATCTGCAGCTTCGCCGAGGGGTTCAACGTGGCGCTGTTTCTACTGTTGGCTTTCCTTTGGCTCCTTCGCGACCCAAGGTTCATCCCTGGGTGGGGAGAAATATTCAAGGAAGGGTAAGCATCTAGTTAGAACAAACGTTTATGCCGCTAGCGGACATATTCCAGTAAATAGCAACCAGCGTACATCCACCCATGGAATGAGAGCAAAAGCAGCAATCGCCATCATTAAATACGTTAAGCTGAGCCAATCTTCTCGTTTCCTTTCAAGATTAGGCTATTTTCATTTCTTTTTTGTAATGTTTGGGAAGTAGAAGTAAATATTTCAATACACATTACACCTCAGCCGCTTGCGAGAATATTTTTATTGGGATTTCCAGAATAATGCCATTTGAGTTATGGTCGTTTTCATGGTTAGTTCTAAAAGTAAAAGATCGCCCTTGGTTCCACCTCTGCATATAAATACACGCATACCAGCTGAAAAGCATGACAATGTAATTTAAATAATTGCACTTATTCATGGTCATTTAGGAAAACTGTCTAACCCTAACACTAACTATTTTAGTGCACACGGTAACAAGTTAGAGTATTGTTACACAATGATGTTGTTTCCGTTTATTTTGTTTTAGCTACGTCACTGACGCCAGTGCCGCTCTCTTCGTCTGCGTGTTGCTGTTTGCTGCTCCAGCGTTGCAACCGAGATTCGGCCGAATAGAAGCCGCTCCGTGTATGATCTTTGTTTCATATCTTATGTAAACGATCTCTAAAATCATTCTGATCGATTTAGCCTGTCACGAATCAGTCTTGTTGATGTTCAGTTCTGTAGCGTCTGAATAAATTTACCACAAAACTGAATGTGCATCGGTGCATTTGTTAAAATCACACACACACACACACACACACACACGCACGCACGCACGCACGCACACACCTACCCACACAGTCTACGTGTGTAACTACATATGTATATTTATTGAAAAATGTAAATAAAATTACTCACATTCGACGAATTCTACCGACCGCAGTTTAAATATTCCTATAATAATAATATTCCAATACGATAACATAGCAAGAGACATGACATGTAATATTGAGGTAAGCATACGCGAATTAATAATGAAATAAACCAAGAAACCAGTTCGTTACGTGCAAATATGTATGCGTTCTTGTTTTCGTAGCTTTGCTGGAATGGGGCAGCGTCGTGGCCAAATTTCCGTGGGGCGTCCTGATTTTGATTGGTGGCGGATTCGCTCTGGCCGATGTCTGCGAGGTATGTCACGGATAGACACTTCAGTTACACTCATACTTATAACCACATCTTACGTAACTGTAAATTCTTGTACAACAAGAAATAATCCTACAGGTTTGTAATTTCTTGAAGCTGTACCGTTCTGTTGGTAAGTCCATTCTTCATTGGATTTACTAGTTTTTACAAAATGTGTCTCTAAAAGCGACATGAGCGCTAATAATAACTACTATCTTACACCAACCTATGGAACAACATAACACGGCAGCAATTAACACAATTACACTATTTGTGTATTTAACTTGTTCTCCGCAGAAGTCGTTCACTTTCCATCGTTCTCCGACAGGTGAAAAGCACGTTGGGTATACAGAAGGAAATAACTCAAAATAAAAACCTTTGTGTGTTTTGAAATACATCGTCAACTGGTAGATGAGAATGCACTAGTTCGAGAAAGCGTATTAATACAGAAATTGTCGGTAAAACGATCCAGTGTTAGCGTATTAATATGAAGATGGTTCCGTTGGTTGTGCCTTTCTCATAGTAATCCTCTTGGTCACCAGGCGTCTTTCATGTCTTTCATATTGTAATCCTCTTGGTCACCAGGCGTCTTTCATGTTGTAATCCTCTTGGTCACCAGGCGTCTTTCATATTGTAATCCTCTTGGTCAACAGGCGTCTTTCATTGAGCAATCCTCTTGGTCGCCATGCGTCTTTTACATAGTAATTCTCTTGATCGCCAGGAGTCGGGGTTGTCGGAGGCAATAGGCGATCGTCTCCAGGTGTTGTCCAGTCTCCCTGGTTGGCTGTTAGTTATGCTTGTCGCCACGATGGTGGCAACACTGACAGAGTTCACAAGTAACGTAGCGACATCGTCTCTATTGCTGCCAATTCTCGCCAAGTTGGTACGTATAATGAAACTCTATATTTATTGCGGATACGGGTAAAACAGCACAATTGATACTTGCACGTGCACACGTACACACAAAGAAACGCGCATGTATGTATGCATACAAAGGCGACATACACGCACGCCCGCACGCCCGCACGCCCGCACGCACGCCCGCACGCAAGCATGCACACGCACGCACGCACACACACACACACACACACACACACACACACACACACACACACACACACACACACACACACACACACACACACACACACACACACACACACGAACATTGCACTGTGTATTGCACGTCGCAAAACTAATGGTCAATGATGTAGCTCGTGGTAGTATATTAGTAGCCTGCATTTTAGTAATTGCCCGTGCAGTTTTCTTTCACAACATTCTCCTTGGCTTCTTCATTGGCTTCTGCGTAAACCACACATTTGTGAATACCACGGAAAAAAATTAATATGTATTCTGGCGCAGCTGTAGTACAATTGGTGTAGGTGGTTTACGGTTTATTGATGAAAACGCTATTTCGACGATATCAACAACTTGGCGACCTGACACCAACATCAACATCAAAACAGGTTTACGATAATTGCAATTGTTTCTTGTTTCTGATTTTTAAACCTGCCATTATTGCGTTTCAGTCGGAAAGTTTGGGCAAGAACCCGCTTTATCTGATGTTCCCCGGCGTCATTGCTGCGTCTTTCGCATTCATGTTGCCAGTCGCTACTCCGCCGAACGCTATTGTGTTTGCTAGTGGCTACTTGAGAGTGATCGACATGGTACGTGATTATTGACAGACGCATGCGCACGCGTACGCGTACGGTCAACAACATCTGCACGCAAGCACGCACACGCACGAGCATACACACGTACACCCATACACTTCTTCTCTTCTCTCTCTATCTCTATCACACACACACGCACACGCACACATACACACACACACACACACACACACACACACACACACACACACACACACACACACGCCCGCCACGCACGCACTCATAAACACACGCTCGCACTCCCATATACACACGCACGCAAACACACATGCGCAAGGTGTGCATAACCTTATCCACGTGCCAAATTGTCATTAACGCTTTTCTTAAACATCTTATATCACAATAACCCCAAACCTATCCATTTCCGTTGAATCTTGCACCTGTTCTTCTATACCATGACATTATTTTTCCAGGCCAAGGCTGGCGTTGTCATGAACATTCTGTGCGTATTGGCAACAACACTAGCCACAGAAACGATCGGCATGGCATACTTCGACCTTAACACAATACCGTGGGCAACAAACTCGACGACATAACGGAGGCCTGCCGTGTAGATAGGTCTGCATGAAAGGATACAGCAATATGCACATACAATGTGCAGATGCAGACATCAATGTTGCTGCGCAAATATGGCACAATTATTTAGTCCCTTTTCCCGCAGTTGCAATCTGCGTCCCGCAGGTTGTAACTGCGGGAAAATGGACTAAATCATTGTGGACACCTCTGTATATCTGAGAAAAGAATGATGAACATATCCAGAGCCTTTCCATGTCAATGATAGTATTACGCACGCTGCCTGTTAATGTAGATGGTTGTTGATGATTTAGGAAATTTAAAAACTAAGTGAAATTAACCTTTACTTATTCTTAATCTGAATTAAATATACTCTAAAAAATTAATGTTGTCCTGGAATTCAAATAAGTATGTTAGCTCTCTCGATCATCATATTCAAAGTTGGTCACGTTTGTCTGTACATTTACTGCACAATTTGTTGCGACTCCTAGCGACCGTTGGTGATGTCACCGAAGGAGATGGCACTGAGCGCGCGTAGGCCTTTAGCATGATGGGCAGTTGTGCAGGTTGATGTTTTAGGTTGTATCTGAAATTGCAATCTTTGAATTTAATGTGTGCATGACATCATAAAGATAATAATGTATTCTGCAAATATTTCGTTGGATGTACCAAGCAATTTTGTTTACTTTTTGAGTTATTGCCGTTTGAATATCGTGAAAGCTTAACTCTGCGTTACATACGCGGCTGTTTGATCGCTACGCGGTGATCGAACAGCCGCATATATTAGAGGATTATTCATTCGCGATGTTCAAACGGCAATACCTCAAAAACATAAACAAAATTGCTGAGTACATCCAGCGACAATTTTACAGATACGATTGTTATCTTTCCAGTGACATCAAACATATTAAATGCCATTATTGCAATTTCATGTATACCTGATATACCAACACTCACCGCCGCGGACAATGCTTAAGGCTAATGCGCGCTCAGTAGCGTCCCCTTCGGTGACGTCAACAACATCTAACAAGCTGGTTGTGTTGTGACCCGCAAGAGACCATGTTTGAACGAGCTTAGTGACATGAGTGTGTGTGTGCGTGCGTACGTCTGTGTGAGCATGTGTGCGTGTGTCTATCTAAGTGTGTGTGTGTGGGTGCGGATGTGCATGCGTGTGTGTGTGCGTGCGTGCGTGCGTGTACCAATATCCCGTTTTGGAAATTTCAGATGGAAATCATTGTTTACAAGTGCATTTATTTGATACACGGTAGCATGAACAAAATATGATTTTGTTTTAAATGACATATATTTTAGTTCATATATTGATGTTTGCACAGGATTAGTAGTGATGCCTAAGAATACTATTTATCAGAGCATTTATAATATATTAAAATGAAAATTATATTATGTATTGTTGTCGTATATTGGTGTGAAAAACAATACAGTTTTTGCTATATTGCTATGGATTGCCACGTCCGCTACATGCGTGCGTGTGTGTGCGAGCGTGTGTGTGTGTTTGTGTGTAAGCAAATGTAGACCTATGTATATATATAATTATTATGTTTAATGCTACATTTGCTGCTTATGTTGCTTATAATAATAATATGCTTTTAATGCTCTTTATATGCAATTCTACTTCTCCTCTTATCTTGATATAGGTGTATGGAGAGCCACATGCTGTTTATATTGTTTTTATACACTGTGCTAGAAAGGGGTTAATTGCTTATTTTAGATTTGCTGCTTAGGCTGCTTATAATATGCGGTGCTATTTAGTTATATTGCTTATGGTAGACGCTCGTTATAAGAAGGACTTTTGACATTGGGAATATCTATTTAATTGGAAAATCTGCCTGCTCTGCTGTAATTTATGTGCGCATGGTTATAGGGAACATCGCATATGCAGAACAATGTTATCAAGTTCCAACACGTTTCATATAATGGGCGTTCCCAGCATTATTTACAGATTGTATGCAATCCTTCATCTGATGCTCGTATTGCTCGTTATATACTGTGCTGAAAACAATCTTAGTGGCTTGTTTTGCCTAATATGTGCAGGGCAATGTAAGCCGCTTATTGTTTGTTATACTGTGCATTGCTAGTCTCGCTGCAAGTATTGCTTATTATATAATGCTTATTATATCTATATGCCTCTTGTACTGTTGTCAGCGTTGCTTCTATTCTTAGTTATACATTACCTTTAGTGTTTGTTCTCTACGGGGCCACGTGGAAATCATATGCCCACCCCCGGGCGACCAACCACAATGCGATATGAAACACTTATTCCGAGCCAAACTCATTGGCATCCCAAGACGGCGAAATTATATTATATTTCCTGCTGATTTAACGCTGACTTGACGCTTTCTTGCTCGAGTGAACAGTGAATGTGAGTATGCCAGTTGCTTGAACGAAACACAGTTTTGCTTCTTTCAGTCCCCCCCCCACGAGGGATTGGTTCCTGTTGGCCTAACTGCTGGTCCTATGCTGCATCTGACTGTATAGTAGTACACAGGGTAGGCCTACCTTACCAGTCTCAGCAAGTGCTGTTCTGCTGGTCTTTGTCATCGTCGCAAGAAGTCCAGGCCGCACGCACACCGCCGCGTGTTACTCTATCGTACTGGACCCCGGACTGTCATTCTCGTTTCACCAAGATACAGCAGACTGGCTTCAATTTTGGCCCTTGAAAAGTCCAAGAAAATGTTCATGTTGGCGATGCAGAATCTAATCAACTATGGCCAGGACTATGTCCTTGTGCTGGGCATAGTCATTTTTCATTATCTGAAAAAAATATAGAAATTAGGTCAATTTGTTTAGGGAAAATAATTTGTTCACACTGAATGATATATCAGTGTTTTCTTTTTCGGTGTATTGCTATAATGAGAACATTTCAGGAATACATTCCCAATCACTTAAAAATAATCTGAAACAATAGCCACGTTTCGTAAAGAACAAAAGACTTGTTTGAAATCGCATTCACACCCTAAACATTCGGCGGTCCCTTTGCTCTAATGATAACTCTTGCACGTCCATGTTTACGATTTTTCCTTATGAATCACGTAAGCTAAACTTGTGGGGTCAGATGCCTGATGATACAGGCGCTATGGAAGTTGACTACTGTTGTTGTTATTATTATTACACCTTCGTTGCGTCGCTGCTCGGTGACGTCGGGACATAAGAGAGTGCCTGCAAGCATACCGATCTCGATTCCCTTCCTTATCTCTAACGCGCTGTGCGTACTACGTCATCGCTTGTTGTGTTTATGCGATCGGTTAAGTGTCGATCGGATAGGTAAATACGTAACCGGCAGGGGTGATCGGTAAGCGCAATCCCTATCCATTTTACGTTCAAATTATGGTTGTATCAAAGTAAACAATATGACAGCATTGTACATACAACTGTTTTTGACTGATTAGCCGCCTCGTATTAATTGCAGTTGTGTTTAATGCATCATACAAAATATTTTTCAAAGACCTGTCTCAGCATGGAATACATAACTATAGGGGCACAAATCGTGCGTGCAATCGTTTTTGTTGTTTTCACAAAACATTATCAAATTCTTCCGTAAGATATCTATGTGCTAAATATAGTTTACCCTATTCTTGGCTGCAGTGCTCTAAGTATCAACTCGATCCGACGGAAATTTTTTCAATCTTAACCGCCTCAAAGCGAAGAACAGCGCATTCGAGACATCGTGTTTATCGAAGACAATAGACTTATGGCCCACTTTCATGCTTATTTACATACACTGTTAAACAAGTTTGCTGCCGATTCTGCAGCTTACCATTAACATTCGCACGACTGAGGTCCATATCCATCCTGCCCCCGGCAAAACGCACGATGAACCAAGGATCATAATAACTGATGTACCACTTAATGTCGTTATCATTTTCAAGTATATTGCCAATGACTGATGTTTTGATAACGAACTATCGCTTGGGATCCAATCGGCCTGCGCCGCTTTAGGAATACTACGTGAATGATTATGGAATAGACATGATATCAATCTCACGATGAAATGCAAGGTCTACCGTTTTGGTGTCTTGTCGTGTCTCCTGTACATTTCCGAGACGTAGATACGACAAATCCAGAGATTGTCACAGGTCCACCTGCGCCATCTGCAAATGTTTCTTGAGGTTAGATGAACGGATCATGTGACCAATAACGAAGCCATATAACTTGCTGGTATGCCGAGCATTGAGGCCATGCTCTTAAAACGACAACTCACCGGGACCGGCCGCGTGTTACGCATGTACAACGAGCGACTGTCAAAAGCCGTCTTATACGGAGAGGTACTGCAGAGTAAACGGAATGTGGGGAGACCACGACTACTATACACGGACTGTATCCAGAGAACCTGGACTCGATAAAACAACACGGGAAGAGACGGCTCAAGACCGCAGCACGTGGCGTCCGACTGTCCGACAAGCAGCCGTCAATGCTGAAGCAGCACGGGCAGCCGATGCAGAAAGCAGAATACAGCGACGTCATCAGCGAGTGAGCACAATAGCTGTCCCAACGGGACAGCCGCCAACATTCGTGTGCCGACACTGCGGTCGAATCGCTGCTGCCCGTATTCCACTAGTGTCACACGAGCGAGCCTGTGGACACAGGCAGTAAGAACACACACAAAAAGGGGCGATTGATGTCATCCTCTAAAACGAGGAGACCACCGATGATGATGATTCTATTACAATTATGTTAGCTTATTAAAAAGAACATTAGTTTACTAAGGTAATAATAAATACGTTCGTATCCCTTATGAAACTCGTGCTTCTGAAAAAAACGTGACGTGTGGAAATGTCCCGCGGACGTTTTCCGCCGATCTAGCTGGGCAATTCCCAGTTAACTGGAGTACAGAAAGAGAGA
>OZ023213.1:31319990-31371026 GCA_963995525.1 Escarpia spicata
TTATACAAGAACTTGATAAATCGGTTACTCCAATAAATATACACCTTGATTTATCAAAAGCATTTGACACAATTGATCACGATATATTGGTACAGAAATTAAATTACTACGGATTAAATGACCAGGCTATAGAACTTTGTAAGAGTTATTTATAAAATCGTAAGCACTACGTAGAAATTGAAAATGTTAAATCTAAGGAAATAGTAATCAACACTGGTGTCCCTCAAGGTTCAATCTTAGGATCACTCTTATTTATTATATACAGAAATGACTTAGCACTTTCTAATGACCTCTTCAATTTAATAACGTATGCTAACGACACCACCCTTACTAGTAGACAAAACACATTTAACGATTCAGAATGAAAATATTAACAAAGAACTAACAAAGATTGGCAATTGTTTGAAAGCTAGCAAACTGTCACTAAATGCTAAACATACTAAATTCATGATTTTTCATATGCGTCGAAAGAATGTAGAATACCCTGTGTTACAAACAAACGGGACATACATGCTCACACAAGTCCTATTTCGTTGTTAAAGTTGGACAACATTTATAAAATCCGACAATTAAAATTTTACTACAAATCAATTGTTATCCTATTACTTTTGTTTACAAACATACACATCTATGATACCCATCAGCACTGCTCACGTGAAAGAAATAATATGTATATGTCCAAATTCAAACATGAATTTGCCAAAAAATGCATTAGACACAACATAGTAGAGACAGTTAATAATATACCAAGTATTATCTTTAATAAAATTTACACCCACAGTCTGTATGGTTTTTCAACATACACAACAAACTTTCTTATTTTAAATTATGAATCCAGTTGTTGTATTAATAATTGCTTTATTTGTAATTCATAATACATATTGAAATGTATACCTAAGTATCCACATGTACGTCAATGTGTACACGAGTACATATAATAATAATAATAAGATAACTTATATTGCGCCTAAATCCTTGGAAACCAAGCTCAGAGGCGCATCAAAACAAAAGGGTTGGTCAATCTCAAAATCCATAAGTAGTATTCCAGTTGTCAACAGATGGGTCAAGGCGCTAGGGAGCTACGGTGGATAAGCAACGTTGTAAAGATAAGTTTTTAAATGACGACGGATTTTTTCAACTGATCTAACACTAAGAGGGAGCATATTCCAAAGAGTTGGTGCAGCAACAGAAAAAGCCCCAGTTCCAATGTTAGTGTTGACTCTAGGAACAAAAAGTAGGTCAGAACTAGATGATCGAAGCTGGATAGATTTTCTTACAATGAGTAAGCAATAAATGCAAATAAGAGGGTTGCTTACTGAACACTGTCTGGTATGTAATGGTACAGATCTGAAATAGTATACGATATCTTACAGGAAGCCAATACAAAGACTTCAAAAGTGGTACAGAGAGAGAAAAACGAGGATATCTCGTAACTACTCTTGCTAGACAATTTCGGACACGCTGAAGTGTTGTGATATCCTTGCTAGCGATACTATAAAGGAGGGAATTGCAATAGTCAAGTCTGCTGCTAACAAGCGCTGTTGCAATAGTTTTAGCAACAGAAAATGACATATACCGGCGAATACGGCGAAGATCACGAATATAATAAAAACAGCAACGGCATGTTTGACATACGTGTTGTCGGAAATTGAAATTACTATCAAATATCACTTCTGGATTCCGCACTGATGTTGCTGGCGTGATATATTGATTCAAAATATGCGTAGGGAAAAAACCATCCACTTTACTACGCTGCATTGGAGTACCAATACTGATCAATTAAGTTTTATTTGCATTTAATTTCAACTTGCTATCAGTCATCCAGTGGAAGATATCTTGAAGGCAATCATTAAGTTGGTTAAGGGAGCGATTTGTATCCGGGGTAGCCAACGAAATGTAGATCTGAGTGTCATCAGCATAAAGATGATGATCCAAGTTATGTCTTTGTATAACAGAGCTTAGTGGCGTGGTGTAAAGCGTAAAAAGCAAAGGCCCAAGAGCAGAACACTGGGGAACACCAAATAAAGCCGGCAGTGCAGCTAAAAAGCAGTTCCCAATATTTATAGTTTGGTATATATCAGTAAGATATGAAGAAAACCAGCTTACAGCTGGGCCAGATATACCGTACCACTTTAATAAGCGTTCAATGAGAATGTTGTGATCAATCGTGTCAAAAGCGGCAGAGAGATTTAGTAAGTTAAGTGCAATCACTTTACCATTATTAATTTTCAAGTTAATGTCATTATGAACCTTTAAGAGGGCAGTCTCTGTTGAATGAAACTGTCTGTATGCCGATTGTGACACATTAGTTAAGACATTTGTGCTAATGTGAGACCTTAGACGACTTGCTACAACCTTTTCTTGTATTTTGGAAATAAAGATGAGACTATAAATAGGTCTATAACTGTTTAGATCTTGTTTAGGCAGAGATGGCTTCTTAAGAAGTGGTGTGACATGGGCGTATTTGAAATCATCAGGAAAACAGCCAGAGCAAAGTGATGCATTTATAATATTTGTTATTTGTCCAATTAGTGTATCGAGATATGCTTTTAGCAATAGTGTTGGAAATGGATCAAGTGCACAAGATTTATTTGGGGAAGACATCATTATTTTCCTAACTTCATCAACTGTTGCAGGTTCAAATGATACAAGTAGAGAATTTACTTGTGGAAAGTCCAAATTTACATTACTTAAATTATGACGTGGGAAAGCAGAATGAATAATACTGGTTTTATTCTTAAAGTGACTAGAGAACGAATCACATAGAGACTTAAATGACACATGATCAGGTAGCGATGGAATAGGCCGTCTGTGTAGAACGTTATTGATGCAGTTCCATAATTGACGCAGGTTATCAGACTTATTGATGACCATATTTGTATAATAATCTGATTTAGCTTTGGCCATTTGTCGGTTACAGAGGTGACATTGCTTAGAATACCGCGACCTATCTAATGGCGAGTGCGATTTGCGCCATACACGCTCTAAATAACGACGACGCCTTTTAGATAGTATAATTTCGGAAGTCATCCATGGAACCAGTGGCCTTTCTGACACACATTTGGATTTTATAGGTGCATGTTTGTTAAGTAATGCATTGAGTACTTGACAGTACTGTTTATATAAGTCAGATAGGTGTTGTTTTGATATGTGATAAGGTCGTATATAAGGATATCAGCCATTAAAGCTGTAATGTCAATCCTATGAATGGCGCTGTAAGACACATTGTGTTTCGACTCTAATGGGGTTATAGAAATGTTAACATTGTCAATGACAGCATGGTGGTCTGATAACCCATCTGAAACAGTAGGTACTTGGATATTATTACAAATTGAACGGGTTATCAAGAGATCAAGCCAATGGCCTTGTATATGTGTCGAAAAGGTAACATGTTGTTTCAAATAAAATTATGCCAGAATATCATCAAACGTAGTTGTAGTTAAAGAAGGTATATCCAAATGTAGATTAAAATCACCAAGAATGTAAAATTCTGAAAGAATATCTGCCAGATTTTCCAACATATCCTGAAAGTCTTCAAACAAATTTGCCGGATGTCCTGGAGGGCGATAGATACAAACAAAGTGTGCGGAGAAAGAAGAATCTGAAATTTCAGCACATATGGACTCAAAACTGGAGTATTCAGGATTAGAATGTAATTTAACTTTGAACTGCTGTGATATAAGAAAGCCAACACCACCTCCACGGCCGACTAAACGTGGTCGATGGTGAAAGGTGTAACTAGAAGGGGAAACGTCAGCAATGCATGCATGTGTATCATGTGGTCTGAGCCAGGTCTCGGTTACAGCAAGAATGTTTATTTTATTTGAAATTAATAAATCACAAAGTGAGGCTATCTTATCTCGTACAGATCGAACGTTTGTAGTTGCCATCCGAATGTTTCGTCTAACAGCTGGTCCAGGATTGAGACTTACATCTCCTGCTAGTAATAATATTATTGCTAATTTCAATGTTGGCGTAGAGCGGGAGATTGGCAGTAACTTTCTATTACAACAACCATGAAGACATGGTAGGCTACGCAAAATTGAAATAGAATAATGGATTCTAGTATGATTAGGAAAAGCACATTAAAATGATTAGATGTCAATGGTTTGCATAAAACAAAATCGTTATCCCTTCCAGCAACAGAGCAAGACAAGCAGAAAACACACAAAAAGAATAATGGTGACATAATTATGTTAGACTATTATCATATTTAGTAGAAATTAATAGACAAAAACATATAATTATATATCATGTAGATAATCAATAGTAAATAATGTTAAGCCCAAAGCTAAGGCTAAGGCGTAAGTCAAAAACTAAATTATATTTACCAGATCAGTAGAGTCTCAATTTTAACAATAAAGCCTATTTTATTTAATTAGAAAATGTTGAACAGGAGCCAACTCCGGTAACTAAATTGAGACTTACAGGCCTGGTAAGAGAGGGAGAAATATTTATATCTATTAAAATTCACTCAGCCGTAACTTTAGATAGGCAGTCCTTGTATTGTGTATGTATGTTGATACATTGAGTAATTATCAACTGTAAAAACAAGTCATATTCTATTTTGATTTGTGTCATGTAAATTTGGTTGTTGTTTATATTTATGGGGTGGCTCCTGTGCTAGCGATATTATATATCTTAATGGGAGTCTCCCGACCTTATCTATTACTTGCGTTATTCGTTGTATATGTATCGTATTTATAGGTCAAATAAATTGATTCTGATTCTGATTCAGATAAAGGTTTGTAGACAGCGGTTTAAAAAAAATTAAATTTAACCTTTGCTGTCATTGATATGTCCGCCATTTTTTTTATATGGCGCCCCCCAAAGCGTATCATTCACCTATCTTAAGAACGACGTAATCAAGAGCCGCGTGGTTAACGTCCAAATATAGTTTTCAGTTAAGGCGATTTCAAATATATATTACTTTTTACCTTCGCCGACATTCACATGTCCGTCATTTTTAAACATGGCGCCCGTCAAAGCTCTTTATTCTAAATTTCCTGCTGATGGCGGTGTCTCACAGGATGTAAGTCACTCATGATTTGCAAGCTATTTGTCATGGTTTCTCCTCATACACTCCCACAACCTTACTTCCCCGTTGGCAATACAGTTCAACCTGCCTCTGTTCTTCACACTCAAAGTGCCAAACAAACAGACAGGAGAAGATGTCAAAACGTTTGTTTTGATAGTTCAATCTATTGTTACATCCCTGCTAACAAGTAGCCATCTCGTATCTAACTACAATCGACCTAACGTATGTATCTTAACGTTTCTCTTTTAGACGGCTTGAACCTCGATAGACAAACTTTCATGGATTAATCAACGACCCCTAGAGTAGAACGTAATGCTTAAATCTTTTCAAAATACATATTTTATGGGGTAAACGTACGGTGCACGTAATACGCAAAACGCAATAAGGGCGTAATACGTAAAACGTGCTATAGCAACGCGAGCGTGTCTACCCACTCTACGAATATTATTTGACAATTCTGCATTATTATGACTGGGGCCTATTGATTGACGTGAACTTCATATTCTTCCCGACCTTCATCGTTTTGAACAAACAACGAGTATAGATCAGCGAACGCATTATATGGTGTTTATGTAACGATGCTGTGCGTTTTCTAACATTTGGTTCATATTACTATCATGACTGTCTTCTGCCAAGTTATCCCGTCAGGTGATGGACATTTTTGTTAGTATCGATAATTGTCGATAATACATATATTATTTATGTTACCAGTTGTGTGCGACGTAACGCCAGGCCAGTACGGCAGTAAATGTTCAAGCCCCCTAGAATGCAACTACGTACACTCAGCCTGCTGGGAGATGGACGGATGTGACACCGGGATGTGCCTCTGCAAATTCGATTATTTATTTCTAAACGACACGCACTGCATGCAAGGTACGTCTTTACAATGACTTGATACTACGTATAGACGTCGGAAAAAGGTGGGGGTTGCTTAGGGAGTAATAGGGGCTGGAGGTAGGGTTAACCCCCAATATTTAGAGAAGGGGGTGCACATGAATGAAATGTAACGGTTTTGGTGAGGCTGGAGGTGTTTTGTGGCGAGCCTCGGGGGGATGCAAATCGAGGTTTTTGGAGAGCCTGAAGAAAGTGGTGGGGTTTTAGACGAACCTCAAGGGAGTGGCAAATCGAGGTTGTTAGTGAGGTTGCAAAATTATGAACGTCGCCGTGAAAAACGGTGGAGTGCTGAACTGAAGCTTCGGGCTGACTGACTGACTGACTGACTGACTGACTGGCTCACTCGCTCGCTCGCTCACTCACTCACTCACTCACTCACTCACTCACTCACTCACTCACTCACTCACTCACTCACTCACTCACTCACTCACTCACTCACTCACTCACTCACTCACTCACTCACTCACTCACTCACTCACTCACTCACTCACTCACTCACTCACTCACTCACTCACTCACTCACTCACTCACTCACTCACTCACTCACTCACTCACTCACTCACTCACTCACTCACTCACTCACTCACTCACTCACTCACTCACTCACTCACTCACTCACTCACTCACTCACTCACTCACTCACTCACTCACTCACTCACTCACTCACTCACTCACTCACTCACTCACTCACTCACTCACTCACTCACTCACTCACTCACTCACTCACTCACTCACTCACTCACTCACTCACTCACTCACTCACTCACTCACTCACTCACTCACTCACTCACTCACTCACTCACTCACTCACTCACTCACTCACTCGTCCTCTTCATGTCCTAGGTGGCACATAAGGCATCAACCATAAAGCGCCACGGGTGTCGGTCATCAGCCCGTGCATCGGTGCATTCATTTCCTTCTCCACAGTTCTTCTCCACGTCTCTTTTGGGCGACCTCGCCTCCGTCTTTCATCCACTGCCCAACGTAGAGCTATCTTTGGTAGTGCGCCTATGGGCATACTGCAAATGTGCCCTAGCCATCTCCATCTCCGTCTCTTGATCTTCGTAGTTTAGCCCCGAATTTCGCTCCGACGTCAGTGTTAAAATCGTATCCTCTTGAATCCCGAGCCTGGTAGTGGAGCAGATTAGGGCTCATTTTGAGATCATTCGTTCACATGGTGATACAAGCGTGAAACGTGGCATGCTTATTCACATTTGGCCAATCTCCAAAATCCAATCTACGAGCCAATTCAAAGTACGAAATTACGGCAATTTATTTCAAAATTACCGTATTTATTTATAAAATCTCTGTTATGTCTGTTTACATATAAATTAAGTAAATTTTTATTTTACATCAAAAGTCGTATGCATTCCAGAGAACTATGGAAACATTCTTGTACATGTGTGTTATTCAATGTTATCACAAATCCGAAAACACATGTTTGCTAAAACATTTGATTGTCTGAGTTACGCACTACACGAATTGTTCATTTATTTCTTGGAATTGATCAACTGCCACTGCAAGAAATTCAAAATTCTTCGAAGGTTCAAAATGCTTTCGCTGTGTTTAACAGTAATGCATGTGCGCAGTGTCTCATAGTACTGTGACAGGATGTGACTAACCAAGTGTACACATTGCATCAATTAAATTATTTAATGGAAACAACAGCTTAGTTTTTGGCCTATGCATGCATCTACAATAATGATTAAATAGGCCTAAATTATAATACTAATAATAATATTGACAAACTTCTATAGCGCCTAAATCCCCAGGAATCTGAGCACAGAGGCGCAACATAAAAAAATAATTGGGCAAAATCGTTAACAGGGAAAAGCAAGAGTCGTCATTAGAGCAAGGGACCGCCGGAGGTTAGGGTGGGAATGCAATTTCAAATAAATAAGTCTTTAGTTTTTACGGAAGGTATTTATAGTCTCTGATGATTTTAAAGCGATTGGGAGTTGATTCCATATTGTGGGTGCAGCTACAGAAAAAGCACGTTTGCCGATATTAAGCTTGGTTTTCGGAACAAAAAGTCGTCGTTAAACAGATGATCTGAGATTCCTAGGGATATCGGAAAAACGAATTATGAAATGTGCCGAAGAAATTCATCGTTATCTGTGGGCTGCCATGGATATAAACATATCTCAATATACATATAGCAACTTACATAACTGTTAGTTTCATAACCAGCTGATCAAACATAATAAAAACATAAAAATTGTTGGCTGAAGTATGTGGGTTTACAGTGCGACGTGAATGAGACTAGTGTTCCCTGTTCGTACAAGGCGAACAAGGAATACTCGGTCGGGGTCGCCAGTCTATCTATCACAATGACGTTGTCCACGCAGTTAAAATTCGGCGTGTTAAACGACGTTGTCACGGTAAATTTCCTACATGTTATCATAGATTGTAATTGCAAATGGTTGTTTTATTAACCCACTTAACTGCGTTGGCTCCAAAACATACATGACATTGGTTTCCCTCACAATGTCCAAATGTTTCTTGTAGAACACATTGGAAGCTGGTTTTTGTGACTAGACCTGCATAATTATGGACATGGAATTAGATTGTGACAAAACAACATTATTAATTTTTTTCCATCTTGTATTTCAAGGTGGCTACCATTTTCAAATAATACAATACAGTTCAGTTCAGATCAGTTCATCCCGACACCTGTCAGGTCGTAGGGGAGACACGAGGGACGTAGACGCAGCGAATGCTCTCCAGCCGGGGCGGTCTAACGCAAGTCTCAGTAGCGTTTGAACGTCAAGGTCGGTCCACTCCCGTATGCTGTCCACTCAGGTCTTCCTTTGTCTGCCTCTCATTCTGCTGCATTCCAGAGTGCCCTGCATGATTGTCTTGGCAAGGGAGTCGAGGCGTGTGACATGGCCGTACCATGCCAGCTTTCTCCTCTTCACTGTTGCGAGGAGTGCCTCCTGTGGGCCTGCCAGGGAAATGATCCGTTTTCTGACAAAGTCATTGGTCTTGTGCTGGGCCCAAGATATGTGCAGCAGGCGTCTGATACACGTGGTCTCAAACGCCTGTATCTTCTTCGTCGTTGCAGCCGTCAGTGTCTAACTGTCGCTGCTGTAGGGCAGGATGGAGACAACATGGGCTTTTTACATCTGATCTTAGTTAGGAGGCTGATGTTAATGCTTTTCCATATCTTACTGAGTTTGATCATTGCTGCTGTCTCAAGGGCTATTCGGATATGAATCTCTTTGTCCGACCGTCCATATTTGGTGAATGTGTAGCCGAGATATTTGAATGCATCCACTTCCTCCAGCTTCTGGCCGTTCATCGTGATGTCAACAGTGATGTTTTCAGTGCAGTTGACCATCGCCTTGCTCTTTTCGTTGCTTACTTCCATGCCGTAAGCGCCTGCTCTATCCACTAGTCTATTGGTGAAATCTTGGAGCTCGTTGTTGCTTCCTCCAAGAAGATCTACATCGTCTGCAAATCGTAGCTTGCTGACAGGTCTGCCTCACACAGAGATAATTGTGTTGAAGTTGTGGAGGGCTTCCTTCGTGATGTTCTTAAGGTAGATGTTGAAGAGAACCAGCGACAGAAAGCAACCTTGACGGACTCCGACTGTGGTGTTGAAGTACTCCCCTATTTGGCTAATGAGAAGGACAGTACTGCTGGCGTTGTTATACAGTGCGCTGATGACTTGAGTGATGCCTTCTTCAATGTTGAACTTGGCACAAACCTTTGTGCCACACCCTGTCGAAAGCCGTCTTGACGTCTATAAAGTTGTGGAGTAGGTTCTTCATGCGTTGCAGATGCTTTTCGATCAGAATTCTGCAGTTGCAGATTTGCTCTGTGGTACTTCTTCCGGGTCTGAATCCGGCCTGCGCTTCTGCTAGTAGTTCTTCTGATTGCTTTTTCAACGGGTTCAAAATGATGCGTCGCAGGATCTTTCTTGGGTGGCTAATGAGGCTAACGGTTCGGTAGTTTTGGCACTTCCGGAGATTTCCTTTCCATACAATACATGCCGTGTTTAAATTATATTTGGTCTCGAAGTAACCATTGACCTACAAGTCAACTTCTCTGCCAACATTGAAAACAGTGACAAGAAGGCCAACCGAGCACTGGGATGTTTAGCAAGAATGTTCCGGCTTCTTATCAAGGAGCCCTTCTTATTGTTGCACAAGAATACGATTTAGGCAGCCATTTTAATACCTAGAATATGGTCTCAAAGTGGTAGATTCTACTGAAATCTCCAACAACAAGATGGCTGAGATCTTTTTGATGATGCGACGACCTGGCCAAAAGCAACCAATACACGATCGGGATTATTATTACCGCGAAGCTCCCGGCACGCAACCAAATCCTTCTGGGCCTGGTTCAGTTGTCAACAGACTTCAGAGCATACGGTTCGCAAACTTACACCTGGTCGCTTTGCAATAAACAAAACATGACTATATTATATCACACTATATTAGACTAACTTAACGAAAAACAAGACATCAACAGAATGTTGGACCACTTTGAAAAATGAGATTGAGGGCATCATTGAAAGATTTGTTCCCATAAAAAGCAAAGGAAACGATCTAGGAAGAAACATCAAAAGAAGCTATAAGAAAGATTGCTTCCAAACAAATTATGTGGAGATTTTACAGAAATACTGGCAATATAGAATACTATAACAACTGCAATGAGGCCATTAATCTAGCTGCAACCGAAATTAGACAATTAAAACGAACGTTTGAGCAAAAATTGGCGAATGATATAAAAATGATAGCAAGAGTTTCTACGCATATGTAAGGAGTAAACAGAAGGTTCGAGATAAACAGCGCAAGAAACGAAACATCTGATGGGTTTCAAATGGCAGAGGCCCTGAACGAGTATTTCAGCTCAGTGTTTACCCCAGAAGATATAAGTTCACTGACATTACCAGTTACAAAATTTGAGGGGATGAGTCAAATCAATTACGGCAGTTGTTCGTTAGTCCTGAAATTATATCGAAGAAAATTAAGATGAAGAAAGAAAAAAAATCACCTTGATTTGACGGGATACCACCAAAACTGCTTAAGGAAATTGTAGACCAAATCAGTACACCAGTTACTATATTCTTTAACTTGTCACTTAAAGAGGGAATCGTTCCACTAGAATGGAAAGAAGCAAACAATACACTATTTTTTAAAAAGGGATCGAGGAGCAAGACAGACAATTACAGACAAGTGAGCTTAACATCAGTTGTATGCAAATTATTAGAAACGCTTATTAGAGACCACGTGGTGGAATTCCTTGTAAAACACAAATTAATAAATGAATCTCAACATGGGTTCCTAAACGCCAACTCTTATCTAACCAATCTCTTACGTTTTTAGAAGAAATTACAAAGTGGGTAGATGATGGATCAACAGTGGATATTGTCTACTTAGATTTTCAGAAAGCATTTGATAAATGCCATATCAAAGATTGTTACTTAAACTAAAAGCCTATGGTATAGGGGGTGGTGTGATCAGTTGGGTATAAACATGGTTGACAGACAGAAGACAGAGAGTAACAGTAGAAGGGGAGTTTTCAAATTGAAAACCAGTTTTGAGTGGAGTGTCAGAGGGGTCGGTGTTGGGACCTATATTATTCTTGATATGTATAAATGATTTGGATGGTGATGTAGCAAGCGAAGTACTGAAATTCGCCGACGATACAAAAGTGTTCAGAACAGTTCAAATAGATGCAGATAAAGAAACTTTACAGGATGATCTAGCCAAATTGGTCAAATGGTCTGTAAAATGGCAAATGATATTCAATTTTGGGAAGTATAAATGCATCAACACTGAACACGGAAATGTGAACAAAGAATACATAATGGGGGATACTATATAAGATAAAACTGTAAAAGAAAAGACTTAGGAGTAACAGTTAGTGCTGACATGAAAGTTTCGGAGCAACGTGGAATTGCTCTTCAAAGGGTAACCACATACTAGGGCAGCTGATTAGGAGAACTATCACATATAAAGAGAAACAGCTACTGTACAAAGCAACAGTTAGGCCACATTTGGAATATTGTATACACGCATGGCGGCCATGTCGTAAGAAGGACATAGATAAGCTAGAACGAGTGCAGCAAAGAGCAACTAAGCTGATTCCTGAACTGAAAGATATTGGTTATGAAAGACGCCTATTAGAATGTAGGTTGACAACACTAGAGACTAGGAGACTAAGAGGAGACCAAATGTACGTTTTTAAGATATTGAATGATTATGAGGATATTGATAGAAATATTGTCTTCAAACCGAAAGAAGACAGCATAGCCAGTGAGCACAATGCAACATTATACAAGGAACGGTGCAGGTTGGATATGAGAAAGTACTCATTCTCTCAGAGGACAATAAATGACTGGAACAAATTATCTGATGATCGTGTTAATGCTAGCAGTGTGAATATGTTCAACAATAAAATTGACAGCTATCTGGAGAGGGCGGGTTATACGTAGGTGGAAAATTGTTGGATTTTCAATAAGCCAAAGGCTTCCTTGTCCTCATACCGTCTGGAGCTTACAGTTCTGCACGGCAATCTTGTTAAATCTGGTAAAAGTAATACTATTCCGCAAGCAGTTGTAGCAATACTACAGTGAAGAATATTTCTTTTTAACTTATTTGAACAGACCTGAGTTGAAACAGTGGATTCATTACTGTGAATATATGAAACTTGGCGCAGTGCCAACGATACCAACCGTCGATGCAACGCAGTTTTTCCATATAGCGCGCTGCAAAATCAAATTGCAAAAAGAATAATTAGTACCTAAATGATAATCTTGGAGCATTTTAGATTTGGCGGGATTTGGCGTAATGTACACATTTATATTGTTTATAGTAAGTTCCGGTTCAATTTTGCAAATTACGCATGCGCGTGTACATGCCAAAGGTTAGCGCGTATTTTCGGCCCGCTTATACACGTGTCGAAAGTAAGTTCCAGTCTGAAAGTAAGTTCCGGTTCCGTTTTGCGTATTACATATACGTGTCTGCATGCCAAATGCACACACGCCTGCGCTTGCTTTCGACCCGCTTAAACATGGTGCCTGCCGAAAGTATGCACGACCCATTTATATTATAATTTGCGTTAATGATACGTTTACTATTGTAATTGTTAGTACATATAACATAAACACATAATTAGTATAACTTGTAATTATTTGTAAAAAAAAACGTTGTTTTATATGTTGATTTCATTGTCTCAGAGCGTTGTGTACCTTACGGCGTCGTCCCGCAGAGGCGCAGTTTTCAGCGCTGTTTATACGCACAGCGGGTAAACACAAATCTCCGCTAGATTAATAAATTATGATATCTATATCATAAAAAACAATACGGTTTTCTGTCTGTCAGTCTGCTTGTTTGTCTGTCGGTGTACACGCATCTCCGTTTGTTTTGCATGTATGAAGCTGACATTTTGTGTTAATTTAGCAGGCCCATTGGGGGTAGTTCGTAGATTTAGATTTTGTGAAATTCGTCAGGTGTCGGGATCCTGGGGAGGGGGTAACAATTTTAAAATGACAATGACAATGGATGTAGTTTATTTTGGTCAATACGTACAATAATCAATAGCAAAATAATAAACATCGTAAAATATATATTGATACATATATATGTACATCAACGTGAAGACATCCATGGTGTAGTTTATTAACAAATGAAAACTACTACATTACATAATAGTCAATATTTACAGTCGTAGAAACGAAAATGAGTTGATACGATGTTATAGTACTGACCAGGGAGACTCTCGCTAAGACCGCTAGGTCGCTGTCGTGAGAGCCACCCTTAAATACTACAGCGTTGGATTAATCAGTAATTAATTAATAAAAGAGTTAAAGCTAATATTCATATTAATCGTTCTCATGACAAACTGAGAGAAAGAAACGAAGCGAAGAACAGAAGGAGGGATTGCACGTACGTACGAGTATGTATGTGTGTATATAAAGTAAAATAAATATCATATGGCAATTGATGCAACAATATAATATAGTCTAACAAGTTCATATAGATGCAATATATATATCGTGAAGTTATTCATATATTCACACACATCACTAGGAGTGTAAACATCGAATGCCGTGTACCGGGTTTTATCTATGAGACAATTGCCAATACAATTGAAAATGATTACTAATACATTATGATAGCAAACACAATATATCTTATATATATAAGGTGAATAATGCTATTTTATATGTAAAAAGTGAGGGAAACAAATCAGACGGTTTTTTGTATAAAGAAAATATGTTAATTTTAAGTGTAGTTTTATTTAGCTTGAATGTACACATTTATAACAGTGCCTAATTCGGCAAGTTGAGCTGTATTTTGAAATTAAATGTTTTTTGCTGTATATTCACTGATATATATATATAGAGAGAGAGATATATATATATAGATTTTATTTCAGATCAATTATGTACATAATAATACAGTTGATACATTATTATAAGTATACATTGATCTATGGAGACCTGCAGTAAGACCTATGAGTTCGCTGACGTGCAGGCCACCATGACGAATATATAATAAATATGTCTGTATAAATATAACTTACTGATGTTATATAAAAAATAGTAACTCTAATAAATTAATTGAAGTACAAAAAGAGTAGTAAACAAGTAATACCATCATTTATAAATATTGATATCAATAATTATCAATACTGTCTCTAAACCCACTGACGTCACTGTTGTCAGTTAATGTTAACTGAAACAAAACTAGCCTAACCTACATTTACAAACAAAATCTATCACGTAGTAGAGTATAACTAATAACAATATTTTTATATTATAAAATGTTAGTACTTTCGGTGTGGACATGTTCCTGACTTCTGGTACTATATGTGTGCGTATGTCAGAATTAAGTCTTATGGTGATATTTTGTAAATATTTCAGGAAGGTCTCTATTTACATACTTGTGATAAAATTTTAGTTGTTGTATTTTAAAGCTGTCTTAAATTTTTAGAAGTTTTAGACTTTAAAAAAAGGTCAGTATGTGCGTTATATTGTATAGTTTTAATAATATGTCTTTAAGAATGAACCATCTCAACTTATTTACAATTCCAATTATGCGTGATATTTTGGAAGCTATTTTACCGATGTGGCCGTTCCACTTAAGATGTTTATAGTTAAACGTAGGAAATTGAAATTATCTGCGCATTCAACTGGTGTGTTGACTGTCTTTAAGGATAATCTTCCTTTTGTGGGGAATGGAATAACATGTATTTAATGTTTTTAATGTTTAATGACAGTTTGTTAACTATTAACCAAGTATTTATTTTGTCTAACTCAATATTGATTTCTTGGAAATTGTTATGCATATGAAAATTTCCCAATGTACTTGTTAATACGGAATCATCTGTATATAGTAGTATTTTAAAAACTGTGTTAGATTTGTAAAGTCATTCAAGTAAATCAGAAATAAGAGAGGGCCTAGAATGGATCCTAGATGCATTCCAGTGGTAATGGGAAACATATAAGATTTAGTGTCTTCAAATTCGACATATTGTTTTCTTCCAGTTAGATAACTACGTAGAAGTGTGTTTCCATTTCCATTAATTCCATAGAATGATAATTTTGTTTAATAAGCTGTCATGATCTAGTGTATCAAAGGCGTTTGATAAGTCTAGAAATATTGTTACGGGAATTTTTCTTTTATCCATTTCGCAGATGAATTTGTCAATAAGTGCTGCTAACTCCGTAAAATGCCCCTGTCTAAAACCATATTGACTTTTATAGAATAGTTTGTGATTTTGAAAGAAGGAATATAGCTGGTTGTAGATTAATCTTTCGAACATTTTTGAAATTGTTCGATAATTTGGGAATAACCTTTTGTTTTTCTTTTTGAATATAGGAATGACTTTGGTTGTTTTCAAGATATCAGGAAAGATTCATGTTTCTAATGTTTGGTTTATTATGATTTCGAACGATTCAAGTAAAGGTGTCTTTAATTGTTTCAATACCTTTGTTGATATCCCATCTTCGCCACAACTGGATTTATGGTGAAGTCGATCAATGACAGTTTCTGTGTCTCGTTGGTTCACTTTTTGAAAGGACAATTGTACATCATATTTGAATTGCTGGTAGTCTTTATATGTTTTGTTGTCTGGGTAATAAATTTAATTTGTTTGCGATAATAAGCTTGTCTGAGACTTATTGTTCTTACACAGTGAAATATTCGGGGAATGATTTATTTTTTTCCGTTTTATTTAGTATATCATTTAATTTTGACCATGTCCTTTTATATTGTTGTGTGCCTAGTAAAGCAAGAATCGTAATAACTTAATTTAATGTAGTTCCTTTTTATTAGTGTGTAGTCATGTGAACTAGGTATAAGGGTGCGTAATTTATCTCTCCTTTATAGATTTAATAATGCCTTGCATGACACAGTTTGATTTTTTGTGGTGATGTTTGTTGAATCTAACAATTTTACTTGGTATTTTTTCAATGGTGTCACACATAATGTTTGTGTTTGTATTGGGGTTGGTGTTATGGGATGAGTCTAGTTTTCCAGCAATATTGCTAGTTGTTAATTCGTATAGTAGGTTGTTTAAGGCATTTGTTTTTTTATCACTTTTATAAATTTTGGAGGTGATTCCTGGATTAATTTTGTAACCAAGTGAACGCGTGCTTGTTGCAAGGGGTCAAAGTTGATCGGTTACCTGAGGTCACGGTGCTTACCACGGTGTAATTCATTCGCATGGCATGGGGTCAAAGTTGATTGGTCACCAGAAGTCGCGTTGTTCACCGCGGGTCGCATTGCGAGAGCATACGCAATTCGCAAAATCGGGACCGGAACTTACTTTCGGACCTGTACACCGGTACAGTTACGCTTTTTGAAGAAGGCATAACTTGGACCAATAGTTTACTTAAATTGGATAATCAGTTATTAGAGCCTATACGTCTTAGTCTTACTCTTATATTGATTAATGTCACGTCCGCGTGAACAAAAACTAACCAGATAAGCTGAGATCAAACTAAACCGGCCGCATAATAAAATGCATTGCGCCATAAAGAGCCTAGAAGAAAGCTGAATAAAACAACTTAACTAGATCAGCAACAGTTTAAATATTCAAAAGAATTAAGCACTGATTTCGCAATGATTACCATGCACACAAGTAATACGGAAATGTAATTGAAGATATAAATAGATTGTCTTCTAATGTAGATATCCATGTTGTGACGAATATTTAATATACTTGTAAAGTAGTGATGTATAAGGGAAGTGATTAATACGTACTGTACTTCAATTCCCCCCATTTCCAAGTGTAAATGTTTAGGTTATTGTATATTGCTTGTAGTTTTCTTGTTTGCATTTTTCACTTGGAAATAAACAATAATATTATTATTATTATCACAACAGTTTTATTAACGTGGCCTGGAATTACTGTACATACAGAATTGGTGACGTCGTTTTGTGGCCAGCAATTTGTGGCTCGCTCCGAAATTCGGTAGTTACGTGTTTTTTTTTCTTATTAACTACAAACGTTAAACATGTGATCGTAGTTGCAAAATGTTAGGTAATCGTGGGCTGAACCATTCAGTGAGTAAGCCGCTTTAAATTCCAATGCAATATATGTTTGCATTACAGTCACAAAGATCGATGAACCTTGCAGTCAATCGGAAGAATGCCCTTCGGAAGCACCGTGCGTGAACAGCTTTTGTACTTGCAAATCTTTTGATGCCGTGGCGTCAGACGACATGTATAGTTGCCACCGTGAGTAGCGGAACTCAACGTACACATTGCATCTTCATAACTGTAACATCGGGTAATGCCAGTTAGTCCGGGTGTTGACAAGTGAAGCGTGCATTGGGATCTACACGATTTTTTTGGGGTATTTTTGTGACCTTCCAACCTTCTAGGACAATAGTACAGAATATATATATATGTATATATATATATATATATACATATATATATATATATATATATATATGTATATATATATATACATATATATATTTTGTACTATTGTCCTAGAAGGTTGGAAGGTCACAAAAATACAAAAAAACCATAAATATATATATATATATATATATATATATATACATGTACTGCTTTTCTGAATATCTCGAATGGTAAATATTTAAACAATCAAAATGATACGTCCAAACGCATGTTTTCAGGGTATCTTGATATGATTATGTCAATGAAGAAATTAGAGGGCAAATTTGTCACATGAATATGCAAATTAGCACTGATCAAAATAACCTCACGATTTTCATGTATGTCTCCTCAATTGACGAGCGGTAGGCACTACCTAAGGGTAATTGCCAAATGGTGCAGTAAGTGTGACTCCAAGATCAAAAAAGGTCACCATCAAATGATGAATTTGTTATATGGGGCGCTTCCGCAAACGTTTAAAAATTACAATGGTTGCATAGCTCATATTTTCTTTAATGACAAAATAATCACGTCATATATTGTTGGAAAGCTTATTGTTCCCCCGTCAAAATGAGACACGAGGTGGACTTGTTACCCGGCATGGTAAGTGTTGAGCTAAGTTCAAACAAGGTCACCGTGAAATGATGAATATTCGAACATTTGCAATACCGCAACCGTAATAAAGTTACAATTACTCTCTATCTACTTCATTTCTATGAACACATCATATATATAGCTGAAAAAAATTTAAGCGTGCTGTCTCCCCGTAAATACTTCATACAACGGGGAGCTCTCAAGTGGTGCAATAGGTGTGGAGGAATGAAGGTCAAGCAAGGTCACACAAGGATATTCAAAAGTGAGCCATTCCGCAAACGTTGTACAATTATTGTTTGTATATCTTCTTTATCTACCTACACTAGGCCATCTTAGGCACCTATGTGTGTTGTATCCCTGTCAAAATGAGGCATGCCATGGAGTTATAAAGAGGTGGTCTAATTGTGGAATGAAGGTTGAAAGTGAAGTTTGAACAAGGTCATCAACAAAAAGATGCATCAACCATCATCACCACATTTGATGAGTATGAGACATTGCTCTTGTTCCACACATCATGAAGCACTTAGTTATCTCCAACAGTACTGGCGTCGTACGAGACACGTACCTCGCCAGCAGGATCAAATAATCCACAAGAGAGAAGCGTGGTAACGGGACTCTGAGGAAGGTAACATGGAACAAAATGCCAGTAAACTGGAAATACTTCCATCGCGATGTCACCAACAAACTGGAGCTATTTGCATTTCTCTCAATTAAGGTTGCAAAACTCCACTATCTAGGTTGAAAGGAAGTGTTTTGACACGTTAGACACCCCAGCTGTCTTTAGTAGGTACAACTAGGACATACTACATCCAGTATGTCCATGAGGAACCTGACACAGAAATGTTGAACCTAGTACAAAATGCTTTGCGGAAAATGGATCAAAACCATGCTTGATACGCAATGTGTACACGTGTGCCCTTGTGTTTTCGATCTTTAGAAGGTACGAGCTTGTCACTTTTTGTCAAGCTGCATACATTTGGATAGGCTTTTGGAGAGGCAAAAACTTTAGTCATCTTAAGGGCAACGGCATACGTCATGCTCTGGGAAAAGACCAGTCCTGGTCCTTGCCAGTTGTCAATAGCAAGGGAAACCTAAACAAGGAACCACAATAATTATATATCCATTTGCACCCAGAGTCAAAGCCAGTGATAGTGCAAGTGCAGGTCAATAAGTGCACCCCTTGCTGGAAAACGGTGAAACAGTACTCCTTAAATTCGTGGACTTTAATTTGGTTTCTACTATAAAAATATGTCAAATACGTTAATAAGTAATTCATTGCGCATGCGCAATGATATCTTTTCTATGGCATATAGGTGGTGGACCGTTTTTATCATTTATAGCGCCCCTGGCGTGTACATATAGAACTATAAAATACGTAAAATAAAATGTCTTTGTAAATTAATTTTACCTACTTTTCGAAGATCTTACTGCATCGCTTATGCTAATCAGATAATGACGTAGGCGCTGACGTGGTCTGTCATTAGTCAATCGGCACCGTGATCACGTGATTTTTTATATTCTTATATAAGCGCGGTGAGCCGGATCGTCATTCGTATCACGATGACACCATGGCTAATATCAAGTTGAAGACAACCTACTACCGGTCTCTTGCAGCCCTCTAACGTATAAACAGAGTACTGCGTTATACGGTAGCGCTCCTAGGTAGTGAAAAATGTTTGCATAATTTCAGTACCACAACAGTAATATGGCTGATGTCAAGCCGAAAACACCCAGTTACTGTAGCGACTAGCTCATGATTATTTGTACCACGACAGTGTTATGGCTAACATCATCCGTCCTGACTTTTCCTACGCCGAGACAGCTGGAGCCCAGCCCCGCTCCTTGACCGTTGGGCTTAATGATATTGAGCCTCCTGAGGCTGAGGTAAGTGTTTATGATTTTTTTCTTCTATTTCACTAGTTTATAAGTGTAAATATTTAGTATTAAGATACTAATGAAACACGACGTCTAAAAAACAACCGTTCGTACTTTTAAAAGATCGCGCGTCGGATCACTCTGGCCCAACCTCCCATTCGCAGACGGCGAGGAGCCCATGCCCTCGCCACCCGGGAAACCGTCGGCACCGCCATCACGTGCGGCATTCACCTGCCAGTACTGCTCCACGGCTTTCAGAAGACTCCTGGAAGCGCCACGTCGCCCGCGGACGTTCTGGCTGCCCGAAGAAGACGGAAAGGAAGCCAAGTTGCCTAAGCTGGTGGTGAGTCATACTTTATATTGTGCTATATACTTTCACCTGAAATAGCGGGTCCCACGCATTTCCTATCAACGTGGCGTCCCACTTGTGTTTACTTCCGCTAAATGGCCGCCTCGACTTCCAACATGTCTGTTCTTGTCAACATTCCGGTACACCTTATTCGGTCATGTGTTAACTTCCAATATATCTCTTCCCGTATACTTGTTTACAAGTAATGCATGACACAATAGTGTTGTCACAGGACATCTGGTCACGTGACTTTTAGTAGCGTTTTGTCCCTGATAAAATGTATCGTCGTCTATTGCGTCGACTTTATTTTTCTACCATACGTCTGTGTAAATTATATTTAAATGTTCTTAGAGAAATTCATAAAACGGCGGTTGCCGCCGAAGAGGCAGCCTTCTCCGTCTACGGACCCACTCGACCCCTCGGCCCCGACAATCATCCCGAACCAACGATCAACGAGCAGTCGGACGACCAATCCAACCTCGTCGCTCCCATCAGCCCCGGCAACCAGTCCGACGACCACCCCGACGTCATTACTCTCAGCGGCCCCGGCGACCAACACGACGTCGTCACCACCGACGAAGCGTCGGAAGCTTTTACCCCATTATGCCTGCTGCATGTGCTGTATTACTTTCACCCTTAAAGGCTATGGGCATGTCCATGTGAAGCAGGGCTACTGCCAAAGGAAGCAAGAGAAGCAGCAGCGACGCAAAGAACAACTTAAAGAGATAATAGTAAGCTTCAATTTCTCATAGTGTTCAAATGTTATACAGGCGCTGTTCTAAATCATGCGCGTTTTGTCAGACCATTTTCCCATTTTCAAGTCCTGTTACAACGAACATATATTTCTCTTTTACATACCAGTCGACCATACATGATTGAGGTCATCTCGTCAATGTTTCAGCGGCAAGAAAAGGAGCGCATTGCCGCCGTCGTCGCCGCTTCTGCGTCTTCTCCCGTTGTTGCGGTAACTATCGGTACGACCACTCCCTCCGACGCGAAAGACTTTGCTGTTATTGAAATGAAGTCAATTTCACCACTAGTGTATGTCACCTGCCTATATTCTAATTTACATGCACTTTCAGGAGGCCGTCGAGGATGTTAATTCAACTGCAGTTATTAAAGACTGGTTGACTGTTTTAGTAGAGGCAGGTGTTATCTATCTGACGTATCGTCCAAAGAGTTGTAGAGTATCGAGAGTTGGTTGCGAAATCCTAATTGAGAGGAGTAGCGGAACTGTGTGAAGGAAATGGTGCTTGCAGTAATGGAGGATGATCTGTAAATAACCGACTTTGTTTGTCGTTTTGTTGTAATCAACAATTGTTTTTGTACACGATTAAAATGTGCAAACCTTATCTTGTGTCATTTTTTCCTAGTATAAATACCATCCACTCGTTCATCATTTGTGTAGAGTATGGACACGGCTCACTTGTAATATAACAAGCAGTTTCGTAAACTTACCCTGAGAGCAGAGTTGGTACATATATTATATTTATATACAATTAAGAAGATTTAGTGAAATAAACAAGTTTGGTAAAAAACGTTAACAGACTTTCAGTCTTTGTTCACATACCTGCAGAACACCCATCGTTGCAGCCATCTTTCGTTCCTACTTCCTTTTCAATTTATTGTGTCATATAGGTTTACAGTTAGAAATTGACTAAAGTTCCCGTAACGCCTATATTTATAACTAAGTTCACGTATTAATGTTCTCTAATAATTTCTCCCTCTCTCCAGTTGTGTTGTTGGTAACTCAGTCATTCACTCACACACTCACTCGTTCGCTTGTTCGCTCGTTCGCTCGTTCGCTCGTTCGCTCACTCACTCACTCACTCACTCACTCACTCACTCACTCACTCACTCACTCACTCACTCACTCACTCACTCACTCACTCACTCACTCACTCACTCACTCACTCACTCACTCACTCACTCACTCACTCACTCACTCACTCACTCACTCACTCACTCACTCACTCACTCACTCACTCACTCACTCACTCACTCACTCACTCACACACGCACTCTCTCTTGACTTGTATCACTTATGCATACATTTTTAATGTTACCCTTCATTCATGTCATAGTTTGACCTATCCCGAAGCGCCACCTAGTGACTTTACGTATCAGTTTGGGGTGAGTGTTTATCCATAGTCCACATTTCATCTAATCTCATTCCTAATTCCTTTTGAACCTGTTATACCATAAAGGTTTACAGTTAGAAATTTACTAATGCTATTAATAGTACAACGTTCCTCAAAACCATGACGAACTGCGTAAATATTGACGTATGCTATTGTATTGTGAAACTGGACAACTAAGATGCTCCTGTTTTAAAATATGACATTTGTTGTTTCCGAGACTACCAGCAGCACTGGAACCGAACCCCGAACAGATGGCTGCCTCTTGGAATGAACATCTGTCGCGTGCTTTTCCTTAGGTGGTTTGGTCACAGCATTTTTAAAATTTATTTATCCTAATTGTACGCCACCTAGAGTGACACATTGGTAAAAGAGTTGTTGTCACTGAAATGGGGAACAATGAGGAGTGTCGTGACGACTGTGTTCACCAAAATAAAACAAACACATTCAGCCATAATGTCAACACAATTTTACTGTTTGTCAATTCATGCATTTCTGACAAACAATAGACAGAATATTCCCGACGTGGTGTGTCTTTGCATACTGTTCCTGTGACTTGCATATTGCACACGAAACTGACAAAGCACTTTGAATGAGGCCGCCGAATAAACTACTAGACCATGACCTCGTTACGCTGTTGCCCCAACAAACACGGGCAATCCCTCTGCTTAGATTTTCAGAAAGCATTTGATAAATGTCATATCAAAGATTGTTACTTAAACTAAAAGCCCATGGTATAGGGAATGGTGTGATCAGTTGGATACAAACATAATTCGAAAAATGATGGCTTGCGTCATCGAAATGTAGCGTCAACGTTACTCTACCACGTTCGAATGGTACGCGACGCCCGTGTCGTCTCTTATAACAATCTCGATAGTCGTGAATTATTTGTGCAAGACGGGAAGGTATTGCACGTTGTCGAAACTTTTTGACATAATGTCTCCGTGTTTGCCTTGTAATTGTAAAACCCTCAACAGAGGGACGACGCTGTCCCCAACGACGCGTGCTTCCACGATACTAGTACAGACATAAAGCGAGTAAAAGCCCTGCGCCATATCTAGCACAGAGTCGACTTCCTTTTTCTTCCACTTCCCAACTTTCGTAATTTTCACGGCTTAAGCCTACCAAACACTGTAGCTTCGACGATTACACGGTGAATGAACTGTTTTGTGTCATGTGTATAGTCACTTTTTGTGTCATATCACTGTAGCTCAATTTTATTTTATTTTATTTTACCTCTGTCCTTATGCTTCTGTTGATTGCACACATGAGAGCTTCGGGACTACCGTAGTAGCCTGCTTCTATATTCCCCACATAAAGCACAACGTTCACAAAGACGCCGGAATACGTAGTCCTCCTCAAGTGTGCGGGTATTGAATCTCGACCAACGCACACTCCCACTGACCGACTAAACTAATGCGTTGCGGCAAATCGTGACATAGAGGGTCAACGTGTTGTCGGGATGTAAATCCATCGACGCATTGCTGGGCAATGTCAGATAAGTCAGACGACATATTCGCCACATTTATCGACGGATTAGGTAAGAGGTAACCGCGACAACTGCTCAACAAAGGCGTCCACAGATTGGAGTTTCCGTCGACTCTAGTCGGGTTGTAAATACTGACCACTATAACGGTGTAAAACACGACGAATTAACAAAAGAAGACGATTTCCGATTTCGGGGACGAATTTCCAAACATCACCCAACGTCTGCTGGTACTTGCGATATCATAGAGCTCTGTGAGAAGCGAACCTCCGTCGTGTCTTCTTCCATGACACGGATGGTCATTCGAACTGCATGTACTAGCTTTTATGCGCTACGAGTGATGACTTGTCCATGCAGCTGTTAAACGAATACCCTAGCCACTTGACCAGCACATGTGTCTTTATCCCTCGCTTGCGCTGCTGCAACACTTTCTCGACACGATATAGTTTATCTTTGGACACCACCACTTTTGTTGAAGGAACTGACGGATGACAGTTGACATGGTTGTAGACGAAAGGCTATGAATAGTAGGAATCGTGTATAACAAAAGGTCGGTGATGAATAGAGCGGATGTTGACGGATGAGGGAGATGGTTAGACGTCGTTACGGTGTCACTGAGACAGAGTTGGACGTAGAAGCTGTTGGGTGTCCACGCCTTAGGCGATTACCGTTACGACTTCAACTACGAAGATTTAGATTTATATTTAAAACGAGCCCGACTACGTCGACTTCGACTGTGAAACTTGGTCTTCGAGTACCAGAAGGCCGGATATAAAAAAATGGCCAGTGGGTGGCCATCAGTAGAAGAATAGATGCCAGAGGGAGGAGGTGGGGAGGGAGTGAGGCAGGGAGGGAAGTAGGCGAACAGCTTTAGCATCAGCAGCCTTTGATAGACTCGGAAACAACAAATGTCATATTTTAAAACAGGGGCATCTTAGTTGTTCAGTTTCGCAATACAGTGGCATACGTCAATATTTACGCAGTTCGTCATTGTTTTGAGCCACGTTGTACTATTAATAGCATTAGTAAATTTCTAACTGTAAACCTGTATTGTATAATAGGTTCAAAGGGAATTAGGAATGGAATTAATTGAAATGTAGACCATGGTTAAATTAAACACTCACCCCAAACTGACACGTAAAGTCACTAGGTGGCGCTTCTTGATAGGTCAATAGGTCAAACTATGTATTGAATGATGGGTAACACTAAAATGTATGCCTAAGATATATAAGACAAGAGAGTGTGAGTGAATGAGTGAGTGTGTGAGTGTGTGAGTGTGTGAGTGTGTGAGTGTGTGAGTTAGTGTGTGAGTGAGTGACTGAGTTACCGACAACACAACTGGAGAGAGGGAGAGATTGTTAGAGAACATTGATACGTGAACTTAGTTATAAATATAGGCATTACGGGGACTTGAAACAATTTCTAACTGTCAACCGATATGTCATAGTAAATTGAAAGGGAAGTAGGAATAAAAGATGGCTGCAACGATGGTTGTTTTGGAGGTATGTGAACAAAGACTAAAAGTCTGTTAACGTTGTTTACCAAACTTGAGTATTTCACAAAATTATCTTAAAAGTATATACAATATAATACATGTATCAACTTCGCTCTCAGGTACGAAACTGTGTGCTATATTACAAGTGAGCCGTGTTCATACTTTATACAAATGATGAACGAGTGGCTGGTACTTATACTAGGATAAAATGACATGAGATAAGGTTTGTACATTTTAATCGAGTACAGTAACAATTGTTGATTACAACAAAACGACAAACAAAGTCGGTTATTTACAGATCACCCTCCATTACTGCAAGCGCCATTTCCTTCACACAGTTCCGCTACTCCTCTCAAATAGGATTTCGCAACCAACTCTCGATACTACACAACTCTTCGGACGATACGTCAGATAGATAACACCTGCCTCTACTAAAACAGTCAACCAGTCTTTAATAACTGCAGTTGAATTAACATCCTCGACGGCCTCCTCAAAATGCATGTAAATTAGAATATTGGCTGGTGATATCGTGGTGAAATTGACGTCTATCTCGCAACCGGGACAGCGTAGTGTTGACAGCTTAACGACGCTACATGCTATGTGTTGTGCTAACGTCTTCATTCCAATAACAGCAACGTCTTTTGCGTCGGAGGGAGTGGTTGTACCGATAGCTATCGCAACAGCGGGAGAAGACGCCGAAGCGGCGACAGCAGCGGCCGTGCGGTCCTTTCGTTGTCGCTGAAACAACGACGGGATGCCCTTAATCATGTAACTGGTAAGTAATAGAGAAATATATTTTCGTTGTAACAGGCCTTGAAAATGGTCAGACGAAAGGCAAATGATTTAGAACAGCGCCTGAATAACATTTGAATACTATGAGAAATTGAAGCTTACTATTATCTCTTTAAGTTGTTCTTTACGTCGCTGCTGCTTCTCTTGCTTCCTTTGGCAGTAGCCATGCTTCACGTGGACATGTCCATAGCCTTTACGGGTGAAGGTACTACCGTACATGCACCAGGCATGATGGGGCAAAACCTTCCGACGCTTCGTGGGTGGTGACGACGTCGGGTTGTTCGCCGGGCCACTGAGAGTAATGGCGTCGGGGTGTTCGTCGGACTGGTTGCCGGGGCTGATGGGAGCGACGAGGTTGGGTTGGTCGTCGGACTGGTCGCTGATCGTTGGTTCGGGTTGATTGTCGGGGCCGCGGGGTCGAGTGTGTCCGTGGACGGAGCTGGCTGCCTCTTCGGCGGCAACCGCCGTTTTATGAATTTCTATAAGAACATTTAAATAACTTTTACACAGAGGTATGGTAAAAAATCGACGCAATAGACGACGATACATTTTTATCAGGAACACACCAAAAGCCACGTGACCAGAATTGTTGTGACAGGACTATTATGTCATGCACTACATGTAAACAAGTACACGGGAAGATAAATATAGGAATCTAACACGTGACCGAATAAGGTGTACCGGAATGTTGACAAAAACAACTACACGGGAACAGACATGTTGGGAGTCGACAGCGGTTAGATAGCACCGACCATATATTAAATAAAGGCAGGGAGCCGCATTTAACTGATTAATGCCACGGGAGCGGATACAATGACAGGAAGTACATGAGAGGCGGCCTTTTAGCGGAAGTAAACACACAGGGGAAGACACGTTGATATGAAGTGCGTGGGAGCCGCAATTTTATGTGAAAACATATAGTAACACACTATAAAGTATGACTCACCACCAGCGTAGCCAACTTGGCTTCCTTTCCGACCTCTTCGGGCGGCCACAACGTCCGCGGGCGTCGTAGCGCTTCCAGGATTCTTTCCTGCTGAAAGCCGTGGAGCAGTCCGTGCAGGTGAATGCCGCACACGAAGGCGGTGCCGACGGTTTCAGAGGTGGCGGGGCCATGGGCTCCTCGCGGTTGGGTCAGAGTGGTCCGACGCGCGATCTTTTAAAAGTACGAACGATTGTTTTTTAAACGTCGTGTTTTCATAAGTATCTTAATGCTACATAATCATACCTAGAAACTAATGAAATCGAAAAGTCAGGACGGATGAAGTTTGCCATAACACTGTCGTGATACAAATAACTATGAGCTAGTCGCTACAGTCTCATATAGGATTATGAGAATCACGTGATCATGACATCAGACAGTCAATCCAAAATACACAACGCATTGTGACGTCACGTCGGATAAACCAATTAAATCAGGACTATTCTCAGTAATATTCATCACTTGCTTGTACTTTAAAATAACAACGGCAAACAAGTTAGTTACTGCGCATTTTATTGTTTCACGAGTCGCGGTGTCTACACGTAGTTGTCAGGCACATTGCTCAACCGTTTCCCGAGAGTGTTTCACGAGTCGCGGTGTCTACAAGTAGTTGTCAGGCACATTGCTCAACCGTTTCCCGAGAGTATTTCACGAGTCGCGGTGTCTACAAGTAGTTGTCAGGCACATTGCTCAACCGTTTCCCGAGAATGTTTCACGAGTCGCGGTGTCTACAAGTAGTTGTCAGGCTCATTGCTCAACCGTTTCCTGAGAGTGTTTCACGAGTCGCGGTGTCTACAAGTAGTTGTCAGGCACTTTGCTCAACCCTTTCCCGAGAGTGTTTCACGAGTCGCGGTGTCTACAAGTAGCTGTCAGGCACATTGCTCAACCGTTTCCCGAGAGTGTTTCACGAGTCGCGGTGTCTACAAGTAGCTGTCAGGCACATTGCTCAACCCTTTCCCGAGAGTGTTTCACGAGTCGCGGTGTCTACAAGTAGTTGTCAGGCTCATTGCTCAACCGTTTCCCGAGAGTGTTTCACGAGTCGCGGTGTCTACAAGTAGCTGTCAGGCTCATTGCTCAACCGTTTCCTGAGAGTGTTTCACGAGTCGCGGTGTCTACAAGTAGTTGTCAGGCTCATTGCTCAACCGTTTCCTGAGAGTGTTTCACGAGTCGCGGTGTCTACAAGTAGTTGTCAGGCACATTGCTCAACCCTTTCCCGAGAGTGTTTCACGAGTCGCGGTGTCTACAAGTAGCTGTCAGGCACATTGCTCAACCGTTTCCCGAGAGAGTTTCACGAGTCGCGGTGTCTACAAGTAGCTGTCAGGCACATTGCTCAACCCTTTCCCGAGAGTGTTTCACGAGTCGCGGTGTCTACAAGTAGTTTTCATGCACATTGCTCAACCGTTTCCCGAGAGTGTTTCACGAGTCGCGGTGTCTACAAGTAGTTGTCAGGCTCATTGCTCAACCGTTTCCCGAGAGTGTTTCACGAGTCGCGGTGTCTACAAGTAGTTGTCAGGCTCATTGCTCAACCGTTTCCTGAGAGTGTTTCACGAGTCGCGGTGTCTACAAGTAGTTGTCAGGCACATTGCTCAACCCTTTCCCGAGAGTGTTTCACGAGTCGCGGTGTCTACAAGTAGCTGTCAGGCACATTGCTCAACCGTTTCCCGAGAGAGTTTCACGAGTCGCGGTGTCTACAAGTAGCTGTCAGGCACATTGCTCAACCCTTTCCCGAGAGTGTTTCACGAGTCGCGGTGTCTACAAGTAGTTGTCAGGCTCATTGCTCAACCGTTTCCCGAGAGTGTTTCACGAGTCGCGGTGTCTACAAGTAGCTGTCAGGCTCATTGCTCAACCGTTTCCTGAGAGTGTTTCACGAGTCGCGGTGTCTACAAGTAGTTGTCAGGCTCATTGCTCAACCGTTTCCCGAGAGTGTTTCACGAGTCGCGGTGTCTACAAGTAGTTGTCAGGCTCATTGCTCAACCCTTTCCCGAGAGTGTTTCACGAGTCGCGGTGTCTACAAGTAGTTGTCAGGCTCATTGCTCAACCGTTTCCCGAGAGTGTTTCACGAGTCGCGGTGTCTACAAGTAGTTGTCAGGCTCATTGCTCAACCGTTTCCCGAGAGTATTTCACGAGTCGCGCTGTCTACAAGTAGTTGTCAGGCTCATTGCTCAACCGTTTCCCGAGAGTGTTTCACGAGTCGCGGTGTCTAAAAGTAGTTGTCAGGCACATTGCTCAACCGTTTCCCGAGAGTGTTTCACGAGTCGCGGTGTCTACAAGTAGTTGTCAGGCTCATTGCTCAACCGTTTCCCGAGAGTGTTTCACGAGTCGCGGTGTCTACAAGTAGCTGCCAGGCTCATTGCTCAACCCTTTCCCGAGAGTGTTTCACGAGTCGCGGTGTCTACAAGTAGTTGTCAGGCTCATTGCTCAACCGTTTCCCGAGAGTGTTTCACGAGTCGCGGTGTCTACAAGTAGTTTTCAGGCACATTGCTCAACCCTTTCCCGAGAGTGTTTCACGAGTCGCGGTGTCTACAAGTAGTTTTCAGGCACATTGCTCAACCGTTTCCCGAGAGTGTTTCACGAGTCGCGGTGTCTACAAGTAGTTTTCAGGCACATTGCTCAACCGTTTCCCGAGAGTGTTTCACGAGTCGCGGTGTCTACAAGTAGTTGTCAGGCTCATTGCTCAACCGTTTCCCGAGAGTGTTTCACGAGTCGCGGTGTCTACAAGTAGTTGTCAGGCACATTGCTCAACCGTTTCCCGAGAGTGTTTCACGAGTCGCGGTGTCTACAAGTAGTTTTCAGGCACATTGCTCAACCGTTTCCCGAGAGTGTTTCACGAGTCGCGGTGTCTACAAGTAGTTGTCAGGCTCATTGCACAACCGTTTCCCGAGAGTATTTCACGAGTCGCGCTGTCTACAAGTAGTTGTCAGGCTCATTGCTCAACCGTTTCCCGAGAGTGTTTCACGAGTCGCGGTGTCTAAAAGTAGTTGTCAGGCACATTGCTCAACCGTTTCCCGAGAGTGTTTCACGAGTCGCGGTGTCTACAAGTAGTTTTCAGGCACATTGCTCAACCGTTTCCCGAGAGTGTTTCACGAGTCGCGGTATTTACAAGTAGTTGTCAGGCTCATTGCTCAACCGTTTCCCGAGAGTGTTTCACGAGTCGCGGTGTCTACAAGTAGTTGTCAGGCACATTGCTCAACCGTTTCCCGAGAGTGTTTCACGAGTCGCGGTGTCTACAAGTAGTTGTCAGGCACATTGCTCAACCGTTTCCCGAGAGTGTTTCAACCGTTTTTGTAGCCACGTCCAATTCCCCAAAAGCCTTGTTTCGATGGTATAAGCTCCACCAGTTCAGCATTTCCAGTTGCTAACAATACGGCTCTCCAATCCTTTGATGCCTTGAACTTTGCAAGCAGCAAATGCCGCATCCTGTGAACACGGACGTCGTTCCAACCATATCTCGTCTCCCCAATGTGCTTGCTTTTCCGTTTTGTCAAGTGGCTTTCTGTATTAATAGGCGTGTTCGACCGAATTAAACACCCGACTGAATGCTTCGGTCCGACATGGGAAAACGTTTGACAAGGGAGAGTCGGCCCCAGAAAATTCAACGCATTTCGGTTTCACAGCCACCTCCGGTTCAGATTGAGGTTCCGGTTCCGGTGCGTAGATTCTTGACGGTACGACTGGTCGGTTGACAGAAGGCGCATCTTTGTCACTGTCGTTGAAAGCCGCAGGAGTGTAATAGTTGAGTGTTTTCAGCATGAAGACAGCCATAGTACTGTCGTGGTATTGAAATTATCATTGAATGCAACATTTATATACGTAATATTATGTATGTGGGAGTAACCTATATGAGTTTGATTTAATTGGCTACCACCTCGATAAATTATACTTCTCTGGTAGCCACCTCATCTGTGTTACATTGCTCTTGAATTGTGTTGTATATTATCTGGATGAGGAAATAAATTTACTTACTTACTTATGATTTTTGTTTCTCTACGTAGAGGGCTACCGTAAACGTAGTACTCTGTTTATACGTTAGAGGGTTGCAAGAGACAGGTAGTACGTAGTCTTCAAAATTATGTTAGCCATGGTGTCGTCGTGATACGAATGATGACTCGGCTGATAGAACACTAGGCTTGCATAGGACTAAACAATCACGTGAAAATGTACAGATTGACCAATAAGGACAGAACACGTCAGCGCCTACGTCATTATCTCATTAGCATATGCGATGCAGTAAGACCTTCGAAAAATATATAAAATTAATTTTCAAAGATATTTTATTTTATGTATTTCATAGTTGTATATGTACACGCCAGGGGGTGCTTTATATGATAGAAACGGTCCACCACCTATATGCCATGGTAAAGACACCATTGCTCATGCGCAATGAACTATTTATTAACGTCTTTGACCTATTTTATAGTAGAAAAAAATGAGGCACGAATTTAATGAGTTCTATTTCAGTGTTTTCCCGCAGGGGGCGCTTATTGACCTAGTTGTTTAGTTCACCAACTATTCGCCAGGGGCGCCAGTTGACCTTGATCTTTGACCTTTGCTTTTGATCTTGATCTTGACATTGGTATTGACCTTTGACCTTGACTTGCTCTTGCACTTGCCCTGGCTCTGGCGTACATTGTAAACCACCTACTTTACTACCTACTCATGCGCAAACAGTTTCGTTAGATTTTTGTGAAACCGCATATTCGGGTTGCGCTCGGCAGAAAGTGGCTGGACCATTACACTTGTGCGTGTAATTATGGCCGTACTTAAACAGCATCTGTTTTGGCTGTTCAGGCCGATTCAGGAGTGACAATTCTTGACGTATCTGTTACACTCGTTACTCTGCTTTCGGACTGGCTGTTTTTGTTGCGGCTGCGCTTTTCTTCAACTAGGATGCGGAGGTTCCTCTCTCTCCTCTTCTACGTCCCCTGCTTAGTTCCTGCCTCCATGTTGAATGGTCAGCAGCAATCTCCTCCCAGTTTTCAACGGCCATGTATAATGCCTTAAAGTTTCGGTTGCATATGGCGTTTAGATGAAACATTTTAGAGTGGAGTGTTCTTGTCGCACTTGATTATTCTGGGTGGAATTCCATCATTTCAAAGTGCTTTTCTATAGATGACCTGCCTTACTCTATAGAAAACCTGACTTACTCTTGGCAGGGTCCATGGCTTTCTAGATGCCGTCGTACATGGCTCCAGTGTTGCCTGTTTCAGCTGACCGCTGGATGTCATCACGTATCTGGAGCCAGTATTCGTTCTCACAACGTCTTGCAGTCTGCGGGACTTTGCTTCTGACTGTTCGGAGCGCCTGGAGCATTGCTTGGCTGGGCGAGCGATGGTGTTCCCAGTGAGCAGTGGCTAGTGCATCGGACATTCGACCAAGAGAACACGGGTTTGAATCCTGTGCGGCGGTGTCGAACCTTGGACAAGTTCGTTCACTCTACGTTGCTCCAGTTCGCTCCGCTCTATGAATGAGTACCTGGCTATGAACAGTGGATATTGCAGCGTGGCTGAATGCTTCTCAGAGAAGTCAAGATGGCGTTAGAGTGAACAGTCTGTCATGGAGTAAAGTGTAAACGCTTTAAACAGTACTGAGGAGTGGATAATGCACTATATAATAACTTACCGTTTTACTTTTTTGCTCACGTCTTTGCTAGATTTTCCTTCAAGTTGTTAGCGATGAACCTTCGTCTGATGCCAGTGCTTGGATCGTGGGTTTCTCCAGCATGCCTTGTGTTGGGGCTTCAGTTGAAAGAAGAAGTTGGTGATGTTAGAGCAGAACTCAAGAAATCGCTGTCCGTTCTCATTCATCTTGCCGAATATGTGATGTCCCAGGCAGACTGACCGACTGACAGTAGTAGCAGCAGCAGCAGTAAAATACTAATATAATTAATACAATGTTTTCCAGGTAGGAGAAAAGAGTCATGCAATAGTGGCGAATGCGGGTCTGCAATGGAATGCATAAATGACGAATTTTGCGGCTGCGGAGTTGGCAAGACATATGAAGGGGTACTAACTACGGTCGGTATGAAAGATCAGTGCGTCAGCGACACCGGTATGTTGTTGTTCATTAACCCAGACGAGGGCTAAATAGGTTAAACTCTCCCCCAGGGAGTTTATACCACTAGGAAGCTTTTAAAGACTAAGAGAAATGAATCTTTTAATTCCCAAACTTAATTAAATATAATTTAAAGAGACATTAGACTACTTAGTGTTCTGCCATTCAAAAACTGTTTTAACCTTTCCGTCACCCGATTTAATGCCGCATTTGGTCGACCTTTCTGTGCATATTCTGCACAGTTTATTGCGACACCTAGTGACTGTGTGTAAGAAGTTACCATTGAGCACGCCCTATCCTTTAGCGTGGTGGCCGAGAAGGGCCTTCGCCTTTTTTTGTGTGGAAATTCGCAACGCCACGGGGCGATGACGCGGTGCGCGATGCGATGAACGATGCGATGGACAAAGCTCGATGCAATGTGATGGAGCGATGCGAGACGGGATGGAGCGATGTGCGATGCGATGCGATGCACGAAACGATGGAGCGACGCGCGATGGACGATTCGAAATTTCGATGGAGCGATGCGCGATGCGATGGGCGATGCGATGGACAATGCGCGATGCGATGGACGTTGCGATGCGCGATGCGATGGATGATGCTATGATTTAAAGATGCCGTAATTCACATGTGTATGCTGAAAACATTACCTATGCAAATTTTTTATTTTTTATTAAACACATTCCTATGATGGTCTAGAAGGGCCATCGTTTTGTGTGTGAATATTCGCAACGCCACGGGGCGATAACACAATGGGCGATGCGATGGACGATGCGCGATGCGGTGATCGATGAGATGCGATGGACGATATTATGGTGTAAAGATGCCATACTGAGCATGTATATGCCGAAAACGAGATTTACGCAACCATTTAAATGTTACTAGCCGAATGCGTTTCATATTCAGTGCACGTGTCAAACACTGATGACGCTGAGTGTATATATATATATGGTTACATTTCTATGTAAGAATTGCTTGTTCGTACTTTTAAGCGTCGTAATGGAAGTCTAGAAGGCTTACATTTAGCCAACCACCTAACAAAATCTAGAATTCTAGATTAGGGGCCCTCACATAAAGCGTGTATTTGTTCTACCGCTCCCCATTTTGTTATAATAAATAACTTCAGTTTGAATATCCTTGGTCGAAAATATAAACGCACGAAGAACCAAGAATGGTAATGTAATTTTCAAATGAAAATTAACCGAAGGTTTTGAAGCCTGTAGTTTTTAGTATTTATTAATCAATGACATGATATCTACTCAAAATGCAACATATGTTATTTACGTAAATGGAAACTGTCAACAATTAATCAGTTTAGGCACCTGGATTTACTGCCCATTCCCCAATACAACCACATCTGGAGGGATTGATTGATTGATTGCATTTTATTTATCCCAATCGCAGAAACATAAATTATACAGATATACATACGAATACTAATATACACATTTTACAATAACAATTTACATAATATCAACAACATACAAAACAAATTGCTGCGGTATGGGAGACTGCGCACTAAGACCAACATTGGTCGCTATCGTGGAAGTTACCTCTATTTGATAAAGAAAATCTGATGTAGGTTCAACTGTGAAACAAATATGTTGAAAATTCGAATAATTATCAAAGTTGGCATCTTCACGTAAATGCGCGATACGATTGTGTACGTGTATCATTGTTGATGTTGTCGACTTTCCTCGCTTCCTCGGAAACATGTAAATGTACGTTCTTCTATAGCGCAGTAGCCTGTCCACAGGATTGCTCAACGCGCTTTACACTTTATTCCCTAGCATACCTGTTTCTCTGGGAAACATCCAGCCACGCTGAAATTAATGCGCGAAGACTATTCGTACACAAATATCCACCACTGCCCATAGCCAGGTACTCATTCATACAGCTGAGTGAACTGAAGCAACGTAGAGTAAACGAACTTGCCCAAGGTTCGACACCACAACACAGGATTCGAACTCGGCTTCTCTCGGTCGAGAGTCCAAAGCTCTAAGCACTTCTCTACTGCGCTCCACAAAGTGGCGCAAATTAACATATGTAACAACCAAAGAAAACAGGAGTAATAACCCAATTAAACATATGTAACAGCCAAAGTAAACAGATGTAACAACCAAATTAAACATATGTAACAACCAAAGTAAACATATGTAACAACCAAAGTAAACATATGTAACAACCAAAGTAAACATATGTAACAACCAAAGTAAACATATGTAACAACCAAAGTAAACAAATGCAACAATCAAAGTAAACAGATGAAATTATCAAAGACCATCTAAACAAAATTTTAAAACCAATTGTAGATGTTATTTAAAATATTCGAACATGAAATGCTGACCTAGAAGAACCGGATTCGCAATGGGCTAATTCGGTTGACGAAGCCACTTCAATTTGTTGTCTCTATCCAGGGGTATTGACAATTTCCTGACAATCCTGCTTGAACAAGCTTTTCAATTATATATAATGAATTGCCGATATAATGATTTGGCGATGTTCAAACAGCAATGACCCAAAACATAAAGAAAAGTAATTGCTACGTACATAAATACCACCTATAGATACCACACCCTACCCCCTCCCCTGCCCTCCTTTCTTCTGCCTATCACCCTACCCTCCCTACCTATACTTTACCACACCCTCTACCACTTTTCCCACATCCAAGATATCTTAAAACCGCGCTGGCCATCTTCGCAACCTCCATACGACGTAATCATGGTACATTCATGTTGGCCGTAAAATGAAGAAGACATCCAGCAACAAATTGTTAGGACAGATAATTATCTTTACGGGGATATAAGAAATACTAAATTCCGCGATTGCAATTCTATGTACAGTCTGAAACAACAGGCCGTACTGTCACACTTCATGCTATCGAATAGGGCGCGCTAAGCGGCCTCTACTCCGGTGACGTCACTAACACCTGACAAGCTAGCTGTTTTGTGACATGCAAATGCCAATGTTTGAGCGGACATAGCGACATTAGTTCGCAATCAACAGACTTCGTGTCTGATGCATTACTTGTCAAGAACAGTACTTTTACGTAAAGGAAGTTTCAAAGAAATTGAAAAATTCATTTCACTTAGTCTTTAACGTATACATAAGACATCCATTTGTTTGATACCTATGAATAACTACCATCGAGTGTTTTTGACGACGTATTACTGGTGTGAATAGTGATGGATGGAGCCATGGGTAGGGCAGTAGTCATGACGTCGATACTTAAATATCATGGCGGCTGAAGTGCATGTGTCTGCTTCTGATGCTACGACAGATTGAGGACAATAGTTAGCGGAGCGAATCCTGTGTTTAATGCAGGCCTAGATGTGTTTTCTAGTTAGTTGGCGACACTTGATAGATGGCTAACCAATGAGATGAATATTCTCCACTACATTATTTTGACTTATTCATGATAGTTAACATTATTTTACCAATAATGGTATCACTTAAACATTAAAAAAAACAGTTTTACTAAAAGATTAAATTATTTATTATAATTTATATATATATATATATATATGTATATATAGTTTAAATTATTCTTATTGTTAGTAGTATTTTTAATAACTTATTATTTATTATTACTATTAATTTGTTTATTCTACACTATTTTTAATATTTAATGTGTTGTGAAGCGCCACGAACAAACATGAATCTGGCACCATATCAAATAAATGATATTGTTATTACAAACAAACTGATACAGATGCAAACTTCGAAGAACAGAAGCACTTGCATTGTTTCGTAAAGGTTCAAACCTTCAAGTACAAGGTGTGCGACTTTTAATTGTTTTTTGTTGTTATCCAAGATAGCTTCCCAAACCACGGCCAATATTAGTTGCTAATACTTACACTACATCTGCATCAGTGTGCAGTAGTGTAGGTTATACTCGATAGGTGGCACTACAGTGGCTCTTTAGAAATTAATTTATTTACATGCGATACATGACGACGACCAACCGGTCAACAACCTATTAAGTTAACAAACACGCAATCACAGTTTCAAAGTTCAAAGTCCAAGTCGAGTAAAAGTCAACATGATTCGCTGTGAGTGGAGGAAATGATCGCTAATACTACTGGATATATGGATATAATGTATTTAATATTTATACATACGTATTGGATGCTTACTGAAAAATAAAAAGGAACATAGGAGACATATGCGCCATAACGATCCAATAGCGGGTTATTTGGTTTTATAGGCGATTTGACCTGTTGCGCCGACTGCGTGATTGACCTATATATGCCCATATAAGTCAAACTGTGATTAGCTGTATTGTCTAGAATGTGGCAGAGAACGTGTTTGCATGAGCCGAGCGCACAGTTTGATATGCTGTACATTACCTGATGATTCAATTTAACAGGATAACAAATACATTTCAAGCTGTATTTTATTATGTTTACATAGCAACAGACCGGCTATCTAAGAACGCCCAGTGCACGAATTCCGATCTATGCGACAAGGACATGACGTGTTGGAAATGTATCGGAACAGACACCAGACAGTGCTTAAGAAGTAAGTGCCAAACATCTTTATAATACATTAGCTTACACTATACCTGCCAACTATCCAGAGAAATCTGGGTTTTGGGTGTATCTCCCGGTGTCTAGGAATAGAGGTAAATCTCCAGAATTTTGCTGAAAATCGCCAACAACACCCACCCCGCCTTCGAAACAGCGCGACACAACGGGAAACGTGCTGAGACGAGCTGAACCGTTGACATTATGGCGAAAAATCTCCAATAGCACCTCCCCAATCTTCGAGTCTTCGAGTCAGCGAACTGGTGACATTCTGGCGCGAAAAATCTCGAATCTGGATGATAAGGGCAGGCCACTTGGTAAGGATTGATGCAGGAAATTAACAAAAGAGAGCAGAGGTGGTAAACATAAAGGACACAAAAAGGTAAGACCACAGCTGAGATGGGATGCCTGCGTGAGGAGGAACACGAGAAGATCAGGGGAGTATGGTATACGTGGAGAGGGGACTGTGGATGGAAGACTTCAGAAAAAAATAACACAGCGAGTCGTTTGGCAATAGTGCACTTTGCCACCATCCTTGCACAGCAGGAAAGAGGAGGAGAAGAACACACTGTTATATTTCTTGCTTCAGTTGTTGGACCAATGTCGTTGACTTCTCCAACCCGTGCCACTACTCCTAACACTACCAATACCAATACCACTGCTGCTATCACTGCCGCTACTTCTGCCACTACTACTACTGCGCTCAATAACACTATCATTGCCGATAACACTGCCAGTGACCCTATCGTTCCAGGTAAGCCTTTGCTTGCGCACTGTTCGCTATGCTTTGCTCGATTGTGTAGTGTTTAGTGCATCGGACTCTCAATTGAGATATTCCTGGTTCGAAACGTCTTGCTACCGTCACGTTTCTTTAGTGCGCTGTACGCAACGGTGTCTATAGCGCTGTACACAAAATATTCGGAATATCCTAGGCGCGCCTGGAGTTTTCGTCAATATTGACTAGATGGTAAAGGTACTTGTTCTAGACATCGCAACTCAGTTTGCTGTGGATCAGTGACTGAATGCTGTAAATAGCGTTTAATGTGCCTAAAAACACATGATTCCCCAAAACGCGACCGTTGAACAATTGCACCGTTGCATCGCTGCCAACCACTAGGTTATTAACAATGCCGAGAACAAGGCAATCTGAATCGGACGTTACGCAACAAGACGAGTTCGCTGAACTAAAAATTGGTCACCTACATTAGCAACAAGTTTCACGAACTCATAGCCTCGAAAACTGAAGTCACAGAAATTCTCCAATTCGTGAAATAACGCCGAGAAAGATGCAAAAATCAAACAAATGGATATACAAATCAATGACCTTGAACACTACTCGAGGATGGAGAATGTGATAATATCAGGTCTGCATTCTACACATCTAAACTACAGCCGAGTGGTTGACCAAAACGCTACAGCACACGAAACAGACAACGAAAATGATGTTTCGGAAGACAATGTCGTTGCCTTCTTCAACGAGAAGTTACAACTCCAAATAACAAAGAGTGGCATTTCGGTCTGCCACAAGCTAAGGCGTAAGACCAGTGGCAATATCAGGGGAGGCACACAAACAAAAGGACATCATCGTCGGCTTCTTAAGCAAAATAACCAAAACGGCGTTTGAAAGGCAGGAACGAAGGTTTATGTAAATGAACATTTGACAACACGAAATGCAGCCCTTGCCAAAACTGCTGGTCGCCTATAATGGGAAAATAAGATCACATTCACATAGGTGCGTAACGGCAAGGTATTTATGAAATCACTCGGGTCACCCAAAACCGCATCAGTCCACGCCATCTCCGACGAACGTGACTTTGCTGCGCTACGGCTGCTTTAAAGTAGTCGCTTTACAAAACAATTTGTCTGCCAACAACTTTTTTTGCAAACTTTCCAAAACCATTATGAATACTATATCAGGCAGTTTGATAGAAAAGGTTTCAGATCCATCCATTCTAGGTCCTCTCTTATTTCTGATTTACTCGAATTACATTACAAACGCTAGCACAGTTTTTAAAATACTACTATATACAGATGATTCAGTATTAACAAGTACATTGGGATCTTTTAATATGCATGGCAACTTCCAAGAAATCAATATTGAGTTAGACAAAATAAATGGGTGGTTAATAGTTAACAAAATATCATTAAATATTAAACAATCTAAATACATGTTATTCCATTCTCAACAAAAGAAAATCCAAAAAGTATCCTTAAAGATAGAAAACACACTATGCATTTCAATGCGTAGGTAATTTCAATTTCCTAGATTTAACTATAGACAAAAAAATGACATGAATAGGTTGAAATAAATGCTATAGTAAAGAGAATATATATAAAATAAGATAATCAGATAGTCAAAAAAAAAATGGTTTTCATAAAATCACGCAAATAAGAATGCTTCCTCACATACCGCCTCTGAAATGTTGCCTTCGGGAGTTTCCGTGAGTGTGACGTCATAATAATATTATGTGTCATAGAAGCTGGCCTTGTTATTCAGCGGTTATCGCACTGTCGCCTTTGATTAATGACAGCCAGTCATTGTATATTGGATGATAGCTAGGGAAATGCTTCGGCGAAGAGTTGTTTGTTTTCGTTCGAATGCCAAAGACAAGAAATGAGTGGATTATAAACAGATAAATCGACTGAATTCGATGACCATCTCATCGGCGATCGCCATCGATATCGCAACTTGAAATTGGATTCGCATCTGCCACGCCTTTGTTAGTGTGATCATGTTGACAGTAGTTGTTTCGTGAAGGATACAGCAGCTTGTGAATTCAAATAATACAAGTACCAGTTACATTATCCATCATCCTGACTATTGTCAAGAGAACCACCAAAAAGAGTCGAAGTTTGACGTCCCCAAAACAACGAAGCGAACTGCGAAGCCTAAGGCGAAGGCGAAGCAACTTGGTTTTGACACGAGGTAAGCCAAAAATCCAAGAAGAGTGATAAAACGTAGGCGTAGCTGCGATTTATTTGCTACGCCTCATTTGTATTTATAAGTTGTACGCAATATATATCACCATACTTCGACGATGATAATTTAATAAACCATTTAACGAACAAACAAAGCACATTTATCGTGCTAAGCCTAAACTGTCAGAGTTTAAATGCAAAAATTGACGAAATTAAAATAAAGCTAGAATCATTCAGAAGTAGTGGCTGTGAGATTAGTGCTCTGTGTTTACAGGAAACATGGCTCGATGAAGAGGCTGACACTTCTTTATTTCAAATAAATTTAAATTCAAAGAGAAGCTATGAACATAAATTAGCTTGTAATATAAAACATGACAGCAAGAGTTTTTATGCGTATGTTCGAAGCAAAGAGAAAGTTCAGGATAAGGTCGGTCCTCTAGAAGATAGTGCTGGAAATATAATATCAGAAGGATTCTTAATGGCAGAAGACCTGAATGAGTATTTTAGTTAAGTGTTTACCAGAGAAGACACTAGTTCACTGCCAGTACCAGAGGCTAAGTTCAAGGGGGCAGAATCAGAATATTTAAGACAGTTAATTGTAACCCCATAAATGGTAGCTAAGAAAATTAGGGCTATGAAGGATAATAAATCACCTGGAGTGGATGGTATTCCACCCAAACTACTATTGGAAATTGTAGAACAAATTAGCATACCGCTTGCAACAGTTTTCAACTTGTCATTAGAAGAGAGAGTGGTTCCTTTAGAATGGAAAGAAGCAAACATTATACCGTTATTTAAAAAAGGTTCGAGAAACAAGTCAAATAATTATAGACCAGTTAGTTTAACATCAGTGATTTGTAAATTATTAGAAAGACTAATTAAAGATCACATGGTGGATTTTCTTGTTAAACATAACTTGATAAACCCATCTCAACATGGGTTTCTAAAGGCGAGGTCATGCTTAACAAATATGTTATGTTTTTTGGAAGATATCACTAAGTGGGTAGATGATGGATCACCAGTAGATATCATCTACTTAGATTGTCAAACAGCTTTCGACAAAGTGCCACATCAAAGATTACTGCTTAAACTAAAGGCCCATGGCATAGGAAATGGTGTAATTAACTGGATAGAAAAATGGCTGATTGACAGAAGACAACGGGTAGTTGTTGATGGGGAGGCTTTAAACCGAAAATCAGTTTTGAGTGGGGTTCCACAGGGATCAGTACTGCGACCTATATTATTCTTAATATATATAAACGATTTGGACGATGATATAGCTAGCAAGGTGTTGACATTTGCAGATGATACAAAAGTGTTTAGAAGGATTAAAAGTGATGGAGATAGACAGCATTTACAAGATGATCTTGACAGGTTGATCAAATGGTCTGAAAAGTGGCAAATGTTGTTCAATTTTGGGAAATGTAAATGCCTTCACACAGGACATGGGAACGAATATGTAGAATATACAATGGGGGGAACTGTACTAAGTACTACTGTAAAAGAAAAATACTTAGGGTTGACAATTAGTGCTGACATGAAGGTTTCAGAGCAGTGTGGAATTGCAGCTTCAAAAGGAAATCAAATCCTTGGATTGATTAGGCAAAATATAGCATATAAAGAAAAAGAACTAATAATACCGCTGTACAAAACAATAGTTAGGCCTCATTTAGAATATTGTATACAAGTGTGGAGGCCATACCGCAAGAAGGACATAGATATGCTAGAAAGAGTACAGAGGAGAGCGACTAAAATGATACCAAAACTTAGGGATCTTAGTTATGAAAAACGCCTAAAAGAATGTGGTTTAACAACACTAGAGACCAGGAGATTGAGAGGAGATCAGATAGAAATGTTTACAATATTGAATGGTTATGAAAATATTGATAGAAATATGTTTTTTTCAGTTAAAAAATATAGAAAGACTAGAGGACATGAAGTTACATTAGTAAAGGAGCAGTGTAGATTAGGCGTAAGAAAGTTCTCATTTTCACAAAGTACTGTGAATGAATGGAACAGATTATCTGATGATTGTGTGGGTGCTAGTAGTGTGAATATGTTTTTTTTTTAAATCGACACATACCTCAGAAGGGCTGGATATATGTAGATAAAAGGATTGGACTCTCGATAAGCCAAAGGGCTTCCTTGTCCACCTGCCATCTAGAGTTAATTCTCTGGATGGCAATCTTGTTAAATCTTGTTAAAATAGATGGATATACATTAATATGGCAAGGCAAAATCTGTAGTGCACATGCCGGCTTGGCAATCTACCTCAGCAACAAATACAATTACAAATCTGTAAATATCCGTGCAAATACAGACACTCGGGAAGGTCAATTTATTGAAATAACATGTTGTTCCATGAAGGAAAAAATAATTCATGGAAATATATATAGACCACCTAGAGATATTATCGAAAACCACCGTATATTTACAAAAGAATTTGCATCAAATTTAGTTGATTTAAAAAAATATAAAAGTGAAATAATAATTGCAGGAGATTACAATATTGACTTGCTTAAAATTAACGAAAAACCCATAATATGTGACTATTTTGACACAATCGTTTCCCATGGTTTCTTCCCTAAAATTACTATGCCAACACGACTTTCAGAATATCATGGAACACTCACTGATAATTTTTTATGCAATTTGTCAAAAGGATTCTTCAAATAAAAATCCTCAGCTGGTATTTTAGTGAACAATATTTCTGATCACTTTCCGTACATTCTAAATCTGGATTATATTGAAACCACTAGTGCAATACCAAGGTTTATACGAATAAAACAGTCCTAACTCGCTCAATAAATTAAAAATTGAAATAATAAACTCAAATATTTATAATAAACTTAACACAGATATTCATGCGGATCCGAATGAAAACTACAATATCCTCGATGAAATTGTTACTGCAGCTATGGATAAATTTACACCTATTAAAGTAATTAAATTTAATAAGTATAAACATAAGAAAACTCCTTGGATTACCAATGGCATTATTGTGTTGATAAAATTTAGAAACAAATTGTATTCGAGAACGAAAACGACTCCAGTAAATACAGAGCATTATCATGACCTTAAAACTGACTTACATACTTATAATAACATTCTTAAGAGTAATATTATATTAGGTAAGCAAGTGTATTACCAATCCAGTTTTGAAAAGCAAAAGCATAGTGTTAAAAAGACGTGGTGTTTAATTAAAGAAATTATTCAGAAAAGTCAAAAGAAAGAACAATTTCCAGATTTGTTCAAAGTTGATGGGGAAATGATTTGTGACACATATAACACGTTTTTTACTAATGCTGGTCGTACGCTAGCCTCTAAAACAACTACTAATGGAGGTAAATCATACAAAGATTACCTAAAAAACCCGATATTTCACACTTTCAGATTTAATCCGATTGACATGGAAACTACTGTTAATACAATTGATCGTTTACCTCCAAAATCAAGTTGTGGAAAAGACGGTATTTCAACACAATTACTACTCAAATTAAACTTAATTAGTCACTGTAATTATTAATCAATCAATAATAACTGGTATATTTCCAGACAAATAAAAAATGGCAAAAGTCATACCCCTTTTCAAAAAAGGTGATGTTTCTGACTTTAACAATTACCGTCCTATTTCTATCCTGCCAACATTTTTTGAAAGGGTTGTGTTTGATCAAATCCACGATTATTTCCATTCTAAGGCGTTATACTACAATAGCCAATATGGGTTCAGACAGAAACATTCTACTGAGCTTGCTACACTCGAAATCATAGACAGAATTATACAAGAACTTGATAAATCGGTTACTCCAATAAATATATACCTTGATTTATCAAAAGCATTTGACACAGTTGATCATAATATATTGGTACAGAAGTTAAATTACTATGGATTAAATGACGTAAGCAGTATGTAGAATTTGAAAATGTTAAGTCTAAGGAAATAGTCATCAACACTGGTGTCCCTCAAGGTTCAATTTTATGGCCGCTCTTATTTATTATTATATATAAATGATATAGCACTTTCTAGTGACCTTTTCAAATTCATAACATATGCTGACGACACCACCCTTACTAGTACACTAAAAACATTTAATGATTCAGAAGTGAAAATATTAACAAAGAACTAACAAAGATTAGTAATTAGTTAAAAGCTAATAAACTGTCACTAAATGCCAAAAAAACTAAATTCATGATTTTTTATATGCCTCAAAAGAAAATAGAATACCCAGTGTTACACATAGATGGGGCACACATTGAATGTGTAAATGATTTCAATTTGTTAGGCATCACAATAAATAACCATTTAAACTGGCAGAGTCATACAAACAAAATAGCAAATAAAATCTCTAAAACAATAGGCATACTAAATAAACTTAAACATTTTTTACCACCTAATACATTATATATTATATACAATGCTCTTATTCTCCCTCATATTAATTATGGCTTACTTTTATGGGGTCATCAGGCACATCGAATTTTTAAATTACAGAAAAAAGCAATACGAATAATATCGTTAAGTAAATATAATGCTCACACAAGTCCTAATTTTAAAAGACTTCAGTTGCTAAAGTTGGATGGCATTTATAAAATCCAACAATTAAAATGTTACTATAATTATTTAACAATCTTTTACCCTACTACTTCAATGTTTTTCCAAACACACACATCTATAATATTCATCAGCACTGCACACGTGAAAGACATAATCTGTATATGTCCAGATTCAAACATGAATTTGCAAAAAAATGCATTAGACACAACATAGTTGAGACAGTTAACAATACACCAAGTATTATCATTAATACAATTTACAACCACAGTCTGTATGGTTTTTCAACATACACAACAAACTTTCTTATTTTAAATTATGAATCCTGTTGTCGTATTCATAATTGCTTTATATGTAATTCGTAATACGTATTGAAATGTATACCTAAGTGTCCATATGCACGTCAATTTGTACAAGAGTACATTTAATCTCCTTGTATTATGTATGTATGTTGATACACTGAGTAATTATCAACTGTAAAACAAGGCATATGCTATTTTGATTTGTGACATGTAAATTTTGATTTTGATTATATTTATGGGGCGGCTCCTGTGCTAGCGATATTGTATATCTTAATGGGAGTCTCCCGACCTTATCTAGTATTCATGTTATTCATTGTGTATATATCGTATATATAGGTCAAATAAACTGATTCTGAGTTCTGAGTATATGTCATACGTTGCTGACCGTACAACATTACTCAGAATAATTCAATACCAGGAATGAACTCTCAGTTTTTGGAGCGCACATCTGCGAATGGAAATGGGCCATTCGTTAACTGAAGCTGAGCACTTCGCCTTCGCTTCAAAAAATGTCGTTCAACTCATCGGCTCGACTAATGTTAATCACTGGTTTGGCAGCGTGTATGCAATATAACATTTGGCCATGTTGTTGGATATTTATATTTTGTTGGATATTGATATTTATTATAAATGTGTAGAACTTTGCGTGTCATAACATCGCGTCCAATGGCAATGCTTAATTCTGTGACACCTATATGTATTGTGTTGTTTTTTCTTCCGTCTGACTCCTTCGTAAATGTCTATGTTGAACTGGCAGCTACCATTCGTAATACACCTGGTTGGCATGTCATCACTCAGTATTATGGGAATATATGTTTTGACTATATTCACTACATCATCGTAATTACATAAATAACAAGGTGCAACTGAACTTACTTTCTGCGCTGCAATTAAACTATCAAATAATAGTAAGATACATTTATTTTAATTATGTATTTCTTGACTGCAACATAACACGGTAAGGGGATACTTATTTCAATCCAACGACAGTTGTTATGTAGTATACCTCTGTGTGCTTATACTTTACTAATACCAACACATATATAAGGTTATATGTTGTTATTATACTGACGTATAATTGGTTTGTATTTCAGTATTGATCTTGCTGACATATCAAGCCTGATGGGATGAGGAAGCACTATCATCTTAAATTCTTGTTAACCCATTCTGCATTGTGCATTGAATACTGCGCATCAAATAGTGCTGAAGAGGAATTTGGAGACACTTGCTGTGAGAGAGCAGTCAAGCATACATGATTATGTATCAACAAGAAAATGAAATGGAAAATGACAACATGCCTAATAATATAGCATCCTTCATTGGACTGCAATAATAAACAAATTACGTTTTGTTTCTCAATGCTGTAGCTTAAGCTCATTCGTTAGAAACGTATCACTAAACATTGTACAATACTACTGACAATCATGAATATATATATATATATATATATACTATAACTATTCTCCTGTGGTGATATATACCCTACATCAATTTTTTTAAGAAACACATTTAGACTGCAAATCAACAGTCATATAAAAGTAGCAAGTGATATTAGTATTTTTATAATCAAGTCATCTGACCATCTGAACTTCTCCAGATCCTCTCCAACATTTCCATGGCTGACGTTGCTGAGGCGATTCTGATGTGTATTTCTGTGGTAAGCGTGCATGTATGTTGACGCCACAACGCCAAGAATTCCTCGTACATTTTAAATGCTACTTGGTAATAAACAGTCTGAATCTGAATCTACAGCTACCATCCTTAGAAAAGGTCGCTCCAAGACGTATAACTGCCGACTTCTAGCATTTCGCCATTCTTGGTGATGTATGCACTGCCATTATTTGAGCCGTTGACCATAACTGCTCTTTTTTGGGCTGACTTCCATGCCCAAGCCTCTACGTTCTGAAACAGTCTTTTGTTAAGAGTGGTGGTGGTTGTAGGGTATCCTGCATGATCTTCTCCAGGAATAGTTTGAAGAGCACTGGTGAGCGCAAACATCCCTGTCGGACGCTTACTGCTATACTAAAGAATTCCCCGATCGGGTTGTTCATCGGAACTGCACTGCTGGCATCTTTGTACAATATCTCTGACTTGAATCAGTCCTTCCTCGATGTTGAATCCTCTGAGGACCTGCCATAGCACATCATGCCAGACTTTGTCAAATGCTACCTACCTTAACACTAATTTATATATTGTTGTTAATACGAAAGAATATGTTAGTGGCATATTTACCGTGTTTTAAACTCAAAACTGTGTACGTACTTTGAAAGTTGCGTCCGCAAAATGTTCAAACAAAACACCAAAATTGTAGAAAACCGCTATTAGCATTTATTGTTTATTGGCACTTACTGTTGGGCGTTTTCCTAATAGTAATAACTATAACGTCATTACATATGTAGCAGAATAGACTTCCACGCATGACGGGCATACAGAAAATACATTATTGCGCCTGTTTAAGGAATTGTGGACCTTAAAGGGAGGCAGTCTGTTCCTAGATTTTCACTTAGTAATTAATATAATGTTCTTAAGATTAAATTGGCTAAGTTGAAGGCATAGTCGGCTCACCAAATTGTGTTTAGCAACAACGTTCGTAACTTGGAAGGTACGATCCCGGAGCGTGCTCAAATAGTAACTAAAACATGCAGTTTCAACCAGGCTTTTATCTTGACAAAAAGGTCGAGTCGGGCTGAATTAACTGCAACATCTTTTGATGTTCAACGGTGTCCCACGTTCAAAACAACATACTTCTTGTTACAAATTACTACTTCCGCTAATCCGGACAGATGAACTAATTGGTTTCTTTTAAAGAGTTGAGAAGACACGTACGTATATGGAGTATATTCCAAACGCAAAGAAAATAAGAGTACGTAAATACTTGTCAGTAAAATATATTCATGCATTGAAACGTTTATTTAATATTTTGAGCAATATTTATAATAATAAATAAATAACAAACACATGGCCAAAGAAACCGGTATGGCATGTTGCAGCAAAGATGCAGCACTGCACAAGCAAAGATCACTGCAACTTCGAGGGAGGTGCATGCTGGAAGATGGGCTATTGCAACACCGGTGTGTGCCTTTGCGAGGACGGCCTCTCGTTGGTAGACAATCAGAAGTGCGTGAAACGTAAGTCAATACGTTATGGACACATCGTGTTATCTTTGGCTGCCTTGCGTGCTGTATTTAAAGGAGGTAGTCTGTTATTAGTTTTTCATTTATTAATTAATACAGTGTTCCTAAGACTATACTAAATATGTTGAAGGTATACTGCCTGCCAAATTGTGTTTAGTAAGGTCGTGGCAACGGTCGCAATTTGAAAGTAAGACAACGGATACATGTTCAAATAGTAAACCAAACATCCACTTTCAAACCAAACTTAATGAGCAATGACGCCGAGTCGGGCTGAGTTAACTGCTATACTCTTTGGTGTTCACGTTCAACAGTGCAGACATCATCGTCTTTAGATTTTAGGACGACCGCCTAACCTAGATCTTGTCCACTGAGGTCGTGATAGCAGTTTGAAAGCAAGTGTAACGCGGATGTACGATGAACCGATTGCAAGATGTATGTTTATTGCAGCGAAAAAGATTGGAGAGCCGTGTGAGACCCGCTTTGGCTGGATCGGAAGACAAGATGACCTGTCTTCGTAATAATCCACTTTTTTTTTACTTAATTTGTTATTTTCTAGAAAGTTACTTAATTTAATTAAACTATACTATATAAATATACTATATTTAATATATATATATATATATAATATATACTATATGTAATATATACATATATATATTGTTATTTTCTAGAAAGTTATTTAATTTAATTAAACCATGATATGTAAATATACAATATTATATATATATATATATCTAATAAATACTATAATATATATATGTATAATATTGTATATACATACATACATATATATACAATACTATTATATACTCTATATATTATATATATATATATATAACATATAGATATATAGAGAAATATATATATATAATATATATATATCCATATATATATATATATATATAGAGAGAGAGAGAGAGAGAGGGAGATATATATATCCATATATATATATATATATAGAGAGAGAGAGAGGGAGATATATATATATATATATATATAGAGAGAGAGAGAGAGAGAAAGATAGATAGATAGATAAATATATATATAGAGAGAGGGGGAGATATATATATATAAATATATATATATATATAGATAGATAGAGAGAGAGAGAGAGAGAGAGAGAGAGAGAGAGAGAGAGAGAGAGAGAGAGAGAGAGAGAGAGAGAGAGAGAGAGAGAGAGACAGAGAGACAGAGAGAGAGAGAGAGAGAGAGAGAGAGAGAGAGAGAGAGAGAGAGAGAGAGAGAGAGAGAGAGAGAGAGAGAGAGAGAGAGAGAGAGAGAGAGAGAGAGAGAGCGAGAAAGGAGAGATGATAAGCGGATGAGGAGAACCGTAGGCAGAGGTAAGAATCTGCAGCTCACACAACTTCAGACCAGCTATACATTTGCCCAACCTGCTCCACAGCCAGAATGCGTGCCGCCATTCCCAGGGGCAGAGATCACCGTAGAAGACGAAGAATGTGCCATCGTCATATACAGATATTCGATTTTCAATCATGCGACATATTTAAATCAAGTCGTATGCTTTTTAGGTAAGGTTGACGAGCCGTGCTCCACTGACAACCCGTGTAGGCACCCATTGAAATGCCTGATGGGTCAATGCGGTTGCGGTGCCAAATCAACATATGTCAGCGTATCTGTGTTTGGTCGTGAGATGGCAAGATGCATCCCCCAAAACAGTAAGTTGTCGTTCTCTAATCAATACAAGTAGATTAAAAGTTATAAGACAATTGCCCACCAGTACAAAACACCCCGATGAAAAGTGAAGACAAGGATGCCTTTGACGTCTCGAGAGTCAAACATTAGCTTAACTATTATTACTATTCTACAATGGTCCGTGACTAGCGCTAATTAATTTTCTCATATTTATCCATATTCCTTAAGTGGGAATACATATGTTATTAATATTGTCATAACTATTCAATATCGTAACAAACCGATGAGTAATATATGTTTAATATCGTGGTCTCTAAAGTTGTTAAGCTACATTTTCAGCATTGTTCGTGCCTAATGTGTCTCAGTTCTGGAGTTATTTTACCTGCTCACAT